>OZ025259.1:11563521-12015139 GCA_964019135.1 Arenicola marina | reverse complement strand
AGACCGGACCAGAGTGGGATCAGTGATGAGGATCAAACTACTTATACATTATAGACCGGACCAGAGTGGGATCAGTGATGAGGATCAAACTACTTATAGATTATAGACCGACCAGAGTGGGATCAGTGATGAGGATCAAACTACTTATAGATTATAGACCGGACCAGAGTGGGATCAGTGATCGGGATCAAACTACTTATAGATTATAGACCGGACCAGAGTGGGATCAGTGATGAGGATCAAACTACTTATAGATTATAGACCGGACCTGAGTGGGATCAGTGCTCGGGATCAGACCACTGACGGTGTTGGTTGTGTCTGAGCTGATCGCCCCCCCCCCCCCCCCCCGGTACAGCCGCCGCCATGTTTACT
The DNA here is from genome assembly GCA_964019135.1 of Arenicola marina. Taxonomy (NCBI): domain Eukaryota; kingdom Metazoa; phylum Annelida; class Polychaeta; family Arenicolidae; genus Arenicola; species Arenicola marina. Next base: position 12,014,767 of record OZ025259.1, on the reverse strand, counting down.
TTGTGCACGTGCGGATGACTGTCGATATTGTACCTCTGCCAATGGAACCCCGTGTGATTCACCTGGTGATGTGTAACACCACTATGCTAACTCACCGCCTGGTGATGTGTAACACCACTATGCTAACTCACCGCCTGGTTATGTGTAACACCACTATGCTAACTCACCGCCTGGTGATGTGGTAACACCACTATGCTAACTCACCGCCTGGTGATGTGGTAACACCACTATGCTAACTCACCGCCTGGTGATGTGGTAACACCACTATGCTAACTCACCGCCTGGTGATGTGGTAACACCACCATGCTAACGCACCGCCTGATAATGATATGCTGATTTGCGCCATGATGTGTCCGTCTATCACCGGTAATAATAACCAGTTAATAACGGTATGGCTCTCCTTGCTGTATACGGGGCGACATGGTCATCCTTCCCTGCCCTTTAGGTGTTGAGTGCTGTGGGAGTGGTCGAGAGGCAGCTTACTCGAGCTGTAGACCAAAAGGTTGCGGGTTCAAACCCCACCTGTGTCGGGGACAGCTCGTTTAGTCTCATAGTCTCGAGCGTTCCATGGCTCGATTGAGGCTTACTGTGCTCAAAAAATGGCCTAACCCACTTTATAATCGATCTATTGCCTGTTGACTGTAGACTGTGTTATAGTCTTGGCTGGGATGCCATCGGTTGACATGTGACTGGATTCGGTTGGTTGTATAGTCAGGACGCTTTAACCACTTTTGGTCAATGGCGGAAGGAAGAGTGTGGAGCCATGTGTTACGTGCATAGTGTAAGTGCCTGTGTGTTTTTATCACCCTCTTGCTATCGGGAATTGAACCAACAAGCTATATATTTTTCTCACTGCGATATCAATTCGGTCGCTTTCGAGCTATGATAAAAAGGAAGAGCTTTGCTCGATAGGGTTAATAATAGCAGCGAGAATAATTGTCATAATAAGAAGTTTTTGTGGCGGCTCTCGCCTCGAACACAACGAGCGCTCATGGCGTCTGTATTAATCACCGAGTCAAGTGCGTTCCAACGGCTGCGGGTCGTAGGCGAGTAAGGAGTGTTTTACCCATTTACCGCTGCCACCCGAACAAAAGGCGGTAATAAAGCAGCCGACTGTCCCGCCGTTGCCGCGACTCAGGTGCCTTTAGCCGTTGTGGCGGCAATTCATTATGAAGCACGTGGAACGGAAAACCTGCCGCGGTCATTGTGTTCAGTGTAAGAATGGCGGCTCGCGAATCAATCTCAACAACGCCTATAGGGCCCCCGGTGGCTCCAGGCTGCCCCCTTCTCCGCCCTCCCACTCCTCCCGCCTCTCTAACCCACCACGACGCCCACCCATCCACCCACGTCACCAATCCCCGTCCGACCCTTCATGATAGCGGTGAATGAAGCCCTTAATTTTAATTGGGCCCTCGTCACATCTGTGAGACTGTATCATTTTTCTTCCCGTTTGTTTGTTTGGGGTTTGTTTGGTGGTGGTGGGGGAGGGGGGGGGGGTGTGACGGAGCACCTTGGTTACGGTAGACTTGTAAATATGTATATGTAGAGGAGCTATGTTGGGTGGTCATATTTGAGGCGGCCGGTCTACGTCTTTGTAGTGTTCACGGTTGTCTGTGGACCAGTCACTCCTTAACCTCACATCCATCGGTTAGTGGTCAGCGCCCTAGCCTCGATATCAATAGGTTATTGGTTAGCGCACTAGACCTCAGGTCCTGGGTTCGAATGCCGGGCAGGACACCTGATTTGAAGCATGTCCTTTCATCATTCCGGTGGGTTCCGTTTTGCCCTTGTCTGCACAAATGTGACCTGACGATACCAATTCATTTCTGATCATTTCATTTCACGCTCTGACGATGCCCCCTCATTATCGTCACTATACAGTATGACCCTTACCTTGCCTCCCTCTCCGCTTCCCCCCCCCCTCGCCTGTGGCGCGGCGCCACCCACTACCCTTTGTGACGTCACGCCCCGTAGGCTACGACCACGTGACCTCCTTGGGGCCGGCGTGCCGCGTGAAGACGCGTTTCCGGTTGGCTCGATGCGCTAGGGTTAGTCGCCCCAGGGGGTCTATTGCCCTGGTTACGGTGCCCAGACAGCGGCGATGGGTCGTGCATGGAGCTCTTCCCCATCCCCCCCCCCTCCCCCTCCCCCCTCTCGCCCTCGCTCCCCCCCCCCTCCCCCCTCCCTCCCCCTCCTCCCCCTTCGCCCCCCCCCTCCCCCCGGCGGCGCTTCGGGCGTGATATTAAATTAGGCTAATCAACGCCAGGCAGGACGGCAACACGCAGTGTACGTCATCGTCGTCGTATGAGAAGCGGAGCGGGTGAGCCGGGGTTACGGGTCTGGGTGGCGCGCGGTGCCTTATGTCTAAATAGTAATCCCCGTCTTGACACGCCATCTGCTGTAAGAAGACTCAGCCCGGCCCGCCAGCTCTCATCACCCGCCTTGACGGATGAAGAGAGCCCCCCCCCTACTAGGATATCGCCGTAATGCGGAGGATGGTGGTAATATTAATGATGATGTGTTGCTAAGGACATAGGCGGGGCGACGCCAGCGAGAAGAAAATAGTCTGGAATTTTGCCTTTCTTACGCGTGTGGTCTGATAAAATCTCTGACGCGCGCAGCCGTTTTTTTGGTAGAGACCGGTATCTTTACAAGAGGGAGATCTCTCATCTCTATCCGTTTCCATACTGGGCCACATTTTGTCAACGTAGGGCCCTGTGGTCATATTATGGTCATACTGGGTCATATTAACCAGTATTGGGGCACATCGGAACATATTGGGTAATGTTAGGACTTACGACCCGTCATATCGGGTCATATTGGACCACAGCAGGTCTTACTTGTCATATCGGGTCATATTGGACCACAGCAGGTCTTACTTGTCATATCGGGTCATATTTGAATCATAGCAGGTCTTACTTGTCATATCGGGTCATATTTGAATCATAGCAGGTCTTCCTTGTCATATCGGGTCATATTTGAATCATAGCAGGTCTTACTTGTCATATCGGGTCATATTTGAATCATAGCAGGTCTTACTTGTCATATCGGGTCATATTTGAATCATAGCAGGTCTTACTTGTATCGGGTCATATTTGAATCATAGCAGGTCTTACTTGTCATATCGGGTCATATTTGAATCATAGCAGGTCTTACTTGTCATATCGGGTCATATTGGACCATATCGGGTGCTATTTGACCATACCGGGTCTTATAGGGTCATATTGGACCATATCGGGTGCTATTTGACCATATCGGGTCTTATAGGGTCATATTGAACCATATCGGGTCTTATAGGGTCATATTGAACCATATCGGGTGCTACTTGACCATATCGGGTCTTATTGGGTCGTATTGGACCATATCGGGTCCTATTTGGTCATATTCGCCCATGGCGGGTCTTATTTGGTCATATCTGGTCACATGGGATCAAAGTGGGTCCTGTTAGGTCGTATTGGGCAATAGCGGGTCCTATTAGATCGTATCGGACAATATTTGAACCATATTGGGCCTTATTTTACCATGCTGGGCCAGCATTTAATGACTTTCAATTGTTCCCGAAGTCAAAGCGTAAGTTAAACTTGGTCGCCGTCCTGTGCTCGTTTATCTACCACGTCCAGTGGAGTCAGCCTCGGGACCCGCAGGCGTCACTGAGCGATAATTGGCGTTAATACGATACCGCATCCTATATATCATTAGTTCCGCGTTCGCCAGAAAGTCACGATTTGGGTCAGAGCTATTAGGGGATAATTGTGGAGACGTCGATCCCTGTTCACGTTTCAGGGTAATAATCTTTTAGTTTTATTGGAGGTTGTTTCTTAGTTGCTGGTCCTGTTGGAAGCAGACGGCCAGTTGGTCATTGTTTTCCGCGTAAAAAAACGAAACCAGGGATCGTTGGTATGTTTGTCTTTATTGCTTGATCGACTGCTTCTGAGTGTTTGTTTGCGTGTGGCGCTAGTGCGTCCTGACTGGGAAATGTCACTGGACGACCATTAACGTATCCCCGGTGGCCCAGTGACGGCTCATACCACATGGGGTCTAGAGCTGCAACGTTCCATTTTTAGATCAAAACAAGTGTGGGGGTGGCGGGCGGGGGCGGGTGGCCGAGGTGGAAAGGAGGAGGAGGGTGGTTTAGGTGGAAGGGCGGAGCGGGGGGGGGGGGTGGGTGGGGGAGGGCGGTGACGTCGATGGAGGATCCCGATGGGATTATGCCCTGACTCCACAGAGGTTTCCAGGCTTCCTCTGGCTGGATAGCCGGACTACCCAGAGAAAAGATCCATTTTTGTATGGACCACAAACAATGAACTGTGACTCATGAAACCGTCATCGTTTACTCGGGTCAACTCCGGAAGTAACAGATCGGTATGGAACTCGAAATGCGTAGTTTTAACCCTGGTTTGCCGATTTTGATGGATGGATACACGTGGGTATAGACTACGAGAGTTCCAACGCTCATCGAAAATCCTGGAAACAAATGCTACTATGGATATTTTAGTCATAAAATGGTATCCTACGCCCCTGTTTTCACGAGAAGAGAAGGGGGCCCTCTGGCAGAAATGCTAATGTAAAAATGATCATGGAAAATTTGTGATGGAAAAGCCATTGAATGTCATCGAATGAAATTTGTATGGGAACCCTGTATTGTGAGTATGGAATACAGCCATCCATATTGTATTGCAGTGTAATATGATGACGGGGAGTGAGGGATAGATGCGACCTGGGGTCGTTGGTTGGGAGATAGCGACCCCTGGTGACGTGTCTGAGTAGGCATCCCGATCATAGGATGGGAGATTATGAACGTCGGGAATCTCTGTCGTGGCCCCATCGACATTCCTCCCTCTACTTCCCATTGTGTGCTCAGTGGCACGCTCAGCCTGGGTCTATATGGGCTGGCCTGCCATGGCAACCCCCCCTCCTTCCTCCATAACTCCCGCCCTTCTCTCTGTTGCTGTTTTATCGCCCTCTGATCTACCCACTCATTTTGTTTTCTTATATGGCCGCTCTTACTTCCTTCCCCTTTGCATGACCCCCCCCCCTCCTCCCTCCCCCCCCCACTCCTCTCTTCCCAGAATCCTTTCCTTCCCCCATTCCCCCGCCTCCCGACCCCCACAGTCAAGAAGAAAGGCCACTCGTGACCACGTGACCGGAATATAATCCTTTAAGGCTGCCGAAAATTGAGTAATAATATATTATTTTTCCCCCTTTTGGGGTTTGTATTTTATGATACATGAATTCAACGAAATTTCGTTGGAACGAACCCTTGCGTTGCGGGTACATTGGATATGCGACGACATATTAGTGAGGGATGAGGTGGCAGATATTGCGTGGGGACCATGACAACGAGCCCGTTGTGTAGCCGTATAGCAATCTCTCTTGATTTCTTCTTCTGGTAGGAAAACATTTTGTGCGCGTCCGACGGCTTTGTGTGGTTACTGGATGGAGGCCGGATATCATTCTTAAAGTCATGGTTATCAGACCGGTAATGGTCTGTAAAGTCCTGGCTTTCTCAGGCATCATTGTGTCTCCAAGATATCTGAGATCAGTATGGTGTTTTATGTTGCGAAACTCCAGGCTATTTGAAACTTGCAGAAAATACCAAAGCCCTTTGCTTTTCAGCGAAATTGGCTACCGCCAGGCCCTTTTAGCACCACACTAGTATAAAGCGCACCAGTCCGCCAGCCACCCCTCCATCTATACATCCATCTATTCACCCAACTATGCACCCAACCACCCACCCAACCAACCAACCATCCATCGCCCCTCCCCCCCCCCCCCCCAGTTTTCCATTTACCATACATACTGCGACGAGTTGGAGGCGGCAATAATAAGCAAGCTGGGTTACCACAGATGGTGATGACCTCCGGAATCAATATAAACGTCCCTTGTGAACCCCTCACCACCAGAACCTCCCCCCCTCCCCCATCTACTGCTACCCGCCCCGCTCTGACGACACACCAACGGCGGCTGGGGCTGCGGCACCCATACATACATACGCCATTGTAATGCAGGGTCTCTCCGCCATTGTAATGCAAGGTCTCTCCGCCATTGTAATACAGGGTCTCTCCGCCATTGTAATACAGGGTCTCTCCGCCATTGTAATGCAGGGTCTCTCTGCCATTGTAATACAGAGTCTCTCCGCCATTGTAATGCAGGGTCTCTCCCCCATTGTAATACAGGGTCTCTCCGCCATTGTAATGCAGGGTCTCTCCGCCATTGTAATGCAGGGTCTCTCCGCCATTGTAATGCAAGTTCTCTCCGCCATTGTAATGCAGGATCTCTCCGCCATTGCAATACAGGGTCTCTCCGCCATTGTAATACAGGGTCTCTCCGCCATTGTAATACAGGGTCTCTCCGCCATTGTAATGCAGGGTCTCTCCGCCATTGTAATGCAGGGTCTCCGCCATTGTAATGCAGGGTCTCTCCGCCATTGTAATACAGGGTCTCTCCGCCATTGTAATGCAGGGTCTCTCCGCCATTGTAATACAGGGTCTCTCCGCCATTGTAATACAGGGTCTCTCCGCCATTGTAATACAGGGTCTCTCCGCCATTGTAATGCAGGGTCTCTCCGCCATTGTAATGCAGGGTCTCTCCGCAATTGTAATACAGGGTCTCTCTGCCATTGTAATACAGAGTCTCTCCGCCATTGTAATACAGGGTCTCTCCGCCATTGTAATGCAGGGTCTCTCCGCCATTGTAATGCAGGGTCTCTCCGCCATTGTAATACAGGGTCTCTCCGCCATTGTAATGCAGGGTCTCTCCGCCATTGTAATACAGGGTCTCTCCGCCATTGTAATGCAGGGTCTCTCCGCCATTGTAATACAGGGTCTCTCCGCCATTGTAATGCAGGGTCTCTCCGCCATTGTAATACAGGGTCTCTCCGCCATTGTAATGCAGGGTCTCTCCGCCATTGTAATGCAGGGTCTCTCCGCCATTGTAATACAGGGTCTCTCCGCCATTGTAATACAGGGTCTCTCCGCCATTGTAATACAGGGTCTCTCCGCCATTGTAATACAGGGTCTCTCCGCCGTTGTAATGCAGGGTCACTCCGCCTTTGTAATGCAGGGTCTCTCCGCCATTGTAATGCAGGGTCTCTCTGCCATTGTAATACAGGGTCTCTCCGCCAGTGTAATACAGGGTCTCTCCGCCATTGTAATGCAGGGTCTCTCCCCCATTGTAATACAGGGTCTCTCCGCCATTGTAATGCAGGGTCTCTCCGCCATTGTAATACAGGGTCTCTCCGCCATTGCAAGGCAGGGTCTCTCCGCCATTGTAATACAGGGTCTCTCCGCCATTGTAATACAGGGTCTCTCCGCCATTGTAATGCAGGGTCTCTCCGCCATTGTAATGCAGGGTCTCTCCGCCATTGTAATGCAGGGTCTCTCCGATATTGTAATACAGGGTCTCTCCGCCATTGTAATACAGCGTCTCTCCGCCATTGTAATATAGGGTCTCTCCGCCATTGTAATGCAGGGTCTCTCCGCCATTGTAATGCAGGATCTCTCCGCCATTGCAATGCAGGGTCTCTCCGCCATTGTAATGCAGGGTCTCTCCGCCATTGTAATGCAGGGTCTCTCCGCCATTGTAATGCAGGGTCTCTCCGCCATTGTAATGCAGGGTCTCTCCGCCATTGTAATGCAGGATCTCTCCGCCATTGTAATGCAGGGTCTCTCCGCCATTGTAATACAGGGTCTCTCCGCCATTGTAATGCAGGGTCTCTCCGCCATTGTAATACAGGGTCTCTCCGCCATTGTAATACAGGGTCTCTCCGCCATTGTAATACAGGGTCTCTCCGCCATTGTAATGCAGGGTCTCTCCGCCATTGTATTGCAGGGTCTCTCCGCCATTGTAATGCAGGGTCTCTCCGCCATTGTAATGCAGGGTCTCTCCGCCATTGTAATACAGGGTCTCTCCGCCATTGTAATGCAGGGTCTCTCCGCCATTGTAATGCAGGGTCTCTCCGCCATTGTAATGCAGGGTCTCTCCGCCATTGTAATGCAGGGTCTCTCCGCCATTGTAATGCAGGATCTCTCCGCCATTGTAATGCAGGGTCTCTCCGCCATTGTAATACAGGGTCTCTCCGCCATTGTAATACAGAGTCTCTCCGCCATTGTAATGCAGGGTCTCTCCGCCATTGTAATACAGGGTCTCTCCGCCATTGTAATGCAGGGTCTCTCCGCCATTGAAATGCAGGGTCTCTCCGCCATTGTAATACAGGGTCTCTCTGCCATTGTAATACAGAGTCTCTCCGCCATTGTAATGCAGGGTCTCTCCGCCATTGTAATGCAGGGTCTCTCCGCCATTGTAATGCAGGGTCTCTCCGCCATTGTAATACAGGGTCTCTCCGCCATTGTAATGCAGGGTCTCTCCGCCATTGTAATGCAGGGTCTCTCCGCCATTGTAATACAGGGTCTCTCCGCCATTGTAATGCAGGGTCTCTCCGCCATTGTAATGCAGGGTCTCTCCGCCATTGTAATACAGGGTCTCTCCGCCATTGTAATACAGGGTCTCTCCGCCATTGTAATGCAGGGTTTCTCCGCCATTGTAATGCAGGGTTTCTCCGCCATTGTAATGCAGGGTATCTCCACCATTGTAATGCAGGGTATCTCCGCCATCGCTGCGTCATGTACAGTCGAGGCTCCTCAGATCCCAGGGGGCCATCGCAAACACTGCTCGCTGATGTTTCCCAATTTAGGTTTGCGGCGGTTTATCGTTGTGGTTGTGGGTCTGTTGCCGTAACCATGACAACGTATGGGTTTTCTGAACGAGAATGGAAAGGGGTCCCTAGGGGCGATGTCGGTATGCATTTACCGAGGATATCGCCTGTATGGGTTCAGATATTTCGTGTCTCACCTATATCTATTTATATGTATATACATGTCGATATCTAGCGGCATATATATGTATATATTTTATGTGTATATCTGAATTTAGCGACTGAAAATGCCGTTAGAGATCAGCCACATCCAAATCAGTTGCTTATATCCGCTGTTTTTCTGTTCACCAGAATCCCAGTCTCTTTGTGACTGTCTAGAAACATTATTAAAAAAAAAAAGATATTGACATACAGTAACACACTGCACTGACTATGGCTTCAAAAATGAGCATGGTGCTGCAGCCGCGGATACGATGTCGTCACCACGGATAGCTCGCCTCCAAGGAGGTGTTAGGGCCCTCGTCCACCCACGCTAACTACACGAGGAGCATACGCCGAATAGAGGACAGCTTGAAGAGCACCTGTGGCGGCTGATGTTAGTTTTGTTTGTGCGCAAACAGAAAGTGCTGCACTAACGATACATGCCTGCCGCCATAGTGGCCAACTCAGGGCGGCCTGGGTCGGCCCGCCTCGGCCGATCCAAGTCCCTACAGACGATGCCCGTGGCCGACCGGACTACCAAATGCTTCCACAAATACACGGCCATCGTCGGCGACAATAACAACGTCACAATGGCAACCAGCCATGGCAACGGCCTCGTCGTAACCAATGGCAATCGCAGCGCCGGGAGTTCCCCCGGTTCGGAGTTGCCGCCTTGCATGCTGGCTCTAACAGCTGATGGTGGGTTTAACTTGGACGGCGGTGGGGGGGCCGATGCCAGCGCGGGTGCTGGGTTCGCCTCCCACCCGTTGTCCGCGGCGCACTCCCCCCCTGATGAAGACAGGTTTATGCACATCAATTCCTGGTATGACACTTACGGAAGCAACCCGTGTAGTAAAACAGAGACAATTTATTTACATTCCTGTAGGAGCGAAGAGCCGGTGGCATCCAACATGGATATCTCCACGGGTCACATCGTCCTGGTGAGTACAACCGTGTTTGTTTTATTATGTAACTGTGGTATGCTGTATGTGTCTGGGAGGCTAGTTATGTGTTGTGTCCGTATCCGTTGTCAATTTCATGTCATTGTCATTGTGGCTTTCTTGTTTCGTTGTCTATTGTCTCAATAGTATGATATGATTGTATGCCGGACTAGCGTTAAATAATCCTGCCTCATGTTTACTATCATGGGAGATAATCATGCCTCATGTTTACTATCATGGGAGATAATCATGCCTCATGTTTACTATCATGGGAAATAATCATGCCTCATGTTTACTATCATGGGAGATAATCATTCCTCATGTTTACTATCATGGGAGATAATCATGCCTCATGCTTACTATCATGGGAGATAATCATGCCTCATGCTTACTATCATGGGAGATAATCATTCCTCATGTTTACTATCATGGGAGATAATCATGCCTCATGCTTACTATCATGGGAGATAATCCTGCCTCATGTTTACTATCATGGGAGATAATCCTGCCTCATGTTTACTACCATGGGAGATAATCCTGCCTCATGTTTACTATCATGGGAGATAATCCTGCCTCATGTTTACTATCATGGGAGATAATCATGCCTCATGTTTACTATCATGGGAGATAATCATGCCTCATGTTTACTATCATGGGAGATAATCATGCCTCATGTTTACTATCATGGGAGATAATCATGCCTCATGTTTACTATCATGGGAGATAATCCTGCCTCATGTTTACTATCATGGGAGATAATCCTGCCTCATGTTTACTATCATGGGAGATAATCTCCGTCACTCCTTTACAATATTAGCTAATTTGCTTCCTTGGCCTTCCCTATGCAGAATGGTGATTGGTTAGATATTGCGCGTGGATGAGATTTGCCCAGACGTCTTTCTTCTAATCCATCAGTAACAATTGTGCTTGTGGCTCCTCTAATCCCAAGATACTAGATAATATCGGACTGAAAAAATTGGACCAGAAAACCATGATCTTCGCGTAATTGTAGTCTTCACAATGCGAGTTGTATCACTGCTGTCTAGCATCCTAACTTTGTAACATTGTAACATCACGATGACGGGTTGAGATGCTGTTACTTCAGGCTACTTAATATAATGTCCCCGGCTTATGATTCGTCCATCTTTGAACCCCCAATTGTAGGGTAATTTACTGTTATAATAGATTTGTCGCTTGTCAGCGTCTTCCTACGATGTCTTGTCTGTTCCCTGAGGGGAGGGGGGGGGGATTAAAGCGATCGGGGGAAAGGGGCTATTCGGTGGAGGAGGATCAGTATTGCAAACCCCACTGGTACGGGGAGATTTTAACTGTGTTATCGCCGTACAAGCTAAGTGTCGTTACAAGTGCACCACCCTTCCCTCATTGTTACTGCAATCGAACATTGATAAACCGAATATGCTTGTGACATGGGGCTCTGTTCGCTTACATATGTTGTCGGTTCATTAAGCCTCAAGTTTTGTTGAGAAGGTTTCGGTTTACTAAGCATTTGGTTTATGGAGGTTGTTCTGTATTGCATATTTGCCATTAGCTTGTTCTGTAAAAGTGTCTTTGGTATTCTAGTTTTAAATGATATTTAATTCCTTCAATATTTCTTGACGCATATGGTACGCTCTCGTTTAAATTCCAGACACGCTGTGTCCCCTGACATATTTGCGACCGTTGTCCATCCCCATGCGTCGTGCGTGGTTTGAACCCCACCTGTACATATTTCTCTGTTTGGGCAGGATGTGGATCCCATGTCTTTCTTCACAAAGAGTAGCGGGTTTCTTCCGAAGACCTGTATCGTCTCTACCTTGACCCTTCACGTTGTCGTTACATGACGTTAGAGGTTTAAGTGTCTTACTCAAATAAATAAAGTCACCTATTTTGTTCAAACCATGCATGCACGCTATACCCTGTGACTCATGTCACTCGCTCTTTAAAACCCTTCCCGCCATGATCCCTGTCCTTCTCTTGTTCTTTCCAGATATGGACGGTACGGTCTCTGACCTAATTCCCGCACTTCTTTTCAGACATGCCCGCTACGCCGCCTGACATATTACCCTCGCCTTGCGCGCATGCGTACTGTGTTCCTTGGCAGAATTCCCTTTAGGCTCTCTGACATAATTCATCGCGTTTTGTCCTGACATAATTCCGGCGTTTTTTCTAACCGCACGTGCTCCCCTGTCTGACGTATTTCCGGCGCTTTTTCCAACCGTACACGCTACGCTCCTTGACGTATTTCCCGCGCTTTTCTCGCATGCGTGCTGTTCTCCGTGACATAATTCCCGCGCTTTTCTCGCATGCGTCCTGCGCTCCGTGATGTAATTCCCACGTTTTTCTCGCAGGCGTACATGGAGGACCACCTGAAGAACAAAGAACGGCTGAACGAGGAGTGGGAGGCTCTCGTGGCCTACGAGGCCGAGCCCAACTCGACGGCTGTCGGCAGCGAGCCCGCCAACATGCGCAAGAACCGCTACAGCGACGTCCTGCCCTGTGAGTGAGGCGAGGGGGGACTCCACAGCCCACAGCACGGTGCCTTGGCGTCTTGGCCAATTAGCCTTTATGTGCATAAAGGAGGCCTAAAACGCCACCATTTTACTTCATTTTATTTGGGCTGCCTTGGACATTACGGTCACTATAGAGGATATAAATCCCATGTATCTTTCAACACAAATTTGCACGCATGTAAGCTGAGAAACTATATATCTCCCAAGGCGTATGGGTAGGACACATTTAGAAGTAAATAAATATCGGTTCACTCAGGGTTTGGGTTGAAGAGATCCTACTGTTTTTCATATTTAGCATTAATGTGTTCAGTAAATGTGTTTATTATTCCAGTTCTAAATTAGTCGATATTCCCTTTGCACTATTTAATAGTCTTCGCATCTATTCCGAAACTGGCTTTGTGCTATGATATCCTAGCGGTTGGTGTGCCTGATGGTTGTCATGATTGCAAGCTCAACAATGGCCGACCCAACAGACAAACCAGCCGTTGACAGATATCGCTCCGGGATTTACTACCTACCCCTATTATCGCCCACCACGAATTGTGCCGACATGAAGACGAACCTGGCTATCGTATTGATCTACCCCCCCCCCCCCACCCCTCCCGTCTCCCTCCACCCCACTCTCCCAACCCCTATCATGACAATCACTGTGTCTCACTGCGCGTATTTCGTTTCACGTCAGTATTATGTTCATGTTGGTGTTTACGATTCCTGGACCCTAAAAATCCAGTTGGCGTTTATTGCCCGATGCACCGTTATGCTCCTGGCGTATTGGGCCGCAGATTGGAGCGGTAAAATGTCTCATTAGAAGCTTATTAGATGCTGGGCGATTTGCACGGCCTCTCACGGGCTAAATGACTGAGAGGTCGTACCAGAGTAGAAGGGGTGAGATTTTCTTCTTAATGGAAAGCATTTGACAACGCACTTGACGTCATGCCGGGCGCGACATTCCCTCTGCATTAAACCACGTGGGCGATTGGCGAAATCTAGGCGCGCAGTGAATAAACGCGTCTCCCTGGGTGGTAGTAATTCCGTGTCTGAGTTCTCTGAAATAATGCCGACGTTTATGAGCGGGTCTGTTGCCCGGCGCAACGTATAATAAAAGTCTACCATGCAGTTTATGTTTGTCACTTTTAAGGGTTAACTAGCACGTCGGCTTCAGGTTCAGTTTCATGAGAAAGACAAGATCATTTGCATGTTGAATTCCGTTGCAGACGATCACTCGCGCGTTGTCCTGGGAACGGCGACGAATGTCTCTGGCTCTGACTACATCAATGCAAGCACGATCGTAAGTAACTGGAGGCCACTGCTGTAATACCAGCTGGGATATCTCGTCGCGCTTGTTCTCGTTATAAAATGGGATAAACAACTGTTGGACGAATAAAGCCGTATGAAAGTCTAATTTTATTAAGAAGGGACTACATTTCCTGAGCTTGAACAAAAGGTTCTTAGCCCGCTTCTGTCAAGGTTTGCACGAGTTGTCCATGTATGCAAATAGGCAACTGATGTTTTCCATGTGTACATATTTGTAACGGTTCCTAATGAAGGCTCCCTGGTGGATACAGATTGTTCAGTGGTTTGACCAAATGTGTGGCGTATTCCTTCACACGTGATGAAATCATTCAGTTAGTGAATTAATGTCGTATCAACTTGCGCAGAGAGAAAACCATTATGATCGTTATGTCTCATCAAATGATGAGGGGTTGTCAGGGAGCACGCTGTCTATTTCGCGCCCTGGCACCTACCTGCCTCTGGGGCATGTGTCACCCAACGTAATTCTGATTGTCTATGAAGATTTCTTGACCCACCTTAGCCTTCATGTGCACAAAAGTGGTTTTAAGACACAAAACCTGATTTCATATGGTTTTCTGATTCAGACGGACCACGACCCCCGGAACCCAGCCTACATTGCCGCCCAGGGACCCCTACCGCACACCGTGGCCGACTTCTGGCAGGTCAGTCGTCCGGAGTGGCGGCGCAATCACTGACACCAACAGCCTGCAGTCAGGCTTTCGTATTCTATGGCCTTGTATTAATTATTAATTATTAATCGTTAATTATTTTGGAATCTTATTGGTACCGATAACGTATCAATGGCGGTGGCTTTTGAAGAGACATTTATTTGACTGACTTTTTAATTCAAAGCACCATGTGATGTCTCGGGTTTCCTTGACAGAGAATCGCGTGGTTGGTATTTATGGACACAGTTCGAATGTGAGATCGGATATTATAAAGCCGGCGTCTTGTGTATGTGTCTCTCCAGATGGTGTGGGAACAAGGAAGCGTGGTGATTGTCAACCTGACGAAGCTGACTGAGGGCGGCGTGGCCATGTGCCACAGGTACTGGCCGGAGGAGGGCAGTGACCTCTACCACATCTATGAGGTCAGTTCCTGCTCACGCCGCCAACCCCCCCTTCTCACGCCCACCCCCCCCCCCGTTCACGCAGCCCCCCCCCCGTTCACGCCGCCGCCCCACCCTGCTCACACCCCCCCCCCCTGATCACACCGCCTCCCTCCTGCTCACACCCCCCCTTGCTCACACCGCCCCCCTACCTGCTCACGCCGTAAAATGTATCTCTTGAGTCTTGATCTCGTCGACGCTTTCGCGACTATGGCGTGGTGTTCATCACTATGATAGACAGACGGCGTAGTTAAGTTAAAAAAGGAAGAGTTCGTAACTATTGTAATACTTTAAGCCTCACAGATATTGAAAATGGATTCCAACTTGCTATACCAGCCACTTCGTAAGCGTTTTCTGTTTTGTCATAAATTGGCAATTGATTAAATGTCATCTCAAATGTTGAGGCATTTGCTAGATCTGGGTCGCGTGTCGCGCTGTCGTGACGATGACGGTCCATATCACTGGAATGTTACGTATGGGCGCAGGATGCCGTGGCCCATATGGTATAATAAAGATCATCAGCATGTAAATACTAAGATACGTTTATTTACTAAGAGCCCGTCGCCCATATAGTACAATAAATATCACTAAAAAATAAATTAATAATAATCCCTTTATTAACGCGTTTATAAATACGAAGGAAGGTACACATAGGCTTCATTGTAACGCGACATATTACGAGCGGTATGTTTGTAAGGTGACCATGTGCAAGTGGATTATTTTGTTTGGCAATCTCATAAAATAAATGATGCCAAAAGTATTTTACTTGTTGTTTTCTCAGGTGCACCTGGTGTCTGAACATATCTGGTGCGAAGACTACGTCGTACGGAGCTTCTACTTGAAAAATTTGCAGACCAATGAGACTCGAACCGTGACCCAGTTCCACTTCTTGACCTGGCCTGACCTCGGCATTCCGGCCTCCAGCAAGGCTCTGTTGGACTTCAGAAGGTAAGGAAGAATTTACAGGACTTTGTATTGCTGGGTCAATTCTCTACAGGCCACTGCAATATCCTCACATCTGACTTTTATTTAACATTGATGCTACCTAAGTGCCCTAATATTAACCGGGTATAAGTAAAAAAAACGGCTATTTCAAATGCAAAATTTCACATGCAGTTTATCAAACATGTACGATTCTAATATTTTTAATGGTGTTTCATTGGAGCTTTAAAAAAATTTAATTAACTTCTGAATAAATTTTACGGGAATGTCTATTGCTATAGTGTTTGATGCCATTAATTCACAATAGGGGATGTTTTTGTGCTTGTTAATCGCCGTCCATGGCAAAGCGAACGTCAATGCCTTTCGCATCTACCATCCGATTTGGCCGCTTTCGGTGGAACCGATCGCCTCTGCACACAATTCGTGCAGCAATAAACGTATGCTGACGTATACTGACACGGAGAGATGTGTCCTGTGAGGCAACGTTCCCACGAAATCTGAAGACAAGTCTACTGCACTCCTACGACACAACACATGTGTTGACTTATTTACACATACATTTTTACATACATGCATATACTTTGAAATAAAAACAAATTTGCCGAGAGATTACATGAATGGATTATTTCGTACGCGTCGCTCAATGCATATATTTAAATTATTAAGTGAAAACAAGATGGCGGCGCTTACCTGTGTATTCGTGGTGATGATGTTGGTAGTGGCATGCGTGTACAGTCAAGTTCAAGTCCAGTGGTAACGTCTTCAGTCTCCCAACTTATTCGTTCAAAAAAATTAGTACAATTTCGGTACTTAGCTTGATAAAAAGGTTTTGGCTACCGGCGTAATTTATGTGAAAAAAACACACTTTTGAATCTCCTGCGTGAAGAGCCTCAGCCCCTAAGGGCCATGGAAATAGCCGCATGGTGCAATGATCCGGTCACACTGTTAGATTACATATCATTAGCATGCTTGTAGTAGTCTCTCATGCTGTACCCATTCCAACAGTCCAAGCAGTTGTTGCGCCTATTATATCGTTATGGTCTAGCCTGAATTTTCCTGCTTTATATTCGGTCGTCTTGGAAAGAAAAATCTTTAAAATTCCATAGCATCAAGCAACAACTGATTTAGAAATAGTTTAAATGTGAATATCATTACCCGGGACAGCTGTGCTTCACGCATGCGCACCTTACGTAGTTGTTAGCTGCCTATACCACGTGCATCCCGAAAGAGTCTGCACGGCGATATAGATGGAGCGATGTTAAGTAAACATCATTAGGATGTGATCGCTTATTTAATATTAGATAGTTTAAGTTGCTTCACCCAGACCAGTAGTGATTGTCTACGTTGTTGAAGAACCAAGTTCATCGTATTTACTGTCACCTCATTTCCTACCGACGCCTCTCTTACCGCTACCATGTACCCACTCCTTCCCTCCCCCCATAATCCTTCCTTCTCATTTCCTTTCAATGTGTTAATTAAGCATAATTTGCTGTTCGGTGGTGGTTCTGTTTCCTGACACGTGACTCTCGCTCCTGTGACTGGCCACAGTGACGACCTTGACCTTTGTTCTCCGGTGCTGCAGTCACTGTTGGTGGTGTGCGTCTTGTGCTAGTTTATTGTCGTCTCGTATCGCGGGTTACTACAGCAGCGTAGTTATCAATAAGACAGTCGCCGTGTCTATCCGTCAACTTATATTTGTAATTTATATACATAGGTTTTTGTACTTTTTTGAAAACAAACTCGCAAATTATAAACGCGTATTTTGGTGTATTTGTGTTGTGCATGATGGAAGCGGTGAAAAAAAAGTCTGCTATTGTGCTGTTCTGTATTGTGTTAATTTAATTTTTTTGTAAAATCCACAATGTAGGTATTTGGATATGGAAGGCAAAAATAGCTGTTTAAAATGCTCAGAGCGGATGCCGATAGCTATCTTTGTTTCCTGAGGGCGAATGTATCACACCACCAACATTTGATACAGCAATGGGAGCGCATAGTGATGAGGATGACTTTCGCCAAGGGCGGCGTGTGCGTGCGGCCTTCACTGACCTTGGGAGAATCACGTGTTTCACTTTTGACCGCAATCACCGGCATGATGACGCATGATTGAGTGCCTCACCCACTCTTCCACAGAGGGCGCTCTACGCAATCTCGCCTTTGATTTTCTGCAATATGATTCCAAATCCGGCTATCACTGAATGTTTCTGAATGGCTGCATCGAATATCTCTGCCGTCTGTCAGAGACCTCACGAATGGTTTGCAACAACGACTTTTTTTAACTTATTAATTTCCTATTTACCCTTTCCTTGACCAACACGTTATCACGCCTGCTTGTTCTGCATTGAGTAGATGAACTAGTCCTTGAATTAGATGGTAGAAGGAATTAGTTCTCACTCATAGCTTTTTGCTGGGGTCGAGACGGCTTTTGTGATTTGCAATTGTGTTGTTAGCCAAATTGCATAGTCACAAAAGTGATCTTGTCTCCAGGCCTTTCTTCTAACCATATTTCTGCCACTGGCCCCTGGCTGAGGCTCTTTGTATATGCTGATGATCCTAACGCCTGCTCTTGTCTAATCACCACAGGACTAACCCAGACTGGACGCTACGCCCGTACCTAGTATAGAATTATATTCCACGAATGGGAGAGACCCGATTATTTACATATATATATATCTACATATAATATGTATCATTAATATGTGGATTTGTGGTGAATTGATTTAATACTTTCATCGCGAATGTTTTTGATAGACATCTGTGTGCTTTTTGATTATACTATTACAACATTAAATAGCATGCCCGCAGGAAAACTCTCTCTCGTTTAACATGAACAATGTGCAAATATAATTGTAGAGAATAATGCAGTGATGTGTGTGATATGGCGAGCCCCACGTCGATCACTGCTATACCTGACTCACCATGGTTTTTGTTCTGTTTTTAATAAAATGCTTTATTTAGCAATTAACGTAAAAATACAGATATGTATATATGTAATTACAAGTAAAAAGCATAACAAGATAAAGAAGTTGACGGACTAATTGTATGACTTACCATGATGCCCCTTTTCAATATATTGCAATTGAGGCCTTTCCAGGAGCTTCGCCCTCTTGTCTTTCGAAAACTATTCTCTCCATTGCCTCTCTCCTTTCGTCAAAAGCTAATTATGGCTATATTTTGTGACCTTTCCAAACGATAAACATCGCTCTCTCATTTGACGTTTCAAAAAGGCTAAACATCGCTATTTGACTTTCGAAATTTGTAAATAACGCTCTCATTTGGGCTTTTTACAATCGGACCAACGCTGTTCCCATTTTAGCCCAATAATAGTAATAATCGTACTAACCCTACATAATGCCCTTCCTTACTTTTCCTGATATGTTAGCCAGTCTTTACTACTGTACCACCCATCGTTACGTTCATCGTTTTTTCTATGTTGCCGACGGTATATGCCCTTGTTTGGTCCAACATTTGATGCACCACTGCCGAAATCACTATAAAACAAATTTGACCGGCTAAAGTTGCACGGTGACATACAATCTCTGTAATGATCCAAAGCAGGTAGATGGCTTTTCGTACTCACTTTCTTTGAGACCACCAAAAGAACAAGAAAATGCAATAGGTTTATCGGGCATGATAATAAGTGTCATTTCGTGAAGGCAACGATAGCTTGAACAGCCTGCATTGAGGCAGCACACCAACAAAAATCACCGGAAGTTATCCTTTTTTTTAGGGGATCGGGGGTACATTTCGAGAGCTGAGATAATAGCATCAGAAGACGATGTGAGACGATGTGATATAACACTGACGAAGATGCTGAGTCATTAACTGAGCGGAAATGGAGGTGCAAATGGACACGCGGAGCGAGGACAGGCCTCACTTGACACGTGGCTGTCATGTGACTCCTACGAAATTATACTGGAAATGAGGAGCAATAAAGCCGACCATGACTAGCGTCATCTAGACTGGATATTTCGAGCAGAAAGAAGAAGGAAAAACTACTGGGGGAAGTGAGAAAGGCGTGACGCTATTCCCGGAGACCTGGTTCCTGCTCACATCGCGTGACACGTGGGCCGCTGTGGAAGCATGAAGGCATCAAATGTGAAATTTAAGAGTACGAAACGGAACAGGAATAAGTAAGGCATGGAAGGCTGGGAATCTAATACGACACCTGCGTGGGATGGTAGTCTAATATCGTCGAAGGCATCCCATGACAAGGCGCGCGTTTAGCAAATTACCACAAAGTGGATAAATTGGAAACATGAAAGCCAAATTCTGGAATTGCCGGTTTTATCGTTGAAGTTTTAGCTGACATAGGATGAGGAGATGAACTAAAAGGACCTCATTGCGCAGAAAACTGGAGGCAGAAATGCAATTCCTGAACTGAAAGACATGATTTGTATGTTGTGTGGAATAGAATCAGAAATAAATCACGCATCAACCTCCTAATGCACTGAACTGAAGAACACCGAACTTCAAAATCAATAAATAGTCGAGAACAAAATATTAAACTCACCATGCTTCTGGAAATCTCTAAATGTAAATGTCTAATTTAGAAGGAACAAACATGTGAGGAATTCTGAATAGTTGGCGTCGCAAGAGGCAAACCCTGGTAAGGTTTCGTCGGAAATCACCATGACCTTGACAGCAGCCAAGATGTCTTGTTTTGCCAGGCGTGGATGAATTTTTTATGTCCTGTCTGTAGGGCACCGGTGTAAAGTGACGGGTAACCCACTATGGAACATGTTATACATTGACAATTATGTCGTCGCTGGGCGGAATCGTCCGTGACCTGTATCTAAAAACGGGAATGGTTGTTGACGAGAGAGAGACTGTGCTTTGTCTTCACTAAGCTGGAGTGTCATGCTGTGAGAATGCGCAGGATATGTTGTAGGCGCGTAGATACTATTTGAGTCTGCTTGCTTAATGTGATATATGATTATTATGCATGCAGAGATCAGAAAGCGACGCTATATACATATATACGCTTGACGTCATCCAAGCTTGAGCTCATAACAAGGTCTTTAGTCGGAACATTCTCTGGAGGCACGTTTTGAGTGACTCACAGGATCCTACCTATGCTGTACCCATATTTGGAGTGGCAGATTTCGGGCGGTATGTAACACGGTGTGATGTGTCCAGGCGTTATGGCTGTTAAATCAACCGACCTATCTACCTTCAGAAATGTGTCTTCTGCTTTATTCTAGGAAGGTGAACAAGTCTTACAGGGGCCGCTCCTGTCCCA
Organism: Arenicola marina; assembly: GCA_964019135.1. Classification (NCBI taxonomy): domain Eukaryota; kingdom Metazoa; phylum Annelida; class Polychaeta; family Arenicolidae; genus Arenicola; species Arenicola marina. The sequence continues at coordinate 11,993,880 of OZ025259.1, read as the reverse complement.
TCCTGGTCCACTGCAGGTTGGTAGCCTTGTCGTCTCTTAGCCGGACAGCCGGTGCACGAGTAATCGATCATTACTCTTATATCATTATTATTCATTATTAAGCGTCCCGCCAAAATCATAATTCGCACCAAAAATAGAATTTTGCCGCCAATATCGTTGAAATCTTGTCGTCTGTTCTCACATGGGATGAGTGAACTTCAAGTCTATCTCTTGGGGGAAGATTTGTTACTAAACCACTTACAAATGTTCATTTCTTAGTGGTTACTAAAGCCATGAATCAGATGAAATCATTTTACACTATCATTTATGCCATTAATATTATTATCTAAACCCATAGAAATAAATTTAAGCAGCGAACTATCCATTTTCAAAGCCACGCCCACGCGTTACCAGATCGAACCCGGCGCGGTGGAGCTCCGGAATGAGCCGCGTCTAGAAGGACGTACTCTGTGCATGATGTCTTGCATGACAGCGGCGACAACGCCTAATATTATTGTATAACGGGTCCATCTTGCTTTACACTTGTTGTCATTGTAATGGGATTACCCCGCGATGATAGCGAATTGCCACCCATGCGATGAAGTTATCACACAGTAGCGTTGTGTCTGCTCCACAGTGACGGGGTCGGGCGAAGCGGCACGTACGCCCTGATTGACATGGTTCTGAACAGGATGAGCAAAGGTGGGCAGCCAATCACGTTACTCGTTACAATTCCATGCTGATCCTTTCTTAATTATACGTATACATCCAAATGAACCCAAACTAAATTATTAAATGGTGGATATATATACATTTAGCGGCGCCATATTCACCAATGTGATTTTAGTCACAGGACTCCGGGCACATCGTTCAATGTTTATTTTGTAACGTTTCGCATGTTGATTTATAATATGTGATTACCTATGGCTTCACATTGATATATTGGATATATGTATGTATGATTGCAGCGTCATTGCTTAAGCTTCACAATGGCCAACATAGCTCATGTATGACTCATGCCTGGCTTTGACTATAATGATCCATTTCGTGGGTCCTAACATGGAATACGAACCTTCATAATACCGGCAACTTCTCTCTTTACTGATCACATAAAACTATTTTGTTAGACATTTTCATTCTGTTTTGCGACGAAGAGAATTTGCGTGTTGTATTTGTACCAAGAATATGTTATCGTATCTGTTGAATGTGCTATATTTATAGACCAATCAGGGTGTCATATAGTATATGGCTCGTGTCTTTATCGAAATTGAAATCATGGCTATAGCTGTATGGCTATAGCAAAAAATGGCTATAAAGGCATATGATTTTTATGACGTGTCTATTTCACGGCTTCAGGTGCCAAGGAAATCGACATCGCGGCTAGTCTGGAGCACTTCCGCGATCAGCGCATGCTGGTCGTCAAAACAAAGGTAGGCCTCACTATAATTACCCAAAGTGGTCTGCCAGTACGTAGATCGTCTCGCCATTCCGCTAGTTCAGCCCATTTGGCCGGTGCCTGGGTGTGTGCCCCACCTATGTGGTTATTGTTTTACATAATGATGATGACATGCTTTTACTCAGGAAAGGAGGAGGTTGGGTCGGGGGGCGGGGGTGTGGTACGATCGGAGCTCCTTGCGATTCTGACCTGGATCCCCTCCTAATTATCGGCGATATTGCGCAATAAATGACTTTTTTTTTTCTTCGCTCGCAGGAACAATTCGAGTTCGCGCTGGCCTGCGTGGCCGAGGAGGTCCATGCGATCCTAAAGGCTCTGCCCCAGTGACCCACCGAAGCGACTCCTAGCGACTGACCCACCATGATCTCAACGCCACCTAGCGACTAGGAAAAAACACGAGGCAACATGATCGATCGTCGTTGGTGTTTCTCATCCGCGGCCACACCTGCTGTGTAAGCATTCCATATGGTCTCACGTGATGTAAATTCCTATCGTGTTACATTGGTAACGAGACGACGAAAACGAGACTGCTGTTGGTGATTGTGAATGATTGTTGTCCTGGCAACCCAAATATGGCTGACCCCCCGGACGCGCAGGGATGAAGATTGTGGAGAAGAGAAGAAGAAATACGAATGCTTCACGGTTACTTATTTGAGAGGCGTCCAGTATCAAATGGTCTGACACAAAGCTATGTTATTGTTTGCTTGCGACCCTCCTCTCCACCCACCCACTCCGGCTCCGCCGAACCGTACTTCCTGTCCCAATACCGTCTCCATTGTTAACCCCCACCCCCACCCATCCCCGGTGTACCGCCCGTGACGGTGACAACACCGCAGCCTCCATATGTTGTGTGTGAAACTTCATATTGTGGTGGTATGCAGCATTCAAAGTTAAAAAAAATATATGGATGTGTACATAGACATATACCACTCGTTATGTAGTCATGTGACGCTATTGCCTTTATCATATTTATGTACAATACATATACAGCTTAATATGTTCTCTTTATTTCAACATAGCAGGCGTTGTATGAGGCCTCGAGGTCGGGTGTCGTATTTTTCCTTTGGTAGTGGGACACGGAACTCCTGGGCAAGAAGAACGTTTATTGACGCCGTTCTATTTTTTAATCCAGAAATTAAATATACCATATCTAGCGAAGGAAAGGAAAGTTAAAGTGACCGATTGAATCTCTCGACTTACCCGTTGTGTTCAGGGTATAGCACACTGCAGTCATCTGGCCTTATATAGCTACTTCGTGATGTAGTCGTCCCAACAAAATAAGATTCCCAAGATATTTTCGTACTAATTACTGAAACAGGAATCAGCTGACTCCCTACGATTTCATGCGTATCATTAATAATGTACAGTATTCAAGTTTATGTAACAAGCTCTGCCACAACGCACAATTTGACACTCTTTGACAGGCGCCATGATAACGAATCAGATTGGTTGATTCAAAAAAATGATTATTTATCATTTTTATGGTAAAGTGCAAAACATTTATTTCGTTCGATTCTTCAGTATTTAATAATTGAAAACAACATCCGGGTCTTATAATAAGATGAGTCTGGTGAAGCGGCACATTTCTTCCTGTGCTTGACAGTGTAACTGATGGCAGTATTGTAGCTTGTATTGTATAACTTGAAGGCATTTTCTAAGTGTACATATTTATCTAGTGTACGTCCAGCGAGCCTTGGATCACTCCAACGTATGCATTGTTGGGAGGGAGACCTTCAGTCATACCCCCTCCCCGCCCCGCCGTGTATTAATCAACTTTCACTTATTATAAATATAACGGTATTATTCTAGTCAGATGTTTACTTATTGAGGGTATCAAGGCATTGGCGGTTACGCGTTGTATTACTAACTAGTTTCACATTTTATCGTTAGCTTATTCAAAGAGCAGGAGATGGAATGCACTCTTAAAGAACCCGCATTGTGTGTTCTTTAATCTGTGTGCGTGATCCTTTCGGTTCCCATCAAACTCAGTTCTTCATTGCTGTCTAACGCAATATCTTGACATACTTTGTCGCGAAGAATGCCATCTGGTGAGTGAAAGGGGAACTGCCGCTTCGGCTGGCGGTGTCAGTAAGCAAAGTGTGCCACGTGAACAATTATGTTGAAACAAAAATAATTCAAGGAGTAGGTGAACAAGGTAATGAATACCGAGTCAAATATCATGTGTTGTTGTGTGGGCGCTGTTGATCTCATAACTGTACGAGAACAAAGTACCGCGCATCCAGAATATTACGTTAAGGTCGTCGTGTATAATCGTTAATATATTATATTATATTTATTGTGCAGGCAGAAGAGCCGTTCTTCTCTGTTGTCAATTTGTGAAGCGTTCCTTTCTCGAACTCTGGACCTTGACCTTCAATATTATAACACCTGATCTTTCATTGGTCTCTACTTATGGAATATTACCTTGGTACGAACTGTACACAAGGAACCGAATAGACATGGCCATCAACAAACGAACGGTCTTCCGATGGCTCCCCGCTGTCCACGTGGAAACCTCATATTCTCAACGGTGTTTTTGTGCTTTTTCGATGTTCTAATTTTTGTATTTTAATTTTACGGGTGATTTTCGATCTATCGGTCGATCGACAAGCATGAAGCCTGTGTCACCACTGACCATGTACTTGATCAAATTGTGGAGCTTGACGATGCGATGTGTACCGGAAGAACTTGTGTCCCAACAGCCTCAGACTGTGAAGCTAAGCGGAAGCGATGGTCCTTGAGACACCCAGCCACGATTTCAAGCATGAGGGTAGATATAGGGCTATATTATTAAACAGGAAACTGGAATGGTGGTAGCGCCATCTAACGAGTGAATAAAATCCGTTATCTTGGCCAGTGATAGCCGTTACCATGGCCAGCGATATCCGTTACCCTGGCAACTGATATCCAATGGGACTTGTTCGATATCGGGATCCGTTCTGGACCTACATGCTTTATAGAAACCGGGATGGGATGTCGCAAGCCAATGGTCACACGTGGTCTAATCACTGAGCCAATCAATGGCGTTAATGGATTCGCAACCAAATACTAGAGAATTCCACTTATGTACGTGTCCCAACCAGTTTTGCGGTTGGAGTTGGGAGTTAATTAAATGGGGGTTGCCCCTGTTTGTGTGTTCCAATATGGCCGCCCATGGTGGCCGAGTGGGTGAGGGTTCCAACATGGCCGCCCACGGTAGCTGAGTGGGTGAGGGTTCCAACATGGCCGCACACGGTAGCAGAGTGGGCGAGGGTTCCAATATAGCCGCCCACGGTAGCCGAGTGGGCGAGGGTTCCAACATGGCCGCCCACGGTAGCCGAGTGGGTGAGGGTTCCAACATGGCCGCTCAAGGTGGCCGAGTGGTAAACGTCCCCACCCACGAACACTGTCGAAGTTTGATCCTGTACCAAATGCCTTCTCCCTTCTCTTGGCTCCCCGTTCATTGACAAAGCTATACCCCCGATGGATATCTCCGGTAATAGGGGCTTTCCCACTAAACTTCTTTCACGTATGTGACGTCATTGTCGTGAAGATGGTATGGTTGTCATTACCAGAAACTAATTAAACTGGGACTTTCTGGACGAGTTTTGAACACGGTTAATATCTTATTGCTACCATCGTTAAAGGGGGGATTTTTTGTGTTAATTAAACTTAGTCATATAAAGCGACCCAGTCGACGTAAATTCAGTTTTCTCCTTATAACCTGTCTTATGATAACTTGTGGGGTAGTATTTCCATTAACATTTAAACACTCAGTATCAGTTCTTATCTGGGTATTGGGATGTGAAATGTCGGTCAACTTACTTAAATGTGTTGTTTCTTTGCTTTGGCGTCTCGCGAGTGGCTGCAGTGCAGTGCAGTCCAGTGTCTATAGCGCTCCCCGACTCCTGTCTTTACTACACAGCATAAAACTCTTACATGGGTTTATTTTGTTTGGAAATAAATATGGACTCTGCAAGGTGAATGCCGTTTGGTCTTGTTTATGCTCCAGCAATCTTCCGACGTTTTCATCCTGCATGGAGTTCTATATATAAGCACAGTTAAGTGGGAAACTGACTTGTCTAGTTTCTGGGTTAAATTATATATGCGCTAATATTGCAAGTTAAATATACCTGAACATTTAGCTGTGCAGCGAAGGTAATTTCTTCTGTCCTCAACACCTTTGCAACATGGCATAATTGCATTAATCAATGTACAAACAAAACTCAAACGCACATGTCACAAGTCTGGAAGCCCAGGACGTAAAGTTATTCCTTTGGATTATTTATTGTCTGTCATTGATTTATTATCTAATATAATCATAAATTAAACAATCGGCTGAAGTATATCATATTCGTAAATATTGATTAGAAGCACACATACGGAATACATGTGATTAACTCATTTTTTCGGTATGCAATGCTAGGGTGAACCAGTTTCAGCATAGCTCACGTCTTACTCCTTCATCCCTATACCCTCACAAAACTAATCGATTCCCGTATAGATTAACATGGAAGATGGCCCGAAACTGGGTCTGCTTTTTGATGTGTCAGACGACATCAACATCAGCCTTCACGTGAGCTGAACGCCGAGTCGTGATAAGATTCCGTGATTATGACACCGCGTATATCCTTTAAACGCGTAGTCCCCGGGAGGCTGGCCACCGGAGTAACCTAGCCAGTGTGTGCTAAAGCGTGTCCGTGAAGTCCTGCGGCGGCACAACGCATGAACACCCCACGTCTGTTGGGAGGAACTCTAGGTCTGACGGTTTAAAGGTTCTCGAATAATAATACCTGGACTTCCGTGAGTCTGTCTCAAAGTGTGTGGGTCGATGCCTGATATCAGCATTCGCTCTCCCTGTAGGTTGAATGAAGCTGGGCAACATGATGATGAACCAATCCGGAAGGATCCGGGCTGCGTCATTTATTCTCGTCACACTAACCCGGCTTCCTTTGCCATCGAGTAGAAGAGACTGTCTTTATCATTGAGCAGCTGCGAGGGCGGGCCAAGTTCTTTGATGGTGCCGCTGTCCAAAACCATGACTCTGTATGGAAAGTAAAATAAGCAATTAATTAATCTCTCGTTATATAATTTAATTTTTGTTTTATATATGTTATTTCTCAGTTTTCATGCAAAATACACACGCAGATAATAACAATATCAGGCAAAACTGTAAGGCATTAATTACTGACTCAATATCTGAGCAATGCTCTCAGAATTTCGTTAACTTATCTCTAAATTTATATCAGATATTAAGGTAATATATGTTCTGGTTTTATGGGATATAGTTTACATAGCAGCCAGATGTGTTCGTCTCACCGACAGGGTTTATAACGTTGATTATGTTGTTGTAGAATACCTTTATGGCCAACCGTGAGACTCTCGGGGTTCAAAACAATATTCCACCATTCACCCCTCCTTACTCTCTCATCCTTGCCGAACAACCCCTCTCGTCTTTTACAGAAAAGCCTCCCTCGTCCCTTAACGAACGCCATCTCTCATCCCTTATCGAATAACATATCTCGTCCTTTGCAAAACAACATCTCTCGTTCTTACGGAACAACATACCTCGTCCCTTATCGAACGACATATCTCGTCCCTTACCGAAAAACCTCTCTCGTTCTTTACCGAACAACATACCTTTGCAAAACAACATCTCTCCTCCCTTGCAAAACAACATCGCTCGTCCCTTACCGAAAAACATCTCTCGTTCTTAACGGAGCAACATGTTTCGTTGCTTACCAAACGTTATCTCTCGTCCCTAACCGAACACCCTCATATCTCGTCCCTTACCGAACACTCTCATATCTCGTCCCTAACCGAACACCCTCATATCTCGTCCCTTACCGAACACCCTCATATCTCGTCCCTTACCGAACACCCTCATATCTCGTCCCTTACCGAACACCCTCATATCTCGTCCCTAACCGAACACCCTCATATCTCGTCCCTAACCGAACACCCTCATATCTCGTCCCTAACCGAACACCCTCATATCTCGTCCCTAACCGAACACCCTCATATCTCGTCCCTTACCGAACACCCTCATATCTCGTCCCTTACCGAACACCCTCATATCTCGTCCCTAACCGAACACCCTCATATCTCGTCCCTAACCGAACACCCTCATATCTCGTCCCTTACCGAACACCCTCACATCTCGTCCCTAACCGAACACCCTCATATCTCGTCCCTTATCGAACACCCTCATATCTCGTCCCTAACCGAACACCCTCATATCTCGTCCCCAACCGAACACCCTCATATCTCGTCCCTAACCGAACACCCTCATATCTCGTCCCTTACCGAACACCCTCATATCTCGTCCCTTACCGAACACCCTCATATCTCGTCCCTAACCGAACACCCTCATATCTCGTCCCTTACCGAACACCCTCATATCTCGTCCCTAACCGAACACCCTCATATCTCGTCCCTTATCGAACACCCTCATATCTCGTCCCTTACCGAACACACTCATATCTCGTCCCTTACCGAACACCCTCATATCTCGTCCCTTACCGAACACCCTCATATCTCGTCCCTTACCGAACACCCTCATGTCTCGTCCCTTACCAAACACCCTCATATCTCGTCCCTAACCGAACACCCTCATATCTCGTCCCTAACCGAATACCCTCATATCTCGTCCCTAACCGAACACCCTCATATCTCGTCCCTTACCGAACACCCTCACATCTCGTCCCTAACCGAACACCCTCATATCTCGTCCCTTATCGAACACCCTCATATCTCGTCCCTAACCAAACACCCTCATATCTCGTCCCTAACCGAACACCCTCATATCTCGTCCCCAACCGAACACCCTCATATCTCGTCCCTAACCGAACACCCTCATATCTCGTCCCTTACCGAACACCCTCATATCTCGTCCCTTACCGAACACCCTCATATCTCGTCCCTAACCGAACATGCTCATATCTCGTCCCTTACCGAACACCCTCATATCTCGTCCCTAACCGAACACCCTCATATCTCGTCCCTTATCGAACACCCTCATATCTCGTCCCTTACCGAACACACTCATATCTCGTCCCTTACCGAACACCCTCATATCTCGTCCCTTACCGAAAACCCTCATATCTCGTCCCTTACCGAACACCCTCATGTCTCGTCCCTTACCGAACACCCTCATATCTCGTCCCTAACCGAACACCCTCATATCTCGTCCCTTACCGAACACCCTCATATCTCGGCCCTAACCGAACACCCTCATATCTCGTCCCTAACCGAACACCCTCATATCTCGTCCCTAACCGAACACCCTCATATCACGTCCCTAACCGAACACCCTCATATCTCGTCCCTAACCGAACACCCTCATATCTCGTCCCTAACCGAACACCCTCATATCTCGTCCCTTACCGAACACCCTCATATCTCGTCCCTAACCGAACACCCTCATATCTCGTCCCTTACCGAACACCCTCATATCTCGTCCCTTACCGAACACCCTCATATCTCGTCCCTAACCGAACACCCTCATATCTCGTCCCTAACCGAACACCCTCATATCTCGTCCCTAACCGAACACCCTCATATCTCGTCCCTTACCGAACACCCTCATATCTCGTCCCTAACCGAACACCCTCATATCTCGTCCCTTACCGAACACCCTCATATCTCGTCCCATACCGAACACCCTCATATCTCGTCCCTAACCGAACACCCTCATATCTCGTCCCTTATCGAACACCCTCATATCTCGTCCCTTACCGAACACCCTCATATCTCGTCCCTTACCGAACACCCTCATATCTCGTCCCTTACCGAACACCCTCATATCTCGTCCCTAACCGAACACCCTCATATCTCGTCCCTTACCGAACACCCTCATATCTCGTCCCTTACCGAACACCCTCATATCTCGTCCCTTACCGAACACCCTCATATCTCGTCCCTTACCGAACACCCTCATATCTCGTCCCTTACCGAACACCCTCATATCTCGTCCCTTACCGAACACCCTCATATCTCGTCCCTTACCGAACACCCTCATATCTCGTCCCTTACCGAACACCCTCATATCTCGTCCCTTACCGAACACCCTCATATCTCGTCCCTTACCGAACACCCTCATATCTCGTCCCTAACCGAACACCCTCATATCTCGTCCCTTACCGAACACCCTCATATCTCGGCCCTAACCGAACACCCTCATATCTCGTCCCTAACCGAACACCCTCATATCTCGTCCCTAACCGAACACCCTCATATCTCGTCCCTTACCGAACACCCTCATATCTCGTCCCTTACCGAACACCCTCATATCTCGTCCCTAACCGAACACCCTCATATCTCGTCCCTTACCGAACACCCTCATATCTCGTCCCTTACCGAACACCCTCATATCTCGTCCCTAACCGAACACCCTCATATCTCGTCCCTTACCGAACACCCTCATATCTCGTCCCTTATCGAACACCCTCATATCTCGTCCCTTACCGAACACCCTCATATCTCGTCCCTAACCGAACACCCTCATATCTCGTCCCTTACCGAACACCCTCATATCTCGTCCCTTACCGAACACCCTCATATCTCGTCCCTTACCGAACACCCTCATATCTCGTCCCTTACCGAACACCCTCATATCTCGTCCCTTACCGAACACCCTCATATCTCGTCCCTAACCGAACACCCTCATATCTCGTCCCTTACCGAACACCCTCATATCTCGTCCCTTACCGAACACCCTCATATCTCGTCCCTTACCGAACACCCTCATATCTCGTCCCTTACTGAACACCCTCATATCTCGTCCCTTATCGAACACCCTCATATCTCGTCCCTTACCGAACACCCTCATATCTCGTCCCTTACCGAACACCCTCATATCTCGTCCCTAACCGAACACCCTCATATCTCGTCCCTTACCGAACACCCTCATATCTCGTCCCCAACCGAACACCCTGGTATCTCGTCCCTTGCAAAACAACATATCTCGTGACGGGTTGTCTGCCTCTTCACCCCCTTCCGTCCCCGATGCTATTTTCGCTGCCTGTTTTAGGTCCACTAAATACCACACACAAAAAAAACACCCGAATATGCTAATTTCAGGAAGCAACTGTCATACGATGACGGGTCGTTGGCATGGGAACCGTTTTGTTTTAAAGCACAGGTGCGCCGAGTTAGTTGGCTTTCATACCGCGCACGTACGAAGTCCTGTCACCGGAATCTTAACGCCACCACACACTCAATCCCCGAGATATTTCGCGATCATCTCTCCGCTAAAGGAGGGGATATTTTCTACTTATCTGTATCATGTATATCTATGCAATATGTCCCCAGAATTAATTTGTTTGGTTTTAAGTTCATTATTAATTTGTTTAGTTTTAAGTTCGTTATCAAATTATCATGTTGTGTTAAACTAATATTAAATACTTTAGTTGTTTTTAAATTTATTCTGCTGCGTAAATAGAAATAAAAATCTTTGCTTTCTGCGTAAATATATGTATATATGATGGAAACCACCGTTGCATTGTAATGCATAGCGCTTTGCAGGCCCAGGGAGGCCGGCCGCCTGAGTACCCTAGAACCGCCTTTGCGTGGTCATGCGGTGTGAATGTGCAGACTTCTGGGGCTTGCAACTGCAGACCGCAAGAACACGCAACGGCAGTTCTAAGGTACTTAGGCGGTCGGCCTCTCGGGGGGTTCAGCAACTGCAGACCGCAAGAACACGCAACGGCAGTTCTACGGTACTCAGGCAGTCGGCCTCTCGGGGGGTTCAGCAACTGCACACCGCAAGAACACGCAACGGCAGTTCTACGGTACTCAGGCAGTCGGCCTCTCGGGGGGTTCAGCAACTGCACACCACAAGAACACGCCACGGCGGTTCTACGGTAGTCCAGGTCTGACGGTTTAGAGGATGTATCTATATGCTGTACATGCCCATCCTTCCTTTGACAAAAGCACCGTGCGGAATTTAACTTAGTTTACTGCCTCTGTTCAATGGAGGCGCATTCCATATACACGTATTGACCTCGGTACCTTTTATAATTTAGCAAACGTAATTAGCATACGTATGTTAATTAATGAATTAATAAGTTCACACACTTGACGGGTTCAGCATTGTTCGCGTATGACTGCTCTAACACGGAAGATTGGAAGAGATACTGAACGTGAATTACATTACATGGAACGAATGAGCCATTAAGGTTATGGTTACTATGGTTACCCCACAATATGTTATGTTCTGCCCATTGTTGGTACAATGTATAATTTAGGTCATAAAGTCGTTAACTGACCATTTGATGGAAGGACAGAAATGCCCATGCATCTCTCTCAGCATTGAAACTAAGAGATAATTCTCTGTCCAGTATGTACCACTTTAATAACCAAAGCGTCCGCTACTTTGATTGGCAGTTGTACAAAACAATGAGAAAATTTGCCCACACGAATTCCTCATCCGTGATATTTACCTGTCGTAATCTACGATGGTGTTGAGCCTGTGGGCGATTGTCAGCACCGTGCACTGCTTGAACTCGGAGCGAATCGTTCTCTGAATGAGTTCATCCGTTTCCATGTCAACGGCGGCTGTGGCCTCATCCAGTAAGAGGACTTGGGACTTGCGCAGCAAAGCTCTCGCGAGGCAGACGAGCTGCCGCTGGCCCACGCTGTGTGGGCGAACGAAGAACACGAAAATATGGTTTTAAATTCAGTCAATACATTTAAACATATTTCCCCTTAGGAAATGTTTTAAATGGAATATATAGATAGTCCTCACGGAAACTCCCCGAACGACACTTTATCCATTCTATAAGAAAATAGTTATTAGGGTTCTGGAAGTGGGTGGGGGGTGGAGGGTCCAGTTTCCAGTGTCGATTTTTCAAATTCTCCGTGTCGAAGGTCGATTTGTCACGACGTCCCGTGTCGCTTTTTGGCCAAGTTCAGTTTGTTTTTTTCAAAAATATGTGTCCATATTGCTTTTCAGATCTTTAGTGTCGAAATTTGGGGGTCAATGCCGAATGTCAAATTTTTCAAATATACATATGTCGCGTGTAGCCATTTACCCCTTCCAGATCCCTGTTACTGGAAAAAAAACTTGCTTAATTTGAATAGTATTACGATGGAGCTAGGCGCTGTCTGTTGTATTTATTAACATGGCAGGTCATACATCGTGTGTCATAACTGGACGTACAGACCGAGCTAGTTCATTGGCTTAATCTGAAAACCCAAAATATCCAAACTATCCAAACTATTACGAAAAGTCACCTCAGGTTTTGTCCGCCTTCTGCGCATATGTAATCGATTCCTCCAGGAAGTGACGTCAGGAATGGCTTGAGGTGAGCTTGTTCCAAGGCGGTCCAGATCTCGGAGTCCGAGTGGGTGTCAAACGGATCCAGGTTAAAGCGCACAGATCCAGAGAATAGGACCGGATCCTGAAACAAATCACGTGTTCAATTAAGCTAATTAGCATGCTAAGAATATGTGACAAGTTCTGGTTTATGTCCGCCTGCAAGTACGGCCAACATGGCTGTAACCAGCATGGAACATACTATGTATAGAAATCACAAGTCTTCTAATATCTATAGGTTGTAATGGGGCCGGCGCGATAGCTCAGTGGGCTAGAGCGCTCGCATTGAGTGCTCTGGCCACCTGAGAGCCTAACGGCACGTGGATCGGTGGTTTGAGCCCTGCTATAGCCATGTCTGTGTGGCCGCAGCATAAAGATCCCATGTCTTTCTTCGTAAAGAGTAAGGGGGTTACCCCCGGGGACATGGCTCTACTATCTCTTCCTTCTCCCAATGACGAGATATGACCAAAAGTGGTTAAAGCGTCCTGAATAACCAACCAACCAACTGTAGATTGTTATTGCTCACCCTAGTACGTAGCGCATTCGGCTATTGTCGAGTGTGCTCTGTTAGGCCCGCCCACGCGGCCGGTGCGTGGTTCGAACCCCAGCATGGCAACACCCCCCGATGTAGGTGCAAGGGGCGCGGACCTGCGACCTGTTGATCCGCATGCAGCAGCTCAGCCTGCTTTCGCAGCTGAGCCAGACGGCCGCCTAGATCTGCACAAGACACACCCGCTGTACGGGACCCACCTGTGGTATGCTGGTCAGCTTCGACCGGACGTCGTGCAGCCCGAGGGTATCCAGACGGACTCCGTCGATGGATATGCTACCCTTGGCGGACTCTATGATCCGGAAGAGAGACAGCATCATGGAGGACTTCCCGGCCCCGGTCCGACCAACCACACCCAACTGAGGACAGACGAGAAAGGCAGCATACAGGAGAAAATAAAGTTAGTTATAGTGGCCAAATGACATGCCCCCCGCCCCCCGAGAATGGGGCTGTCAGCAGCCAAGGCCACTTTACACCATTACCTTGACCAGAATACAATATAAATGATCAATTATTTTAACACAAATAAAGACAAAGGCAAAGGGTCTAACATGTTTCAACTATAAGCCAACTATTTAATACCAATAACAGCTTTTCTGGCATTTTTAAGGGGACTATATGTCATGTTTCAATCTTTATGGTTTTATAACATCAAAGTTTCTTAGTTAAACTGAACATATTTTTCATTTTCATACATGGCTTTTTGACATTTATGCGGCGTATTTTTGTCGAGCGTACTTTGTACTTTAGTACCTTTTCTCGCGGTTCAATATTGAACTCGATGTCTTTGAGCACAAGGTCAAGGCCATCCCGGTACCGCGTGCTGTACGCGTTGAACTCTATTCTTCCAGTCGCCGGCCACCCCCGTGGCGGACGATGATCGGGCTTCTCCCATGATGCCTTGCAAAACATTTAAAAAAATTAATTCTTGAATGTTAAGTCTTAACTATTTATCGCATTCAGGTGTGAAACATGCACGAGTTCAGTTGTATCAAAGCTTGTCTAGTGTTTATACAATGTTTGGCTTCATCAATTCCAGCTCCAGCTCTATCATGAAGACGGAACATTATCTTCACACCATGAGATTGCCTGCTTTCTCGGCAACGATATACTTCCCCGCCCCCTCTCGAGCCGCTGCCTACGCCTATATGCAGTAATAATCATGCTAAAATGTTAACCCATTATGTAAAATTATGACAATCTAGTGAATGGTATAGCGCCAGCGAAAGTAGATTGGTTACCTGTCAGTCACAATCTAAAACAAACATGGAATTTTTGAATACACATGAAACATTGGTCTTGTGTTTCAGACCATAAAATTATATACTAAGATAGTGAAATTAAGAAAGTGACATGAACATTGGCGAGCATTACATATCTAGCAAAATTTCGCTCACTTCCGGTTTAGTGCACGTGTACTCCATGATCCTTTCTACGGCGACAACATTGGTCTCGAGGTCGGACAGGTACTGTACCAACACAGACAGCCGATCGGTGACCTAATAGGACAAGTCATGGCAGTCAAATAATGAATATGCATGAAGCTGTTATTCTGGCTAAGGATTATAAATAAACTTCTATATCCGCAATAGTAATGACTACATAAACGTATGCGCATGCACAAAAACAACAAGGTGCATTTTTTAAATGCGCCCTTCTCCAGAAACATGAAGGCAATATAATATTTTTTAAAGCCGAATTCATTTTGGCACATAAATGTTTTCTTCATTTCCTTTTTTGATATAGATTTAGATATAGATACAGATGTCAATCATTACGACCCGTAAATGGTGTATGACTTGCTTTATATAATTCGCTGGTGCAGGAGCAGTGGGTAAGAATGTACTTATAAGGGGCTGGTGGTATCTGGCTCATTGTATGCGCTATATGTAAAGGGCATGTATCGCAAAGATAAAATAAATAACATAAAAATATCAAAATTGTAACCGTTAAATAATTATGGACATGAATATCAGTTTTGCCTGGTGCCATTCGATGACTACCTTAGTCTTGAAAATAATAATAAGTCAGAGTATTAAGCAGGCATTTAACACAAAACGCTTACGAGAAGAGAATAGGAGACTGACAGTCCGACAAGACCACCAGAAATCGTGTCTCTCGACAATACTGCGAACAGCGTAGCGAAGAAAACGACAAAACTTCCGAGGAACTCCAAACGGATGCTTAGCCACCTGTTGGATAAAAGAGAAACCATACATATAAGCCATATATATTATAAACTAATTAAAAGCGACACACTCGCTTGACACATAGACAATATTGGCTATTTATTTAAAGGCTCTACAATTAGCGACTGGATAATCCAATTAGGTACTTAATGCACTTTGGTTGATTTTTATTATGCAAATCATAAATTGTTTAAATAAAGCCATTGAATTGTTCCTCTATATCTGTTATTTCCATATATAAAATATAATTTTTCCCCAAATTCACATAATATAAACTATAGAGGCGAATCTGGCCAATAGCATATGAGCTCGTCGCCATAGTCACCTATTTTCGACGATGAAGACGAAGCCATGTACTTGCTTATGTCGTCGCCGTTTCCCATTAGAGACAATGTAGGGAATCCAGCCATTTGCAAAACCAAAGTCGTCGTCATAGTTACCCAGATAAACGATAAAGGTGAATATAGCCATTCGCATATCAAGTTCGTCGCCATAGTTACCTGTTAGAGACGGTGGAAGCGAATCGTGCCATTTGCATGTCGTCCAAGAATCGATCGGAAATCCCGATGAATCTGTCCTGTGCGCCGTAGGCCCGAATGGACGTCACTCCCACGATGCTCTCGCCGAAGTGAGAGTATATAGGCGAGGTCCGCACCGACATAATGCGACGCAGCTGATTGGAAGTGACAATGTAAAACCGCTGCAAAGAGGATATTATGAAAATCAATAAAAATATTTTATCATTAATAACATAAAAACAGTAATCAAATAAACACTATCAAATCATGTCTACCAAAACGCATGAAACATTTCTACTAATGTCATTAATGCCTCAGCGGTCCCCCAACCCTCCATAGGGGTCTGGAAGGGGTAAGTGACGACACGCGACAGAGGCATATTTGAAAAATCAACATTCGACACTGACCGTCAAAAATTGACACTGAGGGTCTGAAAATGCGACACTTGTTTGAAAAAGCTACACTGACCTTAGCCAAGAAGATACCCGGAATGTATCGACATTCGACATTGAATGTCGACACTGGACACTGGACACTGGACCCCCCCTTCCAGACCATGTATTATGTATTATCTTGCCTAGCGCAATCAGATTCAGTATAGTTGTGTTAATGATGACAATTAAATAAATGAACACATTACCTGGACGAAGTAGTAACATATAATCAGGGGTATGAGAGCCGCCAGGAAGATCGGTGTAGTGTACGTGATTCCAACTAGGGTCGCAAGCAGGCTGGAGAGTGCGCGTAGGAAGACAAACAGCGTCAATCTCATGCTGGCGTCGATGATGTTGATGTCCTGAGAGAACCGGTTCAGCACTCTCCCCATAGGGGTCGTGTCGAAGAAGGACATGGGCGCCCGGATGACGTTGTCAAGGAGATTGAAGTGGAGCACCCAAGCCGCCCTCGTGGCGACCACCGAGAGCGCTGTCGTCATTGTCAGCACCACAACCGCTGCAAGGTAAGCAGTTCGAAAAACATTATAGCTGTTTTCACCGCATGAGCCGTGGTAAAGTTTTTTTTCTCGCTTGAGAACTTTTGAGAGCAATTTATATTATGTGACTGGCATCAAGACATGTTTTGCAGGAAGCAGTCACCACACATCCACCCCACCAACCACTACTACGTATGGCGCTTGTTGACCAGTATCCGTCCGTGCTACTTGCAATTCCTTATATCGACTTACAAGGCAAAAAATACGGTAAGTTTAAAGCCATGTGCATATAATTTAATAGACGTACGCAGCATGCAAAGATAAAGATAAAATAGCATCGACGTAATGCAAAAGTGTCCCTGCCTCAGTCGTGAGGTCTCGCACCAGAACTCGTCAGCTCTTTAGTAACCATGTCAACGTGCTGACGTTAACGCAAGAGACAAGCTTCTCACGGACAAGAAATATCGTTGCCAAGCCAACGAAAAGTTACGTCACAATAGCCGTGACGCGTCTTATTTATCTATTTAGGACTCACTCTGCGCCAAACCGATGCCGCCATAGACTCCCAGCCTGACGGACACGGACTCGGGCTGATCGACAGACGTGTCATCACTCCAGAGGCTGAGCCAGATGTTGGAGCTGACGTCACCCATCAGCGAGAGGCAGTTTGTCAAGAGCAGCACGAGGAAGCCCAGGTAACCGCCGGCGTTGAAATACGCCCCAAGGATGCTCCACTTGACCTGTCACAAACAGACATGCGATGTGTGAACATATATAGGCTCCTTAGCATCCATGTAATATAAAATAATACCTCTAGACCGTCTATATTGTTATAGGATAGTTCCTTTTAGTTGCCCACAATGTGAAATACGTTCTTTTTTCACGTTATATAGTACTTAGTCAACATGTTTCAGTTGTTTATTTGACACAAGGTTATTCATTAGTATCCCTTGTACATAGGCCCTATGCCCACCCATATTGTTTCAGCCGGATGTCATTGTCGGCTAATAGCGCCCAAGTCCTAATGTTACCCTTTTAACCGACGTAAAATAAAATGTTATCTTATCTTGTCTTATAATGCGACAACATAAGCTCTACTACCCCAAGGTGCTTGAGACAGAGCGATATATTCGTTTTATAAAGGTGTTTGCTTTATCAAGGTTCAAGTACTGGATGCAAACATATTCAGGACCTAGAAAAGGATCCGACATTGACAGGTTTTCGGTCTACTCAAGGTTTGATTTGGGGAAGTTCGCCTTTATACATTAAATCAATTAGTAAATGTTGCGGGGCTATCGAAGTACGACTCACTTTATCTTGTGTCATTATTTACAAGCACACAGAAAGGTAGTACTATACGTATTCAGACGAGTAATTCATTCACACTCCCCTATTATCGCCCCCTGTAGATGGGGCTGACATCCTATGCAATTGGATACATGCAAGGCAGGCCGAGCCTTGTAATGTCAGCGGGTAGAGGGTAGAATGTCTGCTTTGAATATCCCGTCAAAAACCCACATCTCGACGAAAACGTTCACATTTTCGGTCATGCATAGACTCACGAAACAAAATATTTCTGTCTAAATAGGCCTAGTCATGGCCACATTTCGTAATAAATCGCTTAATTTGTTTCACAGCAAAAAATCGAAATTATTGCCATCCACTTACACTTCCCTCTTGTGATTTCTCGGCTTCTATCAATCGTTCTCTGGACAAGATCTCTGCCTTCTTTGCCTGAAGTTCAATTGACCGGCTTGTGAGTGAGGTGTCCTTGTCAGATGACCTTGAGCTGTGTCGTCTGCGCATCGTTCTGTTGTTATCCGGTGTAACGTACAGACACATTTACCTTCTTAAAATCAACGCCAGCAAAACAGTTCCAAAAACTTTAATGTCTCAATGTGAAACCTTTTCTGGCCTGATCGGTGCAAGAATATTTTCACTAAACTGCAGTGTTTGGAAATAATGTATATACTGACATAGATTATTGCATGTATAGTATATATAGTGTGCAACAGATAAAGTGTTATGTTGTTCAAGACACTTTTTTTTGCTCGACTGGCGAACCTCCTGCGGCAAATTGGGAATTTCAATGTAAATACGATAAGAATTATAATTCACAAATAATAAGAAAGGCTTGAAACGATATCTAAACCAAACAATTTTAGCCTACATACCAACAGTGAGACCCACTTATGTGGGATTGCATCGCGCTTTGATGAGGTGTGTTGATAAAATCTCTGCTTGGTTTAATACTTGAAAGTACAACTCCATTTATGAGATCCTTGTGTCGTCGTTAGATTGCTTTACTCGTACATACGGGTCCTTACCTTCGGCGAGTATTCGAGCGAGTCTTCTTTGTTGACTGATGGTCAGAATGAATGTCGTCGTCTCCAGAAATTACTGATAATTTTCGCCTCAAAGCCCGTCGGAAATCTAAAAATATTGGCGTGAAATAAAATTCCATGGAAGAAGCTTTAAGTTATTAATGTCGTAATCGCCAATATATCGGCAATATTTCGACAGGGAGAAAAAAATTAATTTCGACAGAGACTGACGATCAAAATCATTATGTTAAATTGTATACGTCACCTATTAAGCAAAAATAAACTACTTATAAACCACGAATGTAAAATCATTTAAATCGAATATTTCTACAGCAAAACGGCGGGGCCTCCTGAATTACGTTTCGAGTACGTAAAGGCTTTCGACTCACCAGTCTCGGCGCTTTCCTCCTCGCTGTCTTCCTCCTCCAGCTCCTTCAAATACGTCGTCAGAAACTCGGCGAACGCTCCCTGGCGGTCGAGCAGCTCCCTGTAGCTGCCACGCTCTGATATCTCGCCGTCCCTCAGCACGAGAATCTCGTCCACTTGAGGCAGCAGCGAGACGCTGTGTGTGATTAACACTCGGGTCTGTGAGAAATGAGCGGTACCTGAGACATTACTCGCCTTGGGTCTGAGCGGTACCTGAGACAGGACTCGCCTTGTGTCTGAGCGGTACCTGAGACAGGACTCGCCTTGTGTCTGAGCGGTACCTGAGACAGGACTCGCCTTGTGTCTGAGCGGTACGTGAGACAGGACTCGCCTTGGGTCTGAGCGGTACCTGAGACAGGACTCGCCTTGTGTCTGAGCGGTACGTGAGACAGACTCGCCTTGTGTCTGAGCGGTACCTGAGACAGGACTCGCCTTGTGTCTGAGCGGTACCTGAGACAGGACTCGCCTTGTGTCTGAGCGGTACCTGAGACAAGATTCGCCTTGTGTCTGAGCGGTACGTGAGACAGACTCGCCTTGTGTCTGAGCGGTAGGTGAGACATTACTCGCCTTGTGACTGAGCGGTTCGTGAGATAAGACTCGCATTGTGTCTGAGCGGTACCTGAGATAAGATTCGCCTTGTGTCTGAGCGGTACCTGAGACAGGACTCGCCTTGTGTCTGAGCGGTACCTGAGACAGGACTCGCCTTGTGTCTGAGCGATACCTGAGACAAGATTCGCCTTGTGTCTGAGCGGTACGTGAGACAGACTCGCCTTGTGTCTGAGCGGTAGGTGAGACATTACTCGCCTTGTGACTGAGCGGTTCGTGAGATAAGACTCGCATTGTGTCTGAGCGGTACCTGAGATAAGATTCGCCTTGTGTCTGAGCGGTACCTGAGACAGGACTCGCCTTGTGTCTGAGCGATACCTGAGACAAGATTCGCCTTGTGTCTGAGCGGTACCTGAGACAGGACTCGCCTTGTGACTGAGCGGTTCGTGAGATAAGACTCGCATTGTGTCTGAGCGGTACCTGAGATAAGATTCGCCTTGTGTCTGAGCGGTACCTGAGACAGGACTCGCCTTGTGTCTGAGCGGTACGTGAGACAGACTCGCCTTGTGTCTGAGCGGTACCTGAGACAGGACTCGCCTTGTGTCTGAGCGGTACCTGAGACAGGACTCGCCTTGTGTCTGAGCGGTACCTGAGACAAGATTCGCCTTGTGTCTGAGCGGTACGTGAGACAGACTCGCCTTGTGTCTGAGCGGTAGGTGAGACATTACTCGCCTTGTGACTGAGCGGTTCGTGAGATAAGACTCGCATTGTGTCTGAGCGGTACCTGAGATAAGATTCGCCTTGTGTCTGAGCGGTACCTGAGACAGGACTCGCCTTGTGTCTGAGCGGTACCTGAGACAGGACTCGCCTTGTGTCTGAGCGATACCTGAGACAAGATTCGCCTTGTGTCTGAGCGGTACGTGAGACAGACTCGCCTTGTGTCTGAGCGGTAGGTGAGACATTACTCGCCTTGTGACTGAGCGGTTCGTGAGATAAGACTCGCATTGTGTCTGAGCGGTACCTGAGATAAGATTCGCCTTGTGTCTGAGCGGTACGTGAGACAGGACTCGCCTTGTGACTGAGCGGTACCTGAGATAAGATTCGCCTTGTGTCTGAGCGGTACGTGAGACATTACTCGCCTTGTGACTGAGCGGTTCGTGAGATAAGACTCGCATTGTGTCTGAGCGATACGTGAGATAAGACTCGCATTATGTCTGAGCGATACCTGAGATAAGACTCGCATTGTGTCTGAGCGGTACCTGAGATAAGACTCGCATTGTGTCTGAGCAATACGTGAGATAAGACTGGCCTTGTGTCTGAGTGGTGCGTGAGATAAGACTCGCCGCGTGTCTAAGCGGTACGTGAGATAAGACTCGCCTTGTGTCTGAGCGGTACGTGAGATAAGACTCACCTTGTGTCTGAGCGGTGCGTGAGATAAGACTCGCATTGTGTCTGAGCGGTACCTGAGATAAGACTCGCCTTGTGTCTGAGCGGTACGTGAGATAAGACTCGCCTTGTGTCGGAGGAGACCCGATCTTCCAATGACGTGTTCGAAGATGTGGCTGCCGACGTGCGAGTCGACTGCCGACAAGGGGTCGTCCAGGAAGTAGATGTCGGCGTTCTGGTAGAGGGCTCGTGCGATGCTCACACGCTGCTTCTGTCCACCGCTTAGGTTTATGCCCTAGCGATACACACGCGGTATGTTAACGTAGAACTCTGCCTATATAGAACTTTAAGTTCAAGTTCAAATATTTTTTATTATGGTGACATGCCAACATATATATATGATATGCAAATCATAAGAAATATCCGGTTGGCCCAGCCCTACGGGCTTGCAAGTCACTCTAGTTTAAGAAAATCGATTAGCTTTCACGAATTTAGTTACTTTGATATTGTGCGTACTTCCTCTTTTCTAAACAGTGTCTGGTGTATTTTGCTAATTGCTAATTGACTATAGAACCATAGCCCGGCCAGGGGTGGTATTCAAAAACTATACTAAAACCACACAAATATAACCACATAGCGCATACCGGTATGAAGCAACAGGAATATTTATCATGCGTCCGAACCTTTTCTCCAATCTCTGTTTGGTCTCCAGCGGGCAGAATCGTCAAGTCCGGGGTCAGTGCGCATGCGCCAAGGATCCTGTCGTATTTCACCTTCCGGTAGTCCGACCCAAACAGGATGTTCTTCTGGAGTGTCTCATTCCGGATCCAGGCTTCTTGCGGGACATACGCCACGGAGCCCTGGAAACCGGCACACCAATGGATCAACTCGCTGGGTAAGTAATAATGGACGAATTCCTGTGATAAGTGATCCTTATTGTTACTGATAATACAGTTTATAACTGTGACGGCACACCAAACCAATGGACGAATTCGCTGGATAAGTGATATTTGTTGTTATAAGTGATAATGTAGCCTATAACTGTGTCTTATTGGTAGAATCTATATTTGTTTATTATTTCTTCTATATTGTTTGCCCAATTAATGACTTAGTAAATCCGCGTGGAGGAAATAAGTTAAGCAATTTACCTAATTTATTTCTTAATTCCATCGCTACCACCTTCTACGATGAGCTCTTTTTATGTTCTTTAAATTATCAGCCAGTCAGCATTAGTTAGTCGGACAGAATAAAAAAAGAGTGATAAAAGATAACAGAACAATTTTATAGAAATGTTTAATCCGAATGAAGGAAAAACTTACGTTAATGTTGACCTTGCCTTCGACCTTGAACAGGTCCCCCAACATGGCGGCGATGAGTGAGGACTTTCCGCTTCCAACATGGCCGACCACAGCCACGAGTTTACCCGTTTGTACACGAAGGTTTACACTGAAAGGATGACGACGTGCACATAGCTGTATATATTTGAATTGTATGAGGGAAGAAGTCGTAAATAGCAGTCACTCGTTACTGAACTTGATGGTTCAACATTGAAAACCTTCAGGATGCAGATGTGTCTTATTTCTCAAGCCAATTAGTGTTAAGTTGTATTTAGCAGTTTTAGTTATCAGGTAAGTGAAAATCAGTTACTGGCGCAATAATATCTATGAGCGGTACGTGAGATAAGGCTCGCATTGTCAATAATATCTAACCTTCTGAGCGCGGTGCTTGTCCCATCGTCCCAGGAAAACGTGCCATTCCTGACGTCCACGGCGGTACCATCTGTTGGCGAGAGACAAGTGGGATCACGCATATCACGGGCACTGGGTGAGGTATCGAGTGAAGTATCTATCATACAAAATGAGGACATGGAAATATCAGTCATCCTATATGACTGGTTTATTTAGCAGGTTTAACGTTCATTCTGTCCGAAAGGTCATGTGGACATTACGATGATCTATTTATCACATGTTATCAAGGTACCATGTATGTCTATATATATATACATAATTATATAAGGTTGTTTGAGAACATGTTATCGATTACCTTATATTATAATATGTAAACTACTGCATACGTTATATATATATATAAACACAATTGCATAAAATTGGGCTGTATCTGACTTATATGAAAGAGTGGTCAATATCTTCAGTTTGGCCATCTCGCTCACTTTCGGATTGTTCGGTATTTAGTTTGGCTCACCTTCGTGATTCACGTGAGTGATCGCATGATCGTCCAGTTCCTCGCTGTTAAGGAACGTGTTGAGTCGTTTGATGGAGACAAAGGCCTGGTACGCGAAAACAAAGCATGTTATACGTCGGGCAAAATGATAGAAAGGTCAAGGTAAGGATTTTTTTCATTTTGTTTAAATAACTATTGTATATTCATTGTATTCAACGCCATGTAATACTAGTATTTTGGGCAGTACAAGTCAATATTCGGCAAATGTAACATACAAAGACAAATTTCTACTGGTAAATCAAAAGATATATGCTTATATGGCTCTTATTTACGCCGTTATCAAGACATACATATTTCAGGCGACAATTTGTAATTAAACATTAAATCGTCCAAACCGTTTTATAAATGAAGGCATCAGTTGCAGCTGGCAAGTTTTACCTAAATTCTAATATTTTCCACACCGTTGAATGCCTCAAGACATCAATTTGCGCTGACAGTTTATTACTGCATACTCAAATCCTCAACACATCAATTACTCGTGATTTCCATCGTTAGAGGTGTCTATAGTTTCTATACATGCACATGGCCCGGTACCATAATCAAACTATACCTGGACAATGGTGGCCAGAGCGTTAGGCAAGAAGGCCATTGGTGCTGTCAGTCCGTTGACCAAGGATAAGGACACGAAGGCCACCTGCGGGGTCAGGGCCTCCCCAGACGTTAGAATGTAGACCGTGAAGGCGGCCACCGCGTACTGTAACATAATAGCATAACAAATAATAAATGAATTTAAAACAAAATTGATATAAGCTTACTTGTATAATATATTATTGGTCTCATTTAACGGTAAGTGGTGTAATATATATATATATTATTTGTGTCATTTAACTAAAATAGTATAATATATATTATTGGTGCGTATATATTACCTATAAACCTCGCTTGAATAAATAGCCGTGATATACCCGGTGCTCTTTTAAATACTCTCTGCAATATATATTTAATTTAAATTTATATTTATTTAAACAAGACTATAATCCCCCACGCCTGTTACCAGCCCTGTTTCCACCTCATTTGGAAGGGTTAAGTACAGCAGCGTTTACGGCATTTGCGCGTTGCATCGCGTACCCATTTACGGCAATAGCTGTTTTATTGAACGGCGCGCGTTGCTGTTTAAAATATATGTGGCAGACGAACAAATCATTTCTGGTGACGTGGTATGCAGTCGATGTGGTCATATCGTTACCTACCAGTAGTGGAGTGCAGGTGAAGCTGATGGCTGTCCCACCCAGTAAGTAGGCTGCTTTCCGCAGCAGTTTGACCTCCTCTTTACGGAAACCCAGCAACTTCTGCTGAAAAGCCTTCTCCCATGCATAGAGCTTAATGACCTGCAAAGGCCGAACGGCGGAATTACGAATATTATTAATTTAAAGATAATAATTTAGTCTGATCGATATCTTATTAGCGGCATCGCATGCAGTTTTGAACATAATCATATAATAATTTCTAGACGAATCATTAGGTGGGCTTCTATAGACACGATCTGCAAGGGGGGAGTGGGGGGGGGCTCCACTGTTCAATGTCCATTTGTAAAACATTCGCAGTTTCCACTGTCGCTTAGTGGCCTTACGGTGTCGATCGCTGTCGGATTTTCGCGCAACATATGTAAAACTGTGCCAGTGTCGAGTTCAAATTATCGGGCCTTATATCACGGTGCAGTCCAAAGAACTTATATCATATAAGAAGAGAGAACTAGCGCAAATGATTTCGAAACCATGTCAAGAAAAATCAGGAGACAATTCCAATTTGTTAGTCCATGATGTCATTATTGAACCAACATGACAACACATATACTTGCCTTGATTCCACTCAGAACTTCATTCGTTAACTTCGTTCGCTGATCTTTGAACCGCAATATTTTGAACTACGAACAAAATATAAATTAAAATTTGAATACGGGTATTTTAATGGCAAGCTTTAGTCTAGGAAAACTTAAAAAAAGAGTATGGCATAAGTTAGTTAAAAGCAATGTCACTTGAGACATTAATAGCGCAGTGATGGCTATAATTGATGCATTTGATGCCACATCATTGATTGATATTTAGCTGTATCCAAAATATGTCTGCTGAGCCATGAATTCAGCCTAGCTAACCTGGAGTTTCTTGACGATGGAAGCCACGAAGCCGTTGAAGACGAGTAGAATGATGAGAGCCGCCAAACCAGCCAAGGAGGCAGGTCCCAGGTACCTCCACAGGAATACCATGGCAACTGGTGTCATGGCAACCAAACAAACAAAACACGTTGCGGTAATTAATCCTCGTGGTTTTCAAGCCCAGGAGACAAGATGGCGCAAGCTGTTATGTAGTTACGTCGTCAACTTATTTGGAGGTTACAATGAAGTAGACTAATGGCCGCCATTGTCAAGCCGAAGATGGGTAAAATTGTAATAATCATCTGGCGATAAAAAAAGGGAACAACTGCACTATAATTAACGTGTAACATGTCGTCAATGTAACATTTTAAAGCTAGGAAATGACAAATATTGACCATGGAAACCGAAACAGCAAAACATTACCGAAGAAATTAACATTGTTAAAATTTTCTATTTTGTTCAGCTATATAATTACAGACATCGGATTTATCAGAAAAACGTGTTGGCGCGTATCGTTTACCTATAATGTTGACAGGTCCGGACCAAAGGTTGTGGAGGAAGAATGACGCGTCGGCCACTCTCTGTGCGTCAACCTGCATCAGGTTGGTGATCTCGCCGACCGAGTACTGACCCCGCACTTTACTGGACAGCCGCATCGACTAGAGTATGAGAAAGTGGGAAGAGATGGCGTGTCAGTGTTAGTAGTTAATAGCAGTGATTGGTTGCCGATTTGCCATGCCTCACCGACTAAGGCAGAATAAAGGGGGAAGAGATTGGTGTTAGTGTCAATAGTAATGAGCAGTGATTGGTTGCCGATCACTTAGAATAGAAATATGCATACTGTCATTATATTACATATATTATATCTTATTATATTATAGTTATTATATTTTATATTATTATAGTTATTATATTTTATATTATTATATCTATAATATTTCATTACATTATATTTTATTAAATTATATTTGTTACATTTTATAATATTTGATTTAATGTATTTTATTACATTATATTTATTATATTGTTTTAAAATTACAGCAGCACTTTACTTGTGGGGGGGGGCGCAAGGGGTATTTCCGTTTTATTCGGGAACGGACTTTTCGTTTTTCCGTGAACTGGGAATGAGTTATTAGCCGACCGTCGTGATCGAGAATTTCTATTGATCGTGAACTACGAATTTTAATAATAAATAATCGGAAATCGGGAATATCGCCATTGCTTATAAAGCATCCACCCTTTCTTCGCCCTGTTTTCTCCTTTTAATTCATCGTGACATGGGGATAAAACAAATTATTCTTCGTGATCTAGGATCCCTGGGATGCGAGTTGATTAGCATGTTGCTTGGACGCACCTTGCGGTAGACAGCGGCAGTGAGAGCTCCTCTCACCCGGATACCAGAGACCAGCTTGCCATAGGCGTGTTGTTGGGCCACGAGGCCTCTCAGGACATTGATGCCAAAGAAGAGAGACACATAGAAGTACCCATGCCAGGCCCAGGTGTCATCAGACTCCACGTAGTTTATCAATAGACTGAAAACAAAAACACAACTGTAGGTACATAGGTATTTTTGTGTGCGTGAATTACAGCCCCATTTGGTATGATTCTATACCCAAAATATATGCATTATTTATTTAAAATTAAGGACACTTTCCCACTGAAGATAATATTATTTGATTGCTATGTGAACTATACAATAACATTCATAAGCATGATATTTATATATGTTTAATCGTTGGATATGCTCGAAGAGTACAAAACAAACCCAGATATTCTGATCTGGCAGAAAAGATTTTGACATGGCATAACATGGTGATACTCACTCCAGAAGCTGTGGTCTAACAAACGTTAGAATAATGTTGAAGATCTCAAAGAATCCAATCAAGAAGTAAAATGGTCCAAATGCCCGTATGAGGGCGTATATGACGCTGGAGCCGCACTGCCAGGTCTTTTCCTTCTCTGATGGCGCCGAACAAGTCTCGTCGATCGAATCTTCGTCGGCCTGGTCGCCGCCACGCGCATGCGCGGGGAGAACCTTGACCTCGCCGAAGGTGTTGTAGCGACCATTACTGGATCCCCTTCGCGCCGTCATCGGTTGGGTTTTGCGCTCACGTGGCGCCCTACAAGATTCAACCAATCACACTAATGTACCTTTAATATATATCCTCTACTTCTATGGATCAATCAATGGGACTACACAGGGGCGGGTCTAGCGGGAGGGGGGGGGGGGGTGGGGGGGGGGGGGGGTTGAAGCATACACTTGAGCATGCACTGCAAAACTCGGGCTTTCCGACGAAATCCAACGGAAAGTGACATTATGTGATGCAATCCAGAGGCGGATCCAAGGATGGGGGGGGGGGGGGGGGTATTTAAAGGGATGCAAGGGAATGTTAAGGGCTGTTAAAGCCGAACTTCCATCCCCTCGGTTGCAAACAAAAAACACCCGCAGTCATATTCACCCCCCCCCCCGTTCCAGATTCCTAGATCCGTCCCTTCTACTCATTTGTTTTATCAAAACAATTCAACAAATCGAAACTGCGAAATTGTTCAAGCAAGAAAGACGCTGGGGTGAGTCATACGGCCGCTTGCCCTTACCATCGTTAATCACTCAAGGAAAGCTGCAATCCCTTGGTCTAGTTTAACCCCTTTGACCACAAAGGTGGTTAAAACACGAATTCACAATACTAAGTCGCTGGTATAATTAGATACAAATGATTATACAATGTCTCTTATAGCGACATACAATACTATAGTGCATGGACGTTTATACCACGTTTTATGTCAGCCAGTACCCATTTTTTTGCACAAGAGTTTTGCGTTCATTGCTCTGCAAACAACCATATTGTTATGAACCAATAAACGTACTACTAAGCTTTTTAGTGTAAGACTTTGACGATATCCACTTACTTGGAAGCGGCTCGCAGCCAAGCTCGATAAAACCAGCAAATCACCGTTCCTGTCTTGTCCTCAGGTCGCAGATTCCAAAGGTCCTTTCCGGTTAATGGATGTTTGAATCCACGGAATAATAAGCTATCAAAAAGAGAGCAAATTACTGTAAATCAGGATAAAAATCATGATTAAGGTATCAATAGTATTAAGACTGCCGCTTTTCTGGGTACACACAAAATAGGGGGGGTCCTCTACATTAAGGGGGGCACTCTCACTCAAGAGAAGGGGGGGGGGCATGCCCTCTCCCTCCTGAATCCTTTATAGTCTATGCTAATATGAAAAACTTACTTTAATGTCTTTCGATGACGTAAAAGAGATTAAAAAACGACATTGTAGTGAACTGATATGGGACGTGTGTGCAAACGTTGATGACTAACACTCACCCTCCAACCCAGACAAACAGCAGTCTTGACCAGAAGGGAGCCGTCTGTTCAGGACAAGGAACCGGTGAAACCTGCGAAAACACACGGCACATTAATATTGTGCTTGCCATATTGTCCGGCAATAAACGATCACAAATGTATCAAGACAGAAATTGACCGGAGATAATTAATGTTGTTCATTTATTTCACCTGTGATACCGTCTCTCCGCATCTTGGTTCGTTGGCGGCAAGTAATGGATCTTTCTCGTTATCAAGGCCACCGTTGCTCAGTAACCGAACTCTTGCCGCAGATTCTTTTTTCAAGCCTGGGTTGTCTGCGAAGAGGTGGCACACAAATTCTACCACACACAGTGCGTAGAAACTGTAGAACGATATCATCCAAAAAACATCCACTGGAGTGTCCTGAAATTATACCGAGAAATATCATACAAATTGTGAGTATGACTCGCGCAGCCAATACCTTTACTAACAGCGAACTAATAAAATGGTATTGAACCGAAACAACTACTTAATTTTATAATGTACTGATGTAATTAATTGCTTATAATGGATGCATAAATAGAACCTTATTACGCTGAAATATACCTGAACAGCCTTCACGATGTAAGACCGTAGTGTAAGCACTCCGAACAAAGTCTCTAGCAGCCAGAAACAAAACGTCACACCGGACGAGATCTCGCGCGACGTGTACTCGAGCCGCATCAGGCACGTGACAAATATCTGGGAGGAGAAATGGCGAAATGATATCATAAAAATGTAAAGTTAAGGAAACAAAGCAAAGAGACCCAGGGGCGGATCTAGCGGGGGGGGGGGGGGGTTGGCGGGTTGCACACCCCCGCGTCCTCTTGGGTACTTGAATATAGAATGTAAAAGTCGGGTTCTCCGAGCAACCCCACCCCCCACCCGGTTGCAATTTTACAGAGAGCACCCCCCGCCCCCTCCATTTGCAAATTCCTAGATCCGCCCCTGGGGCCAATCTCATTATTACTGCTTGCCTACCATGTTAACACGTAGGAGAGGTGCATCATGTCGTCGAGACTGGATTTAGCATTTATCGTTATACTTCGCGTTACAATGATAATAAGGCATCGCATGCTAACTCACCATGGTAACCAGATTTACTGACGCTGATATGACCTTGGCCTTGGACCCATCGAAATGCAATATTCCGTAAACGAGCGTGGCCAGCGAGATGAAGGTCAAACTGACCGAACCAAGCTGAAAAAGATAAGATAAATAACTCTTGAATTTCGGGGAATTTTCCTAGAGCCTATATAAAAAAGAAGACTAAAGGGAAGCTTATCAAACATATGCTCAAATTGTTTACATAAGTGCAATCAGCTGTTTCTACATGACCTTAGTCATTTGATACTGTAGTATCTTTTCCGGTCGCTTTTTAGTGAGAGGAACCAAATAGTATGTCAAGGGAGCGAAGGCTGTTTCATTTACAGTTTTTTATAACGTTATTACGTTGCCGCCGGTCGCTTGGATGGTCGTTGCAATCTGTAAGATCTCCAAGACCACCAAGACGGTACCCAGCAGAATCAGTACAAACGTTAGGGCCGCCCTCTAGGGAGCAATTTTGCAGTTAACTGATGAATCGTGCTTTTAGCTAGGAAACAATGTTTGCAACGGTGCGACGAAAAAATACCGTCTGGTGCTGACAGTGCAATCATTATGTCATCCGATGTTAACCGGGTTCCGTGGCCCAATGTAGCCCACCTTACTTACACATGAGCGGCGGTATCAGCTTTTAAATCAGATGTGATCATGTCTATAATGCCCATAAAGAAAATATGACACAACATAGTCACAAGTAGAGGGTAAATCTTACCAGTTTGATGGCATTTAGCTTGCTCCAGGATGACCTGATGCCACCATGCTTGCGCTGAGCCGTCAGATACGCCACGTAGAACGGAGCGCACAGCCACAATTGTGCACACGGCACCCAAGCGAGCACCGTGTCCTGGAAGCATTGCGTCACATCCGGTGTACTGGTGTTCCATGTCGTCTGGGTGTCCTGCTCAGGGGAATGAAAGGGAAATGTTAAAGTTGAGTACGTTGGCAAGAAAATCTAGCGAAGTCACACTCTGCATTTGTTTAAAATCATAGATACAGGGGGTGTTGCTCACCCAGTGGTCTAGTGTGTGGCGCGTTCAGATATGGTATATCCTGCTCTGCTAAAAGCCCATTGTTAGAGCGTGTAACCAACAATCTAACAAGGTCAAAAATCAGCCGTAAGCTGAGGCTTACTGACAGAAGCACTTGTTCCCTACTTTACAGCAACTTTTGACTTTTTTAATTAGTTTGCAACCAGTCACTAATCTCCAGCGTCGATATTAAACGAGCGGTGGTCATTCCAACTCGAAAGGGCATCATTGATGGCCAAGCGAGGTGGTACCTGGTTCGCAAAATGAGCACACGTACTAATTATGGGCATGGATTTTTTTAGCGATGGTACACTCCTCTAAAACACAGCTCTAGCTTGCTTTTGTGACTTTTGACGATTTTTATAATTTGGTCAGAACCTGTATACTTTATCATTGGGCAAATATTCCGTTGCCATGGAATTGAGACATGCGTTCCCTATAAGCCTCTTGTACTCGTACACATCTCCCACCATGGTGAAGCGAAGTGAAATCGCCCAACCGGAAGAACGTTATCTTGAAAGAAGTTCCATTATTTCCATAGGACCCCATGTAATAGGGTTAAGTCACCATGTTTACAGTTGACTTCTCAGCTTTATAACAGCTGTAAGCATAGAGGGATGGTTTGAGTAGAACTGTATCTTTCACCATTGGGCAATTTTCGAAAAACTCCTGTGACGTCATTTCTGGCTCGAATTCCATATGGTAAGCACTGTGGCTACTGGTTACTATGTTTAACCAACGAAAAAATCCTGATACTGTTTGACGAAGGCACTTGTGAAATACGAGACAAAACATTTCTCCTGGGACGAGAGATGAACGGCTTTAACATTGGAAGTCCCATAGGGAACTGCCGTCACCCCTGGAACAGGAACGTATTATTTTTATTATCCAGTTATACGAAGGACCACGTTCCCTACAATATGATGCCTCTACTTCATTTTTGTCATTTTTTTCCGATTTTTTTCGATTTATTTTAATCTACCGGAAGTGACCCCATCGTGACGCTATATGACGCATACGAAAAAAATTCAGATACTTCAGATAAAACTTAGAGTCCCAGAGCGATATCTTCAACTTAAATTGGCCAAACCACAGAAAAACATAAAACGTCATTTTACACGAAAATTAGCATGACGCGTCAAAAAGGTCTACAAAGAGTAGCACATTCAGAAACTTACCCGAGGTGACTAGCTCCAATATTTACCGAGATATACGGATTCTTAGATTGTTTTTCAAAAATTCGCTGTGACCTTGACCTTTGACCTACATATGCTATTAACGAATTTAGATTCACTATTTCATGTATCTATCGTTTGGTCAAGTTTTGAGACCCTATCTGATTCAAACTGCCGACATATAAAACACAAACATACCAATTGGGTAACCGAACATAGCAATATACTGACAGACGCCTTTAGCCTTCTGTCAGTAACAAGGATAATTTATTAGTAGGTGGGGCGCTTAATGCAGGTAGAATGACATACACATCTGAGAGAACACACCACGTGTCTGAAGAAGATATAACAGTCATGTTTGCTTGTTTGCTTGATTCATGCGGTACATTTGTACACTCTTAGGATGCTTAGTGAGAGAGAGGGCGAGAGAGGGGGAGGGATGGAGAGAGAAAGGGAGAGAGAGAGAAGTGTGCGTGTGCGTGTGTGTGGCAGGGGGGGGGGGGGGGGGTGATCATAACCGGACGCACTTGTGACGTCATAATTCTATGTCGCCGTGGGTGCATTACTTTGGGCCAGGACGGGTAATATATCGTACGATATACCCAACAATGCTTGTGACAATGCTCTTCCAGGCGCGCCGATAGGGCTACGCCGCGTGTCAATGACATTTGCACCGGTTCATTTAGGGGCAACGGAACCAGCCTAGACTGTCAATTTTAATCAGTCGCCATCTTCTCCCGATGCGTATTGTCCGTCTTCGGCTTACTTTGGGGATATACCCGGGCTGCCAAAGAAATGCACCTACAATATTGGGGGGTGTATGCTCAATGTTTATTAGAAACGAATGCTAATGAGAAACGAAATAGGCTGTCGATAACTTTATTAAACATGTATTTTATGGTAACTCTCAGCCAATGAGAAATAGGGAGACAATGCCAACTTTCGGTTTTCGATGTTTTGTTTGTTTTGTGCCCCGCCCCAAAGAAAAAAAGATGCATACATAAAAACACTCGTAAAATATACTAGCAATTTGGTAAAAAGAAAACGCATGTCATCCGCGTTAAAAAACGGAAGTCATCGCCCCTATAAAATGCAAGTCATTGTCCCTAAGCAATGCAATTCATCGTGATGCCAAAATGCAAGTCACTTCCATGACTGACTTGTAGTTAATTTTTATGCGGAAGTTTGTTTTTTGCCTCTACTGAGCCTATGAAGGTTAAATGTGGCCTATAGAAACTTCCCGGGTGAGTGGAATGCGACGAAACTTGCCCCCTGTTTACCAAGTCAGCCAGAGAGGTTCCAAGTGTGGCAGGAGGATCATGATAGTTGGCGCCCATCTGAACTAATCTGGCTTGGACAATACCCTTGATGTCATGCACAGGCTGGCAGCACGGTTCCGATGAAGCCGATGTGAGGTGAGTAATCTATACTAATAGAATGAAGCTGTCTGTCCCACTATGCCGCTGCATGCAAGAGCATATTAGCGCCAGCAGCCGCCTTGAACGTATATCCAACCGAACCACTGGGTGCACTGCTTGGTCCGCCTTGGATGTATCAACATTGTCGCTCTTAGTTGTGTCAACGCTATCGCATGTGTCAACACTACCGCTCGGTGCTTATCACCTTATCCCGCGCATGGTATCGCTTTCGGGTGATTATCCCGCATGGTGACCATGTCTGCGGCGGGCTACTTGGCTTGGTGCCAACAGTAATAATAATTCTCCCAATGCCTTATCGCCCGAACAGACATCAAAGCAAACAAATCCCGTACTGTCTCGCGCCAGCAACTTTCCATCAGTAGCAAGAGAACGAACTCTGGAAACTTGCCTATTTGATTTGATTTGATCTTTTTGATCTTTGATCCAATCTTACAGTATAGTTAATCGGTCTACAAGTCAATTCTATAGATCCAACCAGGACGTCAGGCAGATTTTATCCACTGAAGGTAGTATTACGTTAAATGACGAACAACGGACGGGAAACAGCCCTTTTTTAACTCAATGAACCCCTTTTTTTTACTCCATCAATCTATGAGCTTGGGCCTTAGCTTTACTGGACTGATATTCGTTTATTATCGTGCTTTGGCCGCAATTTGAGTATTCTGTACTGGATGCACAATAATTGCACAGGTTTTAAATATCCTTAACATTTATGTCCCATTATTCCATAGCTCCCGGTCTCAATTTATGTCAATATAATTATCGATATTATTTCTGCCCAATGTCTACTTTCTGCCTGCTACTATTTGACTTATAAAACAAAATATTGTCATACTGTTATTTCTTTCGCTTATTACTACGAACCCGCGAGCGGGGCGGCTAGTGTCCAATATAATATCATAATCGCAAAACTAGATTAAAAGCAGTGGCGGATTCAGCGGGGGGGGGGGGGCTACTGCGGCTATAGTCCCCCACCCCCTGGTCAAGCCGTAGAAGTCCCCCCACCGACAGGTTTAGCCCCCAAGAATAAAGCAGCATATCGCTGTCCACGAGGGGCAACCTAATGCTGGAGAAGGACCAGTGCCCCCCCCCCCACCGCTTCCGCCGCCTATGCACTGTAATCACGAAATTCAAGCCCCCTAGGGGGGGGGGGGGGTTACGGGGGTTGCACCCCCCCCCCTTGGGAACCTGAACATACACTCTGTGAAAGTCGGCTTTCCCGAGCACGCCCCCCCCCCGGTCGCAAGCATTCAGAGAGCACACCCTACACCCCCGGTCGGAAGTTTTCAGAGAACAACACCCCCCCCATTGGCAAATTGCTAGATACGCCCCTGCCCCCCCCCCCCACCCCCTAAAGTCTGGATTCGCCCCCATAGTATGCCCTGTAATCGCGAAATTCAAGCCTCGCCACCCTCTAAAGTCTGAGTTCGCCCCTGATAAGTACCCACGGACGACAACCGGCATGGTCTAGCGGTTAACCTTGCCAGACAAGCCATCGGTCGGGGGTTCGATCGCGACTCCATCCACGTCCAAGATCGATCCACTAATTTACTGGTTGATGTGTCCTTCTTTACTCAATCAACAACGTAATTAATGATAACTGCGCATATCAAAATATCATACGTTACTTTCATAAGGGGGGGGGGACTGAGGTTAATTTCCAAGGATTTCCAAGGAATCACACTTGGCTCTAATTTAGGTGTGAACCATCCTCCTTTTCTTTGCAGTCGATGCCTTTCATATCTGGTGAATTCCCCTCTGATCTCAGAAGTTGTAGGGTTCTCAAAGCCCCACCCCCCCCTCCCCTCCCCGTCCCTTGCGGGCGGTCAGCAGCCTTTCGGAGAGATCACCCCAGTCTTCAATTTTTCTCCACGAAAATTGCTGACCACTATCATTCATTTTTTTGCACAAGAGTGGTACTTTCAACCAAATGGTAATAGGTCAAAATTATATGCATAATCTACGTTTTATCATTGCAAAAAATGGAAAATTGGAAAACGTGGTAATGAGAATATTTAAACATTCAGACTTAGCTACTCACTGCAATGAGATGAAACATTGGGCGCCACTTTTGTGCACGTAATGAATATAAAAGGCCTCTTGTGACAATGCAATAAGGTCCGATAAAGCATACCCAGTATGCAGGGACCAGGGACATCGGGTAGGGATGGTATTTTCTGCGCACTTAAAGTTACCATTTCAACAAATTTGGCGGGGATGGATCGGTCAGATCGGAGGGAGATGCCGTCGATGTTGGAACAGCCGTAAACATTGCATGACACTCTACCGCAAGCAGGATTTACAGTCGGTGAATATGCGGCAAGCCAAGTGAGAAGTGGTTGCGCCCTCTGTCGTAAGATGTTATTTGTGTGGGTTACGTCAGTGTGCTGACGTAACTACACAAGTCTACGAGGCCCCCATTGTCCCATGCTTGCTTGGTTTTTTTAAAAATTAAAATAGTAACTATAAGGGACATTATTGCGAAATGTTGGAACATAAAATAGAGAATAGCGCTATACGCAGACCAGGTGTGATAAACATGGGCATAGAAGAGATGCCTCGCTTTGATCACACGATCAAAAAACGATCGCCGAAAAAACGAAATCGACGAAAACGTAATCGAATATATCACTCCGGCGGTCCCAAGTAAGAACTTTTGGCTTATATATACATATATAGAATATATAATATTCTACTCTACCGGGATTCGAACCCACGACATGTTGGTCTGTCATTGCAGTACAGACACTGCACAGTCATGCTTACCTTAATAACGACAACGCTAACACTTCCCTTATCCGTATCATGACGACGTACTTATATACGTACTTACCCAAAATATGTTCTCCGGAGAATTATTCCCGCACACTGAAGGCCACAAGACCATACCGGTCGCCATTTTGAAACCAATGACGTCATAGACTACACTCGAAGCCGATACGTGTCTTTATTTTATCCAAATGTTTTTCGCTTCTGATGGTTAGGCAAATAACATTTATTGGCACCACGTGCAGCACCAGAGAGGATGTCGCTATTGGATTCAGTCTCCGGCAGAGGACACCGATAGTGAGAAAATATATAATTATATCCCAGAGGCGCACGGGGAAGCGTCCAGCGAATCCGCTCCACAGATGGAGAGCGTCGCTTTTTTATTTATTTGCCCCGCGTTTGTCCACAACGACGTCAGCTCTCGTCCAGTTATGGACGGGATGTAATCTGACCGATACCCGTGAGAGTTACCCCATGGTGCCAGCTGCATGGATGTACCCGCATCACACCCGACCGCGCCGAGAAAGCATGCTGTGACCTGCCACGGGGTTTAATATGCGACAACTGCGGGCTACAGCACCCCGGCCTCCAGGTAGGGTACGCCACACGCCTTTATAACGTTAATAAAAGACATCTGGTATTGCCCCGACACTGACTACACCCGCATAACATGTACCTGTATAATTATGAGGCGCGACAGAACAAGCAGCTAAGCTCCCCCCCCCCCCCCGACACACACACCTCCCCCACCCACACCGCGGCACAACGCCCACTACGCTACTCTTATCTGGGTATTATCATTGCTGAAAATACTAACTGTTCATATAATAATTTTTAAATAGCCGATAAAACAACTTCGCACCAAAATTCATACGTTTATTTTTGCCTTTTGAATTTCAGGAATTTCAGATTTACAGGCCGGAAAATTTATAGTATGTCCGCTATACGTTCGCGGGAAACGCGTTCGGTCACTCTCTCAGCAGAGGTCGCTCGTTCCTCACATTACCTAGCTCTGTCCCACGTAGCAGCTAACTTAACGGTTGACCCCCCTGATCTTAACGACGAGCGGTTTGCAGTTTGTTAGAACAGATCGATGTCACGCAGTTCTACAAATGAGTGCCGGGGACCCAGCCTAGGCCTAATAACCTATAACGTTGAGCAAGAGGGATTTGTATAGGCAATGCCTGCCTTCCGATTGCTAATAACCGCGGACTGATAACACAGGTGTTTAAGGAAAGGAAAAAAACTCTCAATTAGCACTTTTTCAAAACGGTAAACCAAGAATTTTGCTGTATTAAATACTCAAGGTTGCTTATCTGTTTCATTCTTGAAAATATTGTTTTGCAAGAAATTAAAACTCACTTGACGGTTTGTAAAGGACGTTGAAATTTGCCCCCGGTTTGGGCGGAGGAAGGGATGAGTGGGAGCTGGTAGGTATCGAGGTCTGCGACAGGCACACTCTACTAAACGATTTGTCGCCGACGTTCGTTCCGCTTACGCTTTAGTCGCTTTGCGCCCACCAGGCCAAATCGAACCAGATGCAGGGGTGGATCTAGGAATTTGCAAAGCGGGGGTGGGGGGGGAGGTGCTCACTTAAAACTTTCGACCGCGTGGGGGGGGGGGGGGTTGCATGCTCGGAGAACCCAATTTTTGTTCCCAAGGGAGGGGGGGGCAGGGGGTGCAACCCCCTACCCCCCTTGGATGCGCCCCTGAGTTGAACTATCATTCATACGCGAAAATTGAGATTGTCATCTAAATACACCATTTGTAATATGCACTGTGCTACTGGTTCTGTCCCGAATAAAATTAATAATATTTTGACAAATTTCAAATGTTACTTCGAATTATCTTTTTGGTTCGATCGAGGCGGCATGTCTATCCGTTTCCTGTGATGCATGACAGTCCTAATATGAGCTTTCTTCGAGTAGTCATTTTGATTGCCGTGAAGCCGCAGTGACTGGCCATAACAGAATACCTCAAGAGTTAACATACCTAAGCATATAGGGAGCCGCCTCGCTACCTCAGTGGGTTAGAGCGCTCGCCTTGAGTGCTCTGGCCACCTGACAGTCCTTCTTTGCAAAGAGTAGGGGGTTGACCCGGGGACATGGCTCCACTCTCCCTTCCTTCTCCCATTGACGCGATGTGACCAAAAGTGGTTAAAGCGTCCTGAATATACAACCAACCTAACCATACAGCCACATATGAGCACGTATATTCAATACGTTTAAAAGGGAAATGCCGGGCCCATATCATTTACATTTCCAGTTTTAGGGAACTATAGCTATAGGGAATTCACTAAAATTTACACATTTTTAATCATACATTAGTGAAGTTCCAAGCACTTTTGGGGCGAGGCGAGAGGGTGGGGGGGGGGGGGGAGAGTCAGGGGTCCATACTCTTGAATGTTTGGTGGGTTAAAACGCATGTAAACCCGTTTTTGGTTCAGCGGAGGGTCGTCGTCGGTGACGTCAACGCCTTGCGTGTGATTGGATAACTCTGGTCACATGTTCAGAACTGACGAGCGAAAACCAGTATTTTATACTGTTGATGTGCGATTTTCTCGATGATGGTTTCTTTATAATCAAAACGATTAACGGCAAATATATTTCATACCAACAGAGTTTAACTTTTATATAACATTGTATTTTCTTTTAAACCCGGCCACCACGACCTATTCACCCTCACTCTCAGTTAAGAGGTCTGAGCTCAGAGCCAATTAGTGTCCCTGCAATTAGACAGCGGTCGCCTCATGATAATTTCTGGATTAGCCAGCCATATATACCACCTCCCTTGGCTCGAAAATAGGCAAAAGAATTACGGCACGTGCGCCCCCTTTCTCTGGAAAGGAGAACATACCGGGCACAGTACCCCACCCTCCCGGTCGCAAGTTTGCCACACTGGGTAGTACTTAAATAAATAGCCCCCCCCCCTTTCATAAATTCTTTGATCCGCCACTATATCCCTAAAATAACTCGAATACGCACATAACGTATCGGTGAACCCCCGCCTCCCCCCCCCCACCCCCCCGACACTTCTAGGTTTTTTTTTTAGTTCACCTGCTCCATGTCGCAACTCCATGCAGACCCGCTCGGTTAACTCTTTTTTTCACGGCAAAGCCGCTCTTTGAACGCACATTTTCAGTCCGGTATCTTTTTCGTCACAAATGTCCGCTCTATAGGGGTATCTTTTTTATTACAAATGTCCCCTCTATGTATAGGCAGGGGAAGATCCAGGGGGGCGACCCAGCCCCGCCTCCCCCCCCCCTTTTTGGGCCGAAATTTATGCCATTTAGGCCTACATATGAAAACCAAAAGCTTAGCCATCTCTCAAAACCTGCCCCCCTATATCCAGCATATCTGGATCCGACCCTGATAGGGGTATCTTTTTCATCACAAATGTCCGCTCTCTACTCAGGCACAAATGGTCACTCGCGGAACCCCCCTACCAGATCAAGCTCCCCGCGCGGTGGCGCTACGCAAGCTTTGCTTGAGCCCTAGCCGAGTGAGTCGAAGGCAGAGAGTGCTACCAGGGCTGAGTTGCGGAGCACGCTCGACCGCCGCGAACATTTTTGGTCACTCGGAGCTCGCTATGCAACGACATTGGTCACATCAAACTATTTCCATTTGTTGCGGGATATCTACTAAATAAATGTCTTTACTTTGGAAAAAGCAGGACAATCTAAATAGTATAAATACTGATAAATAAAAGATAACTATAAAGCATCGATATTTACGGGTTATCCCCACTTATTTGAGAAGAATCGTCGTCCAGAATTTAATATTATCATGCGGGGCTGCTCTTGATCGCGGCGAACCATACCCCACTTCCGGTTCAAAATTGTACGCGTCCTTGACCAATCCGCCAAGTTCAAATCCTTATTTGTCGTTGCCGATGGCGTGCGCACGCGATCGACACCCATGTGCAACGCACCCCTGATTTGTATGACAGTGCCCCCATATTACATATTTCTTGTGTGTACTCTTTCTGAGCCCGCACACGATTGTACATCTGTTTATAATTAACCCACTCGCAACAGTTATGTAAACCCTATAACACTATTCTACGTGTCCCCATCTTACTGGCCAGTTTAAAGACGCCTGCCCCCCGTCTGGGAATACCAGGTAATTCCCCCAGGAAATTCCCCTAGGTTGTCCAATTGGGAACTTTTAACTAACCCAGAATCCATGTAAGTATACCGAAGTCTTTTGAAAATATGGCTAGCCGTTTGCTTTAAAATCGGATGTCGCACTATAGAACATGGCTATATAAGGACAAAACAAATGAACAGAAAAATCCGAGATTGTGACACGCCGTGAAGCCACATTATCATCCGCATTTCAGCAGGGAAGACTAGAGAATCGAAAGCACCCCCCCTCCCCTCCCTCCGTCGCCTTACATCTCCTGTCGCAGTGACGTCATGAGGCTGACAATATGTAAATATAGTAGCTACTATATTTTTGTATCTTTCCGCATTTTCTTCGTCTAGTTTCGATATTATTATACACGGGGCTTCACAGCTCATATATGTGATATGAAAGAAATTATCACATGCTTTTTAGAATAACTGTGACATCCACTGGAACCTACAATCCATTCATACTGATTGTTGACGGCGCCAAGTTCACGCCAGGTTGACTAAACCCGATTACTTAAAGCGCATGAAAACTCAGAGGGGGTCATTTTCGTGACAGGCTATGGCTATGAATATTAGTATGAAGAGCCGAAGTTTCAGTCACATAATTAAAGACACCCTTTCTGTCCAGGTCCAGGCGTCTGCCATGACGTCAGTTCTGAAAAAACGTCTTACGATTTCCGAAATACGACCGTCGAACTAACTATAACAAAATTAAATATTTCTAGGAAGCATGATACATGTTTGACAATTGCAATTGTTTACCTGTACAATCTAGTTGCTTCTAACGAAGGACTAGACTGTCTAGAGCATGAAACTGTCACTTCTCTGTCAGAAATCACGATCTCACGCCATCGAGGTGGGGGCGCAGGGGCGGATCTAGGGGTGGGGGTGGGGGGGGGGGGGTACTTGGGCGCTTTTCAATGCGCCTGCTTCTGTCAAATTTGTTGTACTTGTAAAAGCACCTTTAACAACATAACGTATGGTCTCACACTTTCTGGTATGTTTTGCATATTTAGCCATGGATCATTTAATCAAAAGTGCATCCTGCACGGAACTTACCGCGAACTGTCCCGGATATCGATAGCTCACGAAGCAGAGATATGCCATTTGATGGATAACCGTTGAATTGAATGGTTTGCATGCCATACAAGCAACCTTCATATGGTCGGATACTGAAATGTTGTACTAATATGTAATATTGTAATATATAATGGTCGTTTACTAGCCTGTCGATCTATGTAGAAGCACCTTTTTTCGTATAGCAAGAACGTGGCCGTGTTTATGTTACTATACACATATAATTCCCACCATTATTCTAC
Source organism: Arenicola marina (assembly GCA_964019135.1). NCBI lineage: Eukaryota > Metazoa > Annelida > Polychaeta > Arenicolidae > Arenicola > Arenicola marina. The sequence goes on along the minus strand of OZ025259.1, from coordinate 11,951,627 downwards.
TTAATAAGCTGAAAGCAACTATTATTATTCCTATTGAACGAACCTGTAACATCAAATGTAATGACAACCACGATAATTTACAGGCGATCGAAATTTGAACCTCTAATATGTGTATACAACATATAGGCTTGCGTCCTGTCGACTAATTTAAATATTAAAATATAACCATAAATAAAGTATTTCAGCGACAAAAGCAAATTAATCTTGCACCAATGGGGTACCGAGAGTACTAATCGGCCAGGTGGCGCTGCTACGCAAGGCGGGCCTTCTCTGGATAATCTCTCACGCAGCCAAGTCAACCAACGCATACACAAACACAATCGAGAATTTTGTAGCCGCTGCAACGTCATTAAACAGGCTGTTTAAACATCTTTGTGAAGAATTCGAGGCAATCCATAAAACGGGGCATGAGTAACTAACTAATTGGACTGGTCTTTCGCCAAGAGAGGGCGCTATACATTATACTGGTTCCCGGACCAAGAGTTGTGGCACCAGCTTGATGGTATCTACCTTTAAATACAAGCTCCAATGGAACTTATAATAAATAAACAGGAAACGCCTTTTCACATGTTGAAGAATTACATCGTGTATTTTCATGTTGCAGGTTTTTGTTTAGCCATAAAATATATGCTTTATGTCCCATGGCCTATTGTAATGTTGGATCATTCATAGTTACGCCTACTTCGTTTTAAAAACTTTAGGTGTCCTACTTCTTTTTGGGAATAGTAAGCTGGTGCCGCCGCCTCATTTTAACCACCAGGACCGGAAACCAGCCATTTGTGGCTTCGAGCAACTTCGCTTGACGGAAACAAACTTTTTAATAGGCCTATTACGGGTGCAAATTTAGTAGTTACTTATGCCTTTATTGTGTTGGAGAATCATGGACTGTTGAAGGTACTGCAACTTCAAACACTGTGCAAATTAAGAAACCAATGCTGTCATTTAACTTATTAAGGCTGAGTGTTGCTGTTCTAACTGACACAGGCCGGGGGGTGGTGGGGTATGTAGGCAGTGCGCGACCTCCCCCCCCCCCCCCCCCCGGCCTAGGTGTGTCAGTCGATCTGCGGTGCCTGTGCTTCAACTTGTTACAACAGCTAACACAGTCCCAGGCACAGTACCTGAGTATGTCAACTGACACATAAGTAGTAGCCCAGAACCCTAGACTGAATTCAAATTCCCGTGCCGGAAAGTTCTCCGATTTCAACTTCTATTAAATTCTTACTACCTCTCTCTTCATGTGGCTCTAAAAGCTTTACTTTTGGTCGATTTGAATTCCCCAAGCAGACAAATCATCCTGAGAATGCTGTCATGGCGGGAGGATAAAGGGGAACAATAAGAACTGTAGGTATGCCGATCGCGGGAAACAGAGGCACCCCCTAAATCACAGAGCGCCATCTAGCATTTATTGGATAAGCTACCCTATAGGCTGTGTCTAAGAAATATTATTTGTGTCTTAAAAAAGGATAACCTCGCTGTATACACGTAAGTTTGGTATCATTAAAATTGCATGGTGTTGCTTTCTCATGTCAATGATTTTTAGAGCGATCGCTACAAATTCTTGGAAATTATGGGCTGAAATGACGCTACAGCATTTATGACTTTGACTTTAGCCATGGCTAGACACATAGAGGGAGGTGGAGGGTGCTACATCATTAGAAAGAAACTCACTGAAACTGATCGAAAATGACAGAAACCGGCTTAAATATACCAAAACAAAGTAGCTAGCATGTTGAAGACGTTTTCTATACAACTGCATAAAATATAGACCCATTTCCTGTTGGCATTATTGGGTCAACAAGGAATTAGAGCGGTGTGATATGCAGAAGTGTCCCTTTTATATAGGGAATGGAGATAGCCATCAAATCGCAGTGTATGAGTACAAATGATATATTGAATGTTCAAACGTTCCTGGCAAAACCTGAAGACTGCTGGCACATACATCCGTATGAAGCCAACAAAATGATCGCATCAAGCTTGAGGTCTGGTCTAAGAAACCTTATCAGGTATACAATGATGCCTGGAGTGGACAAGACGTTTAAACTGGGAGACTTGCATCTCACTATGATGGCATTCAAGAACTTGGCGATGCAGAGACACAGCACAAAAAAGCATCCTATCTTCGCAGGGCCAATGTTTCTTCATGGAAACTCCGACATGGACACTTTTTATCCAAGAAAGTAATTTTAGTGGCCATTGTCAAAGCTTTTCTCAGATCTACAAGACTTGCATGCAGCCAGCATCTTAAGGGAAATATTTTGGATTTCGCCAAAGATAAATAGTGTTTACGCAGTATTTGGATATAAAAGGAAAATTGTGGTTGCTGATAAAACACTGACTTTTGGCCACTGCCTCCAGCACGCCCAGATGGCCAGTTACTTTGACAGGCAAGTGATTCCCTTGCTTGTGGAAAACTTTTGGACCAACCAGAAAGTCAGGCCTAGCAAACGTCACCATGCGATGGACCAACAACAATTGCCAGGGCCTGAACCATGTTTTGAAACAGGCTGTGGATTGGAAGACACAGAAGCTCCCTGATCTAGTGGATAATTTGCACGGCATTGTTCAGGGACTGAGATGCAGTCAGGAGGGTTGGGAGTATTCCAAGTGGAGAGAGTTCAAAGTGTTGGATGGACAAGGACACCCTGGCAAAGGCACTGACTGATGGGGGCAAAAAACCAGGATAACAGTTTTGGTATAACAATGTTCAGTGGGGGGGGGGAGGGGACTGCACCGCCTACTAATAAATCTTGGTAATAGGTAATGTGGACCCGCCCCTCTGTGCCAGTCAATTTACTGTGCTTGTTACTTTCTTATCACTAAATATCAGCTTATCAGCCTTATTATTATGTTGGGCTGTCGCTGACACAGTTCGACAATCACATACTTTTCACGCCTGAATTTTGGCCTCTGTTAGTCTTAGTCTAACTTCAATCTGGTCTATTTTGTATACTGTCACGAAGGCAGACTATGTCATATATGATAGTGCTTTTTTTTTGCTTAAACATCGTTTATTTCTGGAGGAATTACAATATTGAATTCATATGTTAATGCTCACCTCAGAGCATTCCATAACATGTCTTCCTTAGTGGTCTTAACTTAAGACTGTAGGAGTAATGTCTTCCTGTTTATCATTTGTCTTACACTTATTCAATATTCACTTGCAGAATGGATGACACTTGTGTGACTTTGTGCCGCTTTAGTCTCATTTTGTTACTGTACCGCCTGAGAGATGTCAAAGGCAGAGCCGCCCGTGAGCTGCGGCTGATAGCAGGTCGGTGCAGGGCTTGATTTCCATTGCATTTCTCAGCATTTCGTGAATATACATCCAATTAGTGCACTCATGTAGTAGCTGTAATAAACTGCTACAGATACTGTAGCAGCAGGTGCCGCATCAACAAATGCAGCAGGAACAGATGTTCCAGAACTTGTGCATGGCCTACGCTGCATATTATTGAAGATTTCATATGAATGAAAAAAGCTAAAATATGAAAGATTATATATTGAAATCATATTTGTTTTTTCTAAATTTCAACACTGTCTTAGATAATAAATAAATAAATATCTGCTTTCCTGATTTTAAGTTCGATTAAAAAAGAGCTAATAGTTATTTGTTCAAGATTACTGGCCTTTTTGGTTTTAACACTGACCCCTGCCTACTACCGGTACTAGTGTATGTTGTACTATAGTCTACTAGTGTTGGTCTGACTGATGTAACCCTCTTTTCAGAGATGCTGAAGAAGCCAGGAGCAGATGACTTAGAGTTGATTCGCCAGGTGGTGGAGGTTGGCAATCTACTGATAGCCAAGCAGGGACAGTCGGATGTCACCAGTGACTTGCGATTGCAAGAATTAAAAGGTATGAATTGCACATTTTACTTCAATTCATTAAAGCAATGCATTAAATGTTTGTTTTAGTCAGACATAAAAGTAAGCAAATATATATAGTGATATGTTCTTAATTAATGCTCGGGAGTTTGTTGTGTTGTGCAGTGGCAATAGACTGGCAATGGTTAAAAAAATATTTTGTTTTTAACCTCTTCTGATGATTAGTTATGTTATATCAGCATATTTTTTCGTCATGCGAAATTCATATAATTTATGGGGACACTTTGCCCCCCAAATTGAAACAAATCTGCATAGTAAACTGAAATGAATGATTAACATTCACATATTTAACAGGACTGTAACACTTACTCAAGTTTAATTGAAGCCATTGTGCTGATAACTGCACCGCATGGACAACGAGAAGTTTGTGGCACAAACATGTGCATCAAGCATTCTTGCAGCAAATGTGCCTCTGCATTATGGCTGATGTCATTAATAGATGCACACTTCTAATTCTAAGTACTAACACCCTACGAGTTGAAACGTGATGCCGTTGTTGTTTTCCAGAATGTGTTTGTAACGAGTTGACGTTGGATGCACCTGAGCCATTAGAGGTCTTGGAGTCGTCTTTCGTGGATCATGATGTTTCGGAGAAGTTCGAAGCTCGGGCTGAGCCTGAGTCTCCAATTATTGAATCAAGTGGTATGTGTCTGAGTCTCCAATCATTGAATCAAGTGGTAGGTGTCAGAGTCTCCAATCATTGAATCAAGTGGTAGGTGTCTGAGTGTCCAATTATTGAATCAAGTGGTATGTATCTGAGTCTCAAAATATTGCATTAAGTGGCATGTGTATGTATCCAATTATTGAGTCAAGTGGTATGTGTCTGAGTCTCCAATTATTGAATCAAGTGGTATGTGTCTGAGTCTCCAATTATTGAATCAAGTGGTAGGTGTCTGAGTCTCCAATTATTGAATCAAGTGGTATGTGTCTGAGTCTCCAATTATTGAATCAAGTGGTAGGTGTCAGAGTCTCCAATTATTGAATCAAGTGGTATGTGTCTGAGTCTCCGATTATTGAATCAAGTGGTATGTGTCTGAGTCTCCAATTATTGAATCAAGTGGTAGGTGTCTGAGTGTCCAATTATTGAATCAAGTGGTATGTGTCTGAGTCTCAAAATATTGCATTAAGTGGCATGTGTATGTCTCCAATTATTGAATCAAGTGGTATGTGTCTGAGTCTCCAATTATTGAATCAAGTGGTATGTGTCTGAGTCTCGAATTATTGAATTAAATGGTATGTGTCTGAGTCTCCAATTATTGAATCAAGTGGTATGTGTCTGAGTCTCCAATTATTGAATCAAGTGGTATGTGTCTGAGTCTCCAATTATTGAATCAAGTGGTATGTGTCTGAATCTCCAATTATTGAATCAAGGGGGAGGTGTCTGAGTCTCCAATTATTGAATCAAGTGGTATGTGTCTGAATCTCCAATTATTGAATCAAGTGGTAGGTGTCTGAGTCTCCAATTATTGAATCAAGTGGTATGTGTTTTAGTCTCTAATTATTGAATCAAGTGGTATGTGTCTGAGACTCCAATTATTGAATCAAGTGGTATGTGTCTTAGTCTCCAATTATTGAATCAAGTGGTATGTGTCTGAGTCTCCAATTATTGAATCAAGTGGTATGTGTCTGAGTCTCCAATTATTGAATCAAGTGGTATGTGTCTGAGTCTCCAATTATTGAATCAAGTGGTATGTGTCTGAGTCTCCAATTATTGAATCAAGTGGTATGTGTCTGAGTCTCCAATTATTGAATCAAGTGGTATGTGTCTGAGTCTCCAATTATTGAATCAAGTGGTATGTGTCTGAATCTCCAATTATTGAATCAAGTGGTAGGTGTCTGAGTCTCCAATTATTGAATCAAGTGGTATGTGTCTGAGTCTCCAATTATTGAGTCCAGTGGTATGTGTCTGAGTCTGGTTTCAATGTAGCTCACGTATTACTCCTGCAATCATGGATTTCATGAAACACCGACCCTTGGAATTGCCATGTGCTTGAATATAACTTCATGAAATCTAAACGTTCTAAGTGTTGCCATCCTTCACTTTTACTTGTCAATATTTCTATTTTGCAGATGACGCTCACGCTGTGGATGCTTGTGACCCAATCAAGACAGGGACTTATGTCTCTTATGTGCTTTGGCTTATTTTTCTCGGGATTTTGTTCTATTCCGGTAGTTTGTGCATTGCCTTGTGTGCCTTGGGACTCTATCACTTTAGCGATTTATTCCTCGCGAGGTTGAATCTGATAGTAATTCCATCGTCACCTGGCAGTGGAAAGAAGTTTTGTTGGTTTAGCGGTTGGCTATCATGCACTTGTAAAGTGTTGCAGTGTTGCTATAAGGACCTTATTGGCGCATTCTCAAGTTGTTTTACTTCGGGATTTATCCTTTATTGCATTGAATCCCTTGCTAAGCGGATAGGTAGCGCGTGTGTCGCTGTCTTCCGTAACTTAAAGGAACAAAGTTATTTAGTAGCGAGCCGTCTTGATTGGGACTTAATCGGGTCGCCATTTTATCTACGTTTGATGCGCGCTACCCGACTGCGCCGGCTTTGTATTTACTGTTTGCTATGTACACTGGTGTATGGTGTCAGAGGTTTACTCTTTGGTCCCGCCGTCTCGGCGTTTGTTCTCTCAATGTCAGGAATCCTGGCGTTCTGGTCGTCGGTCGTGGATTTCCCGTTGGGGTTTAGTCTAGGTCGAGGCGGGCGTCTGGCGCTCTATCTCCCCATCCTGGTCCTCCCGTCCGGCGTCCGCGCCAACGCCTCCGATCCAATTGTCATTTCGAGCGTCTCGGACGACGAGATGCCGAGCTCCGAGGAGCAACAGGTAGCGATGCAGCAGCACCAGCAGCAGCAGCAGTTAGCGATTCAGCAGCAAAATGTGCCGCAGCAACAGATGTTCCAGCAACAGATGCCGCAGCAACAGATGTTCCAGCAACAGGTGCCACCGCAACAGATGTTCCAGCAACAGGTGGCGCAGCAACAGATGTTCCAGCAACAGGTGGCGCAGCAACAGATGTTCCAGCAACAGGTGCCGCAGCAACAGATGTTCCAGCAACAGGTGCCGCAGCAACAGTTGCTACAGCAACAAGTGACGCAGCAACAGATGCTGGTCGGAGGGTCTGATCCGTTCATTGGGAGTCCAAGGGTCATGTCAGTCCCGCCCGATGGCGCGGTGGGTCTCCCTCGAGGCCATGACGTAGCCGCCAACCTTGACATGTTCGATCCAGAGCTGATAGATATTGGCCACCAGGATCTTTTCGACGACATAATGCAGAACCCGTCCGTCTATTTAGACACTCAGACCTCGAATGAAGAGTCGGAGGTTGCCGACAGCTTCCCAAGTGAGGTGAGGATTGAGGTTGTAAGCAGTTCGGATTCCACTCCTCAGATGTCCGATCTGGCGGAGACTGTGGGACAAATCTCGTTACGGAGACAGCCACAGGGGGCGCCCCTCGCGGATCTCCCACCGCAGCAGCCACAGGATGCGGCGGACGTCTTCCTCGGGGACCATGGTTACGCATACAGCGGGTGAGTCTTCAGTCAGAAGGCGTGCTGCTACGATGCGCTCACTTTAAGTGGTTTTACGATCTTATCAATACCCGATCCCGGCATAGAGGTAAATATAATGTGTTGTGTGGTGACTTACAGCTTACAGTACGTGGATGGTGGTTATGACTCATTGCATAGATGATGGTTATGACTCATTGCATAGATGATGGTTATGACTCATTGCATAGAGGATGGTTATGACTCATTGCATAGATGATGGTTATGACTCATGGCATGGATGATGGTTATGACTCATTGCATAGATGATGGTTATGACTCATTGCATGGATGATGGTTATGACTAATGGCATGGATGATGGTTATGACTCATTGCATAGATGATGGTTATGACTCATGGCATGGATGATGGTTATGACTCATTGCATGGATGATGGTTATGACTCATTGCATGGATGATGGTTATGACTCGTTGCATAGATGATGGTTATGACTCATTGCATAGATGATGGTTATGACTCATTGCATAGATGATGGTTATGACTCATTGCATAGATGATGGTTATGACTTTTTGCATGGATGATGGTTATGACTCGTTGCATGGATGATGGTTATGACTTTTTGCATGGATGGTGGTTATGACTCATGGCATGGATGAAGGTTATGACTCATTGCATGGATGATGGTTATGACTCATTGTATGGATGGCAGTTATGACTCATTGTGTGGTTGATAGCTATGACTCATTACATGGATGATGGTTATGACCCATTGCATTGATTATATTCTACATGACTGGTGATATGGGTATTTCAACGCTTTTATCTGACGAGACCTCCAAGTGACTCGTTATATGGGGACCTGAACATCCCAAAGCTGATGACTGGCCTGGATTTTAATGCAGATTCCGGGATGGATGTGTTCAACGCGGCACAGCCACGGATGCCAAAACGTTCTTAGATGAACATATCGTTCCGCTGCAGGATGCATTGGAGCGCGAGGACGTCGAGTTCCCTGTGAACAGAGACCATGTTGCAGGAGTTATATTGGAACGCGTAGGTTATTTCATGGTAGAACGGTAGCACAATAGGTCTGTTGGAAGATATATATATATTTGTTTCATAGCATTTGTTTGGGTAAACAATACTTACTTTGTTTGTTAAGAGTAGAATACTCTGCCGAGGCCTCGAGGTTTTATTTCCACTTATAACATTAACAAAATTATACTATGAAAAAAGAAACTTAATACCTGTGCTTTAGTTTTGCGTGGGGTGGTGTGATAAAGGTTTTCTTATTTAAATGTCACTACTTGATTCAAAATTCGATAATAACTTGATCGCAGCTTTAGGGTCCTGTGGCAAATAAATGGTTGGCATGCGTCCGTTTGCGTTAGACGATAGTTTTCCTGATTATTTGTTTTAATGTAGCCTTTTGACTTATTTCGTGACATTTGCGATTCTTGCCGCAGTTCTTAAATCGATGCCCCCCTGCCGTTGGTTCTCACTAGTTCATGTATTTGAAACAACACTATGCAATAGCCAAACAGATCTTTTAATCGTTGGATTTTTTTTCGAATATCAGATCCATTTTGCGTGGTTGCTTGACTCCGCTAAACGCGACCTTGACCTTGACCTGTTGCTTTGCAGTCTCTGACCGTGCCGGCAGAGGGCGTGTATCGGGAGCCTGATCACTTCGCCTTGTTACATGAATGTGGCTCGGGAACCTTCGGAAGCGTGACCGCATTTCGAGATCTCCAGAGCAATGCTGTCTTCGCTCGCAAGAGGGTGGGTCCGCCAAGACTGGACCTGGCTCTACTGTTGAAATGACTATTATAGCGAGCTCTTTGCTGTTAGAAAGAACTGTTAAATGAAGCTATTTCCCGAGATTTTAAAGCGAGTTATTTCTGTTATAACAAGCTGTTAAAGCGCGCTTTTTATGTTAGACTTGAGCTGTTAAAGCGAGCTCTTTCCGGTTATAAAGAGCTGTTAAAGCGAGTTTTCCATGTTAGATTGAGCTGTTAAAGCGAGTTATTTCGGTTAGAACGAGCTGTTAAAGCGAGCTCGTTCCTCTTAGAACGAGCTGTAAACTCTTCTGTTATAACGAGCTGTAAACTCTTCTGTTATAACGAGCTGTTAACTCTTCTGTTATAACGAGCTGTTAAAGCTTCATTCTTCATTCCTGTTAGATCGAGCTGCTAGAGCGATCTCCTTTCTGTGGTGATGAGCTGTTAAAGCGTTTTAGGTTTTAGGCCAAAGTTTTAGGTCTTAGTCGGTTGTTGGCGTCGTCCTAGTGACGACAGCGCAGCTTGCGAAGCGCCACCTTGTGGGGGAGTGTGCATGGGTCGCGCCGTGACCTCGTGAGGTCAGAGGTCAGAGCGTCCCGCTGACACCACTGAACCATGCTGCAGGTGTTGCTGACCAAGTTTCGCCGGGACGAGGCGGTGATGCTGCTTCGGCTAGGCGCCACCAAGCGGGGCTCCGCCCTCCACACTCGCTACTTCACCCAGCTCTACGGCCTCCTACTCAGCGGCGCAAATGTCGATCTCATGATGGAGTATGTCGGTGGGTACAGCTTTTATTGTGTTTCTCTTCCTTCATATCTTTTGTATGCTATTTATTATTATTATAATAAATATAAAATATGAAAAAAAAAATATATGGAATAAGCTAAAAGTCAATCGTTCAACGAAAATATTTCTTTGTTTTTTTGTTAATATTTTAACAGATTTACTGCAACCATTGTCTGACCTTCTTAGTGTTGACTCGTGAAGAAATGTTTCCACTCGTTGGTGGGGAAATCCCCGCAAGAAAACTACCCTCTCTCACAGGAAATTCACAGAGAGTCTCTTTTTCTTTTAAATGTCTTTTTAACCAGGCGTCATTCGATTTATTGCACTATCGCAGATATTTGCATTGATGAAAAACAGAATATCAATTTATCATTTCCAAATGAACGACTTTATGAAATCTCGGGCGACAAAACAATGCTGTATGACAGGTTTAACCCGTTGTTCTGCCTCTCGCGCCGTGTAGAGCACACGTGGTTGGAGTTGGTACGGCAATCTCGAAACCACGTGAAGATCCCGGTCGACTTCTCCCTCGTCCGCAAGATGTTGGCGCAGGCGCTGGAAGGTCTCAAGTACATGCATCTGCAGGGCATCCTGCATCTGGACATCAAACGTCAGTACTCGGATCGGGGAGTGGGGCGCGCGGCGTGGGGGGGTGGGGGGGCGGTCTGGATTTCGGTACCGAATGCTGTAGTAGAAACCACTTGGGATCCACGCCGTCCCCAGGGGGCGGGGCGGGGGGGGGGGGGCGGGTCCCATTCTGCCCCTTTTCAAAAACTGTCGAATAGGTACACTGTTAAAATGGAGATAGTTTCGTAAGAAAGTTAATGGATCAATTTGAAATACAAGCACTGTTGAAGCGGGAAAGATCCGATTTCACTTTTCGGAGTAATTGTCACCCGCGCCCCAGGGACTATCACCCGGGATGTGTTTACGATCTGCATTTGTATGGGGTGGGGGGGGGGTCACACCGTGATCTAGTGGAGGACATATCTGGCTATTGCTGGGTGTGCATGGCCAGACCAGCACAGACGGCCGGTGCGTGATTCCAACACCCTCGTGTACAAATGTCTATATGGAGATCCCAAGTCTTTCTTCACAAAGAGTAGCGGGCGACAAACATGGCTGCCCTATCTTAACCCTTCCCAATGTGGAGATATGGTACGAGTTAGGGCGTCTTACTGGAATATTGAATTATTATTTAATCAAATATGCCCGGTGAAAAATGATTCGGTTTTAACTATTATTGCGTTGTTGTTTTTTGCATTGCAGCACACAACTTGGGTTTTTCTACAACGCATAATCTGGTGAAGTTCTTAGACTTTGGAACTGCCGTAGAAAGTACTAGTGCGCCATTTTCCGTAGCAGGTAAGTTGCTTTTATGACATTTCGAGCTTTCAGCTTGATTTTTGGGGCAGCTTAAAGTCCGTCTCCTTGGGGGAGACTAAAGCTATTTATCAGATTGAGTTATTTACAATGTTTCTTATGTCATCAATATTGATATGTAAACTCACATCAATATATTCAAGCTTCGCACAATCCATTCCTAAACTCCACCTTGAGATGTGTGACGTCACAAGATGAACCGGTTTGCTTCCGCCTCGTTGTATCCGTATGTACTCTGTAAATTCCAATGCATGCAGAGGGTGACCGTTGTCCCGGATCGCTGGATGGGTCAGATAACGGACACATGAATACCTAAAATTGGAACTATATATAGTTCCAGTTATATATATATATATGGATCCGTTCCGCCGCACATACCTGTAATGATGACTAAAGGAAGCCCCCCCTGGGGTGGCTGGCGGGGGAGACGTCCAGCCTACAGCCTTTACTTCCCGTCCAGGTGGCTCCAGCGACACGGCAGCAGCACACATGCCCCAGATGCCAATTCCTCGCCTTCCTCTTCCTCATCCTCACCATCATTAATTCTAAATACTTGTCGCCATTGACTCTTCCATGTTTCTACCGATATTTCTGGAACTACTAGCCGTCTAGCGTTCGTACTAATAAGCGAAAGAAATAACAGTATGACAGTACGGGATTTGTTTGTTTTGATGACGGTTCGGGCGATAATGCGTTGGGAAAAATATTATTACTGTTGGCACCAAGCCAGGTAGCCCGCCGCAGACATGGTCACCATGCGGGATAAGCACCCGGAAGCGATATTATGCGCGGGAAAAGGTTATAAGCACCCAGCGGTTGTGTTGGCACATGCGATAGCGTTGACACATCTAAGAGCGACAATGTTGATACATCCAAGGCGGACCATTCAGTGCATGCAGTGGTTCGGTTGGATATAGGTTCAAGGCGGCTGCTGGGGCCAATGTGCTCTTGCATGCAGCGGCATAGTGGGACAGACAGCTTCATTTTATTAGTATAGATTTGGACTGAACATAACCGGTATGGCACGATATGGCCTCAAGCCTAGCTGACACTGCGCCGGTGTTGGCTACGGTTTACCGCGATCCTCCCCGGTCTATATACCGGGACGAACCGGGGCCATCTCGCTACATTTTGGCGCGAAAACAGCAGGCCACGATGTTACTACGGTGCTACGGTTCATCCCGGTAGTTTTGATCAGTTCAAAACCACCGGGGCGACCTACGGTTCACCACGGTACACCCCGGATCACCCCGGATTGACTACGGACTCGCTACAATTCCCCAGGGTTGTCCAAGGTTGTCCCCGGTTTTCAGGACCAGGGTAAACCGGGCCTATAGACCGGCACAGGGTGAGCTAGCCTTTACCGACTGAAAGTGCCGTTAAGCCCCGATCAAATCAAATCCAAGTAATCGTGTGGCGATCGTTGCACCCCGACAGGCTGTCCAGTAATCCTACTTTTCCTACTTTTTCCTACTTTTTTGTCTCCATCCTATTTTTTCTACTTTTTCTTCAAAATACCTACATTTTCCTACTTTTTGGCATTTGCTTCACCAGGCGCAATTTCAAAATTCGTGAATTGCTGTAAAAGTGTGCATATCGCTTCTATTATTGCAAAAGTCAGAGGTATTTTGTTTTTGCGTCCTGATATATCTTCAAATCAACACTAGTGTCGGTCAAGTTCGAATAATGAAAATACAGGTACAACTGAGCAGCATGTAAGAAATGTTCTAAAAAAGCATTTTCTCAATAATATAACTTTTTGTCATTTGTTTTTTCGGAATAATGTTGCTACATATGCTATTTGAGTCATACTTTTTGCTTCTATTTTCCTACTTTTGTCCTAGTTTTTCTGTATTTCCATTCATACTTTTGTCCTACCTTTTCATGAGGGTGTGCTGGACAGCCTGCCCCGATCAGTGCGGAATGACGCGGACCCTCCTATAGACGCCATGCTCAAAACGCGGTTACTGTGTTGCGCAACAAAACCGGGTCATCTTGTGACGTGACGAATAAAAAAAATGCTCCCGTCTATCCTTTGCTTTTGTTAGGTTGGCGGGAAAAAATGGCTGATATTGTTAATATTTCTGGCGAATACATTTAATTTCGTTAATGTAGAGCAAATGCATCAAATATGTGCAAAGTAATGTAACGAACTAGAGTATGAAATCAAATGTTGTTAGGAGTTACAGCGTTATCGAACAGTTAAACAGCTAAACCAATCGAGTCTTGATACACAGCTAAACACATGTTAGTGGTTAAAGCTTAAATTATATACAGCTTACTTTGAGGATTAACTCAATTATAAGGACTTTCATGAAGTGTGTTGTCCGACCAATCCGGTTTGATGTTATTGATTTTTACCCATATATATAGATCTAATGTCATATTGAACTAAATTTAGAATTGTAAATATTTATGACAAGACTCCAGACAAAAAGAAACGTAAATCTGTTCACCTTGGGATAGAATATTTCCTTGTTTAGGGATATGGGGAGCTAGGGAAGACATAACTAATGATTTTGAGTTGAAGTTGACAGACGACTGTCGCGAGTCAAAGCACGTGAAACACAACTTTCTATGGAGTTCTGTATGGGTCATGTGACCAACTTAGGCCCATGAAAGGGCGGTCGGCTTAGCAGACTACACAGTTGGCTCCAGAGCGCTGTCCTTGCTAGCTGAGGTAAACCTCTTCTACAGAATTATTATAAGCACGTAAATATCTAAGTGTGAGTTATCGCGGAAAAATTAAGAATCTTTTTGCTGGACGTGTAGCGGCTGTGAGACTTTGACACACATGCGAAACCCTTATAAGAAGCTTGAACAATTTTAGGGTTACAAGGGAATGTTAGCCGTAACGTTATCTGCTAAACGTTCGTATAACGTCAGAAAAACTTTCGCTGATAACATCCTCGGAACGTTCTTCTTGTTCTGGGCTAACGTTCCGCGAATGTTATTCTGTTAGCTGGGCATGAGGGTATGAGGATTTTTAGCAAGAGGCTTCTGCATTGGTTAGTTTCAGCTTGAGAATACTGCAGCTTTCAGTGTCACATACAGACATGGTTTCAGGAAAGACGCCGCGCTACATGTCCCCGGAGCTGTGTCGGCGCCACCAGTCGCGCAAGGCGGACATCTGGGCGCTCGGCGGCAGCGCCCTCTACCTCGTCACGGGAAACCATCTGTGGCACGATATCGACCAGCTCGAACTCCTTGGACTCGTGGCCTATGTAAGTAGAATGGATTAATGATTGGTTGTATAAGATAATATAAAAAGATAAGATAAAGTTTTATTTAACGTCGGTATATAAAAGTCAACAATAAACATTAGCACAAGTGGTATTGACCGACAATGATAAAATGACATGAGTTGATGTGATAAATGTACATATGATAATGAAAAAATAACAACCATTCTATCATCTATCTACACCTTAGACGTTAGCTATGTGGCACAATGTGCACGAATTACAGTGACACACGAAAAAAACCGAGGTTGAAAGCATTGTTTTGAATTCTTTAGCAGATTTCATTTCTTTGAGCATATTCCATAACTTGCTGCCTTGATACTTCACGGAATTTTGTCCGTAAGCTGTTGTCTTAACGCTTTCCTTTAAATAATGCATGTCGTGAAGGTAACTGGGCCCAATCTTGTTGATACTCTTGTAAACTTCTAAAGCTATACCGCGCAACCGCTCAACATATAGCATAGGTCTATCCGCTTTCTTCCTCAACTCTGTGTATGCTGATCTGAAATCATTAAAAACAAGTCTCAGTGCCCGCTCCTGTATCTTTTCAATCTTACGCATGTTTTTCATATCACAGAAATGCCACACACCGTGGAGCTCCTTTCTTGAGAGAAAGCCACTCGCTCCGATTATTACTAGTTTTACCCTCTGTTCGCGGTTCGTAAGATAACTTGCAACAAGCGAACGAGATTGTTTACTGATGCCATAAGCGTTCGTCTTGGTAATTAATAATATGTGTGGAAGACAATCGAATGCTTTGGAGAGGTCCCATAAGTAGAGCTCCCATAACTTGATTATTATCTAATGTTTTTTTTAATCTTAAATGAGACGCGTCAGTAAACTTTGACAGCTGTGTCCCTTTCTAAACCCAGAGAGTCTGGGTGATAACCTGGGTTCCATATAGGACATAAGCTGATCACGCAATATCTTTTCATAAAGCTTGGAAATGCAGGGGAGAACACTTACCGGCCTGTAGTTTTCTCTATTTAAGTTGTCCATTTTCTATAGGTGTGTCGGTTTTTAGGCCGCTTGTTTGCGCATGAAGGCTATAAACTGGGATAAGAGAAACCCCCCCACTCCCCCTTCCACCCGACACATTTCATCTAATCCATTGAAACGGGGTTGGGCGAAGTTGTCCCAGAGGTAGGTGGTTCGAACCCACGACCTGTTGATCAGCAGCCGAGTCTGTTGACCACATGAGCAAGGAGCTCTGGGCCCCATTAAAAAGGTTCAGACAAGTTTTCAGTGTATAGGTTTCTAAACTTTGAATCTTCAAAAGCGAGAAGTGGTGTCATACGATCGATATTTGAGTGGTCTATTGACTGCTGGGCCTCGTTGGGGAAAATAATATTTTGATTATGTAAATCGTTTGGATTTTGCGACAAATTCAGCGAGATAAATGTGTAAACAGTACACTAGACACCGAAGGCGTGTAACGTAGTTTTGTTGAAACAATATGGGTTTGGTTGGGGTGTATGTCTTATATTGTGAGGGTGTCTCCCTGGGTTGTGACCCCAGCTCCTGGATAAGGACCCCATCATACGCTGCATAGGAGGCTTTTCAAATATCTCTCTCGAGCGAAACAAATCGAAAACGCATGTTCCATGAGAAAGAAACCGGTAGATAGCAGCACAGACAGTACCTTGTTCTGGCGCTGCATTTGCAAAGTCGCAAAACGTCCGGTCTTAGTATACCAGCCGAGGATTGGCAAGATTATTGTCCAAAAGTTAGTGAATGACATAAATGTACAGAGCAATGTAGCCTTCCAAATGGAGGTAAGTTCCTCCTTAGCTGCAAATGACAGACGCGACAAACCTGGATGTAGATTATCTTAACAGAGCCCTCGATATAAGAGAAGTATTAAACTGGATACATGAGTTATGGAATGGTAAAGTAAGGGGCTACGATGGTATACCAAACGTTACCAACAAATTTTTTGAAGCGGTTGCCTGCCGACAAACTTTCGCCATATTTGGTACGTTTATTCAATCTGATATTGCAAACTGGACATTTCCCAGAAGAATGGTGTCACGCTCCAATTTTGCAAGTGCTTAAGAAAGTTTCATCTGCTAATTTGAATAACTATCAAGTTCCCTTTGATCTGCAATCAGCAAACTATTCGCAACGATTCTGAACATCAATTAACGTTGTATCGTGTTATAAATACCTGGAAATTGTGGTTACTAACAGTCTGACTTGGACAAAAGCAGCTGCGACATTAGCCGCGCAAGCAAACCGAGTACTCTCTTGCATCTATCAGCTGGACAAGAAATTAAGATGCCTCCCTGTTGATGGCGCATTTACACTATTTGACCGCGTAATTGTACCTACGGATCAGAAATTTTGGGGATTTAAAGAGTTTTAAGTAGGTAGAAAAGTAAGATTTGGCAAAAGGATGTGAGGACTCCCCAAATTGACATGGGATACCGCAGCCCTTGGCGAATGCGGAAGGGTACATCTGGCAGGAATATATCACCATAAATGTATCAAATTTTGGTTGAAGATATGAAGGATGATAGAAAACACGTATGTTAAACGTTGCTATACAAATGCTTAAAGATCTTGATGTGAAACTACATGAAAACTTGGGTAAAGATTATGAATCTCGATGATTTCAAGGAGCTGGTTTAATTTAAAATGAAAGACGAATGGTTAACGATCTCGCGAAATCAGAGCCGATTAAACATATGTTGCACATTTAAGCAAGAACTGACACCTGAATTGTATATATATTATATTAGGATCACAAAGCTACGAAAGACACTTTCACGGTTTAGATGTTCAGCACATCAACTCGCCATCGAGTTAGGTCGCAGAGATGGCACGCTACTGGAATACCGTTTATATGATACATATTGCGCGGAAAGAGGGTCCCCAATCATTGAAGATAAATACCTCCTTATTATGCTGCCCCAAATTCACTGATATTCGGCAAAAATATATATTGAATATGTATACTGGAATCCGCCACGTTTTAAAAACTTCGGAATTTAATGTCAACGCAGGAAATCTCTGTCAAACGGAAATGAGCACTGTTTGTATACATCGTTGACAATCGAATCTGATTCAACAACACTGTTAATGTTCCTGCAAAAAAAAAAAAAGGGCTAATATACAGCGATTTGTCGCGCAAAAAATTTATATGACCCTTTTCATTGAGCTGTAAGGGGACATGGTGACGCATTGTAAATATATAGTGAGCAGACTATGCAATATTTCAGTTAAATTAATGTCCCATCATTTACGGGATGTCCCATCATTTTATGGAGCTCTGGGACACTGGGACTCACCCACTGGCATACCTATCGGAATCACTGCATATATTGTGTCATTTGGGCTTGAAATCGCGCGACCTAATCTGTAATCCTTCATGTTATTGGAAGAGAACATTAGCTTGTTCACATTTGTGCTGTGATTATGTATCCTGCTAAGGCCTCCTTTTCATTTGTTGTTACAGATAAATATCAATGGCTACAGTGCCAGGGACAAATACATCAGTGAGGACCTCCGTCAGCGCCAGGCCGGACAGCTGCTGGCTGAGATGTTACATGGGGACCCTAGGGAGAGGCCCGAGGCATCCGCGATACTGCAGCACCCATTTTTCACAGGTATGGCACTCCCAACACCCCTTTATCACAAGTACGGCACTCCAGCACCCCTTTATCACAGGTACTGCACTCCAGTACCCCTTTATCACAAGTACGGCATTCCAGCACCCCTTTATCCCAAGTACGGCACTCCAGCACCCCTTTATCACATGGAAAGGCACTCCAGCACCCCGTTATCCCAAGTACGGCACTCCAGCACCCCTTTATCACATGGAAAGGCACTCCAGCATCACTTTATCACAGGTACTGCACTCCAGCACCCCTTTATCACAGGTACGGCACTCCAGCATCCCTTTATCACAAGTACTGCACTCCAGCACCCCTTTATCACATGGAAAGGCACTCCAGCACCCCGTTATCCCAAGTACGGCACTCCAGCACCCCTTTATCACATGGAAAGGCACTCCAGCATCACTTTATCACAGGTACTGCACTCCAGCACCCCTTTATCACAGGTACGGCACTCCAGCATCCCTTTATCACAAGTACTGCACTCCAGCACCCCTTTATCACAAGTACGGCACTCCAGCACCCCTTTATCCCTAGTACGGCACTCCAGCACCCCTTTATCACAGGTACTGCACTCCAGCACCCCTTTATCACAGGTACTGCACTCCAGCACCCCTTTATCACAAGTACGGCACTCCAGCACCCCTTTATCACAGGTATTTCACTCCAGCACCCCTTTATCACAGGTACGGCACTCCAGCACCCCTTTATCACAAGTACAGCACTCCAGCACCCCCCATTTATCACAGGTACTGCACTTCAGCACCCCTTTATCACAAGTATGGCACTCCAGCACCCCTTTATCACAAGTACGGCACTCCAGCACCCCTTTATCACAGGTACTGCACTCCAGCACCCCTTTATCACATGGAAAGGCACTCCAGCACCACTTTATCACAGGTACTGCACTCCAGCACCCCTTTATCACAGGTACGGCACTCCAGCACCCCTTTATCACAAGTACAGCACTCCAGCACCCCCCATTTATCACAGGTACTGCACTTCAGCACCCCTTTATCACAAGTATGGCACTCCAGCACCCCTTTATCACAAGTACGGCACTCCAGCACCCCTTTATCACAGGTACTGCACTCCAGCACCCCTTTATCACATGGAAAGGCACTCCAGCACCACTTTATCACAGGTACTGCACTCCAGCACCCCTTTATCACAGGTACTGCACTCAAGCACCCCTTTATCACATGGAAAGGCACTCCAGCACCACATTATCACAAGTACGGCACTCCAGCACCCCTTTATCACAGGTACTGCACTCCAGCACCCCTTTATCAAAGGTACTGCACTCCAGCACCCCTTTACCACATGTACTGCACTCCAGCACCCCTTTATCACATGTTACGGCACCCCAGCACCCCTTTATCACAGGTACTGCACTTCAGCACCCCTTTATCACAGGTACTGCACTCCAGCACCCCTTTATCACAAGTACGGCACTCCAGCACCCCTTTATCACAAGTACGGCACTCCAGCACCCCTTTATCCCAAGTACGGCACTCCAGCACCCCTTTATCACAGGTACTGCACTCCAGCACCCCTTTATCACATGGAAAGGCACTCCAGCACCACTTTATCACAGGTACTGCACTCCAGCACCCCTTTATCACATGGAAAGGCACTCCAGCACCACTTTATCACAGGTACTGCACTCCAGCACCCCTTTATCACATGGAAAGGCACTCCAGCACCACTTTATCACAAGTACGGCACTCCAGCACCCCGTTATCCCAAGTACGGCACTCCAGCACCCCTTTATCGCATGGAAAGGCACTCCAGCACCACTTTATCACAGGTACTGCACTCCAGAACCCCTTTATCACAAGTACGGCACTCCAGCACCCCTTTATCACAGGTATTTCACTCCAGCACCCCTTTATCACAGGTACGGCACTCCAGCACCCCTTTATCACAAGTACAGCACTCCAGCACCCCCCATTTATCACAGGTACTGCACTTCAGCACCCCTTTATCACAAGTATGGCACTCCAGCACCCCTTTATCACAAGTACGGCACTCCAGCACCCCTTTATCACAGGTACTGCACTCCAGCACCCCTTTATCACATGGAAAGGCACTCCAGCACCACTTTATCACAGGTACTGCACTCCAGCACCCCTTTATCACAGGTACGGCACTCCAGCACCCCTTTATCACAAGTACAGCACTCCAGCACCCCCCATTTATCACAGGTACTGCACTTCAGCACCCCTTTATCACAAGTATGGCACTCCAGCACCCCTTTATCACAAGTACGGCACTCCAGCACCCCTTTATCACAGGTACTGCACTCCAGCACCCCTTTATCACATGGAAAGGCACTCCAGCACCACTTTATCACAGGTACTGCACTCCAGCACCCCTTTATCACAGGTACTGCACTCAAGCACCCCTTTATCACATGGAAAGGCACTCCAGCACCACATTATCACAAGTACGGCACTCCAGCACCCCTTTATCACAGGTACTGCACTCCAGCACCCCTTTATCAAAGGTACTGCACTCCAGCACCCCTTTACCACATGTACTGCACTCCAGCACCCCTTTATCACATGTTACGGCACCCCAGCACCCCTTTATCACAGGTACTGCACTTCAGCACCCCTTTATCACAGGTACTGCACTCCAGCACCCCTTTATCACAAGTACGGCACTCCAGCACCCCTTTATCACAAGTACGGCACTCCAGCACCCCTTTATCCCAAGTACGGCACTCCAGCACCCCTTTATCACAGGTACTGCACTCCAGCACCCCTTTATCACATGGAAAGGCACTCCAGCACCACTTTATCACAGGTACTGCACTCCAGCACCCCTTTATCACATGGAAAGGCACTCCAGCACCACTTTATCACAGGTACTGCACTCCAGCACCCCTTTATCACATGGAAAGGCACTCCAGCACCACTTTATCACAAGTACGGCACTCCAGCACCCCGTTATCCCAAGTACGGCACTCCAGCACCCCTTTATCGCATGGAAAGGCACTCCAGCACCACTTTATCACAGGTACTGCACTCCAGAACCCCTTTATCACAAGTACGGCACTCCAGCACCCCATTATCACAGGTACTGCACTCCAGCACCCCATTATCACAGGTACTGAACTCCAGGACCCCTTTATCACATGGAAAGGCACTCCAGCACCACTTTATCACAAGTACGGCACTCCAGCACCCCTTTATCACAGGTACTGCACTCCAGCACCCCTTTATCAAAGGTACTGCACTCCAGCACCCCTTTATCACAAGTACGGCACTCCAGCACCCCTTTATCACAGGTACTGCACTCCAGAACCCTTTATCCCAAGTACGGCACTCCAGCACCCCTTTATCACAAGTACGGCACTCCAGCACCCCTTTATCACAGGTACTGCACTCCAGAACCCTTTATCACAAGTACGGCACTCCAGCACCCCGTTATCACAGGTACTGCACTCCAGCACCCCTTTATCAAAGGTACTGCACTCCAGCACCCCTTTATCACAAGTACGGCACTCCAGCACCCCTTTATCACAGGTACTGCACTCCAGAACCCTTTATCACAAGTACGGCACTTCAGCACCCCTTTATCACAGGTTATCCTTGGCCCAGTTCACCCTCCATCGTGTCGGGAGGTTCCTTGGCCCAGTTCATCCTTCATCGTGCCGGGAGGTTCCTTGGCCCAGTTCATCCTCCATCGCCCCGGGAGGTTCCTTGGCCCAGTTCATCCTTCATCGTGCCGGGAGGTTCCTTGGCCCAGTTCATCGTTCATCGTGCCGGGAGGTTCCTTGGCCCAGTTCATCCTTCATCGTGTCGGGAGGTTCCTTGGCCCATTTTTTTTTCTAACATCATTTATTTTTGGAGGTTTGCAATAGCGAATACACATATTAATGCTCACCTCAACATAAAAAAAGAAAAATTAAATTGGATGTACAGCAAAGGACGGTAATAAGTAATACTATAAATATAGTAATGTCAACAAATGAAGTGCATGAATATAAGCTCAGATAAATACCAAGTACATAATTAAATGAGTTTGCCATGACCCTTAACTAGAAAACCTGGCTGAGTTGCGGATAAATAAATGAACTGCCCTAAATATAGCGACGCTGTCTTCAAAACACAGCTCGGGGCTACCAAACAGCAACAATTCACAAAGGATATTAAATTCATGCCTGCTTTCTGGATATATGTTGATACCATACAATTTTAAAAACGATAGATCTCACATTAGGATTTCGCGATGCATCTCATACTCTGGACATTTTAACAGATAGTGAAGTTCGTCTTCAGATTTCCCGTTACATTTACTACAAGTAGAATCCTTAATAAAACCGTATCTTTTGCGAGGTCCATTAAGTGCGCTCAGGCCTAAGCGGAGTCTGGTGTGGTAAACAGCCTCAGGATTGTTAAAATAGTTATACAATTCGTTGCCGGGGTAAAAAAATGACTTCCTATACAGTGACTTAAAAAGTGATAATGACGTTGCTAGTTTAACACACTGAGGCAAGGAGTTCCACTCTCTGATTGAGTTCCAAACGAATGAATTCTTGTAATAGTTTTTTCTTATATGCGGGATTCTTATGTCAGTCGAGTTCCGAAGTGAGTATACTGATGACTGGGAAACCAAATCAGGTAATAGAGAAGACATATACATCGGAGGAGACTATTAACCATTTTATACAAAATGCACAGACTTAGGTATTTACGTCTGAGAGCGAGTGGTTCAATGCCAACTTCTTTCAGCAGTTTGGTATGTGACGTAGTCTTGTATGCCCCAGTAACAGACAAAAGGGCTTGCCGCTGTACACTTTCCAACCTCTCTGATTGGGTTTTGGTAAGATTGCCATGAAAGACAGCAGTACAGTATTCCATTTTAGGTCGAACATGTGTTTTATAAACATTTAATGTAGTTCTGCGTCCTACCTGTTTAGGAAGACGCCTTAGTAGAGCAACAGATTTCTCGGCCTTAATAATAGTGTTATTTATGTGCAGGTCCCAGCACATTGAGTCTGATAGGGTTACACCAAGGTGACAGTGATTTCTTACTTGTCGGAGTTTCGAATTGTCCAGATATAGATCGAGCTCATTTGGTCGCGATAACTTTTTGCTAAATACCATGTATTCAGTTTTATCAGGATTGAACGTTACCCGCCACTGTTTGGCCCACTGAGATAGTCGTTCTAGATCACGATTAATGATTTTGACATCGTTATTAAAATCTAGTACAAAAAATAGAGACGTGTCATCTGCAAATAAATAAGCCTCGCATTCAAGGCCCTCGACAATATCGTTAACGAAAATAAGAAACAGGAGCGGCCCCAGTATAGAGCCCTGAGGCACTCCGGCATTTATATATTTCCACTCCGAGGTGCAACCCTCTATGACCACTCTCTGTCGCCTACAATATAGGTAACTTTTGAGCCACCTCAACAGATCTCCTTTAATACCCAATGATTCGACTTTATGCAATAAACCCTTGTGGTACACCTTATCAAATGCTTTTGACACATCAAGAAAAACCATAACTAAATCGCGATTGCGCTCTAACGATTCGTAAATTTTAGGAGTAATATATATCAGCTGATTTGTAGTGGAATCTAGCTTTTTAAAGCCGGCATTACGCCATGTCAGGAGATTATTACTGAGGCAAAATTCATATAACTCGTTATAAACTACCCGTTCCATAACCTTACCCACGCATGAGAGCAGAGATATGGGGCGATAATTTTCTATTCGTTGCTTGTCCTTTTTCTTAAAAACTGGCGTAACATTGGCATCTTTCCATTGAGCAGGAAATGTAAAATCACACATGCTTTGGTTAAACAGGTTGGAGAGCGACTCAGATATAACTTCCGCGGTCTCCTTTAACATCCTATTGCTAATATTGTCAGGGCCATTTGCTTTGTTTGGATCAAGCTGTCTCAAGACACCGAAAATTTTGACAGGAGTAAAGCTTATGGTGCATAAGGTGGGCATTCTACTCAAGTTGAGTGGGGGAAGTGCGAAACCCTCTTCAACACTCGGGAGCGTGGAATTTGACGCAAAATACTCATTAAAGACATTTGCCTTTGATGGTGCGTCCGCATGGCTCACCCCATCATGGATGATAGATGGTATGCCTTTATCTACCTTACCAGAGAAAAAACACTTCACAATTTTGTGATATTATTGCTTACCGTTGCGGGATCCTGCAGTCGCTCAGTTCATCCTTCATCGTGCCGTGAGGTTCCTTGGCCCAGTTCATCCTTCATCGCCCCGGGAGGTTCCTTGGCCCAGTTCATCCTTCATCGTGCCGGGAGGTTTCTTGGCCCAGTTCATCCTTCATCGTGCCGGGACGTTCCTTGGCCCAGTTCATCCTTCATCGTGCCGGGAGGTTCCTTGGCCCAGTTCATCCTTCATCGTGCCGGGAGGTTCCTTGACCCAGTTCATCCTTCATCGCCCCGGGAGGTTCCTTGGCCCAGTTCATCCCTCATCGTGCCGGGAGGTTCCTTGGCCCAGTTTATCCTTCATCGTGCCGGGAGGTTCCTTGGCCCAGCTCATCCTTCATCGCCCCGGGAGGTTCCTTGGCCCAGTTCATCCTTCATCGTGCCGGGAGGTTCCTTGGCCCAGTTCATCCTTCATCTTGCCGGGAGGTTCCTTGGCCCAGTTCATCCTTCATCTTGCCGGGAGGTTCCTTGGCCCGGTTCATCCTTCATCTTGCCGGGAGGTTCCTTGGCCCAGTTCATCCTTCATCGCCCCGGGAGGTTCCTTGGCCCAGTTCATCCTTCATCGTGCCGGGAGGTTCCTTGGCCCAGTTCATCCTTCATCGTGCCGGGAGGTTCCTTGGCCCAGTTCATCCTTCATCTTGCCGTGAGGTTCCTTGGCCCAGTTCATCCTTCATCGCCCCGGGAGGTTCCTTGGCCCGGTTCATCCTTCATCTTGCCGGGAGGTTCCTTGGCCCAGTTCATCCTTCATCGCCCCGGGAGGTTTCTTGGCCCAGTTCATCCTTCATCGCCCCGGGAGGTTCCTTGGCCCGGTTCATCCTTCATCGCCCAGGAGGTTCCTTGGCCCAGTTTATCCTTCATCGCCCCGGGAGGTTCCTTGGCCCAGTTCATCCTTCATCGTGCCGGGAGGTTCCTTGGCCCGGTTCATCCTTCATCTTGCCGGGAGGTTCCTTGGCCCAGTTCATCCTTCATCGCCCCGGGAGGTTCCTTGGCCCAGTTCATCCTTCATCGCCCCGGGAGGTTCCTTGGCCCAGTTCATCCTTCATCGTGCCGGGAGGTTCCTTGGCCCAGTTCATCCTTCATGGTGCCGGGAGGTTCCTTGGCCCAGTTCATCCTTCATCGCCACGGGAGGTTCCTTGGCCCAGTTCATCCTTCATCTTGCCGGGAGGTTCCTTGGCCCAGTTCATCCTTCATCGTGCCGGGAGGTTCCTTGGCCCAGTTCATCCTTCATGGTGCCGGGAGCTTCCTTGGCCCAGTTCTTCCTTCATCGTCCCGGGAGGTTCCTTGGCCCAGTTCATCCTTCATCGTCCCGGGAGGTTCCTTGGCCCAGTTCATCCTTCATCGTCCCGGGAGGTTTCTTGGCCCGGTTCATCCTTCATCGCCCGGGAGGTTCCTTGGCCCAGTTCATCCTTCATCGTGCCGGGAGGTTCCTTGGCTCAGTTCATCCTTCATCGCCCCGGGAGGTTCCTTGGCCCAGTTCATCCTTCATCGCCCCGGGAGGTTCCTTGGCCCAGTTCATCCTTCATCGCCCCGGGAGGTTCCTTGGCCCAGTTCATCCTTCATCTTGCCGGGAGGTTCCTTGGCCCAGTTTATCCTTCATCGTGCCGGGAGGTTCCTTGGCCCAGTTCATCCTTCATGGTGCCGGGAGCTTCCTTGGCCCAGTTCATCCTTCATCGCCCCGGGAGGTTTCTTGGCCCGGTTCATCCTTCATCGCCCGGGAGGTTCCTTGGCCCAGTTCATCCTTCATCGTGCCGGGAGGTTCCTTGGCTCGGTTCATCCTTCATCGCCCCGGGAGGTTGCTTGGCCCAGTTCATCCTTCATCGCCCCGGGAGGTTCCTTGGCCCAGTTCATCCTTCATCGCCCAGGAGGTTCCTTGGCCCAGTTCATCCTTCATCGCCCCGGGAGTTTCCTTGGCCCAGTTCATCCTTCATCGCCCGGGAGGTTCCTTGGCCCAGTTCATCCTTCATCGTCCGGGGAGGTTCCTTGGCCCGGTTCATCCTTCATCGCCCGGGAGGTTCTCTGGCCCAGTTCATCCTTCATCGTGCCGGGAGGTTCCTTGGCCCGGTTCATCCTTCATCGCCCCGGGAGGTTCCTTGGCCCAGTTCATCCTTCATCGTGCCGGGAGGTTCCTTGACCCAGTTCATCCTTCATGGTGCCGGGAGGTTCCTTGGCCCAGTTCATCCTTCATGGTGCCGGGAGGTTCCTTGGCCCGGTTCATCCTTCATCGTGCCGGGAGGTTCCTTGGCCCAGTTCATCCTTCATGGTGCCGGGAGGTTCCTTGGCCCAGTTCATCCTTCATGGTGCCGGGTGGTTCCTTGGCCCACTTCCTCCTTCATCTTGCCGGGAGGTTCCTTGGCCCAGTTCATCCTTCATCGTGCCGGGAGGTTCCTTGGCCCAGTTCATCCTTCATCGTGCCGGGAGGTTCCTTGGCCCAGTTCACCATTCATCGTGCCGGGAGGTTCCTTGGCCCAGTTCATCCTTCATGGTGCCGGGAGGTTCCTTGGCCCAGTGCATCCTTCATCGTGCCTGGAGGTTCCTTGGCCCAGTGCATCCTTCATCGTGCCGGGAGGTTCCTTGGTCCAGTTCATCCTTCATCGTGCCTGGAGGTTCCTTGGCCCAGTGCATCCTTCATCGTGCCTGGAGGTTCCTTGGCCCAGTGCATCCTTCATCGCCCGGGAGGTTCCTTGGCCCAGTTGATCCTTCATCGTGCCGGGAGGTTCCTTGGCTCGGTTCATCCTTCATCGCCCCGGGAGGTTGCTTGGCCCAGTTCATCCTTCCTCGCCCCGGGAGGTTCCTTGGCCCAGTTCATCCTTCATCGCCCAGGAGGTTCCTTGGCCCAGTTCATCCTTCATCGCCCCGGGAGTTTCCTTGGCCCAGTTCATCCTTCATCGCCCGGGAGGTTCCTTGGCCCAGTTCATCCTTCATCGTCCGGGGAGGTTCCTTGGCCCGGTTCATCCTTCATCGCCCGGGAGGTTCTCTGGCCCAGTTCATCCTTCATCGTGCCGGGAGGTTCCTTGGCCCGGTTCATCCTTCATCGCCCCGGGAGGTTCCTTGGCCCAGTTCATCCTTCATCGTGCCGGGAGGTTCCTTGACCCAGTTCATCCTTCATGGTGCCGGGAGGTTCCTTGGCCCAGTTCATCCTTCATGGTGCCGGGAGGTTCCTTGGCCCGGTTCATCCTTCATCGTGCCGGGAGGTTCCTTGGCCCAGTTCATCCTTCATGGTGCCGGGAGGTTCCTTGGCCCAGTTCATCCTTCATGGTGCCGGGTGGTTCCTTGGCCCACTTCCTCCTTCATCTTGCCGGGAGGTTCCTTGGCCCAGTTCATCCTTCATCGTGCCGGGAGGTTCCTTGGCCCAGTTCATCCTTCATCGTGCCGGGAGGTTCCTTGGCCCAGTTCACCATTCATCGTGCCGGGAGGTTCCTTGGCCCAGTTCATCCTTCATGGTGCCGGGAGGTTCCTTGGCCCAGTGCATCCTTCATCGTGCCTGGAGGTTCCTTGGCCCAGTGCATCCTTCATCGTGCCGGGAGGTTCCTTGGTCCAGTTCATCCTTCATCGTGCCTGGAGGTTCCTTGGCCCAGTGCATCCTTCATCGTGCCTGGAGGTTCCTTGGCCCAGTGCATCCTTCATCGTGCCTGGAGGTTCCTTGGCCCAGTGCATCCTTCATCGTGCCTGGAGGTTCCTTGGCCCAGTTCATCCTTCATCGTGCCGGGAGGTTCTTTAGCCCAGTTCATCCTTCATCGTGCCTGGAGGTTCCTTAGCCCAGTTCATCCTTCATGGTGCCGGGAGGTTCCTTGGCCCAGTTCATCCTTCATCGTGCCGGGAGGTTCCTTGGCCCAGTGCATCCTTCATCGTGCCGGGAGGTTCCTTGGCCCAGTTCATCCTTCATGGTGCCGGGAGGTCTCTTGGCCCAGTTCATCCTTCATGGTGCCGGGAGGTTCCTTGGCCCAGTTCATCCTTCATGGTGCCGGGAGGTTCCTTGGCCCAGTTCATCCTTCATCGTGCCGGGAGGTTCCTTGGCCCGGTTCATCCTTCATCGCCCCGGGAGGTTCCTTGGCCCAGTTCATCCTTCATCGTGCCGGGAGGTTCCTTGACCCAGTTCATCCTTCATGGTGCCGGGAGGTTCCTTGGCCCAGTTCATCCTTCATGGTGCCGGGAGGTTCCTTGGCCCGGTTCATCCTTCATCGTGCCGGGAGGTTCCTTGGCCCAGTTCATCCTTCATGGTGCCGGGAGGTTCCTTGGCCCAGTTCATCCTTCATGGTGCCGGGTGGTTCCTTGGCCCACTTCCTCCTTCATCTTGCCGGGAGGTTCCTTGGCCCAGTTCATCCTTCATCGTGCCGGGAGGTTCCTTGGCCCAGTTCATCCTTCATCGT
The DNA here is from genome assembly GCA_964019135.1 of Arenicola marina. Taxonomy (NCBI): domain Eukaryota; kingdom Metazoa; phylum Annelida; class Polychaeta; family Arenicolidae; genus Arenicola; species Arenicola marina. Next base: position 11,922,851 of record OZ025259.1, on the reverse strand, counting down.
GCCGGGAGGTTCCTTGGCCCAGTTCACCATTCATCGTGCGGGGAGGTTCCTTGGCCCAGTTCATCCTTCATGGTGCCGGGAGGTTCCTTGGCCCAGTGCATCCTTCATCGTGCCTGGAGGTTCCTTGGCCCAGTGCATCCTTCATCGTGCCGGGAGGTTCCTTGGTCCAGTTCATCCTTCATCGTGCCTGGAGGTTCCTTGGCCCAGTGCATCCTTCATCGTGCCTGGAGGTTCCTTGGCCCAGTGCATCCTTCATCGTGCCTGGAGGTTCCTTGGCCCAGTGCATCCTTCATCGTGCCTGGAGGTTCCTTGGCCCAGTTCATCCTTCATCGTGCCGGGAGGTTCTTTAGCCCAGTTCATCCTTCATCGTGCCTGGAGGTTCCTTAGCCCAGTTCATCCTTCATGGTGCCGGGAGGTTCCTTGGCCCAGTTCATCCTTCATCGTGCCGGGAGGTTCCTTGGCCCAGTGCATCCTTCATCGTGCCGGGAGGTTCCTTGGCCCAGTTCATCCTTCATGGTGCCGGGAGGTCTCTTGGCCCAGTTCATCCTTCATGGTGCCGGGAGGTTCCTTGGCCCAGTTCATCCTTCATGGTGCCGGGAGGTTCCTTGGCCCAGTTCATCCTTCATCGTGCCGGGAGGTTCCTTGGCCCAGTTCATCCTTCATCGTGCCGGGAGGTTCCTTAGCCCAGTTCATCCTTCATCGTGCCTGGAGGTTCCTTGGCCCAGTTCCTCCTTCATCGTGCCGGGAGGTTCCTTGGCCCAGTTCATCCTTCATCGTGCCGGGAGGTTCCTTGGCCCAGTTCATCCTTCATCGCCCCGGGAGGTCCCTTGGCCCAGTTCATCCTTCATCGTGCCTGGAGGTTCCTTGGCCCAGTTCATCCTTCATCGTGCCGGGAGGTTCCTTGGCCCAGTTCATCCTTCATCGTGCCGGGAGGTTCCTTGGCCCAGTTCATCCTTCATCGTGCCGGGAGGTTCCTTGGCCCAGTTCCTCCTTCATCGTGCCGGGAGGTTCCTTAGCCCAGTGCATCCTTCATCGTGCCTGGAGGTTCCTTGGCCCAGTTCATCCTTCATCGTGCCGGGAGGTTCCTTGGCCCAGTTCCTCGTCCATCGCGCCGGGAGGTTCCTTAGCCTAGTTCATCCTTCATCGTGCCTGGAGGTTCCTTAGCCCAGTTCATCCTTCATGGTGCCGGGAGGTTCCTTAGCCCAGTTCATCCTTCATCGCCCCGGGAGGTCCCTTGGCCCAGTTCATCCTTCATCGTGCCTGGAGGTTCCTTGGCCCAGTTCATCCTTCATCGTGCCGGGAGGTTCCTTGGCCCAGTTCCTCCTTCATCGTGCCTGGAGGTTCCTTGGTCCAGTTCATCCTTCATCGTGCCGGGAGGTTCCTTGGCCCAGTTCATCCTTCATCATCCCAGGAGGTTCCTTGGCCCAGTTCATCCTTCATCGTGCCGGGAGGTTCCTTGGTCCAGTTCATCCTTCATGGTGCCGGGAGGTCCCTTAGCCCAGTTCATCCTTCATCGTGCCGGGAGGTTCCTTGGCCCAGTTCATCCTTCATCGTGTCGGGAGGTTCCTTGGCCCAGTTCATCCTTCATCGTGCCGGGAGGTTCCTTGGCCCAGTTCATCCTTCATGGTTCCGGGAGGTTCCTTGGCCCAGTTCCTCCTTCATCGTGCCTGGAGGTTCCTTGGCCCAGTTCATCCTTCATGGTGCCGGGAGGTTCCTTGGCCCAGTTCATCCTTCATGGTGCCGGGAGGTCCCTTGGCCCAGTTCATCCTTCATGGTGCCGGGAGGTTTCTTGGCCCAGTTCATCCTTCATGGTGCCGGGAGGTTCCTTGGCCCAGTTCATCCTTCATCGTGCCTGGAGGTTCCTTGGCCCAGTTCTTCCTTCATCGTGCTGGGAGATTCCTTGGCCCGGTTCATCCTTCATCGTGCCGGGAGGTTCCTTGGCCCAGTTCATCCTTCATCGTGCCGGGAGGTTCCTTGACCCAGTTCATCCTTCATCGTGCCGGGACGTTCCTTGGCCCAGTTCACCCTTCATCGTGCCGTGAGGTTCCTTGGCCCAGCTCATCCTTCATCGCCCCGGGAGGTTCTTTGGCCCAGTTCACCCTTCATCGTGCCGGGAGGTTCCTTGGTCCATTCAGCCCTTGTGTGCGCAAGAGCCGCATTTACCACTAGTCACTCAGCAGGGACAGACATTAACTTTGGATGCTGCCTGTCCTGTCGGGCACACGGTGTTGAGATTGACCTGCCCCCCTACCTGAAAATGTATCTGTCCTATCAAATTGAGAAACCACGACGTTGATACAATTAAGAAACAATTTATTTACTGTTTCCCGTTTACAATGGTTTCAACGATTCTGCAATGTCATGTTTTGAAAAGTGAGCGCCTAGTACTGAGCGCACAGTGCATGTTATATGGTTGGGGCCAAAAAACGAAAGCTACAATACACTTATTGTTTGCGTTGATCAGTGCCAGCAGGTTGCCCAGTGTAACGATTGATCATTGCTGAACAGCGACAGGTCTTCACCAGCCCCGTCGGGCATACAACCAGTATTCTGACCTGTCCGACGATGTAATTCAACTGTCCCGGGCAGTCGGGCAATCGGTTATGTCTCTCCCTTTCCATTTCCAGAGGACTTCAACGTCTTAACAATCACGGCAGAAGATATGCGCCGTCATCAGGTGTGGCGGGCAGACTATGAACAATGTCTCATACTGCTGGAGCAGGAAGAAGTAAAGACCAGGCAACAGGAGTTAGAGCAAAGAATCTCTAATTTCGAACAGGAGGTGAGTTCTTGGCGTAGATCGACTCCTGCCTCATTCTTGTCTCTTACCAATGATTGCTAAGCAATAAAATCATTCTTTTAACTGAAGGAAGGTGTAAAATTTTAAAACGTGCATGTCCCTACTGCCGTAGAACAGCCAGTGCGTGTTAATGCTATGTGCATCTGCAGGAACCTGCATTCCGCCGTTTGACTATTTATAGAAACATTTTAGCACGCTGCAACCTCACACCGCTTAGACACGCAACGCCGGTTCTACGGTAGTCTAGGTCTGGCGGTTTAGAGGATATGCTCTTGACCTTTAAATCGTATCTAGAAATGAGGTTATTCGCATTATGAAAACGTTCCGGTAGATGCCGGGGGTCACGCCGCGGCCGAGTGGGTAGCGCGTTCGGCTATTGTCGAGTGTGCTCTGCTATAGGCAAAGCGGCCGGTGCGGGGCTCGAGCCCCTCCTGTGCAAACGTCTATATTTGCAGAGATATGGATGTTCTGCTCCACATTGACGCTTCCTATTGTCTCCATTTGACATTGGGAGAGGTCATACCGTCCAATTACGTCCGACAAACCAACCGGTAAAAAGCCTGGGGCGGTATTCATAAACCATGCTTAGCGCTACGAAACCCTTGGCGCTACGAAAACCTTGGCGCTACGAAAATCTTGGCGCTACGAAAATCTTGGCGCTACAAAAATCTTGGCGCTACGAAAATCTTGGCGCTACGAAAATCTTGACGCTACAAAAATCTTGGCGCTACGAAAATCTTGACGCTACGAAAATCTTGGCGCTTGACGCTACAAAAATCTTGACGCTACGAAAATCTTGACGCTACGAAAATCTTGGCGCTACGAAAATCTTGACGCTACGAAAATCTTGGCGCTTGACGCTACAAAAATCTTGACGCTACGAAAATCTTGACGCTACGAAAATCTTGGCGCTACGAAAATCTTGACGCTACGAAAATCTTGACGCTACGAAACGAAAATCGCCATGAAATTCTTACCATGGATTTGATCGGGTCCAAACTAGAAACATTTTCAACCAGGAGGTAGAATTTTCTGAATTATGAAAGTGATAACATTCCATCAGGTACAATGTCTGGATTATGAATCCGACCAAAGGACGAACTTAAAGAGGCGGCGACTGAAAGGCACTTTCCGTGACCTGTCCTACATGCTACATGTCCATGATCGGGGACAGCGGTGACACGTGCGCGTTCTTGTGTTGCAGTTCGCCGGGCTTCGGAGGCAAGAGGACGCCCTGCGGGCCAGGGAGCAGGCCCAGATGTCTGAGCTGCTGGCGAGGGGCGGCCAGGACCCCGAGAACCACACCCTCATCCAGCAGGAACGTCAGCAGTTCCAGGACCACCTGGAGGCGGTGCTGGGCCAGTGGAAAGAGACGCAGGCACAGCGCGAGGCGCTCCTAGCCGCCGGGCCCTCACCCCGAGAACTGTCGACCCTGCAGCGGATACAGCAGCAGCAGCATCCCACTATCCTACACCACATGATCCAGCAGCAGCAGCAGCAGCAACAGCAGCAACAGCAGCAGATGCAGCAGATGCAGCAGGCACAGCTCCAACAACAACACCAGCAGCAACAACAACAACAGCAACAACACCAGCCGCAACAACAGCAACAACAACAGCAACAACACCAGCAGCAACAACAACAACAACAACAGCATCCAGGTCCTGACGTCAGTAGCATTCCGGACTTGCCCTATTTCCAGGTCCACCGCCCCACTCTCGACGCCGGAGTCGTGGTGCCGGACTTTCAAGCCTTGGGAAAGTAAAGGCAATCCCACTCGGCACGCAGTCATTCCACTACTGCGTGTACTTCTCTGTTATTAAATACCATAGTAAATACATTGTCCCATCGCCATGGTGTTAAACGCATCCAAAAAGTATTGTGATCTCTGGACAGTATTTATGATAAAATGAGAGGCGTGAGTAGAATGTGGGCTACGCTGAAACAATGGTTCGTCCTCGTCCTACCCTGGAGGAACAATCATAAAAACGTTTGTGGTGGTCGTTTACTGATGACGTAGTACACAAGAATACGACATGCACAAATCTGGCATGTTGGTTTGGCATCCGTCCGTCTGCGAAAGGCGATGGATTTGCAGCTTTTGTTTTGGTTTAGGCAGAATTGTTTCGCGGCATCAGCGCTTATGACTGAATAAGCCTATTTGTGACCGACATAGCTTACCTCAGTCGTCGCATCGAGAACCTCTCGTTGGGTCTAGGTTTATGCTAACTGACTGCCTAGATTGGCGTTTCAAATCCAGTTCTTCCAACCAGAGCCCGTCGTGGTGGGCTATTCACTCTTGCACGAGACTTACCCAACCCCTCTTTTGAGATGCTAGATCCTACCAAGAATTCGAATTGATGCCGAAAGCCTTCATGTCACGCTTACAAACCTTCTTAAACAAATCTGGCATAAGGTGTCTCTAATGGTGTATACCGGAAGGATTTAAAAGATTTGAAATGTTTCTCTGAGGAAAGTTTGCCGTATGAGCAGTTTGTATTGGCACTTGTTATTGGTAATAACAATAGACTGGATACGAGTGTTGCATCGCGGGGGTTTGGGTTTCCCAATGTCTGACAACGCCTACTCTCTCTGATTCCTGAGGAGTGTGTGTATCCGGGGGTCACCCCGTGGCCTAGTGGGTAGCGCGTTGTCCGGGGGTCACCCCGTGGCCTAGTGGGTAGCGCGTTGTCCGGGGGTCACCCCGTGGCCTAGTGGGTAGCGCGTTGTCCGGGGGTCACCCCGTGGCCTAGTGGGTAGCGCGTTGTCCGGGGGTCACCCCGTGGCCTAGTGGGTAGCGCGTTGTCCGGGGGTCACCCCGTGGCCTAGTGGGTAGCGCGTTGTCCGGGGGTCACCCCGTGGCCTAGTGGGTAGCGCGTTGGTCCGGGGGATTGTAAATTTCCTACTGACGATTAAGAAAAAAACACTTAAGCGTGGGCGGGGCTCAGTGTCGGAGTGTGGATCGGTCTATTGTTTCAACTGTCAGGTAGCAGCTGTCGTGGGCGGTGCGGTATTCTTATCCAGACATCGAGGTAGATTTGTCCCTTGTACGTCTTTAACGTTGGCATCAGATGAAATATGAAAATGTATTATTTCCTTATCGGTGGAAATTGTATATTATTGAGCCTCATTTGTGATGTGCAATTGGATTATTTCGATAGGGCCGAATCTCTCTGCCGGGCGAATAATATCGTTATTATGGATTTTAAATGAAAATTAATTAATTAATTAATTAATTGATTAAAGCTTTTTGTTGCGCATTTGCGGTACCCACGTGTTAAACTCTGTGTCATACCACGTGAGGGGGCTGTAGAACTAGTATTAGTATGTGGATTCTGTGCATGGCTCAGTGACGTAGGTCCTGTTCATAATGTAGTTCGCGTGTTTGACAGTGGGCGCATTTCTTTGGTAACCCGGGTGTATCCCTGCGGTGGACCGAATACGCACATTACGCATCGGTCCACCGCCCGAAACTTCTTTCACCCGGGCATGGGTGCGCGCGCATCCATTCGGTATGCCGATGTGCCCCGTTCAAAACAGCACGGGACATTCGGGAGAAGATGGCGGCTGATTGAAAGGTGATGAGAGTAGGTTGGTTCCAGAGCCCCCTACGTGCACCGGATGTGAACGGTGTGTGCATTTCATTGGAATAGGCATATCCCTGTCGGCCCACCCGGAAGTTCCCTGTCACGTGTTGAGGTGCCCGGGCGGGATACCGAACCTGGCCCAAAGAAATGCGCCCAATGATCCACTTGATAACATGGCTAATGCCGCTCTCCTTATTCCAGAGGTGTCGTGGCTTGTTTTATTCCATGTGTGCACAACTCTGGCCTAAAACACCAATCCATGGCTGGTCCCACCACACGTGCTGAGTGTGGACAAACCGGGGATTTGGTGATTGTAGTGTAGGTCACGGGTACCTGGTTCGTCTGCGGCTGCGGTTTTGTTATCGTATATATGATGGGGCGGGTGGATGGTAATGCTGACTGATGTTGGTAATGACTAGGCTCACCTGTAGTGCGTCCACAGAAGTGGGCAACAAAGTGCTTTTACAGATTTGTAAGAATTGTTTTTTATTTTTTTTGCTTGCATTGATGAATGATGCATCTCTTCAGAGAGATATATTTGCGAAATAAAGAAGTCAATGTCTGTAAATGATTGTTGATGTGTTGTTGATCAATTTACTGCTTTTTACGGTAATCATAATCCGTAGTGTGTGTAGTTCTCGAGCCTGCCCTATGTATAACGAGCCTATGTATAACGACCCAGCCCTGTGTATAACGAGCCAGCCCTGTGTATAACGACCCGGCCCTATATATAACGAGCCAGCCCTATGTATAACGAGCCAGCCCTGTATATAACGAGCCAGCCTTATGTATAACGACCCAGTCCTATGTATAACGAGCCAGCCCTGTGTATAACGAGCCAGCCCTATGTATAATGAGCCAGCCCGATGTATAACGAGCCGGCCCTATGTATAACGAGCTAGCCCTATGTATAACGAGCCAGCCCTGTGTATAACGCCCCCCCCCCTTTCAGGAACAAGCCAAGCACTGTTTAAGTCGGATTTTTAAACCCATTAAACACATCTAGATGGAGGTATTATAAGCCGAAAAATCACTGAAGCGAAGCCCGGGGTGCACGAGCTGATGTACCATATTTGAACATAGACCTTACCTAAGCTGGTACCGCCGCCCAAGGCTTGGCCGCGGCACCAGGTTAGACAACGCCATCCTCCTGTATTCGCTAGGTGGCGCTCCTTTCCTCTGCTCACACACTCTGCCAGCAGGGGAGTTCGTTCCTCACATCACCAGCTTAAGCGGAACGCCCTCTGCCGGGAGATCGCCGCTCACACGGCTGCTCGATCTCTCGGCAAAGGGTGTTACGCTTACGCCATTGTCGTGAGGCCGCTTGCGCTCGCTAATAAACATACATTTTTTTAGAAGACACAAATGTAGTAAAATATGATGATGAATCTACTAAAGTATCCACAAAATACCAGTTCTGGTAAGTGGAAGTAAGTTAGTCTAGTAAGGAACATACATAAGATTTGCGTAAGCCTGATACCTGTTCCGGAACTCCCCATTCGCTAGGTGGAGCTCCATTCCTCCGCTTACTAATAGACGGCTGGTGTCGGCCCCGGGTATATTTCAAGAGTATTGAACAACGGTTTTGATGAATAAAACATAACGAGCTTCGGAGAAAAGTATTTGGTAAATTCACCTAGCCTATCCCTAAAAGAGAAAATAGTTAAACAATATGGGTGTTGTGCAAAATATATGGCTCATAGGTAGGGAAGTGTGGCTATATGACTCATAGTTAGGTTAGTGTGGTTATATATGGCTCATAGGTATGTACGTGCGGCTATATGGCTCATAGGTAGGTAAGTGTGGCTATATGGCCCATAGGTACGTAAGTGTGGCTATATGGCTCATAGGTTCGTAAGTGTGGCTATATGGCTCATAGGTAGGTAAGTATGGCTATATGGCTCAATGGCTAGGTAAGTAAGGCTATATGGCTCATAGGTAGGTAAGTAAGGCTATATGGCCCATAGGTACGTAAGTGTGGCTATATGGCTCATAGGTTCGTAAGTGTGGCTATATGGCTCATAGGTACGTAAGTGTGGCTATATGGCTCATAGGTTCGTAAGTGTGGCTATATGGCTCATAGGTAGGTAAGTGTGGCTATATGGCTCATAGGTAGGTAAGTGTGGCTATATGGCTCATAGGTAGGTAAGTGTGGCTATATGGCTCAATGGCTAGGTAAGTAAGGCTATATGGCTCATAGGTTCGTAAGTGTGGCTATATGGCTCATAGGTAGGTAAGTGTGGCTATATGGCTCATAGGTTCGTAAGTGTGGCTATATGGCTCATAGGTAGGTAAGTATGGCTATATGGCTCAATGGCTAGGTAAGTAAGGCTATATGGCTCATAGGTTCGTAAGTGTGGCTATATGGCTCATAGGTAGGTAAGTGTGGCTATATGGCTCAATGGCTAGGTAAGTAAGGCTATATGGCTCATAGGTTCGTAAGTGTGGCTATATGGCTCATAGGTAGGTAAGTGTGGCTATATGGCTCAATGGCTAGGTAAGTAAGGCTATATGGCTCATAGGTTCGTAAGTGTGGCTATATGGCTCATCGGTAGGTAAGTAAGGCTATATGGCTCATAGGTAGGTAAGTATGTCTATATGGCTCATAGGTAGGTAAGTGTGGCTATATGGCTCATAGGTAGGTAAGTGTGGCTATATGGCTCATAGGTAGGTAAGTGTGGCTATATGGCTCATAGGTAGGTAAGTAAGGCTATATGGCTCATAGGTAGGTAAGTAAGGCTATATGGCTCATAGGTTCGTAAGTGTAGCTATATGGCTCATAGGTAGGTAAGTAAGGTTATATGGCTCATCGGTAGGTAAGTAAGGCTATATGGCTCATAGGTAGGTAAGTAAGGCTATATGGCTCATAGGTTCGTAAGTGTGGCTATATGGCTCATAGGTAGGTAAGTAAGGCTATATGGCTCATCGGTAGGTAAGTAAGGCTATATGGCTCATAGGTAGGTAAGTGTGGCTATATGGCTCATAGGTAGGTAAGTAAGGCTATATGGCTCATAGGTAGGTAAGTAAGGCTATATGGCTCATAGGTTGGTAAGTGTGGCTATATGGCTCAAAGGTAGGTAAGTAAGGCTATATGGCTCATAGGTAGGTAAGTAAGGCTATATGGCTCATAGGTTCGTAAGTGTGGCTATATGGCTCATAGGTAGGTAAGTAAGGCTATATGGCTCATCGGTAGGTAAGTAAGGCTATATGGCTCATAGGTAGGTAAGTAAGGCTATATGGCTCATAGGTTCGTAAGTGTGGCTATATGGCTCATAGGTAGGTAAGTAAGGCTATATGGCTCATCGGTAGGTAAGTAAGGCTATATGGCTCATAGGTAGGTAAGTGTGGCTATATGGCTCATAGGTAGGTAAGTAAGGCTATATGGCTCATAGGTAGGTAAGTGTGGCTATATGGCTCATAGGTAGGTAAGTGTGGCTATATGGCTCATAGGTAGGTAAGTAAGGCTATATGGCTCATAGGTAGGTAAGTAAGGCTATATGGCTCATAGGTTCGTAAGTGTGGCTATATGGCTCATAGGTAGGTAAGTAAGGCTATATGGCTCATAGGTAGGTAAGTAAGGCTATATGGCTCATAGGTTCGTAAGTGTGGCTATATGGCTCATAGGTTCGTAAGTGTGGCTATATGGCTCATAGGTAGGTAAGTGTGGCTATATGGCTCATAGGTAGGTAAGTGTGGCTATATGGCTCATAGGTAGGTAAGTAAGGCTATATGGCTCATAGGTAGGTAAGTAAGGCTATATGGCTCATAGGTAGGTAAGTGTGGCTATATGGCTCATAGGTAGGTAAGTAAGGCTATATGGCTCATAGGTAGGTAAGTAAGGCTATATGGCTCATAGGTTCGTAAGTGTGGCTATATGGCTCATCGGTAGGTAAGTAAGGCTATATGGCTCATAGGTAGGTAAGTGTGGCTATATGGCTCATAGGTAGGTAAGTAAGGCTATATGGCTCATAGGTAGGTAAGTGTGGCTATATGGCTCATAGGTAGGTAAGTGTGGCTATATGGCTCATAGGTAGGTAAGTAAGGCTATATGGCTCATAGGTAGGTAAGTAAGGCTATATGGCTCATAGGTTCGTAAGTGTGGCTATATGGCTCATAGGTAGGTAAGTAAGGCTATATGGCTCATAGGTAGGTAAGTAAGGCTATATGGCTCATAGGTTCGTAAGTGTGGCTATATGGCTCATAGGTTCGTAAGTGTGGCTATATGGCTCATAGGTAGGTAAGTGTGGCTATATGGCTCATAGGTAGGTAAGTGTGGCTATATGGCTCATAGGTAGGTAAGTAAGGCTATATGGCTCATAGGTAGGTAAGTAAGGCTATATGGCTCATAGGTAGGTAAGTGTGGCTATATGGCTCATAGGTAGGTAAGTAAGGCTATATGGCTCATAGGTAGGTAAGTAAGGCTATATGGCTCATAGGTTCGTAAGTGTGGCTATATGGCTCATCGGTAGGTAAGTGTGGCTATATGGCTCATAGGTAGGCAAGTAAGGCTATATGGCTCATAGGTAGGTAAGTAAGGCTATATGGCTCATAGGTAGGTAAGTGTGGCTATATGGCTCATAGGTAGGTAAGTGTGGCAAGTTTTAATCACGAAATCTGAACAAACTCTAGCATCAAGTCTGAAGGATCAGCACGGTAATGTTCCCGCCAAGTGACGTAGATGCAGGTTCCGATTAAACTTAATTAAGGGTGGTTAAGGATTAGTGTAAATATTCAGATTATAGGCCTAATTTGTATTTTTTTGAGAAAGCAGGTAACCTTTAGGTGTTTTATGTGTGTGTGTGTTAATTCATATTATCTGGCAGTGTTTTAACCTGCGATGGTTTTTAACAAAAGAAATAGCATGACTTTCCTTTCCAAAGATAAAGTAAAGTCAAATCATATCGCCTCCGACTATTTATTGATATTTCAACGTTTCTGGGGTAATGGCAAAAATGTTAATAGCATGGGAGGATCCAGGGGCAGGAGGGGTCCAGGGGGTTCGGATATGTCCGGATATCTTGAGCTAACGGACACAGTACTGTGTAGTTTGAGGAAGAATACCGTTTTCAATGCAAAAGTTACGCCATCTGAGGCGTGAACCACCCCTCCCCCACCCCAGATCGCTAGTTTTAATGGACACACCCCTTTTTTTAATTCCCCCGGGGAGGGCACTAGTGTACAAATCTGGTGGTGGGGGCGTAAGAGGGCGGATATTTATGATGAAAATGATACCCTTATAGAGCAGATATTTAAAAACGGCTGACCGGAGGGGGGGGGGGCTGAAAATGTGCGTGCCTAGGGCGGGTTGCCGCGAAAACATACCCCATCCGTGCGGATTTTGGCGGTAACACACATGCACTGACCGAGCGGATTTTATCGGGGGAAAGGGGGAGGGGGGGGAGCTTTCCCCCCCAAAATCCCCCAAACCTAGCATTAGATTAATCTCCCCCCCCCTTTCAAATTCCTGGATCTGCCCCTGAATAGCGCTCCCGAATATAATTAACCGGTCTTCTATTTTGATGGAGCAATGTATCGTTGTACTAGTTCGGGAAATTGATAACTAGGAGAGAACTCTTTCCTTCGTTCACATGATGTGTGTGTTATAAAGTCCCAGCAGTGTACCCGCCGAATTCATTTGTATAAATCCGCGGCTCTATCAATGTATGCGGTAGATAGGAAGGTAGGCAATAACAGAGCTATAACGTAGCCCCGTCCCCATTGTGTCGAAGGCAGATATAATTGCTGAATATCCTCCAATTCCACGAGATGTCAGTTTGACAGATTCTTTATTTGAGTTGACGTATGCATCGGGGCTTTTCAACGTGTGGCTTGCAGCATTGACAGGAGGGCGGTATGCACGAAAACAGGAAATACGAAGCTCTCAAGCGGAACGGCTGTCAGTGCGTTCCGACATTGCATTTTAATATAATAGGGAGTTATATTGTCCTCATAAAGAATATACTGCTGCTGAATGTGTTCAGTAAGCCTTGGACAGAGAAATATCCCGGTATAGCTAGTCGGTGCGTATACTGATTTAACGGACGACCGCACCGCATTACAACCGTTAAAACGGAACGGAAAAGCAGATTTTGAAAATTGAAATGAAATATCTGTGTGTTTTGCCGCTTTTGTGCCCACGTGCAGCATATATGGAGCACAGAAACCTCCCGGAACAAATGAAATTGTGTTGAATAAAACTTACCCCAGCTGTATGTGCCAACCAGGGTTCGAACCCACGTCGATCTGTAGCTCAGTCTGCTCACCAACGACAGGCTCCATATCCTGTCCCGGGAGGGGTGGGGGCGCTACATACAGACCTCTTTTTTCGCCTTTTTTCTCTCCGAAGCAGCAATCAACAATTTCTCCCGATGTGCCCCGTTGATGTGTCCTTCAAAATTGCAGTTCTTGACCATATAGTCCAATTGATATCGAAAGTGTCACTTTGTCATGAACGTCATTGCGTATTTTGGATGCCTTTTTCACCACAAATTTCTGTCGGGGCCCATTTTAGATGCCTTTTTTACCAAAAAATATCTCTCGATGACCACAAAATAGAGCACTTTTCTGTCTCTCGTTGTATGCTCTCTGCGGCATGGGCGGCACACCCCAACCACTATTAATGTAGTAACCCCCCGCCCCCCCCCCCCCACCTCCGGGGGTCCTAAGTAGACATACTACCTTGAACAAATAAGAAAGAAGCTCAGAAGCAATGTTGACAGTCGACCACCTCCCCGTAAAGGGAAATTAATTCGCAACAACATCGGAGTACCTCTCGTGTTATGTCAGATGTGGACCGGTGGAGCGCTTGCCGTACTAGACAGAATCTATGGCCCAAAATGTCTGTGTCGCCCCTGGCACCGTGCCCACCCCGCCCACAAAGTCAGACCAGGTTTCAGGGAGATCGGTATAAAAATGTAAAGCATGTGGACGAGGGTGGAGGTTGTAAACCTTGTTGACGTCGAGACGCAACCAGTACAAAGTACAAAGTGAATGATGTGGGGACAGGCACAAAGTACTGGGCAGGGTGCGGGGACAGGTACAAAGTAGGATTGAGGGTGTGGGGACAGGTACAAAGTAGAGTGGAAGGTGTGGGGACAGGTACAAAGTAGAGTGGAGGGTGTGGGGACAGGTACATAGTAGGATGGAGGGTGTTGGAACAGGTACAAAGTAGGGTGGAGAGTGTGGGGACAGGTACAAAGTAGGATAGAGGGTGTTGGGATAGGTACAAAGTAGGGTGGAGAGTGTGGGGACAGGTAGAAAGTAGGATAGAGGGTGTTGGGACAGGTGCAAAGTAGGGTGGAGAATGTGGGGACAGGTACAAAGTAGGATGGAGAGTGTTAGGACAGGCACAAAGTAGGGTGGATGGAGTGGGGACAGGTACAAAGCAGGGTGGAGATTGTTGGGACAGGTACAAAGTAAGGTGGAGAGTGTTGGGACAGGTACAAAGTAGGGTGGAAGGTGTGGGGACAGGTACAAAGTAGGAAGGAGGGTGTAGGGACAGGTGCAAGTAGGATGGAGGGTGTTGGGACAGGTACAAAGTAGGGTGGAGGGTGTGGTGACAGGTACAAACTAGGATGGAGAGTGTTGGGACAGGTACAAAGTAGGGTGGAGGGTGTGGGGACAGGTACATAATAGGATGGAGGGTGTTGGAACAGGTACAAAGTAGGGTGGAGAGTGTGGGGACAGGTAGAAAGTAGGATAGAGGGTGTTGGGACAGGTGCAAAGTAGGGTGGAGAATGTGGGGACAGGTACAAAGTAGGATGGAGAGTGTTAGGACAGGCACAAAGTAGGGTGGATGGAGTGGGGACAGGTACAAAGTAGGGTGGAGATTGTTGGGACAGGTACAAAGTAAGGTGGAGAGTGTTGGGACAGGTACAAAGTAGGGTGGAAGGTGTGGGGACAGGTACAAAGTAGGAAGGAGGGTGTAGGGACAGGTGCAAGTAGGATGGAGGGTGTTGGGACAGGTACAAAGTAGGGTGGAGGGTGTGATGACAGGTACAAAGTAGGATGGAGAGTGTTGGGACAGGTACAAAGTAGATTGGAGGGTGTGGGGACAGGTACATAGTAGGATGGAGGGTGTTGGAACAAGTACAAAGTAGGGTGGAGAGTGTGGGGACAGGTAGAAAGTAGGATAGAGGGTGTTGGGACAGGTGCAAAGTAGGGTGGAGAATGTGGGGACAGGTACAAAGTAGGATGGAGAGTGTTAGGACAGGCACAAAGTAGGGTGGATGGAGTGGGGACAGGTACAAAGTAGGGTGGAGATTGTTGGGACAGGTACAAAGTAAGGTGGAGAGTGTTGGGACAGGTACAAAGTAGGGTGGAAGGTGTGGGGACAGGTACAAAGTAGGAAGGAGGGTGTAGGGACAGGTGCAAGTAGGATGGAGGGTGTTGGGACAGGTACAAAGTAGGGTGGAGGGTGTGGTGACAGGTACAAAGTAGGATGGAGAGTGTTGGGACAGGTACAAAGTAGGGTGGAGGGTGTGGGGACAGGTACATAGTAGGATGGAGGGTGTTGGAACAGGTACAAAGTAGGGTGGAGAGTGTGGGGACAGGTAGAAAGTAGGATAGAGGGTGTTGGGACAGGTGCAAAGTAGGGTGGAGAATGTGGGGACAGGTACAAAGTAGGATGGAGAGTGTTAGGACAGGCACAAAGTATGATGGAGGGTGTGGGGACAGGTACAAAGTAGAGTGGAAGGTGTGTGGACAGGTACAAAGTAGGGTGGAGGGTGTGGGGACAGGTACAAAGTATGGTGGATGTTGTGGGGGCAGGTACACAGTAGGATGGAGGGTGTGGGGACAGGTACAAGGTCGAGTGGAGGGTGTGGGGACAGGTACAAAATAGGATGGAGGGTGTGGTGACAGGTACAAAGTATGATGGAGGGTGTGGGGACAGGTTCAAGGTATGGTGGAAGGTGTGGGGGTAGGCAGAAAGTGGGGTGGAGGGTGTGGGGACAAGTACAACGTATGGTGGAGGGTGTGGGGGCAGGTACAAAGTAGGGTGGAGGGTGTGGGGACAGGTTCAAGGTATGGTGGAAGGTGTGGGGACAGGTACCAAGTAGACTGGAGGGTGTGTGGACAGGTTCAAAGTAGGATGGAGGGTGTAGGGACAAGTACAAAGTAGGGTGGAGGGTGTGGGGACAGATTCAAAGTATGGTGGAAGGTGTGGGGGCAGGTACAAGGTAGGTGGAAAGTGTGGGGGCAGGTACCAAGTAGGCTGGAGGGTGCGTGGACAGGTTCAAAGTAGGATGGAGGGTGTGGAGACAAGTACAAAGTAGGGTGGAAGGTTTGGGGCAGGTACAAACTAGGATGGAGGGTGTGGGGACATGTACAAAGTAGGGTGGAGGTTTTGGGGACAGGTACAAAGTAGGGTGGAGGGTGTGGGGACAGGTACAAAGCGGTGGAAGGTGTGGGGGCAGGTACAGAGGTTTGATGGTGGGCGTGGGGACAGGTACAAAGTAGGATGGAGAGTGTTTGGACAGGTACAACGTAGAGTGCAAGGTGTGGGCACAGGTACATAGTAGGATAGAGGGTGTGGAGACAGGTACAAATTAGGGTGGAAGGTGTGGGGGCAGGTACAAAGTAGGATGGAGGGTGTGGGTGCAGGTACAACGTAGAGTGGAGGGTGTGGGTGCAGGTACAACGTAGAGTGAAGGGTGTGGGTGCAGGTACAACGTAGAGTGGAGGGTGTGGGTGCAGGTACAACGTAGAGTGGAGGGTGTGGGTGCAGGTACAACGTAGAGTGGAAGATGTGGAGACGGGTCCGATACAGGTGCAAAGTAGGGTGGAGGATGTGGAGACAGGTACCAAGTATGGTGGAGGGTGTGGAGACAGGTACCAAGTATGGTGGAGGGTGTGGAGACAGGTACAAAGTAGGATAGAGGGTGTGGGGGCAGGTACAAAGTATGGTGGGGGGAGTGGGTACAGGTCATATATAATGTCAGTCGCATTTTCGCACTGGCAGCAGTCGAATCGGTGCGAGACATATTAGCATTCCTACTTACAAGAACCATGACTCATATCTGCTTTACATGTAATATGGCCGAACAATATTTCAGCTCCACAGCTTATTGTAAGTTGCAAGTGTACTACGTCACAAATTTGTCTAGTCTAATGCGCAGTTGAATTAATGGATTTTAATCAGGCCCCAGACAAAGATGTTGAGTGACAAGACTACATTATTCTTGCACTAATCAGGCCATGCAATGTTAGTATTCCAGATACGACAAGATGTTGACAAAAAAAACAGACAGAAAAGTCAGTTTGAATACCTCTAAGCATGCAACGTGCCATTTATTATTCTAGACCATATTTTATTCTACAAAAATAGACTTCAAACTACTCTTCGCCTTAGTTCCGAGGTCTAGTTTTCATCCATTGACATACGACAGGTTACTCGTGACTGAACCTAGAGAACTAGCAGCAACAACTACCTAAAAATAAAACAAAAATTTCCTGAGATGTCCTAAATATGAGCCACGCGTTGATACCTTCTTTGCCGCCTGACCTGACCGGGTTGTTGACGTACTGACGGGGGTAGACGATGGGATGATGTGACAGTGGTACTGATGTGACAGTGGGACTGATGTGACAGTGGTACTGATGTGACAGTGGTACTGATGTGACAGTTGTACTAATGTGACAGTGGTACTGATGTGACAGGGGTATTGATGTGACAGTCGGACTGATGTGACAGTGGTACTGATTTGACAGTGGTACTGATGTGACAGTTGTACTAATGTGACAGTGGTACTGATGTGACAGTGGTATTGATGTGACAGGGGTACTGATGTGATAGGGGTACTGATGTGACAGTGGTAGTGATGTGACAGTGGTACTGATGTGACAGGGGTACTGATGTGACAGTGGTACTGATGTGACAGTGGTACTGATGTGACAGGGGTACTGATGTGACGGATACTGACGTGACAGTGGTACTGATGTGACAGTGATATTCATGTGACAGTAGTACTGATGTGACAGTGGCACTGATGTCACAGTGGTACTGACGTGACAGTGGTACTGATGTGGCAGTCGCACTGGTGTGACAGTGGTACTGACGTGACAGTGGTACTGATGTGAAGTGGTAATGATGTGACAGTGGTACTGATGTGACAGTGGTACTGATGTGACAGTCGCACTGATGTGACAGTGGTACTGATGTGACAGTGGTACTGATGTGACAGTGGTACTGATGTGACAGGGGTACTGATGTGACAGGGGTGCTGATGTGACAGTGGTACTGATGTGACAGTCGCAGTGATGTGACAGTGGTACTGATGTGACAGTGGTACTGATGTGACAGTGGTACTGATGTGACAGTGGTACTGGTGTGACAGTGGTACTGATGTGACAAGGGCACTGATGTGACAGGGGTACTGATGTGACAGTGGTACTGATGTGACAGTCGCACTTGTGTGACAGTGATACTGACGTGACAGTGGTACTGATATGAAGTGGTAATGATGTGACAGTGGCACTGATGTCACAGTGGTACTGATGTGACAGTCGCACTGATGTGACAGTGGTACTGATGTGACAGTGCTACTGATGTGACAGTGGTACTGATGTGACAGTGATACTGATGTGACAGTCGCACTGATGTGACAGTGGTACTGACGTGACAGTGGTACTGATGTGACAGGGGTATTGATGTGACAGTGGTACTGATGTGACAGTGGTACTGATGTGACAGTGGTACTGGTGTGACAGTGGTACTGATGTGACAGTGGCACTGATGTGACAGTGGTACTGATGTGACAGTGGTACTGATGTGACAGTGGTACTGATGTGACAAGTGTACTGATGTGACAGGGGTATTGATGTGACAGTGGTACTGATGTGACAGTGGCACTCATGTCACAGTGGTACTGACGTGGCAGGGGTACTGATGTGACATTTGCACTGATGTGACAGTGGTACTGATGTGACAGGGGTACTGATGTGACAGGGGTACTGATGTGACAGTGGTACTGATGTGACAGTCGCACTGGTGTGACAGTGGTACTGATGTGACAGTGGTACTGATGTGACAGGGGTACTGATGTGACAGGGGTACTGATGTGACAGTGGTACTGATGTGACAGTGGTACTGATGTGACAGTGGCACTGATGTGACAGCGGTACTGATGTGACAGTGGTACTGATGTGACAAGTGTACTGATATGACAGCGGTACTGATGTGACAGTGGTACTGATGTGACAGTGGTACTGATGTGACAAGTGTACTGATGTGACAGGGGTATTGATGTGACAGTCGCACTGATGTGACAGTGGTACTGATGTGACAGTGGTACTGATGTGACAGGGGTACTGATGTGACAGGGGTACTGATGTGACAGTGGTACTTATGTGACAGTCGCACTGATGTGACAGTGGTACTGATGTGACAGTGGTACTGATGCGACAGTGGTACTGATGTGACAGTGGTACTGATGTGACAGTGGCACTGATGTGGCAGTGGTACGGATGTGACAGTGGTACTGATGTGACAGTCGCACTGATGTGACAGTCGCACTGATGTGACAGTCGCACTGATGTGACAGTGGCACTGATGTGGCAGTGGTACTGATCTGACAGTGGTACTGATGTGACAGGGGTACTGTTATGAGAGTGGTACTGATGTGACAGTGGTACTGATGTGACAGTGGTACTGATGTGACAGTGGTACTGGTGTGACAGTGGTACTGATGTGACAAGGGCACTGATGTGACAGGGGTACGGATGTGACAGTGGTACTGATGTGACAGTCGCACTTGTGTGACAGTGATACTGACGTGACAGTGGTACTGATATGAAGTGGTAATGATGTGACAGTGGCACTGATGTCACAGTGGTACTGATGTGACAGTCGCACTGATGTGACAGTGGTACTGATGTGACAGTGCTACTGATGTGACAGTGGTACTGATGTGACAGTGATACTGATGTGACAGTCGCACTGATGTGACAGTGGTACTGACGTGACAGTGGTACTGATGTGACAGGGGTATTGATGTGACAGTGGTACTGATGTGACAGTGGTACTGATGTGACAGTGGTACTGGTGTGACAGTGGTACTGATGTGACAGTGGCACTGATGTGACAGTGGTACTGATGTGACAGTGGTACTGATGTGACAGTGGTACTGATGTGACAAGTGTACTGATGTGACAGGGGTATTGATGTGACAGTGGTACTGATGTGACAGTGGCACTCATGTCACAGTGGTACTGACGTGGCAGGGGTACTGATGTGACATTTGCACTGATGTGACAGTGGTACTGATGTGACAGGGGTACTGATGTGACAGGGGTACTGATGTGACAGTGGTACTGATGTGACAGTCGCACTGGTGTGACAGTGGTACTGATGTGACAGTGGTACTGATGTGACAGGGGTACTGATGTGACAGGGGTACTGATGTGACAGTGGTACTGATGTGACAGTGGTACTGATGTGACAGTGGCACTGATGTGACAGCGGTACTGATGTGACAGTGGTACTGATGTGACAAGTGTACTGATGTGACAGCGGTACTGATGTGACAGTGGTACTGATGTGACAGTGGTACTGATGTGACAAGTGTACTGATGTGACAGGGGTATTGATGTGACAGTCGCACTGATGTGACAGTGGTACTGATGTGACAGTGGTACTGATGTGACAGGGGTACTGATGTGACAGGGGTACTGATGTGACAGTGGTACTTATGTGACAGTCGCACTGATGTGACAGTGGTACTGATGTGACAGTGGTACTGATGCGACAGTGGTACTGATGTGACAGTGGTACTGATGTGACAGTGGCACTGATGTGGCAGTGGTACGGATGTGACAGTGGTACTGATGTGACAGTCGCACTGATGTGACAGTCGCACTGATGTGACAGTCGCACTGATGTGACAGTGGCACTGATGTGGCAGTGGTACTGATCTGACAGTGGTACTGATGTGACAGGGGTACTGTTATGAGAGTGGTACTGATGTGACAGTGGTACTGATGTGACAGTGGTTTTGATGTGACAGTGGTGGTGATGTGACAGTGGTACTGATGTGACAGTGACTAGAGAGGAGGACTAGAGACTCATGCTAATTGCTGAATCTCAAATGTCCTTTTCCTGCCTAATGTGGCACTAATTATTAGTCATCATATATATTTCAATTACTTACGCCTGCAATGTTCATCGCAACACTGAACTGGTACTGATTGTGATTTGCGTTACAAAGAATATTGTAAACTGGAACCAGGGGATGGCGGTATTGTATGGAGAGTCACCTGCACCGGACGTCTATTGGCACAGGTGTATCTCATCGCGCCCCCGCAACGAGTGGCACCACACCGAGGAATAGATTCTGGCGCAATATATTACCTCTAAACTAATCCGTTTATGCTTCTATTTTGGGATGGAACGTTTTGAACGTTTCAAAATTCTCAGTGTCTAATGTCGATTTTTCACGACGTTCCGTGTCGCTTTGTGGCTAACTTCAGTGTCGCTTTTTTTTCTCACAAATCTGTGTCTGTGTCAATCCCAATCACCTTTTACACATTATTTGTTTACTTTCTCGTACTTAGCCAGCATTTTTTTCAGATATATTGCCCCCACGCCCCTCCCGCCACCACCACCATGGCTACCCCCCTGCCCCACCCTGCGCCACTCCAACACCCTGTGTCATGGTGTCACGTAAATAAAGCTACAAAGAGAATGCGACTAAAATATTCCCCCGTATCCCCTGCCCCCCCCACCCCCCCCCACCCCTTCGCCCTTCCCAATCGTCCCTCAGTGCACGCTTCCGGCGATAAAAAGGCGACCAGGAATGAGGACATCCTTCCAGCCCCGGCCCCCCCCCCCCCCGCCCTCCTCGCCTCCTACTCGGTCCCCAATCTATCTCTCTCACTTTCTCCTGGTCATTGATTAAACGTCGAAACGTGAAAGGACGTCCTGAAGGGTCGTCACGGTATTAGTGTTATAACGATCACCCTCATGGAATCAAAACAACGGTTATAATGCCGTTCCAAGGTCATGGCTAGATATATTTTTACACACAATGCCAGGTGAAAAGAGTGCTGCCATCTAGGGGCGCGTATAAACAACAAGCTCGCCACCTATGCGGAGAGTGTTTCGTGCGTCGCAGTTCTAAAGCGCGCGCCACGTATTGAGTGAAGCGTAGTAAAACGGTATTCGGTATGTAGACCTGGATATTGAATCTTGTCAAAAATGAAAATAAAAGGAGGGAAATAAGGTCTGGATGAATCACAAATTGACTGTACCATGTAACGTTCTGGTTACGTTGCGCCAGCAGGGTGTGTGGAAGGGAGGAGGAGAGGGGGACAGGGGCGGATCTAGGGGGGGGGGGGGGGGTTAGGGGGGTGCATCTCTCCCCCTTGGGAGCTTGAGCATACACTGTAAACGTCGGGCTTTCTCATGAAATACATCGCAAAATGACTTGACTCGATTTTGTAGATGCAACCCAGTGACGGGTCAGAGGGGGCCGGGGGTGGGGGGGAGGGGGGAGGTTAAACCCACCGCCCTTAAGCAGGGGGTGGTGAGGAACCATGTTTTGCGCAAAAATATCATTTCTATAGATAAAGCAAATCCTTGACATGTACTTTGACTTTTACGCTATTCTGAATCAACTATTTTTCCAATACGTCAAAGATATCATTTGCGATCTTGTTAGCTCAAACTCGCTTCCTGGCGATATATGCGGCGGGGCGAAGGTGGGGGTGGGGGGGGGGAGGCACGACCGAAGAGAGGCGCGGGTCAGGGTGAGGGGGATGGGGGTGGTAAACCCTAAGACCATTCTATATCACCCCACCCATTCTCTCCTTCCCAACGTTACGGTATAAACAAAACTGATAAGCATATAAAGACATTTGCAAGCCAGGGATGCGAACCGAGCGTTTTGGCAAGGGAGGCAGGGGCTCCATTTAACACTTCGCCATCACCCGCGACCCACTCGCCCCACCTCTACCCCCCCCCCCCACCCCCCATTTTCTACCCCCAGGGCCCCATAACAACGGCGACCGTTTAACGCACCTTCCCCGGCCGCGGACCTCCACCCTGCCACCACGACGTTTTTTTCTCTCGCCACTGCTGCTGTTTGCCTCCGGCCAATGTTACGCCCCAATGGCAAACACGGACCAGTTGGCGAGGTACTCCCGGCTCTCAGCCAATCACGGACGCCGTGTTGTCTCAGGACAAGACAGACATGCAAGCAAGCACGAGAGGCGGACGGGAAGCCACGATCTTCCGCTCACCAAAAAAAAAAAAAAAAAAAAAACACGGCCTGCAAGTGATATCTAGAAGTCAAGACTCCTTGTTGCTACTATGTATCTTGTCGTGACAGCGCTGTTAAGGAGATTGGCGTGCTATTTGCACTGTTCTTTTATTTTAATAAAAATCCGAGGGGGGGGGGGGTGATTGGCACTATTATACAAATCTGGTGGCGGCGGGGGTCCGCGAATACACCTGATAACTGAGAGAGAGGACATTTGTGAAGAAAAACATGCCCCTATAGAGCGGACATTTGTAATGAAAAAGATACCCATATAAGAGAGGGTATTTTAAAACATATGCGGGGGGGGGGGGAGACTTAAAATGTGCGTTGATGGAGCGGGTAAAAAGAATAAACCGAGCGGGTTAACGCAAACAAATGCCACTTCCGAGAGGCAGTGAAAAAGTAGGGGCGGCGGGGTGGGGGGCATGAAAAGGCTTCGTTTTTCGGGGCTTCTTTGGGGGCCGTCCTCGGATCAGTCATCATTTCTACCCTGCTAATAGAGTCTTCAAGCTAAACACACCATTTATTTCTGGCAATTTTTATAATATACCCTTTATAATAATGTTTCACTCGTCTCCTTTGACCTTTGACCCACACTTCATACCGATGGGCCGTTTGGTCATTGCTTTCAACTGAAATGAAATGAAAAGTAGTTAGGGCCACTATTGTGTACACACAGGCTAAGTTAGGGCCACTATTGTGTACACACAGGCTAAGTTAGGGCCACTATTGTGCACACACAGGTTAAGTTAGGGCCACTATTGTGTACACACAGGCTAAGTTAGGGCCACTATTGTGTACACACGGGCTAAGTTAGGGCCACTATTGTGTACACACGGGCTAAGTTAGGGCCACTATTGTGTACACACAGGCTAAGTTAGGGCCACTATTGTGTACACACGGGCTAAGTTAGGGCCACTATTGTGTACACACAGGCTAAGTTAGGGCCACTATTGTGTACGCACAGGCTAAGTTAGGGCTACTATTGTGTACACACAGGCTAAGTTAGGGCCACTATTGTGTACACACAGGCTAAGTTAGGGCCACTATTGTGCACACACAGGGTAAGTTAGGGCCACTATTGTGTACACAGGCTAAGTTAGGGCCACTATTGCGTACACACAGGCTAGGTTAGGGCCGCTATTGTGTACACACAGGCTAAGTTAGGGCCAATATTGTGTACACACAGGCTAAGTTAGGGCCACTAATGTGTACGCACAGGCTAAGTTAGGGCCACTATTGTGTACACACAGGCTAAGTTAGGGCCACTATTGTGTACACACAGGCTAAGTTGGGGCCACTATTGTGTACACACAGGCTAAGTTAGGGCCACTACTGTGTACACACAGGCTAAGTTAGGGCCACTATTGTGTACACACAGGCTAAGTTAGGGCCACTATAGTGTACACACAGGCTAAGTTGGGGCCACTATTGTGTACACACAGGCTAAGTTAGGGCCACTATTGTGTACACACAGGCTAAGTTAGGGCCACTATTGTGCACACACAGGTTAAGTTAGGGCCACTATTGTGTACACACAGGCTAAGTTAGGGCCACTATTGTGTACACACAGGCTAAGTTAGGGCCACTATTGCGTACACACAGGCTAAGTTAGGGCCACTATTGTGTACACACAGGCTAAGTTAGGGCCACTATTGTATACACACAGGCTAAGTTAGGGCCACTATTGTGTACACACAGGCTACGTTAGGGCCACTATTGTGTACACACAGGCTACGTCAGGGCCACTATTGTGTACACAAAGGCTAAGTTAGGGCCACTATTGCGTACACACAGGCTACGTCAGTGCCACTATTGTGTACACAAAGGCTAAGTTAGGGCCACTATTGTGTACACAAAGGCTAAGTTAGGGCCACTATTGCGTACACACAGGCTAAGTTAGGGCCACAATTATGTACACAAAGGCTAAGTTAGGGCCAATATTGTGTACACACAGGCTAAGTCAGGGCCACTATTGTGTACACACAGGCTAAGTTATGGCCACTATTGTGTACACACAGGCTAAGTTAGAGCCACTATTGTGTACACACAGGCTAAGTTAGGGCCACTATTGCGTACACACCGGCTAAGTTAGGGCCACTATTGCGTACACACAGGCTAAGTCAGGGCCACTATTGCGTACACACAGGCTAAGTTAGGGCCACTATTGCGTACACACAGGCTAAGTTAGGGCCACTATTGTGCACACACAGGGCCAAGAAATATCGCGGGACAATAATTTTTTTTTAAACTATGGTTGGATGAAGCATGCTCCAAATGCACTCACACGGTCCCGGGTTCGCGCCCTGTTGGTCTGCCGCTCCGTCTGCATACCGAGCGAACTAGGGCTACTCTGTGGGTTTAAGACGGACACATCACAGTACAGAGATAATATTGAGTCACTGGGGGTTCCCGGGTAAAGCAGGGCCATGTCCCCAGAAGGGGAGATTTGGCGCGGGTGGGAAGGGTGGGTGGGGAGGGGGGGTGGGGTAACCGCACTCTTATGGGAAGACTGTAAATGACTCTCTATCCAGGTCGTTAACATTGGCATTGCCGCAATAGGGTGCGAACTCCGGCACGATGGCAAGCCTGGCAGAGCTTGCTCGACAAAGCCGGGCACGCTAACCACTAGACCATTCGGGTGGACCTCGTGATGAGCCGAAATGACATCATCTGGAGGCCATGGGTTATTCGTTCAATGCTGTCGTCTTCTCATAGCCACATGCGTTTCACAGGGTGGCGGCTCTGTGGTGCGAAACTAAGCTAAAGTTTGAATGAAAATCGTTCATATCCAGGCTACCTCCGTTGGTGGGGCAATGGTACTTCAGATTAGCGTTGAGGTTTAAAGACACGAAGTGAAAACTCTGTGTCACATATTATTAATCACGAATATTGGTCGTTCTCTGATGCCCTCGGTCTTTACCTCCTCACAATTCTGCCCTGTTTTGGTTTTCTTGATTGATTTGTTGCCTCGGATATAGATTACTTTCTTCCTGTTCTCTTTCGCATTACACACTAATATTTCCTATTCTCTTTCAGGGGCGGATCTAGGAATTTGCCAAGGGGGGGGGGGGGTTGCTCTCTGAAACTGCCGACCGAGGAGTGTGCGCTCTGAAAAACTTCCGACCGGGGGGGGGGACTTGAACAGCGTATGTTCAGGTTACCAAGGGGGGGGGGGGGGGGCGGGTTGCTCTCTAAAGACTTGGGACTTTAACATTTAATATGTTAACATGTATGTTGTATGTTCTGGCTTCCAAGTGGGGGGGGGTGCAACCCCCCTAACCCCCCTGGATCCGTCCCTGTCTTTCCTATTCTACTCCGTAGTGCTCTTTCCCGATCTCTAGTTCTTTTTCCTGTTCTTGGCGTTCTTTTCTTGTTCTCTGTTGTTCACCACTTTTTCCACTACTCTTTCTCATTTCGGTTTGATTTTTTTCCCGTTACTTCGTTGGTTCTATATATCTTGTCCATTCGCTATTTATTTATTTAAAGCTCTTTTTGTTTCCTGTTTCCTTTCCGTGCTCTCACATGTCATTTCTTCTTATGCGCTACTTTACTATTGCTGCTACTTCTCTTTACCTCTGTCCCTCGTTCTCTAGTCGTACGCCTCCCCTCGGAGTCCTTTCTCGGTTCTGGTTCAGACACAAGTAATAAATCATTTACTTTTGCTCTGCTTGCTTACTCACATCTTTCTCTCTTCCTTTCTTTTTTATTGTTCTCCCTATACTACTATTTTTCTCTCTCATTCTATTACTTCCTTTCTATACCTCTCTCACCATCACTCTCCATTCCTCCCCCCATCTCTCTGTCTCTCTCGCCCTCTTTCTCCAGCACCTCTCTCCCTTTCTCTTTCCCTCTCTTCATCTGTCTCTCTCTCGGTTCTCTTTCTCCCTCGTTTTCTCTCCTTCCTTCTCTTCCTCTCTCGCTCTCTCTCTCGCTCTGTTTCTCACTCGTTCTCTCTGGACCATGGCAGCTTGAATTAATGCCGTGCTCAGCGAGCCGAGAAGTTTATTCCGTGACTCGGGCTGGCGCCCAGGTTCATGCTTAGACTGGTTGAGTGGGAGGGGGTGGGGGGGACTGGCGGTCGAGACGGTCGAGGGGCAGTAGGGTGGGGGGTGGGGGGGGGGGTGGTATCAACGGCTGGGCCGGTAAGTTATATTTGGAATATCCAGAGGGTAGTGATTGAGGTAGTTGTAGATAATGGGACAAGATATTGGAAGGTACCTTTCAGGTCGGGTAGAGCTCTTCGCTCTAACCCCACCCCCTCCCCGCCATCCACCCGCCCCCCTCCACCGGCCCTGGCTCACATGGTGACAGCGTGAGGCGTGTTGTCTTACACCTAGATCCCCACGTGCTAGCGGCTCAAGCGTGACGGACGGGGCCTCATCGTAAAAACACCTGGCGCCGTCAATGTATCGGGGTGGCTGAGGGAGGACCTGGCTCAACCCTACCCTGCCCTACCTGCCCCCTCCTTCGCCCACCAAACCTACCTCACAATACCCCCCACCCTGTCCCTAGCTTCCAGGCCGATATGCCCGCATGAGTAGCCGTGCTTCTTTATTCAACTAGCACCCCCACCCCTGCCCGCCCGCGACACCCTCTCCTCTACTGCCACACCCCCCCCCCCCCTTTTGAGTGGCACCAGACCAACCTTCCCACCTGCCCTACGCCTGCTAACATAACTCCACCCCACCCCCCTCACCTCCCGCCACCTGTTCCTCCATCACCAACCCCCATCCCCGTACAAACAACACTGATATGGACGAGTGGGGGGGGGGGGGTGGGGGGCTGCAATGAGTCGGGGGAGGGGGTGCAAGGAGTTGGGGCGGGGGGCTAGGCGACGTGAGGAATGGCGGTCGGCTGACAGGTTACCGCGCCACACCGGTTCCTTCATTGCCAGGTGACGTCACAGAGGCTGTGGAGGAGACTAACAGAGGAAAGGACATCCCGCCAAAGTTTCGTCAAATGTCGTCTGCTCCAAAAGGGTCACCACAAGCATCACAGAAGTTCGTCTCGAGGCAGCGGTGGACGTCACCAGGGCGACCCAACCTGAACCAGGAACCCCGACGGTGTCACGGTGACAGACATCCGCCAGCGAGGGATCAGCTACAGGTTATAGCTTCCCTATTATAGACGCCGCCGACACAAGGGCAATAACATTGAAATGACAGCGACACTTCGGGTGAAGGATTAACATTATTACAAAGATTATAAAATTACTGACACTTTGAAGATCTCGGAGTTGTAATAATAATAATAATAAGCTGAAACATCCTTTGTCTGGCGAGGTTCACCGTATTGGACAGTCTCGCTGCAAGGTCGTTTGCGAACATTGACCACCTTGTCAAGCCCGTGACGGGTGCAACAACCAACAGGACCACCCAAGAGACAATAGGTAGGTGAAAGATTAATGACGCACTAGCCGTGTCTCCTGTCCCCTTAGATCAATAAATATATATTAAATATTCTTATCCTTATTGCGACAAAGATGCATTGGTTATACTGGTGACATTGTCTATTCATGGCTGCAAACATACATATCAGTCCTTCAGTTTGGCATCCGTAGTTGTCTGTTATAGCTCACGTATTGCTTATGAAAGACATTTGCTACATTGTCTGATATACATCATGACCGTAGATACCCCTCGCGCACCGACAGCATTGTTGGTAATATGTGCATTGTGTGGAGACTCTTTTTGAGACCTTACCAGACCTGTCTCTAACTTATCACGGGGTGCCGTTAGTGCCAAGGAACAATGTCCGTGTCTTTGCGGTGTTGCAGCGCATAAAGGTCAGTAAATTGTATAAGGATTCTGGAAAGATCTATATTTTGTCGGCTAGTTAAAAACTGTGCGCCCTATAAACGAAAATATGCGCTGCAACATCGCAAAGACAGCAAATGCTGCCTGGCTCTAACGGCACCCCGTGATGCGTTAGAGACAGGCCTGGTAATTTGAGACCTGGAGACGCCAGTTGGAGAGGCAGAAATGTGGAAGTGTCGTACAAGTGAGGGTCGTACGTACCACGGGTTAAATATCAAACTGTTCATGTGAAACGAGGCTTTTGTCCTTCTAGGAACGAGTGGCTTCATGGACAAAGGCGGAACCGTTAAACGAGTGATATATTTACTAGGTGGAGGTCTGTGAAATGCAGCGAATACTCCTGTTCATATACATGTGAAATGTTGCCATTCTTTGTTACGGTTCATGTCCCCCCCCCCCCGGGAGACGATATAGCATCAATATGGTTACCTGATTTATTGAGATTGACGAGCTGGACAGTCTTACTACCGGTGTTACACAACTTTGAACGTGCAACTGTGTCTTAAATTAACACTAAGACGTACACTATGTTATTGACACCTACAATTTGCATAACAACACGTCCCAAACTGTACCTCATACATTGTGCCAAGCTAACAGTGTTAAGGTAGCAAAGGTGTATGTGTAAGGGGGCGGGGGGCGGGGGGGGGGGGTCGGCTTTGCTAGTAATCCCACAATAACAGGCATGGGGTGAGGGGCGAGGGAGGGGTGGGGGTAGGGTTTAGGTGTAATAATAATACTACGTGTCAAGGGATTTGTACGTGAAACCTGTTAGAGCTCGCAGTGCCATGCAGGATAAAATACACGTGTATTGTTGCAATCATTATTAATATCATCTGTCGTTGTTACATACAGTCCTGACCCAAGTCAGTGTGGTCAGAGGTCAACCTTTAAGTCGTCACTACCTGTTTTAGAAGGATCTAATTTTGCGTTGTTTCAACGAGTGCCAATAGCTTGTGGTGCAGGTAAGTGTAAGGGATTTTATAAGGCCTCTCCTAAAATAAAGCATTTGACACAGTCTGAATAACAGAATGAATGCATTGAACGCATTATCGTTGACTGAAGTTAAGCTCCGGAGCGTTATACATTACAAATTATACACGGTGTGAAGGTGTAAATCATGTACGGTATGGCGCGAATGATAATAAAATGTGTGGGTAAGAGATTTCAAGTCATGACGGGATATACAATAGCGCTGTACACTACTTTGATTAGTCCCACATTGTAATCGTTATGTCCTTCATGAGATACAGCATTACATCGGTCTTTCGCCAGCTATGCTATGCATAACCCTCATTTATGATTCGAATCACTTTATCATCATTCTTTTTGCGTGGCGCAATGCACATCCGTTGTTACTATGGGTGTTGTTATTCGCGCAAGGCATTCCCTCGCCACCAGCAAACATTATTATGATTTATGAGTCATACCTGTTGCTCACTCAAGGGGACTAGTCAACCACGCCTCAGTATATCATACGCCTCAGCGTGTTTCATGTTTGAGATTGAGCTTTTGTTAGTCATACCTACGTCCCAGTTGACGGTGAAGTTTTAACCACGCCTCGGGTTAAAATATGCTTCAACTACTCTCAGAGGTCCAGTGTTTAATATTGGACTTAATATTGGTTCTTAGTCATACGTTGACATCCGCACGCACACATATTTCATGCGCCAACTTCCTCCTCGCCGCTGGCTGCGTACGGCTGTTATATGTCTGCGCTTCAAAGCCCTTTCGCCGCTTTTGTTACTATAACCGACATATATCAAACTGACGAAGCGACGCCTGGGCTGCACCTTATACTTTACGTGTTTATGCCTCGCATGTTTCCGTCCGCACTTTATGGCTCCTTGCGAAAAGCTCCCGTTCCCATAATGTCGTCGTTAAAGTCGCTCCCCATGTCTATGCGCCAGTGAAACTCGACGCGTTTACGGCGGAATATACTCAGTGTTTTAGGTGGTTCAATGGAGTGATATGTGCTGTGTTGAGGCGCTGCTGGCTGGTGGTTAGCGTATGTACGCCCCTCTCTCTTCTCTCTCTATATAGATAACGCCCAACATTCCTGCTGTCTCAAACCCATGTCCTCAAACACTACCAAATTCAGGCATTTAACCATCTTTCCATTGTTCACTCGCCTCCTTATGGTCGAGTTAATCATCTCAAGTAAACATTATTCACGCAAATCTCTCGTGTTCTATAACTTCCGAGCAGTCTCGCCGTCTGGGTGTCCACGTTATTGACATTCTTGGTTTCATTTACGCACGTAAGTGGAACCTCTACAAGAAGGTTACAACGCTACACACCTCACCCCTCCTCAACACCCGATCCTCTTGCTCTCGTTTTTGGTCGTTCATGAACATACAAAAGCGGTTAATTTGAGTTCTTCGTCACTGGCTAGCAGATATAACGGAAGCTAACATTTGAACCACTTTGCTCAACAGACGATGACTGACAAAAAGAAACTGCTTGCCGCATATATGCGCGTGTTTCCGTGCGAGAGTGAACTGTTCCTTTTATATTGAGACATTGTTTAAATCAGAGTGTGATCATTTCCTTTTATTTTAAGACATCGTTTAAATCAGTGTGAACATTTCCTTTTACTTTGAGACATCGTTTAAATCAGAGTGTGAACATTTTCTTTTTATTATGAGACATAGTCGCTATATTTCTCATCGCGTGCTCTGCTAGGCCAGCCCAAGCGGCCGGTGCGTGGTGCGAACCTCACTTGCACACACATGTCAGTGTGTGCGCAGGATAAATATCGCAGGTCTTTCGTCGCAAAGAGTGGGGAGTTACTACCTGCCGGAGATATGGCTCCACCTCTGCATTGACCCTTCCCATTGTTGCGATATGATGTACAGAGGTTAAATCGTCCTACATAAAACCAACCATCCACCTTACGCACTGCTGCCCATGATTTCTTTGCATTGATGTGCACACCCACCCGCACGGTTTATTTTTTCGCTTTGTCTTGTACTCGCTAATTCAGTTTTTAGTGGCACCGCAGTACACTTTATATCTAGACAACGAAGAAACACAAACACGACGGGGCTAGATGGAGTTGTAGAGGTGGTGGTGTGGGGTGGGGGTGGAAGGAGCTTTGTTAGATGGGATGTACTAGCGGCGTAGGCGGGCAGAACCGAGTGTCCTTTGTGTGTTTGGCGGGGGCGGGTCCCTGTTTAACCACGGCGTCGTGACGGGTAATACGGTAAGTGGTAGCTGTGGTTGGCAGGATGCTTTACCACAGAGACGCGTTTGATTGTCGCAGACAAGACAACCTGGCAAAACTTAGACAGCTTTCAGTGAATTCGTCTCTCGTACCGAAAATCGACACGTTAGCTTTCTACATGACCCAAGCAACTATTTGAAATGGAAATTTTTGCTACCAGGGCTTAATACTTGGACACTAATCAGACTATCAGACATTCTAAATAACTATATATACGATTCCTCAATTGGGCCAAAAATCCTCCCAGGACAATAAAGTGGGTTCTGACGAAATATAAATTAGATGCAGGTAACATGATTGGAATCCACGACTTAGTGATCTATTAGCTCAAGCGGCTTACTCGCTCAACTAGGCAGTCCATGTGACGGTTCTGCCCCTACCCCGCCTGCATGTACGAACCAGTGCTTCGATATACACGTACATAGCCATTGATATAGCTACCCTGCCATGAAATACGTAAAGTGGACAGCGACTAGTTTAACGCGTTTTCGTGAACGTTGCCATAGGCGACAGCCAACAAATGCATCTTGCGCAACCTATTGAGCGTTATTTATACAATCTTATTGTTTAGTTGCATCGACCTGAGTGGGAGTGTTGCACCGATTGTTTCATTACAAACAAAGAAAAACGAAAACGATCACGATTCGTCTGTTGCACCACATGGCGTCCCACAAGTACGTCACGTGATCACTGGACCGCAGCCATGCGTGTCCGTGATATCCCAGTGTCGTCACTGGAGCCACCAGCTGTTGTATTGCGATCGAAGGTGATTAGGCGTCGGCGCCTTCGACACAGCGGTTGACTTGTGTGTCCTATGGAGGAAGTAAAAGTGTGGTGGTTATGGCAAGCCAAAGTGGACTTTAATGGAGTATTTGCACATATGTCCAAATATTTAAAGATATCTTTAATTCATTTGGACATATCTTCAATTGAATTACTGATATGTTTAAATGATTTAGAGATATCTTTAATTCAATTAATGATATCTTTACATCCATTAAAGATATCTTTATTAACGTCGAATTAATGATATCTTTAAATCATTTAAACATATCAGTAATGCATTTAAAGATATCTCTAAATCATTTAAAGATATCAGTAATTCATTTAAAGATATCTCTAAATCATTTAAAGATATCAGTAATTCATTTAAAGATATCTTTAAATCAATTAAAGATATCTTTAAATCGAATTAAAGATAACAGTAATTCAATTAAAGATATGTGTAATTCGAATTCAATCGGGCGCGTGGGGTGCACAGAACCCTTATGTGCGCACATTTTTACAATTCGAAATGGAGGAATCAGAAGATATGCAGTATCAAGCGTCAAATTTTAATGTTTTATTACAGGATTCACAAGTTACAATACTGTGGTTACAGAGGTGTACAACGGTGCATCCGTATCTCTAATTGCACTTTCTAATTACATTAACTACACGGCTGGTCCGTTGAAATGGGCACATTTTTTCAAAAGTTGGTTAACGCGCTGATGTCTTTGGCGTTGTACGCATCCCACGCCAGGAAAACTTTTTTGTGCAATGTTGTGTATTTTTTTCTCTGGTAACGGCACAGCTTGCCTTCTGAGGTGAGCTTCACTTGCAGCGTCACCAACTTGGCCTCCTTGTGTAGAAGGGGGACGAGTGTGTAGAGGGAGAGTTGTCCTCGGCTCGAACACCGCGGCTTCCGACTCTGACATGGGTGGTACATGGATTAGAGGATTCGCACCCCCCCCCCAACTCTACCCCCAACTCTACACTCTGACATAGGTGGTACATGGAATAGGAGATTGGCACCCCCCCGCCCCGCAACTCTACCCCCAACTCTACCTTGGTCGAATTGCCACATGCCGTTTCCGTACAGGAGTCGGGTTGGTAGGGGTCGAGTAGGCCATGGGTCGAGCATGTCGTGGGTCGAGTTGGTTTTGGGTCGAGTTGACTAGATACCTTTTTGTTGATGCCGCCGTAAAGATGAATTAAAGATAACAGTAATTCAATTAAAGATAACAGTAATTCAATTAAAGATAACATTAAATGCTTTAAAGATATCATTAATTCATTTATAGATATGTGCAAATACTAACCATAAGCACAGTGATTTGAAGATATCTTTAAATGAATTAAAGATATCATTAATTCATTTAAAGATATCTTCAAATATTTAAAGATATCTTTAAATATTTGAAGATATGTCCAATTATTTAAAGATATGTCCAAATATTTAAAGATATCTTTAAATATGTGGACATATGTGCAAATACTCCATTAAAGTCCACTTTGGCTTGCCATAGGGGCTGGGGTCGGGTGGGGTTCCTGTGGGTTGGATGACTATGCTGACTTCAGCTTAGCACAAAGGCACGAGTCACTGCAAGGCGTGGTGAATTACTTGCCGAATGTAACCTTCCCTGAGGTTTTACCCTTGTAAATATAAGGTGATCTAGCATCTTGAAATAGCTATTTTGAGCTGAAATAGACAAGACGTTATTGTCTGCCGCTGATATAATCACTAACACGAAAGTTTAACGGCGTGCCAGGGTGAACAAACGGAAAAAGTAGCTTATTGTGTGTGAGGAGGGGAGGGTGGGGAGGGGGGTCGTTTTCCCAAATCACGAAGAACTAATGTCTATATTCCCAGGTCACGATGAATTAAATGGAGAACTCCCCGCATACAATGGAAGGGGCGGATAGATGATATAAATTGGCAAGTTGCCAATTCACGGTTTTATTTAAAAATTAAACTTCTCAGTTCACAAGACGGTCCAGGGACCATGAAGTGGGTTATGATGAGACATAAACTAGATGCAGGTGAGAGGATTGGAATCCACGACTTATTAATCTGTTAGCTAATATCCTATTCTCAGTTCACAAAGAATTATTTGCCTCAAACCCAGTTCACGGTGAAATGAAAACCCCGTTGCCGAGGAACGGAAATACCCTTTGCCCCCACCCCTTAATGTACGCTGTTCATGGCATGTGAGCCCTTGGATGAACATACCCCCCACACATTGATATCTACGCCTTATATACAGATGCACTGTAAGCCCTGCCATGTAATCTTCCATTACTACTATATCATTGAACCTATACATTGAAGAACACAAGTTGGCCATACATGTACTTGGTATAGTGACAAAAGCAGACCTTGAAATACAATGTCTATGTTTTCACCTGAAAAGATTTAGCTTTTAGATAGTGTACCCCAATGCATTATAAATCTAAACCATGTTCTTTGCCACAATAGACAGTAAAACATACATTAATTGGGTGTCTCATACTGATATCCTATTTCCCATATTGTAAAGATTTTTTGAAATTTATGTTTTGCCCCGCAGCTCCAAACGTCTGGCATGCAATGGTCCCAGTTAATTTATACTTTAACCTGTGGCAAAGTACACTAGAGTCTGCTACGCGCTATAATCTATGGGGCGACCATGCTTTTTGCGTCGTTGTGCATACAAATATTCCCAAGACAATCCCAGAACGTATTCGTTAACCACGTGCTGTTTGAATCTCTTTCATCGGTGGAATCTTTCTTGAACGTTCGCGCCGAAATGGTTATCAATTGGACCATGAGTGAGATACATGAAATAGTCATCCCCCGTCTTAAGCAAACACAAACTATGTACAACCCATTAAAGGGGAAGGAGAATATAATTTTTGCCGCACTGCAATGAGGGTGTATCCCACATTTTTTAGTGGCGTTGAAGTCACCCCCAATGACATTATTTATACCCGAGTGGGGTGAGAGGCCTACGTCATCAGCTACGGTTGGTTGAACCGCTGCACCGCTTGGCATGCCTGGCATTTCTGCCGTCGCGAAAACTGGTATGGCGAGTAGACAGTTGATGGGGGTGGGGTGGGGGGGGGGGGTTGTGGTAGCGCGGAGAGGGCTGGGGTTGTTGGCGCGGGGGCGATATTAGTCCGGGTACACGACGGCAATTGGTGCTGGGAGGTGAGGGGTGGCTCGGGGGTAGTGGGGGGGGGGGGGGGTGGGGGCAGTGAGCGGTGCCCCACCGTGCAAGGGTGGACGGGGCTGGGTGGTATAAACGGACGCAGGGATGTTGGGTTGGGGTGGGCTGTATATAGAGGAAGACGATGCCACGATTTACCGCGGTACAGGGTGAGGAGACGGGCACGTGCACAGCTAATGATCAGCGAATTTCATTCTGTCAGGGTTTATGCTCAGGAGGTGGTTATTTGGTGGTTGGAAATGGTTTAATGGTTGAAGGAACAGACTGTGAATGGAGTGTACATGGGTACATTAAGGTAACCCTGACACTGATATTCCATTTTTGTGTGACGGTCATTTGTCTAGTATTTGATTTATGGGTCGCCAATCCCCGTGTAAAAATGACATACTATAGCAGTTTAACCGCCGTCTACTTGGGATTTTATTTCCCGGCAGCATATACATACATATATATTTATGTATAAAGGCAACATTAACACCCCACAAAACAGACAATAGTGATAACAGAGGCCGGCAGCAAAGACAAAACATTAATTGATTACAATGGGGCATTTGATAGTTTCACAGCATGAATAGATTCATCATTGAAACAAATGGGGCACGAATTTAATAACTTAATAAGTTTAATAACTTCGTATTTTAGTCTGCATCATTGGTTGCATACGTAGATCACCACGTGGTCTGCAAATGTCATAGTTGTATTTACATCTTTATACATATTTAGTATTTCGAGTTTTTGTGTTTCATATATGAGCTTCCGCACCCGCCCAGTTAAAACTAATCGACAGCGGCAGGAATGCGTCTATATATCTTCGGAGAAAGGCCCCACCCAGGAACACCCCCCCACCCCACCCGGCCCTGTGTCATCACTATCTCTTCCTCTTTGGCGGCCAGACCTCGTGAACCCCTCTAGTCTAAGCCCCACTCCCTTCGGCCCCGCCTGGTGAATACAAGCTGGGTCAACACGGTGCCGACCAAAAGACCTCATGTCAAACACGAGGTAACTTTTGTAGGAGGACATCATTTACGTGCTACTCTATTTGCTCCGGGGCACCCGATACAAAGAAGTTTTTTTTTTATTTATTTTTTATTTATTTTTATTTTTTTTTGGGGGGGGGGGGGTAGGGGTAGGGGGTACATTCCAGAAGAAAATAAGGTATACCCCACGTCATAATTGTTGGTTAGGTGCGGATTGTAAACTGGATGGGGGCCTAAATAGCCTGGGGGTAGGTATGTG
Source organism: Arenicola marina (assembly GCA_964019135.1). Taxonomy (NCBI): domain Eukaryota; kingdom Metazoa; phylum Annelida; class Polychaeta; family Arenicolidae; genus Arenicola; species Arenicola marina. The sequence continues at coordinate 11,885,959 of OZ025259.1, read as the reverse complement.
TCTATAAGGCATTACTTCCCTGGCTCATGGCTTTCTATGTCACTGAACCCTTCCCTTCGGTGGACCTTGAAGGTCACGACGATATCCTTACCAACCAACCAACCACCAACCAATCAACCGACCACTCAAATAGAAGTCAGATTCCTTATTAAAGAAAATGGTCAACCCGTAAGAGTTGTCTGACCGGTTTGCTCTCAGCAAAAGCTCAAATTATCCTTTTCCCCGCCATAGCCAGGTGTATTTGACATACTAATTAAGGGACAGTGGGACAGAACTTCAGCAAACATATACCTTAGCTGAAGGCAGATACAATATTTGGAGAAGAGTTTAAACAAACCCGCAAGATGTTCATCTTCTCCGCCAAGTTTTTCAGAGAGTGTTGAAGAGGAGATATTTATTCTATATACTGCTGCATATATCAGAGACCATTTCACAGTACACTTTGGGCTTATACTGCTGCATATATCAGAGACCATTTCACAGTACACTTTGGGCTTATACTGCTGCATATATCAGAGACCATTTCACAGTACACTTTGGGCTTATACTGCTGCATATATCAGAGACCATTTCACAGTACACTTTGGGCTTATACTGCTGCATATATCAGAGACCATTTCACAGTACACTTTGGGCTTATACTGCTGCATATATCAGAGACCATTTCACAGTACACTTTGGGCTTATACTGCTGCATATATCAGAGACCATTTCACAGTACACTTTGGGCTTATACTGCTGCATATATCAGAGACCATTTCACAGTACACTTTGGGCTTATACTGCTGCATATATCAGAGACCATTTCACAGTACACTTTGGGCTTATACTGCTGCATATATCAGAGACCATTTCACAGTACACTTTGGGCTTATACTGCTGCATATATCAGAGACCATTTCACAGTACACTTTGGGCTTATACTGCTGCATATATCAGAGACCATTTCACAGTACAATTTGGGCTTATACTGCTGCATATATCAGAGACCATTTCACAGTACACTTTGGGCTTATACTGCTGCATATATCAGAGACCATTTGAGCAGACAGGGACTGAAGATTGTATCGTGTCCTCTGTTCGGGGTTTCCTATGTCCTTGTTTGCTTTGCCGGAGTTTTTATTTTTTTATTTCACAACCAAATTTTACGCTGGCGAGGCCCTATCGTCCTGTATAACGGTGGAGTGTGCTGTCCCATTGTCCAGAGCATGGGAAAACCAGCGACAGAATGAGTCAGCATGCAAACAAGCATCTCTTGTTTAATAGAGCATCAATTTGGAAGACGAGGATTATTTTGCAGCCGAAACGCAGCCTTTTATTAGAGCAACTTTATACGAAAAATTAAACGGTGTCTAACTTAAAGGTGAACATGGAATACCTGAAAGGACACCGAAAGAACACTGAAAGGACACTGAAAGGACACTGAAAGAACACTGAAAGGACACTGAAAGGACGCCTTATCTGCTCTATCAACATACACCACTGATATAATATGTGCAGTGAATTACCATATTTGAAATTTGACCAAGGGATCGTTTCACAAAGACTGGTGGGACCCACATCCCTATAGTTCACATGCTGATTTATGTTATATTAGCAAAGTAAGCGTTATACAGCAATTATTAAGGCCAATATTATGAACAAAAATCTTTGCCACGGGTGTTTATGTTTATGTTTATGTTTATCATACATACATACCCCCCACCCTTGACGGCATCCACCACCCATGACAACATTCTGTGTGTGTTCCTTTTGTGTCCATTAGTGACATTACGACGAATGTTTGATTGGGGCGGCGTCGTGCACGGATATTTGATTTGATTTTAATAATAAACCAATAAACCAATGTACATCTATCTATGTATCTATCTATCTACCTATATACCTATTACAAAGGCCTAACCCTATAAGGCTGTAGAACGGGCAAAATCGGGCAGGACCCATCTACAACTGTGATATAAGTAACATAATGATAGGGCAATTAATAAAGATGTTATGGTATCAGTACACCTTGAAACAAAACTCACATTGTGATTGATCACTACACCCTAAAAACCTATGGCCTGGAAAACGTTCTTCGCTCGGTTAATAGCTTCATCAGATTCGCGTTGTGTTCAATTCAAAGGGGTCTGGAAGGGATACATGGCGACACGCGACTCGGGCATATTTGAAAAATCGACATTCGACAAATTTTGACACTGAGGATCTGAAAAAGCGACATCGACATCAGTGATTTTTTTTTTAAATCGACACTGAACTTAGACAAAAAGCGACACGGAGCGTCGAGATAAATCGACATTCGACACTGAAAATTTTGAAAAATCGACGCTGGACTCTGGACCCCGCCTTCCATACCCCTAGTCTAGAATCGAACGCGAAAAATACTTCGAGAGAGCAAGGTGCTCGTTGAGAGGCATGGCTCATCACAGTGTTGGTTGAACGTCTCTCTGTTCAGGATGCTGGTAAGGTGGCAGTTTATTTGCATCATTTGCATATATTTGCCTACTAATGAGGGTGTGTGACGGTCTGCAATTGGTCAGCTGTATATAATCTGCCACCGACAAAGATTTGTTGATTTAACATCCAAACGTTAAACGTGGATATAACCAGTGTTGTTTGGTTTGATTGGGTTTGTGAACCCGCGGAGGCATGGGCGAAGAAACTAATAGGGGGGTGTTATGGGGAGGGGGGGGGGGCGGTCATGCATGTGGTGGATGATAAGTTGATTTACTGATAGTCTTCTGGACTGCAATAGGCTATTATTTAGTTGCTGTTGGTGACGGGTTGAGACGGCTGCATTCCGCGGACGCTCCAAGAAAACAACGCGGAGGTTGTTCATTAGATTCCCTGTGACTTTTCAGGGCATTTCAGTTTGGGTAAGAGGGAGCGGTGTGCCTGGTGCACTGGCGTATTTATAGTTAGCTGTTTATGGTAAAACTTCGTGGTGAAATCCATTAACGCATATCTGGGCTTAGAATTGTAGCAACACAAGTCTACCTCGGACGCAGCGAAACGAATGAATTATACGCATAGGGTGATGACCGAAACAAACCCTGTATGGCGCATCAATTAGCAGTCACTCGTGGAAATCTGAGATAAAAAGTATTGAATAAACTTAGGTGCACATTATTTGATTGTAAAAAAACACGTTTCGTGGGCGATGCTGTTTTGTACAATACCATTAATGCCCCCTCCCGTCCCCCCGCCACCCCCACCCCCCCTGTGTCCCTATCGGACAATGGCCCACTGTCGTCAAGACGTCTAGACAGGAAATGACGTCACGAGGAACGGGGTGAATGACCGCGAGGCTGAAACGCCACCTTGCATTGTGTTTGAACTTAACTTCTGCCTATATATATTACGGCTTACTACAGGCAAAATAATTTGCTTTATAAATATTTGTATTCATTATTATAAAAATATCGCCGTTCCGGCTAGCATCTGAAAGTAACTGATACAATGATTTTACGTCTCAGCTAATTCCCAGAATGCACGAGGTGCACTTAAAGGATTGAGCAAACCTTAGATGATCTTTGATTTTAAAAGGATCAATACGCTTAATCCCTGTGCTACAACCCAGGCCCCGACTCACTCACACAGGTAAACATCCCCCCCACGCCCTCTACCCTCCTCGTTGCCCGCCCCACCTCGCCTACCAAGCCGGCTTACCTCGACAGTATGCCTAGGTCTGTGAAGAACGCCCTCAAAGCGCCGGGACAGGACGTGTCTGGTACCAGCGCCCCCTGTGTCAGGAGGTTGTTGATGCCGCAGCTCTATCGGCATTGCCAAGAGTCTCCTGGGGGTGGGGTTAAGTACTTTAGGTGCATTTACCAAAAAAAAGGTGGCAATCTCTTCTTCATGAGTGCCCTTTAGTTCACACTGTGAGCCATCTCAGGTCTACGGTGTCCGCTTACAACGCGGGTCGAGAAGGCACTGCCTCCGGGTATTTGAATCGAGGCGTCGCCGAAGACATAATATCCTGGTATAATACTATAAAACAAAGATGATGGTAATCATAGTAATAATGCTATTAAAACGAACAGAACAGTACGAACATGACAGGTATATGTAGCTGTATTGTATACTTCGCAACTGGCCATCTTAAAGACTATCTAACAATAACTTTCCTCATTGTTACTTATATGATAAGACAAGGGCGTACGGAGGATGATTTAGAGGGTGGGGTGAGGTCGAAGTTCAGACGAATTTTTGAGCTTGTGCAGCTGATCGGTAATCTTTCGTCTTTCCATCACGTACATTTTATCGAGTAACCTCTGTCTTTTTCAGTGTTTCTTTTTGCTTCGCTTTATCAACTTTAACAGGGTAGAGGTTTTTCTTCCTTTCCTCGGCTGCATCAATGAAGCTTGCTTTCTACATAGTGGAGTTTGTAAGAGCCCCCCGCCCCCTCCCCCCGCCCACCCTTGTACAAGCCTTGTTGCATAGCTTCATTCATTTAAAGTGTTTACTCGTAAGTTAACCGAACAATGAAAGCAGATGCAAAGAAAACATGTTTTGCATAGTGAAAAAATAATATACCGTATATAAAAGTTAAAGAAAACCAAGGACATATAAAACATAAAACGCGCCTTTGCCTCATTTGAAAACCGCAGACGCCCCCCCCCCCCCCACACACACTCAGCCCTCCCACAAGAAATGTACTTTTTTCATCATAGATAAAAAAAAAAGCACACAAATAATGTCTCTGATTCACTTAAAAAAATCAACGCCCTACCCGGGGTGAGGGGTACCCACCCGACTCACATAATCAACCACACCACCCATCAACCCGCCCACCCAATCCAGATCCCGTTTAGCGTCATGGTGACTGGGGCCCCCGGCACCCTTCAAACCAACTCAAGTGCAAACATCGTGACTTGAGAGAATCCTTGTCGCCCACGCAATGCCCATGTAGTGACGTCCGTCCCTAACCCGGCCACCCCCCCCCCCCTCCATCCCCCTCCTCACATACAACCCCCACTCCCCCCCCTCCCCACGTACAACCCCGTTTACCCATCTCCTTCTTTCCGCGTCTCCGTGCCCCATCTTCCTGCCCCCCCCCCCGCCCCCATAGCCCCCTCCTGCCGTCTTGTGATCAAGGGGTGACCCATGCAGTCGTGGGACAATATCTGCCCCTACGTACTCACAGCTCCCCTCCCCTTCCCTTTCCTCACCCCGACAGGTGAATCCCTGAATTGAGGGGCCATTATCCTTTCGTCACCCCCCCCCCCCTCCCCTTGACCTTCCCCCGCCAATCCCTCCTCATCCCCCCCCCCTCCCTCCTCACCCCCCCCCCCCCACACACACACACCGGCACTCCCTTGGCCATCGTGACCGTATGAGTCAGACGTAACTTCTTTGTTGAACATATCTGTTTGCCAGACGTTGCGGTTGTGTTCGCCCATTTCTTACATAGATAGCCCTACGTGCGTGGCTGTTGACAACATTGACTCGTTGATCATTGAGTTATGTGAGACGTAGTTCATGTTGCACACATCATGTATTGTTATTTTGTTCTTACTTTTCTACGGGCTATGTCTCTCACAGTGACGTCACAACCTTGCTTCGTTACACAATAGCGATCTTTATCCAGGTCCCTTTTTATATAACACGTTGTTAACACTTCTGTAACTGTAAAGAATGCCAGGATGCATTTAGAGACGCTCCCGTGCATGGATGGCTTGGGGCAGAAAAAAACCTGAAAAACATGGCAACGATCAAAGTTTGGGAGGGGATATCACGCGTGGACCAACCACTAGGCCAACTCACAGCGAGAGATCGTATGCTGCCGGGGGACCTCAATGACGTTATGGAGTTTTTCACACTGCGTGTCTCTAGGCAGGTGCGTGTGTGGTTTGCACAAGGAATGTCCATTAGAAGACGCGCCCAATCCCCGGGGGTAACTTTAATGCGAAAATGTATCTCACGTCCAATACATATAGGATGCCTCTTTAATTGTGGGACTGTGTGTGGGTGAATTGGTTAAGGACAATCTCTCGTACTCGACAAATATCTTCCAGCGGGTATGTTTTTTCACCGTGCTACCACAATGGATACACCAATTCATGCATGAATTAACACCCACACCCTTCGACAGAGGGTGGAGGGCAGTATTTCCCTCCTCCCTTCATCATCCGTTTGTTGAACACCTCCTTGCCCCTCCGTCGTAACTTATGGAGCAGACTACGCGCCAGCGCTCGATCATATTGGTCACATGCAGTTAGTGTTATTTACAACCACTCATGACAAGAATTAAAGTTACTATTTTCTTACATGGTTGTTTTAAAAAAATGGGAAACATAAACTTTCATAATAACAAGAAAGCAAAAACAAACATATATATATATATATATATATATACATGTATATACATAGGATGTACATAAAGGTCAAGGTCGTGCGTCTCGAGCACGATTTGTGTTTTTGTTTATTCCACGTTAGAGCCGCTTGACGTGCACTTCAGAACACAGAGGTGATCTTTTTCTTGTCAAACTTGTCAAACTTTCAAGGCGTGCGTCTATTGTTAGCATGAATAAAAAACCGTATTGCACCTAGGTGCCAATTACCTACCGCTCCACACGCAAAGCTACCAATGTATGACTGGCTTGCAAACAAGTCCTCACATAGTGGTGGTTTAATGGACAGTAACGTACCCCGCCATTTGGCAAGTGCTCGGTCTTTGAGCCGAGCCCCGCCCAGTCGGCTGAATACCCCTGCCTCTCCCCCCACCTCTCCTCCCTCTGCCCCTCCGCCACTCTCACGTCACTTGTGTGGACCCTCAAACCCTCCCTGCCCCGTCCGCCCTGCCTTGCCCCTCTGCCCGTCGAAGACCATGTTGGTTTTAATAAAAGCTTTATGACCACCGCTTACCGGAGCCCCTGGATGGTGGAAAGCGGTTATTACCCTAAAAGACATGGCCCCGGGCGATAATACAGGGGCATTGGAAGAAAAAAGGGAAGTAGTGCAGGGACTGGGGCGTGGGGTTGGTAGGGAGGGGGAGGGGGGGGGGTGAAGGCTGGAGGAGGAGACCTTACGATGAATGCTGTGTGGTGGCTGTTCCATGACTAGGTTTGCCCCTAAGTTAGGAGAAATGAGAGTGCCACCTATAATGCCTGATTCGTGATGGCATTGACGATAGTCCATCTAGTGCGTTGGATTCCGTAAGAAGGATTATTGGAATGAATGCCCCGCGTCAATGATACACACGGAATAGTGATTTGCGCTCAAATGATAAAAACTAAGATGGAATCGTTGTTTTATTTTACTCATACAGAGGCATTAGCCAACATTCAGTGCCAAACAAAGAGTGTCGGTATGAGAGCCCGTACGTGTGACGTACTGGTATCTAACAACAACGGACTATTGTGATAGACGTGATTGACACTGGAACTGTCAGTCTCTTCAACGTTTCCTTCTGCCAGTCATTTTAGCACATTACATAGCCGGCGTTTGTGGTTGAGGTCGCGACCGCTGACCATGCGGGTGGCGCCACCAGTCCCTCTAACGACCCTGGTTTGACAAATTACCTTGGGGATAATCATTACCACTCCGCCCCTAGGTGATGTGTGACGTGAAGTGAAATCTAAGCGAAATTGATCAACAGAAGAACCAGCGACAACAACGATTTGTCCTCAGCCGTCGTCCGGAATCAACACCTATAATGATAGATGATGCGTACCATCAATAATGAGTTATGCCCTTCAGCAACTTAGCGGAAGGGTATGTCAAACATGATATACTTTAAAATGGGCAGATGCGGAGCGGGAGAATCGGGTGGGGCGGCTGGGGGGTTGGGGCAGCAGATTGTTGCCGCGGTCCTAGCATGTCGTGTCGGGTCAGGAAACTATATGACCTTGACCTATACATGCATTCTAAGAATCTATATTTTGGCACACGCTACGAAGTTTAACATCTTCCGTTAAGCAATATGCTATGCAAAGACAAACTAAAAAGTCATTCGCCAGGACGATTATATCATAATCCTTTCTCCTCTTTCGTTCTTGCTCTCCATCTCCCTCCCACTCTCTCTCTCTCTCTCTCTCTATCTCTCTCTGACTCTCTCTATATATGTCTATATGCTTATACAGCTATATAGACACACGCAGCCGCATTCCTCTCACTAAACAAGATGTTTTCGTTGTCCAATGGTAAATCGGATTTCGTGACCCCAGTCTCACGTGAAGGGTGTCGTGCACCAGGGGTCATCCTGTCGTCGCCTGTTAGCGATCATCACACCTTGTCACAACCCCCTTGTGGGCGAGGGGTTGACCGGGGTAAGGTAGACGTACCAGGTGGGGTGGGGGTGACACTTGGATATAGGGTGACAATGAATGTAGGGTGGGGGGGGGTACTTATGTCGAGCTGACCATGTCCTTGGTGACAGACCACCCGCTGAGGCGTCGCAAATACGCCTCAAAGCCACCATTAACTTCACCTTTCCATTATTAATTTTACGGCAATTAAGTGATTTGTCCTCTCCCCCCGGGCCACTTGTTAGTTTAAGGACTGTGCTGCTCTATTTTTAGAGTAGGTGTGTCACGAAGGTCCTTTTTGTTTGTTTCCCCGCCGCAATACGCAGACTCCCAGAGGCGCATTTTAAGTCGAACAGGATTAATGTTTGCTCACTAGGCAACTTTGTAGTTCTTATAGTTATATCAGATATATTGGTTAATTAAATTTAAGTGATTGAAACGGTCAATTTAATTCAGTGAAATGGTTACTTTAACTGATTGAAATGGGTAATTTAAGTGATTGTAATGGTTCATTTAAGTGATTGAAATGATCAATTTAAGTGATTGACGTGGTCAATTTAAGTCATTGCAAGGTAAATGGAATCCTGTTTTGTATGCCAAGCAAGATTAAAATAATTTTTTCAGCTGAGTAAATAAAATTGAATTTAGAATAAAGCAGAGTAAATTTAAATTAATTCAAACAGGCGGCTGAGCTCATATTGTATCTACCAGGCAATGCATTTTATTTAAACTAGATGTTTGCCGATAACATTTGGGGGAGAGGGGCAGGGGGGCAGGTGGGCAAAATGGCATGTTTGCTCCCACCCATCAGTATTGACCGTGTTGGTCCTCCCTTTCTCCCCCTGCCCCCCACCAAACCAAATCAAAACATCGTCCTACGCCACTGGATAAAGTCAGTTATCCCGCCATATTTACCAACTATTCCTCCTGTTTTAATATATAAGATATATTTCTATAAAATTGTCCGTTCCACTGTGTATTTAATTTCATGCCTCTAATTGTCGAAGTTTTAGCTGATAAGGTACGATATCTAACCTTAGCTGTGAATTAACCCCGAGACTAGTTGTGGTCATTTCGATCTAAGCCCAACCTTGGCGACCTGCACTCAGATGAATTAGGACGTCCTAGGGTAAATCACCCTTAAGGTAGTCCACCGTAAAACGTACAACGCAATATTAATTTTATTTGCGGACAACGAGCAGCCGGCCAAGTGGACCGCACAACGATCAATCTGTAATCTTCTGTGCCCAATTCCCGGGGCCCAACTTCATTTCGTATTGAAAAGCAGACGACATTTGGCATTCTATAAAAAGGGCCGCAGTCGGGTTGTCACTGGGTTTGTAAGGTCACGCAGACTTAGCGACTGTTTGCTAGAACGTCTCATTTATCTAGTCAGTCAGTGAGGCATTGGGGTGTGGGGGGTGGGACTATGGGGGTGGGCGGCGGTCTGGTGAACGAACGGTCGTTCTCCTGAATAGCCTTCCCAAATATGTTTGCAATGTTAAATATGCGTGTATCGGTTGTTGGGGCAAGGTCCGCCAGTCAAGTCCGTGGGGTTCAAACGCTCGTCACGTTTTGGTGTCGGGCTGATGGAATTTCGACCTAAATACCTGTACTGGGCGTTATAGGACGTTGTAGACCCCCTCTTCCGGAAGATTAATTATATTTCTATGTTATAATTATGTATGGCCGTCTTGCTATATTAACCATTGCAAGGTCACCCACGGTGAGGACACAAGGAGGCGTGTGCAGGGAGAGGGGGTGGGGGGGGGGGGCGAGCAGTTGAGAGGGAGGAGGCCTTTCTAAAATAATTTTATTAAATCCTTGGAGTTCGATTTATTTAGGAAAGATATGGCGACATATCAAATTATGCGCACTTGCCGCAATCCTGGATACACATTTGCTACCCTTGCTCAGCAGCAATATTTTTCCATGTTTACCAATATTTCCCCGGCCTATAGACCAGGGTATATCGTTTTCATATATTCAAAAGTTAAAAAAATTGCCGTGACAGCTGCCCTTGTTCTGAACGTCAGCGCATGAACCTTGTAGGTCGGACCGGTGAGCAAGAAACTCAAGTCAATTTCCCCGAAAGCAAAACTTTAAAATATGCTGCCGCTTGTATTATATTCTTGAAGGGATCACACACGACATATCAGACATGTCAGATCGCTTGCTGATGTGATGTAGTCGTTAACCATTTTATGTGCACCCAGCTATAATCAATGGACTTGGGTTTTATGCTGCGTAATCATCTATTGGCGATGGCGTCGAAGGAATATCTCCTTTGTTGCTGTACGGCAACCCACCTAAACGCTTACCCTTTCCTCTTGACGAAATCTAGAGCCATCGGGCAACATTAACCTATATTATATATATATATTTTCACTTTGGCTTGAGAGCAAAGATTTCTTGATAAAGGAGCTCGTAGTTTTTTCTATCAAGGCACTAACGATCCGTACTTTGGGACGATTCTAAACAGCCCTCTAGTCGAGCTCACGTGTCTCGTCGACAGTTTTGCCCTCTCCAATTACCTCCGCCTTGTTTGCCGCGGCGCATACGGCCTGACGCACTTATGGCTTTATATGGCGATTCATAGCGCCGAATGACATTAAATTTGTGTTTTATTTGTCATATTCAAGTCCACAAGTTGCGCAAAAACGTTATATTGCAAAGTGTATTATACCTGCAATATATCCGCCATTTGAAGGTTGTTGCTGCAGAACCATTCCAAAAGTAGAAATGACGTCAGAAAATGGTGTTAATGTATTTATATGTAGTAGCCGGACTATTCCGCATGCATTTGTGAGCGTTCTAAATATACCCCGCCATGTTGTTGCCTCGCTAAGACCCCGTTTCCCCCGGGTCCTCCAGTTGTGGCAGGAAAGCTTCTCCGCCATAGCTGGATTTTTGGCCCGGTATCTTTGCTTAATGCCACCTTGCACAAGATCTTGTTTAACTGCATCTTATGAGTGTCTTGCTAAAGAAGCCATCGTTTGTAACCGTCTACACCCAAAAGCAAAGAGACGCAGTGCGTTTCTCAGTGAACTTTTAGTTTGCACGCTCTTTTTGGAATGTGCTTGGTGAGGACCGGGAACGAACAGTTCTGTGTCAACAAAAACTCCCTCCTCTGCGTGACCTTTCGGACCACCTCGCTCGCTGCGTTCCTCGCGAGCAGCCCTCCATGTTAATGCCAGAACAAACGAACCATGAGCACATAATTTGTCCCCAGATTGGAGCAGATGATATTTGTCGACGTGCATTTGTGTTATGTCTCCCACCTCACCCCAAACCCAACCGACGGCACGGTGACCGTACGGTGAAGCTGATACTGTCTCACGGGCGGATCCAGGATTTGAAAAAGGGGGGGTACATTCAAACTTGCCTACCGGGGGAGGGGGGGGGGGTGGGGTGCACGCCTCAGATAATGTTCTTTCTCAAAAAAGGGGGGGGGGATCCACGGAAGGCTTGCGACCGGGGAAGCGAGGGTCTGAAACATTGCGACTGGGAAGAGGGAGCACGCCGTTCTTCCTCAAAAACGGGGGGACGGGGATCTACGCCCCAGATGGTCTAAATTGTGCATTGAAAAACGGGATCTTCCTCAAAAGTAATCCGCCCATGACTGTCTCCTCTTCTCATTTCGTCAGCGGATTCATTTGCAGACCAACAATGGTCCCTGCATTTGCTGGTATGTTTCATCCGAGTTCATTTCATTGTCACGGACAGTTTCTTGGCCCAATCTCGGCCTTAAAAAAGTGCCGGTTTGCATTTATAAAACAACCGCTAAAGAGCAAAACCGCCCGCCATGTTGATGTTAGTGTTGTAATGTTGCATTCGGCTCTGTTAAGGATGGCCAGAATGTACGGGGATTTTACTCCGGGCTCGGAGTTGGGGAATAGCTCGGGTCAGGTAGAACGAGGTAGCTAGCTTGGCTGGTTACCGCATTCGATGCAACAACAAACGCTTGAAGAGGTTTTATGGTTTATGTAGTATATCATGAATATAAAATGTATTATGTGATTTACAGATGAACTTGTAGCGTGGGCCGATACGTGCATTAAATACCTGTCGTGATGCGATGTGGGTTCCTATGATTTAAAGTCCTTCCCGTGTTCGTATACTTTCCTACTCTAGTTCCATCAAAGGGGCGCCTGCCACGAAGTCGGTATCTCCCGTTGTTCTGTCCCCGACTCGTCTCTCCGTTCCGCCCCTTAACTAACTATCCTACCCTAGTTATATACCCCCTGTAATTCCGAGTGTTATTATAACTGTTGGTATAGATTCAGCCGGCTAGAACAGCGTGACACGTAGTGAACAATTGTGGATTACATTTGGCCTGTTAATGAAGGTGTCACTTAGGATAAGTTCTAAGGTGTTAACAAACAAATAAGGGGTGAAGATAACAATCGTTGTTATGACAGTGGATCTAGAATTGGGTTCCCAGAATTAGCGCTTGGCGTGTTATCTTATTGTTTATGTAATACATTAAAAGAAACTTGAATGGGCGTGTGTAACATTAGCTCTTGGGGGTACAGTTGACAGTGAACCTCCCGTTACTTGTCTACTCAGTCACGTTGGTAACGGGTTTGATGCAAATTTACAAGCGCCCGTTGTAATAGGGTGCATACAAAAATACCCGAAGACGCTGCATGGGCATACATGTTAACGTTGAAAGAAATGACGGCGAATTTGATATATGGTCAAATAGGAAAGTTTGCTAAGCTGGTGAAGGTCAAATGTCGAGCAGTTCGGCGGCGCAATACCATCGGCAGCGGCGTAAAACACGTTCCCCGTTCATCCGTGAAACGGCGATAAAGTGACTACTCGCAGCGCATGGCCTCATGGTCCTCGCCTCAGTTACATGGGTGCTGATTTCGCCGAAGCCAGCTCGAGTGGGTGTTATGTGTCATCGCGCGAGGATGATTTAATCCCTCGGGGGGTGACAGTCTGACACGGGAATCAAACCCACGTGAATTCAAACCTTAAGTACCATTATTCCCTGGCATTACTGATAGATGTAAGTCCACATTGCTGACATTTACATGCGATGACTGGCCACCCTCCCGATGACTGGTTTAGGTCTCATTTCTATAACTGCAGCCTGCTGCAGTACGATCAATGGGGAAACGTGAGATGTTGCTGGCTTGCAATTGAACAAAAAATGCTTGCTGTATTGAAGTGTTGAAAAATAACAACATTCCCTTAAATACATGTATCCACAACAGTGTCGAAAATTTCCCAAATAATGCGTGTTACTTGCTAACAGGAACATATTTACATTCTTGCATCATACCGCCTTGCCTTGTTGTTTACCTACCTTTGAAAGGACAAGTGTAATTGGTTAGTTGTTGTTTGTTGCATCGTTTTTGTTCTTGCCGTCAGTACCGCCTCCTCAAAATCGTCTCTCCTGCTGTTGGTGTCACATCTTGCTATGTGTTCACGAGCAATTAATCTAATGGATACTTCTGAAAAAACATACAATATACACAGTTTCATGTGAAACAAACAACTCTTGTTTCATGTTTCATGTTTTTTCGGTCCTAAGGTATTTAGATCTACTTGCAAAAACACCAAGCTGCAATATGTAGGTATGACCCAACATGGGTTTGTGTTTTAGTCTGTACGGAATATCCATGTAAGCATCATCGTCGCCTCTAGCTGTACCTTTGACAAAATGATAATCGGTAGATATATGATATAAACCTCCGATTGCCTCCGGGAGTCATATGTTAGTCTTCGTCATTAAAAGAAAGTAAACCTCCTTGAACAAACAAACCAAACTTTATATTAAAAGAAGGAGAATAAATATAAGTACATTTACTGCTCATAATACTATGATCTGTAAAACAAGTATCTTAATTGACTGCTTTAACTTTTTCGAAATGTACGGTATTGAGCCGATTGCTTAACATGAGCAAACCTGTAGATCAAAGTTTGATAAATTCGTTTGATGATGAATCGTGCGATCGACCAATGTCGTGCTTGAACTCCCTCAAGCATGCAACATCAAATTCTTCCTCTCTATGACCTGTTTTTCTAACTGAGCTAAAGAACCAGTAGCATTCATTAATCATGCAGCTGGGATCGCATTCCATGCGAACGTTGGGTGGAGGATTCCCGCTGTGACATCTTCGTTACCCTCGGCTGGACGCACACCTCTTGCACAATGAGATGGACTTGCAGAGGGCGTTTGACACGCGCTGTATTTCAATGGCGTGGACTTCACTGGGCGTTTGACATTGTAGAGTCTTTCTAATCTTAGAGCAGCCTCGGGCGCTCGCTTGAAGTGAATCAAACCGTCAGTATCCATTGACCGCTGCACTTCTTATTTATAATGACCTGCGTCATAACCTTGACATAGTTTACACTGCCCTTCTATTTTTATTAACTCATACGCCATTCGCCAAGATGGAAATGTATGACACCTCACAAGCAACAAGGTTCAACAAATTTGGTCAAATCAAGCTCGTCAGAAACGTCCCTTGTTCGCAAAGTTTGAGCATTTGAATTTGTGTTTCGATAAGGCAGAATGCTTGAAATGAAACTAACAACATGCCGACATCAGAACTTTTCCTTGCTTAGCGATATCCTCCGTTGTATATTTGTCCCTCGTAAATATAAAAGTAAAAATTTTGATATGCCGATATCGCGATAAAAGCCTGGCTTAGGTCGATGACTTGCACGATATAATTTATAATGGGGTGAACGACCGGGGTGCATTAATGTTACAGCCGAGATACCAGGCGCCGAGTCTACTTTAACAGTCTTTTCAAATAAATGATGGATAAAAAAGGTAGCTTTGATTCACTGACTTATGCGGGACTGCGACTCCCTTGAGACCATGTTTGGGTATATTTGCTGCGGGAGTGCTGTTGACTGTATGTTTCCTGTTGGCTAATAATGTTGTTTTCCTTCGCGGCAATTGAAATTCCTGGGCTAGCTACGGCGCCAGGCATTGTCGCCCTGGAAACTGACGAAAACATCGGTGGCAGAGGTTTAACAGATGAGACATAACCGAAATACAGAAGCAAGTTTTGTTTGTCAACACCTGTCCGCGGGATTCAGGTTGTCGTACTTTGGTCGTTCCGTCACGCTGTCTTGGTCTCTCTCTCTCTTGGCTCGCACCCCTCACCCCCCACCGACCCCCCCCCTCACTATAACAAGGCTGAGGGCCAATCATCTGCCATCACCTTCAGCCCCGTCCGCCACGCATGGACTGAGACCGAGGCGCTATATAAGAACACCCACCTCTGGCATTTGCAATAAGTTTCGCGAGCGGGGAGCGAGTAAAGTGCACAGTGCCACGAGCGTGTGATAACCAACGTGTCTTTGCCGCTGTGACTTGGAGGATCACTCTCTGAGACTTGAGGAAAGCTTCGTCAGCAGAGCGCAGTCAGCGCCTGGTCACCTCTCATACACCTTCACGCCGGGACTCAACTGTGTTATTTTGTATCCATCGCAGATAATATGACTCAGCATTATTGGAGCATTAATGATGGGTCGAATCACAGGGTGACTTGAATATTAGAATTGTGAGTGTGAGACACTATTCCCGTGGAACTGAAAAATCGGATTCACCTTTTCACTGCTGGAGGGCTCTTCAACACAGAATCCGATGTGGACATATTATATGAGTTAAAGTCACCCTCAACGACAGTGGCACTAAGTGATTCTCCTCGCCTGCACAGACATTGATCGACTTGTTGCATCAGTCTCATTGGGATTCCTGTAACCGCTGTGGTAAGTGAGAGATCATTAGCTACATGTCTTTGTGTTATGTGCAGTGTGGTCGCGTTTCATTCATACAGCCTCATACAGATAATAATCTAACGGCTTTTTATTGTGCGCAATCTCAGCATTCAAGTGATGGAATGAAAATGAACAGATATTTATTTGTTATTTACCAGGCCAAGTAGCAATTGACCACAGTCAGTAACGCGCCCTTCTTCGCCATGCTACGATTTGCTCTATGGGCTGAATGCACTAGTCAAGGTTACATGATATCAAAGGCTTTATTCAAGTCTATTCGCCGACATGTCACGTGTCGGACGTAGTATTTACACTACCGCCAACTGCTTGGCTCTTTCCCCCCATTATTGCCTGGCAATATCTAACTGGTTTACCCTCTGCCTTTTGTCAGGCTGTTGACAGATTGCTGCGGGCCCCACCCCACCCCCACTCATACCTACATCAGCATTTGTTCGGGTCACGACGTTACCAAAGCCCCCCCCCATTTCTTCCTCGACAAGAGCTTGCCTTTAATACCATGTTGTGCAGACAAAGAAATGCCCGATTTATTTGGGGCACAACGCTATATATATCGGCCTCAGACTATTTGATACAATTTGTCATCAAAACTATTATCACTAATAGCTTGAATGAAAATGCGAATGAAAAGAGCATACATTCAATATATACACAGCTATAGTCCATGTCGTAAGCTGAAATATGTTACTAATTGGTGTCTTGAAAGGGGGGGGGGGTTCAGTGTCCGGTGTCCATTTTTGAAAATTCTCAGTGTCGAATGTCGATTTTTCACGACGTTTCGTGTAGCTTTTTGGCTACGTACAGTGTCGTTTTATTCTTTAAAAAATCCCCCGGTCTTCAGTGTCGGAATTTGAGGGTCAATGTCGAATGTTGATTTTTTTAAATATGCTTGTGTCGCGTGTCGCCAGTGCTGAATGTGGAACGAATGTCGGTATGAGTTGAGCTTTCTGGCCAGTGAGCCGGCGGATCCAAGTGAAAGGACGATATGCACATGGCATTGGTTCGAGTGCGCGATGGGTTCATCTCAGCACAGCCTCTCATACCCTGTCCGAGATTTTAGGCGAGGATGGAGTAGGAAAGGAGATGTGTGCCGAGATAAACCCATATACCACGAGAAGGAATGTCATATGCATTTTCTCGCACGAACCGTAGTCAAATTTCACCCTGAAAGGTGACAAATCGAACCTTTTCGAAAGTACCCAGTGTGTGACAGTGCTAGGTGGGTCTATCCCAGACCTGGTGTGACAATGAGGCGCAGCCCAGTGAGTGCTAGGTGGGTCTATTCCAGACCTGGGGTGACACTGAGGCGCAACCCAGTGAGTCCTAGGTGGGTCTATTTCAGACCTGGTGTGACACTGAGGCGCAGCCCTGTGAGTGCTAGGTGGGTCTATTCCAGCCCTGGTGTGACACTGAGGCGCCGCCCAGTGAGTGCTAGGTGGGTCTATTCCAGACCTGGGGTGACACTGAGGCGCAACCCAGTGAGTCCTAGGTGGGTCTATTTCAGACCTGGTGTGACACTGAGGCGCCGCCCAGTGAGTGCTAGGTGGGTCTATTCCAGACCTGGTGTGACACTGAGGCGCAGCCCAGTGAGTGCTAGGTGGGTCTACTCCACACCTGGTGTGACAATGAGGCGCAGCCCAGTGAGTGCTAGGTGGGTCTATTCCAGACCTGGTGTGACAATGAGGCGCAGCCAAGTCAGTGCGAGAACAGTGCGAGAACAGGGATATTACGTGACAGCCGACGAATACATCTTCTACACATGCTTTATTTTCTCACGAGTGTCATACCCTCGAATCATTTATTTATGCCCCATTCGACTTGGTAGAAAGCAGCATATATTTAAACGATATATCATCGAGACAGATTGTGTCGCCAACATTGGGCGAAGCCTTACCCCTGCCACTGCCTCGACCAGTAGCCACTTACTGAGCCTGCCGACTCATGCGTGGAGATCCCATAGATATTCAAACATAAACTGTGTCGACGAAATGTGCGAGAAACGTTGTGCGAGGCCGCTGCTGCTTGACACCTCTTGTGTGCACTCCATTCACTGAAGGTATTTTTCACGGTAATACTTTTGTATATTGTGTTTTTACTAAACACCATGTGTACGTATAGGGCGGACCCGAGCTCTACCACTCCAGCGAGGCGGAGTGTTGTTTCACCGGTTGCCTAAATGTCGTACGTAAAAAACATAGAAAGGACACGGCCATAATAAAATCGCCTTATATATACATGTATATATATAGATATATATATATATTTACATATCGGCTAATGTAATTCCTAAGTCTACACAGCTCAACTGGTCGGCGGTCCGGTCTGTCCATGTCCGGCATACACCGGGTCCGTCACCCATGCCTGGCGGGTAAAGAGGTGTCGTGTTCAAAAGTTTTCATTCTCCCTCAGGGGGCTTTGTTTCATGGCGATGCCGCCAGGCGGCGCTGTTTGTTCTCCGGTGCCATAATTGTCATAAGCCGTTTCGTTGCCTCCCGTGGTCGTTAGGTGGCGCTGTGTAACGTTTTGTTTGTTGGCTTTATCACAATAGGAGAGAACAATAGTGATAGGTGTGGTGGGGAACTGAGTCAACCTGTCGCTTGGTCGCCATCTATACCGCTGTCAGGCGTTACGAGGTGCATATATACACAGGCGGTACAGCTGTTTATATTTTCTGCCGACCAATACTGAAGTCCTTATAATCTATTGCGATGTTGATGTTGTATGTACCGTCACACAATATGACCAGCCTTTTGCTTTAGTAATGTCGTCATCGACTTATTTATCGATGAATGGAAGATACAAACATGACAAGACAGTAATAATTAAAGATCTCTGGCCAAGGTTCCTTACTTTCTGGCAGTGCGATAACCCACTGTTTGTTACTCGACAAACAAAGAAGTACCCGAGTCTGGGTTCTGCGTTTGAGTTTTCTTGCTTCTTGACGAAGCGGTGATCTATCGGTTCAACAAAGCTGAGCTAAGATGTCTTTGATAACGTCATAATCTTGTCATAGCTGTCTCGGGCGCAAACATTATGGCGCAGAGGCTTGTTTATGAACGGTTTTTCGAAGAAACCAAGCTCATTTCCATGTGTGTCAGTTTCAAAAATTGTACTCTTAAAAAGCCATATCTTAGTCCCACAAGTGTGTTCCTCCTTCAAAGGTTCTTTATTTATTTTCCAGTGCCGCTAAGAATCTTTTTTTATTTATCTGAAATGGGCGTCCCGTAGGTGTGGCCCACAAACAAACGGTGATTCAATGGTCATTAAAAGATTTCTTTCATGTAAGCACGACCTTCATGTTGTCCTGTAAACTTAAGGGCCGGTCCTGTGGGGAGCGTGTTTTGCCTGCAGTGCATCATGCGAAGTACATTCCTCATCCAGCCAGGCCAGGTATGGCTTTCACTTCAAATGCCAGGCATGCTTCGCTCATAATAAGAACGACCAGATTCCCCAACGTTTCAATTCAACACCGAGTAATTATATTCATCCAGGGTCGTTTATTTTATGCGCTAGAAACAACCCCTGGATTTTTCTTTCACCGCATTCAAGTAGCCGCAGTGGGTATTTCTTCTGGGCCGTGAAACCTTCGATACGATCAGTTGAAAAGGCTCTTTCCGCGATGTGGTATATATATATATATATATATATGGAGGGAGTGCAAATATCACGCGCGCGCTTGGCGAGCAAGGTGACCGCCAAAAAATGTCGTCTGAGAAGAGTTTGACGTCACAACATGTACGTAGGACGTTGCCAAATAAAGAGATCGTGCGAGGCAAACTTACCGCGATATATTAATAGCTTGAGTTATGTCAGAACTAAACGCCCTTGGAGTACGTCAAATAAAATTGGGGGGCGGCAAGGGGTATTGTCGTTCCTCGGGTATGGGGTTTTCATTTCACCGTGAATTGGGAATGAGGCAAATAATTCTTCGTGAGTAGGGAATGGGGTATTAGACGACCGTCATGATCAAGGATATTCGGTAATCGTGAACTGGGAATTTTAAGACTAAATAACCGTGAATCAGGAAATCGCTAATTTATATCATGTATCCGCCCTGTATACTGGGAACTATCATGTTTAATTCATCGTGACCTGGGAATAAAGAAATTTATTCTCCGTGATCTGGGAACACTACCCCCCCCCCCTTGCCCCCCCCCCCCCGCAAGGGATTAGCATTTTGTTAACGCATTTTGATGGCGTTGTAGAATTTTCGTCTTATAGGGTGTGTACAGTAGAGGCACACATCGTTTTCAAATAATGTACTGATTGTGTGAGACCGCTGTGGATCTGTAGTGGTCACTGGTAGACATGAACAGGACGACAGGGGGGGGGGGGGGGCGCTATACAATTCGCAGTAAAGGTAAGATTCCTAATACGATAAACCTTGTTACGACGCCAAACGCTTCGTCGCGAAACTTTTCGCACCAAAGTGTTGGCACCAACATCTTCGCATCAAAGTGTTCGCACCAAGCGTTCGCACCAGTATTCGCACCAAACGTTCGCACCAGTGTTCGCACCAAGCGTTCGCACCAGTGTTCGCACCAAGCGTTCGCACCAGTGTTCGCACCAAGCGTTCGCACCAGTGTTCGCACCAAGCGTTCGCACCAGTGTTCGCATTGGAGCGCTCACACCAGAGTTCGCACCTTGGCCCGCTGCTCCATCTCGCTGGCTGCACGACAAAGCCGAGGAGGGGGGTGCTGCCCATCAGCTCACTTGGATGCCTCCTCAGGGTCGACAAGAGCCAGTGCCACCCACGGCAATACTAAGCATAGATCGACGCCGCGACAAGCCCAACATTCCTTTGCAGTACTCAACAATGCTGCCAGGCCGCCCCGCCATGTTGATTCTCGAAGATTATGAAATTTCTTGGAACCGAACAAAGGCTTAAAACACACATTACGCGACTACCGTATTCATTCGAATTGCAGCCCACGCTTAGCCAAGGGCCAAATCCCCAGTCTACCAGGCATCCATGACGTAAGATGCAAGCATTAATCCTTAAACCCGGGATTCGGTATTATATGAACCAACAGTGTCACTTATCTCAATATTTAACAACAGCTCTTGAGGCCAAAAAAAAATATGAGTCTGGTGTCTGGCGAGCATAGGGTCAATATTGATCATTTTACGGTTAAGGTTGGGATAATTTATTGTCAAGGTCATGCTGTGTTGTTCACTTACTCACTCACTCACTCACTCACTCAGCACTCGACGTTCCAACATGATCGCGGCGTTGACATGTCAAACAATTCTCGCTTTGTGACTTGCTTGCAGTGACGTAATTTCCGGTCTCGTTTTGTGCACGAGGAAGTGCATACAGCTAATCGCTTGGCACACGAGGATCTCGTCTAGCTGTTTCAAAAGTGTGCAAGTCTCAGTTGCTGTGACATAGACTTGCAGGCTTGTGAACGCCATGAGAAATGAATAGGCATGCTTGGTAGTACAGTTTGTTTTCTTGATATGGATAAAGATGTCTATTTTTAACTGTGTTGTATTTTCAGATATCAAACCAAAATGGCGTCGTTGAGACCCGTATTAATGCTGGCAGTGACTCTCTGCTTATCATGGGCACAGACCATCGAAAGAGGTAGGCATTAGCACTCTTCCCATACAAACACTGGATTGGATTAAATGAATGTTTCCAATTGAGATGGCTCCAAGGAATAAGTAGATTATTCTTGAATTGTTACCGACGATGCCTCGTTTTGCCTCGATTCGTTAGTTTGATCTAACACTACCTCACCGTACCATGATGTGATAGTAAACAATTTGATTATCGAATTTTAGCGGATGTGTCGCATAATTAAGTTAATTAAATTAAATTACGCTTCAAACAGACTGGTTGGTGATTAAATCCTCGTGTGAAACATTCTCACAAGCGGCGTCCCTTTAATTTGTCCTGCGTCATGTACTACTATATAATGTCGTATGTGACATCGAAATGACATGAAATTCTTACGTGTGTCGCTCCAGGCTGTGAGGGCGAGGCCGATGTTGTCTTCATACTGGACGCCTCCATGTTCACCACGGCTGTGCAGTTCGAGGCGAGTTCCGACTTCTTGCGGAGCGTGGCCGTTGGGCTGGACATCGGCTATAACCGGACCCGATTCGGCGTCGTCACCATCTCGGACAACAGCTCCTCCGTCATCGACCTGCTGGACTACAGCGAGACGCGCTTCCTGCTGGCGGCCATCGATGATCGTGTGACCTACCGAGGCACTAACGTTCCGGATATGGCCAGCGCCGTACGCGTCGCGCGCACACAGGCGCTGACGGAACTGAAGGGCGACCGGCCGCGTGTCCCGGATATTGTAGTCTTCATGGTGGCGCACACCCTCCCTTACGCCAACGGCGCCGTGCAGTCCGAGATCAACCTGCTGAAGGACAACAACGTGGAAATCATCGGCTTGGTTTATGGGACCAGTGATAGGGCATATCACATGGGCCAGTTGGCGCAGGTCGTGTCAGAACCCATCGAAGACAACTCCCTCGTCGTTGGAAACACCGATACCTTCCCCTCCATTCTGGATGAACTCAGAGAACGACTGTGCGGGGAAATCCCAGGTAAGTGCGTTCTGCATGGTCACGTGGATGATTGCAATTTGTTGTCTTTTCGTTGCCCTAGATAGACTTCACTTCGATAAAATGAACAGTAGCAATCGGGTGTTGGTATCACCATGTGTAAGTAAATAAGCACCTAAGTACGGAAGTCGGCCCACTACGCGAGAGTTTTGGTTTTAAAGCAGTTGGTGAGTAGGTGGAAGCATCGTACTATGAGATACGGAATTCGGTAATGAATCGCGAATTTATGTAATTTATGTAGGAAAGGGTAGGTAATATATGTTTAAGAAGGATAAAAGTCTTTCGCAAAGAGTAGGGATTTACTCCCTGAGACGTGGCTCCTCTTATATATAACGTCCTTAGCTTATATATTCAGTACCCTGCTCGCAACCACCAGCCGACAAAGAACCAATTGTGTGTTTGGTGTACTTACAGCTTGCGCTGGCGAGGCCGACATCACCTTCATCATGGACTCCAGCGGCAGTATCGGTCTGCTAGGCTGGCAGCAGCTGACCAGCTTCGTGGCCCAAGTCGTGAACAACCTGTACGTCAACGAGAACGGCATCCGCATCGCCATCATCACCTACTCCGGTCGCTCCAAGGTCGAGTTCCCCCTGGACCGCTACTACACCAAGGAGGAGCTGTTGACCGTCATCCGATCCCTGCAATACGAGGAAGGCTCGGGGACAAACACTGCCGGAGCCATCAACCGCGCGCTGAGCGATGTCTACAGGCCGGGTACGGGCGACAGGCTGTACGTTCGAGACATCGCCGTGGTCATCACGGACGGATTCTCCACCATCGACGCAGATTTGATCGAGGGGGTAGCCACACGGGCGCACGACCTGGGAATCAGGACCTTCGCTATCGGCGTCGGGGCGGAGGGCGATAACAGGTTCCGGGCCGAGCTGGACTCCATCGCATCCGACCCGAACGAAGATCACGTGTTCCCCCTGGGAAGTCTCGCCAACCTGGACAAGATCCAGGACACTTTGGTGCGCAGGACGTGCAGAGAAGCGCCCCCTTGTGAGTCAACTTTTCTTTCGTTGTAATGGGTCTAATTTATATCGATTAAGTGGTCAGTAATTTTCGTGATGTCATTCATTAATGAATGAAAAGCCATGATTATTCCACAGTTATGTTTCATGTATATTAGTGGTTGCTCATATCTAAAACACTATTGCACGGCTAAGCCTTGACATAAACGGCAAAGACGACAGCCTGAAGGTCACAGAAACAGCCAAGATAGTCAAGTAGGCTACATTGTCAACTATGTCCAACATACTAGAGACATGATAACAATAGTCAAGTACATTGTCAAGTATGACCAAAAGCTATAGACATGATAATAAAAGTCAAGAATAATGTCAAGTATATCACAAGGCTAAAGACATAATAAATGCAATAATCAATATATTTCATTTCTTTCCACCCGCGCAGCCTGCGACAATTCTCTGGACATCGTCTTCATCTTGGACACATCCGGGTCCATCAGCGAGCCGGACTTCGAGCGTGTGGTTAACTTCATCCGGGACCTTTCTAGTCGGCTGAACGTAGACGCTGGGTTGGCACGTGTTGGCGTCGTCACCTACTCCACTGAGGTCAGTCTGATCTTCCACCTCAACCAGTACACCTCAACCCAAGAGATGTCCTTGGCCATACAGAGCATCCGGTACCAAGGCGGCCGCACCAACACCCACATGGCCCTGGCCTACGCCCGTGACGTCATGTTCACCGCAGAAAATGGAGATCGCCCGGTAAGATGATTTAAAATATATGGTGCAAGAAATATTTTACTTTGTGCGTGTTGTTTTTTAACTTTAAAAAATAGAAGGATGTTTTACTTTGTGTATATGTTTTTTTAATTTAAAAAATAGAAGGAAGTAGCAAAGACCCTATAAAGTAGAAGTTTGAAAGTAGAAAGACGATGGAAGTATCCAAAATATAAATTAATACCAACTGTATGGAAAATAATTTCTTCAAGAATAAACAAAAAGTGACGTCATACCCGCTTTTTTCTTTCGGACATCAGAACGTTCTGGACTTCGTCATGATCATGTTTTATTCTCATCTCACTGCAATTATAGCACAGTGGAAATATTTTTTGTAAAAAATGGTAAACAAAAACTGACGCCCTATTTGCTTTCTTCTTTCGGAAAACAGAACGTTCTGGACTTGATCCTGATTATCTCCGACGGCGAGTCGACGGACCTGGCGGCGGCAGCGGCAGAGGCCAGGATCACCCGCCAGGAGATCGACATCATAGCCATGGGCATTGGCGACTGGGTGTCCCAGACCGAGCTGGCCGCCCTGGCCTCCCACCCCGAGAGCCGTAACGTCTTCCGGGTGGAGAACTACGAATCGCTCTTCTCCATCACTGACGTCATCATCACCTCGGTCTGCGACGGTAAGGCCTTAAATAGGAGTGTTGTGGGCGTTGGTGACGTCATTTTAGTGATTAAGGTGCACAATCTTACGGCATAATAACCTCGGTCTGCGACATTAAGGCATTAAATATAGATGCATATATATAGGCGTTTGTCACGTGAAATTCAAGTTCATTCAGTGACGTAGGTACGTGCGTTCTTTGGATGAATTATTGTAATTATCTTGTAAAATGAAAAGATTTATGCATGGTGAATATGGTCAGAAGGAGTAACATTGCCTATAACGATGTAACCGGGATCATATAATACCGATTGCGCAAATCTAGTTCAAAGATTACTCATTTTATTTTGAGGTTTAAAAAAATGGTTATCTTTATACTTATTTGATGTGGGCTTTTTCTTTGGTTTAGTTGTCAACGACTGCGAAAGCAATCCGTGTAAGAACGGAGGATCGTGCGTGGATGGTATGAACGTATACTACTGCAAGTGCCGCCCAGGGTTCACCGGAAAGAACTGCGACCAATGTAAGTGACGTCACTCCGGTTTCAATGGTTTCTCCAATCATTACAATTATCCAATATACATGATTTAGTTTTCACAATATATTCATGATTCCTGCAGTGCCACGGAAAGTCTGGAATAAGCTATATTTACTGTAAAAGTTTCAACTAGTGGTTTCTTCCATGAAGAGTGAACAATGTGGTTTCACGACGCTTTTTACATTAATTACCACTAATCTAACTAATCTGAACCTCTGATAACTGCATCACATAAATAGATGATATCTAACCATGCATAACAGACAATCATCCACAACAAAGACGTCACCATCTTGGTTTTTTCGGTATTTTGCAGCCTGTCGCCTGCCGGCAGACGTAGTTTTCGCTCTGGATGCGTCTGGCTCCATTGAGAGGGAAAACTTCATCCAGATGCAGGAGTTCGTCACTGACCTGATCTACGGGATTGACATTGAGGAGGGCAACAGTAGAATCGGACTCCTCACCTTCTCCGATCAGGCTCAGGTACGGTTTTACTTCAGCGATAATATGTGGCTAATTGTGACATATATGTCAAAATATGTGAATCGGATAGCATATGCTGGAGTTAAACATCGCTCTCTGTATGTAAATATTACGGTGACTATCTTGTTCGTATTTGTTACTGTTTTTGCTAATTGATTAATGAATAATTTTAATTAAATACTGATATTTGTTTAAACTGGGACCATTTATCCTCGCACATAAACGTGGCATTAACAGCAAACGTTCAGTGCAAACACACCGCAAATAGCTGCGACATATTGTTACCCGTCTGCTAATCTCTGCCCGCGATCCTGCAGTCGGTGTTCTACCTGAATGAACACAATACGACCCGCGGTGTGGTGAACGCCCTCAACCTGCGCTACACGGCGGGTACCA
This sequence comes from Arenicola marina, assembly GCA_964019135.1. Taxonomy (NCBI): domain Eukaryota; kingdom Metazoa; phylum Annelida; class Polychaeta; family Arenicolidae; genus Arenicola; species Arenicola marina. The sequence continues at coordinate 11,859,577 of OZ025259.1, read as the reverse complement.
CCAACACGGCCGACGCCCTGCGCCTGATTCGGACGGAGATGTTCAGCGCTGAGAGCGGCGACAACGAGGGCGCCGTTAAAGTCGCCATCGTGCTCACCGACGGCAAGAGTGACGTCAGAGAGGAGACGATGGCCGAGGCGGTGGCGACGCGCAAGGCCGGGATCCACCTGGTGGCCGTCGGGGTCGGGTCCAGCGTGGAGGAGCAGGAGCTCAGGGGGATCGCCTCCGATCCAGATGAGGCCAACGTCTTCCTGGTGCGAGATTTCTTGGCGCTGACAGGGATTATCGCTCCCATGCTCCAAGCTATCTGCAACGGTGAGCATGAGGATGATTTGTACTATTGTCAGAAAATGAAATAAAATGTTTGTGTTTTGCTGGAGGGTATAATCGGGCCAACTATTGTCAGCAGGCATGTCTACCATGTGTACAAGTGGACACGTTTTCTTGGTCATTAGTGCTGGTAAGGTTAGGAACTACCTATGCCGCTACAGTAATTTATAGCCGCAGTGAAGGAACGACTTCCCAATGTAGAATACCGAATGTTTTGAATGAGAACATGTTAAAAACGATCATTTGTGTGATAATACTTACTAAGATATGTAAAATATACGATTTTTTTTGTAAAATTATGTGTTAAAAAAAGTTTTCAAGTTAAACTTACCCAGCGGCCGCTTTTGCTCACTAATTACATTACGCGTTACCCCTGTTTCCAGCCGAGGATGAGTGTATGAGCGGGCCTTGCCAAAACGACGGAACATGTTTGGATGGTATCGGCTCCTTCACCTGCAAGTGTCCCCCTGCTTTCACCGGACCCACCTGTGAAAGAAGTATGTATCTGGCACAGAAATCTGCATTTATGCATAGATTGTTAGGTTAAAAAGAATAACGAAATAAAGACAAAGGCAAACTAATGACAATCTATACAAATCATCTACAAAATCGTATGCATATACATCAAGTGACAATTGTAAAAAAACTTTCCATTATTTTATTTTTTGCTCTTGCGCCTACTTGCACGTGATAAATGCCTTGCGTACCATGGTTGACTGACGGTTGACTTGTTGTACCTGCAGACTGCGCCAACCCAGTCGACATCGCTTTCCTCGTGGACTCGAGCGGCAGCGTGGAGGTCGAGCAGTACAACAACGTCATCAACTTCGTGAAGGACCTCGTGCGTCAGATGGACCTGGACTCGGACCTGGTGCGCGCCAGCATCATCTACTTTAGCGACGACGCCGGGGTGCAGTTCAAACTGAAGGGCCGGGCCGACATCGAAGACCTGCTGTACGCCGCCGATACCATGCCGTACCTAGGGGGCAAGACCAACACTGCTGGAGCCCTACGCAAGATGCGCAACGACATCTTCAATGGCCGGGACGGCGACCGGTTGACGGTGCCCAACTACGCGGTGGTGATCACCGACGGCGTGCCCAACGTGGAGGCGGACAACACCATCGGGGAGGCCATCTCGTCCAAGATTGACGGCACGCACATCATATTGGTGACCGTCGGCAGGGGCATGAATACGGGCCGGAACTACTTGCAGCTGCACGGCATCCCCAGTCAGCCCGTGCCGGAGAACTTCTTCAACGTCCTGAGCTTTAACGACCTCTACAAGCTGGTGCCCGACGTAGCGGCCGCGCTTTGTAACGGTATGTAGGCTCACTTATTACGACTTCCGTTCTGATAGCCAGAAGAGCCCGTATAACGGAGGGAGTCGCATCATAATTATACGAAATTTACCAATGGGCGTGCATATTGGTGCAACAATCTTTAACTGTTTGGGTTTGCACCATTGACTGGGTTCTGTTCTTGTAACACGAAGTGGACAGCCACATTTCGTTTTAGACCGGACCGCAGGGGCCACATATTGAGTATGTATATATTTAATGCAAATATGACGAGTTTATTAATATTATGCATGCATTGCACGCTAGTTTTATTATTTACTTTAGATTTAAGTATCTTTTCACACAATGTGGAGACGGACCACCACATGGTGTGTGGACATCTTTGCCGAGTTCGAGAAGCTGTTCCCTTATTGAATTGGTGCACCGCGTATGATTTAGATGCCAATCTTAATTTTGCGTGTCTGTCTTTGTAGACGTTGACGAATGCCTCAGCGAACCCTGTATGAACGGCGGCGATTGTCAAGATGGACTAAAGCAGTTTGTCTGCCTCTGTCCAGATGGATTCACTGGGCTCTTCTGTGAGAGATGTAAGTGTCGGAACACTGTTCCAAAAACCCATTTTGCACATGTTAACACGTGGAAAAACATTGTCATTACTATATTTCCTTTGGCAGACCGACCCAACAGGCTCATTATGGTTGTTCCCGTTCCTAGTTCATTTTGTGACATTGTTGCTTTGGTGGTCGTTGTAATAACCCCCCAATTTGGACATATTTCCAGCTTGCAGCCGGCAGAGGGACATAGTCTTCCTGGTCGACGTCTCCGGCAGTCTGGAGCAGGGCTACGACATGCAGGTCTCCTTCATGAAGCAGCTCGTCATGGGCCTCGACTTCAAGTTCTCCAGAACGAGGGTCGCGTTGGTCACCTTCGCCGGCGGCTCGTACGGGGCCCAGGTCGAGTTCTACCTGGACACCTACAACAGTGAGCAGGACGTTCTTAATGCCATCGGGATCAACACCGTGGAGTACCGGACCAACATCGCCAACGGCATCCTGGAAGTTACCGATAACGTCTTTGTGTCGGATCGCGGGGATCGCAACGGCGTCGACAACATCCTGGTGGTGTTGAGCGACGGCAAGGCGACGGAGGATGAGCGACGCACGACGCTGGAGGCCTCGCGCGCACAGAATGCCGGGATAGAAATCTTCACGATCGCAGTCGGGGAATCGGTGAACCTGGACATGATGCGGCGCATCGGCAACCCGTCCAGCCAGTACACTTACTGGATGAAGACGCGGTCAGCCGTGGACAGCACAGTGGCGCGGGTACTGGACGTTCTCTGTATTTAAACATGAACAATAATAATAATAGCAATCACAATTGTGATGCAGAGACTCAGTCAAGTACGCGGAGACGTCGCCACCCTCGTTGCTGACTGGAACAGACCGTTAATGAAAAAGAGTTACCATGACACTCGTGTAGTAGTAACAGAGGGACGGTGCAGAGATGTTGTGCGCATGCGCAAGGCTTGACTGTTACTGAAGAGGTTGATTGGTTGACAACGAACTCATAAAAACCTCGGCTCACAAACAATGGGTAAGCTAATGGAAGCGTCTCGTACAGCAAGGGAGAATTATTATTAAGCAAAACCTGAGAGACGTAAACAGCATATACTCAAAAACGAAATGGTCGGCAAACTGTGATACAGAATGGGAATGTTTTGTTTTAAACTCCACTTCATCAACATACGTTCTAATATGTGTTCATATTTAACATTTCGCATCGGTGTATGGAAAGCAATTCTCACTTAATACCACATATAAATCTTCACTCTGTATATAAACATCCGAGAATAATAGCCTGAATAGGCCTCTTATGCTGTCTGCTTTATATAATTTCTACGTAAGAAAGAGTTTAGATAATACATATGCCTTCAATGAATTAGGTTTCACTCAGTAATGTCTTACAAAATCACGTACCATGGGTCACATGCCTTTGTAAATATTTGTTTCACGGCGTTGGTGCGTCGTATGCATTGTATTTCTTACTGACCTCACACTGAGTATCTGTCCACCGACCTCACTCCAACATACGAGTCCTAGTCTGGGAGATCGACGTGGAGGAACAGGGCACTAGCTACCTAACCCCACTCACACTAGCTGACGAATCACAAACCACTTTTACTTTAGTGGGGAGGAAATGCTCTAATATGCACAGCTGCTAATTATGTCAGTTTTTATCGACCGCATCCAAAGGCATCGTTTTTACATTGTTGCTTTGCTGTTTAATTTGTAATTCATTTTAGATGTAAAAAGTATAATTGCCTCTTTTTGTGTGTATTTGATTTTTAAACTTAAGTTTTGATTGTCGTACATTAAAACATTCAGGCAGACAACCAGAGAGATCATCAGAGGTGATTTTAACGAGATATTACGCTAAAAATGTTTTATATATTTTCATATGCGGAAAAACTGCTTTGCTTGTAAATACTGCTTTCAGAAAAGTTTCTTAGTTGCTTTTTTACTTACGTGAGAAGGATGTTCGACGACTGGTTGTGTGTGCATGTATGAAACACCTGTGCAAGTAATCATTTCTTTTTGATTCGTGGACAGCACACAATGATTTGATCTCGCGAAGCCGAGATTTGCGTCAAACGCATATCGAAAGTGAAATAAGGTAGACTGTTAATAAAACAGAATGATCTCTTACATAGTATATGCTGCCATAAAAGTCCCGAATCAAGCTATAAAGAAAATATGTGCTCAGGTCGTACTACTTGACATGGTATGTAAGATTATATGAGTGGTCCTTATATTTATTGTGTTGAGAAGGCTACTATCGTGTTTTAGTGTCGTTGGTTCACTCAGAATGCACTCTGTATGGCTAATTCACACATCCTGTTATACAACCATTGGATGTATGTGCTTGTATTATAATATCGACCACTTCCGTTCTCTGATATAAAGATGTACTACATCAGACTCAGTTTGATATGTACCAGATGCTACCGTGTATATACATTTTCGAAACACGAACGGGAAATAAATAAAGCATATATAGATATATAATTTTATGTTGTTTTTCTGATTCCACTAACAAATGAGCTTTGAGAACATGCATCTCCAAGTAAATGTCCCCCACCGAGCTGAAGCATGTGCGATTTGCTAATAGAACAGTTAATTTTTGAAAACGACATTATCGATCTAAAATATTGATATATATAGAATAAACGACTTTGCGACACTGGAGCAGCCGACTTGAGAATAAACGCCACACCGTATGGTGTCGCCGGTGAAGGAAGGACAGCGACATTGACAAATCAGATATCGCCACGCATGACTACACCGCAGGACCCAGAACTGGTAATGCTACCATCACTGGAGACTTCAACTGCAAGGAACACAAAGCCGGACGTTGTTCTCCCAACTGTTGCCCCGACCCCCAAAGTATGTTCGGAACGCTCGGAATACCCGTATGTTTACGTCATTGGCGATTCCCAAGGGAGCAAAACATCCTTTAGATAACAACGACCTCCACTTCTGTCTGGGTCCTATGAACGGAATGAGCGGCAAGCCGGTAACCCGACCGCGCATTGTGTGGTGATTAATATCAGTCATCCAGTGACCACAAGCATCCACAGGGACTTCAGTGCTCGGGGGGTAAACACCCCTTACCTTACTCCCTCCCCCTACCCCCTCTGTCTATCGGCGTCCAACCAACCATACACCTCGCATCATGTGAGGCCAGGGCATATATATAGCTCCACGGAGTTTGAATGGCATTGTGTGGGACGGTCCTAAATCTGTCAGAGTAAAGAGCTGTTCTTTCACATTCATCCTCTTAAATGTCCTCCCACCCTTAGTGCACTAAATGCGGACCAAGGTATTGGTGTGTGCGGGTTTATTTTAGCAATTTCGTGATTTAAAAGTCTGTATATATTCTTAAATGACAGCACAACACATGCAGCACAAATAAAGATAATATAATAAAGAATACATTTGTACTTTATAATTACTGTTACCACAGGGCCAGGACGTAATCCATTGATTTATGGTGCAAATAAACCCATAACCCTGAGACATACACGTGACATCGTAATTAATTTATATTGTAGACCATATATACCCTTGGTGAAATAACCATTTGACCCCATAACATGATATGTGAATTAAAATCGTAAAATAAAATACGTGTATTTTTACAACCCTGGAGTCGTCAATGCTACAACTGTCTCAAAATATATAATTTCCTGCCATCATACACCATTGTATATGACACGCCCTATGTCTATTTTTTTCAACTAGCTCTCATTTTGCTTGCCTAAAACGCCATTCTGTCAGCTTATTACGAGGTATTAATTTGACTGTCTCTCTCGTACGATCCACAGATTTGCCTTTCAATTTGCTATTTAATTGTCTTCACAAATGACATCTGTCAATTATGTCAGATTAAGAGGCCATGTATCCAAAACGTTTTCTGGAGGTAAATGTTCTCTCCCTATATATACAGGAGTCAGCCTTCAATCAATAAATGGTACCTATATATAGTATATATGTCGACAATTGAAGTGACTGCTATCGAAATCAGACCGACCAGTACCGACCCACTGGCCGGAATAAGCACTTTGCGAGTTTGACCTTGAACTAGAAATAAACAATTTTCTTGGAGCTATATATATATATATACGTGTGAATCTATCAACACTTCAGACTATCTACAGAAGGGTCACAACTGTCAGGTACTCAACCCTGTTTGAAACGGCGTGAATAGTGGAGCAATATAATAAATAGGCTGTCTCTAGCCGAAAGTCTTCACCATATGGCGACGCTGCTTGTCTTTTACCCGAGCTTGAGTTCGGGTACGCGAGCGGACAACCGAACGCGCACCTTGTGGTCCGATAGCCTCTCCACGTGGTATATTTTACTCCCGCACCTTACTCCCCACCCAGAGGAGGATCACGAGGGCTTCCAACATGGCGTCCAGGCCCCACAATGCGTTACTTATATACATGTATAACGTACGTAGTATTTTGACTGGCAAAAACTCTGTAAATAATATTATAACAAAGAGAAAAAATAAATAACACAAAACGTATTCGCTGATTTATTGATATGGTACTGTTTAACGATCTTGAATATGGCTTTTGCGTTCGGTTTATCTTGATCCACACCCGAGCGGAAAGTATGTGCGCGCAAATTTCTGCGCCGATAATGCCGCTCGCGTACCCGACCTCACCCTAAGTATTGTCATTAGTATCGCAATCCTTGCGACTAGATGATTTCGTCTTGTGCAGACAACTAAATATGGGTAAACATACCAGCATCCTTTAATGTATGTCTACCAATAATAGACCTACATCCATGTATTGCTAAACCATGCTATGCTTACTGAACATATTGTCTGAATATGTTTATCTGGCCAGCAAGACGAGATAACCTAAATAAGCTGTTAATGTATGAACATGTGTATGAACATGATCGGCACCAAATGTGGTATTTCTGGTCCCAGGCCCGAAAGTTACTACCCGCCCCTGGCGGGATTCGAACTTTCGCATCCAGGGCGAACACCTTACCAATGCGCCTCGGGTCTTACGAATTAGACCTGAGGCGCTTGGTATCTTTTATCCACTGGGCCTGGGCCGAGATATCACAAACATGCCACTTGTTTGATTTGTCAACACGAGGGCCTCGAGCTCCTTGTGGCTTTAAAATAAACTTGTTTCTTTCTTTTGTCATATAAAGCCACCACAAGTAATATTTATAAGCTTTATTGATCCATAGGCCCATATATAATGCAATATAATGTAAGCTGATAATGTAAGTGCCACAGGTCAAAATCGTATCGATTATTCTCCCCCCCCCCCCCAACAAAAAATATGTATAGTCTAGGGAACCTCTACCTTTGTAAGACATAGGGATCACATTATAGCCCCCGAAGAAGAAGGCTACCCATTGAATCAGTCACCCCACCCCCCCCTCCCGCCCCTCACCTTCTACTCCAAATAATCTCATCCGATTTATTTAGATGCGCTGCATAAAATTTGTCGCTACATCTGCAGTAGGTAAGCTTATATATGTCTTTGGTTAAAACTCCCCGGGCACAAAGATGACGGATCCAGAAATTTACGAAAGGGGAAGCGTTTTATTTGTAAACGTATCCAGGCACAGATCCAGTGAGAAACTTGCGACCGCGGGAGGGGAGGGGGGGGAGGGGCGAAGGGGGGTGGAGCGCTGGTGAGGTTGTGCAAAAAGAATAGTGAATAGAGAAAGGGGAATGGGCGTAACTTTAATTGTTTCGCCTATTTTCCTGCGAAAGGGGCGGGGGGCCGACACGCCCCCCCTACACGCCCCCCCCCCCGCTGGATCCGCCATGAAACGAGGCCTACAGCGCTAACACTAGCCTAATTTCCCGCGGAATCTCTGAAAAAAACATACCTTTTCTTGCTGTTTTTTATATATATATACAGATCGAGCCCGCCGTGGTGGACCACTCGTTATAGCACGTGCCCATCACCTCATTTGGGATGCTCGATCCTCCCAAGAATTCGAATCGATATCGACCATAGCTCTTGTTGAATATCGTTTATTATCGCCACTCAAAGGTGATTCTGAGTAGGCCAAATGCATTAAACATTTTGGCGGGACCCACCTTCCGCTTCATTCGCTAGGGGCCGCTATCTTCTGGAGAGTGAACGTCGTCTGACGTCTGTACCGGAAGTCCCAAACGGTGGCAAACGCATTTATCGCGCTGAGAGTTAAACTGTTGTTTATCAGTATCTTCTAATGTCTAATGTTATCATGTCAGGCGATGAAACTCCTGTCTTGCCATATTAGTAACAGTTGTCAACTGTAGAATAATTTTACTGAGGTGTGTACGTTTCACTGGCACAGTAACTGAGTCTGAGTAAGCTTAAATCGACGGACGCAGAAGGGAGGGCGTGAGGACGGTTGACCGTTGGGGGTGGGGAGCGGGCCGGAGGGCCATAGATTAACGATCACGGCCTGTCATCCGAAAGCAGACGGTGGTGACAAAGTAAGTAGTGCGTGGGGTCTTTAATCTTTGTGCGTAACTCTTCATAAATGTACTCTGGAGATGAATATGTGAACGATATGTGCCGTCTCCATCACATTTTTGTGAAATGCAGAAATCTTTGTCACCACCTTCTGCTTTTGGATGATGGGCCGTAATCGTTAATCCATGGCCCTCTGGTCTGCCCTGCGCCTGGTGGGCCATGTTACAGGGCTGGGTACAGACTGGTCACAGGCGCCATAAATCAACTGACACAGGTCCAGGTGGGGTGGGGGGGTTATGCGAAGTTGATTTACAGCGCCTGTGGGGATGGGGGTAGGGGAAGGAGGGGTGGTGGGCGATAGGAGGGGATATAATATATTATATAAGCTATAGTATAGTATTGATAGTTTGTCTTACAAATGCATAAGCATTTGCAGCTGATACAATGTCCACCTCCTACATATAAATTAACATGTAGTAGGTGTAGGCGTTGTATAGGGCGTTGGGTGGTGGGCGTTAGGAGGGGATATAATATATGTATAAGCTATAGTATAGTATTGATAGTTTGTCCTAAAACTGCATAAGTGCTTTCAGCTGATACAATGTCTGCCTCCTATATATAAATTAATACGTAAGAGGTGTGGGCGTTGTATCAACTGTCTAAGTACCCTGCTACGACTTCAGCTATTCAGATATATCAAGATCAATATTCAAAATAAATCCCTTTGGTTTGATATAATGTAAGCTTATATCTTTGGCGGGATGACATATACCATTAGCCCTGAGGGAGGAGCTTGTCACTCCTGGGTCCCTCATGGCTAATATACCATGTATATCCTTGTGGTGTACCATTTGGATTCCTTATGTGACATCATTTTTTAAATATTTTGACATCACTTTTACCAAGATTTCTTCAGCTTTCCTCAGTAGAGGTTGACTTCCGGTAGATTTCACCAGCTTGTAACAGTATGGGATTTAGATATACATTTTATCTGTTTTTTTTGCATATGTATTATCTAAATTATTACCAGGTACAGTGAATCAGTAGAGAGAAGGGCTGCCCCCCCCCCCCCGCCCCCTCCCCCTCCTTCTTCTAGTTTACTGTACCTACTGTATACACATCAATATATATCAATATATCCTGAAACTTCCTTCATCTGGGTTGGGTATACGCTAGCCAAAAACTTGTGCTCTTCCCGAGAATAACTTGTAGTGCAAGGCTACATGATGGAACTAGGTATACGCATATTTAGTCATATCTGCACACCATAAGAACATTGTCAGATATGTTGGTATAGTAGTTGCCCTGATGCAAACTCTCATACATGCAAGTACCCAATGAGCTAGAGAGACATGAAGTACAACCCACATGAGACCATACTTCTATGTTCGCTATAGATAGATATTTTAAAAGTTAAACCTGCAATAAATAACATAAAGTTTATAAAAACTTGTTTGGATAATATCATATTGGAAGATGAACCAAACTAGCAGCATCACTTTCTATATACCTACACAATGCATCTAGATGTACTTCATGGCTCTCTCAAGCATCAGGTACCAGCAAAAATGTAAGAGAGCCATGTATTCATACTAACTGGGTAAGAAATACATCCATTATTGTTACTTTTTTGGTGAGTTGATTAAAGTTTGCTGATCTGTACAGTACAGGTCATGCCATTAAAGCCTAATGAGGAGTTAGTGCTGTGGCTCATCAAGCTTTAGTCTTCCCACAGAGAGTGCTGGGTCAGCTTAACAGGGCCTCTCCAACTTCTGAGAAATAGTAACATGACCTTATAAGATCACTCACTGCTCACCATACTTTATTAAAGAGTTGTGGCAATGGAATTAGTAATACAGACTTAAAGATTATTATCAATATATCTAGATTAAAATCACTATGCAATTCAGTGGTCGCTGCGTTATACGACTTCTGTTCTGCCAGCCCGAAAAGACTGAATAACAAAGGGAGTCGTATAATAGAGGGATGCCCCGAGATGGACATTTTTCCCCCAAGTATCCCGAACACCAATCAGCAACCATCTCCGGGGTTAACTTTACTTGACTATCCACTCAGCACAGATGCTTTTATATTGTGGCATCGCTGAAACTATGGAGCCATGCATTGATAGCGGAGAAATCAGCTAAGCCTAGCTCCAATGAGAAGAGCAATGTAATAGCTTTCCCATCAAAGGAAAGTTTTTGTGCCATGCTGTGCTATAGCAGTCAAACCTCATCGTACAATATTTTTCTAAGATTCAAAGCCATGCAGCTCTGGCTCCTCTTCCCCTCTTATCCAGGGTAGCATCAGCATTCAGTCTAACAAAGTTGCTAAGCTTATATGCTGATTATGGTTTCTCCAGCTCCATGCCGTTAACTTGCATCGACAATCTGATCCTAAGATCAGCATTTTGATTGCATCTTCCAGCCATTGTCGGCATGTACACAAAAGGTGTGAATAACAATGATGCGCTCTTAGTTAACAAAGGGATTAAATTGTGTGCCGGTCACATAAAGAGCTGAAATGTCGGTCGTAAGACGCGTTAGCGAGGGAGTCACGTAATAAACTGGCTTTAACCTGTCAAAGTGTTCCGTGCACAAAGAAAAAACCAGATAACAAAGGGAGTCTATAATAGAGGGACCGGATAATGCGGGGACCACTGTAGTTGATAGCATAGAAATAATTTAATATGATTAAGTTCTTATTAATTAGTTCTCAGATTGAGAATTTAAAAGAATTAAGAAATATTAGGGGAGGGCATTGCCTTATAGAAGAAAATAAGCCATATATTGGGACTAGTACAAAACTATCACTAGCACCAGCTCCTTAGTATTGGCCTCTTTATCTGTATGGCATAGATGTTATGTTATGACCTTGACCTACATTTATTATCTGCTTAGAAAGGCTGTCGACAGGTGTTAATTGATGCTCCAATATTGGATCAGTCTATTCCAATGTCTGATCAGTCTCAAGGCATCATTAGCCTTAAAGAGGATCCATGTGGATGGGATAGGAGAAGGAAAGGAGGCACTTAAACCTGGCAATGCTTCTATGTAACATAAAGTGAAGGAAAGCTGTATAATTGTGCAAGCATCTCAGTCTCTGTCACCGAGTAAGTGGGGTGATATATCTCTCTGTTAAGACCAAGTAGAGCGCCCGAAAGCCAGATTTCATAAAATGCAATGTTTTGTTAAATTCATGTTCGGTCTTCCATAACAGTAGTAATGTCTTCAAAATATGAAATTCATGGCCAAAGTATATGACTGTATATGATCAGTTATTTATGGGTGTTGCTAAATGGAGTTTGCTGCTAAAATGTTCATGCTATTCTAAATAATAACTTATATACCAGTTGCATCCCGTATTTTTGAGTTTTTGAGTTTTGCCTTTAATTAAAATCTAGGTTACCATGGCAACTGAGGCTGGGGTGGAACTACTCCAAGACCCTGACTACTACCCACATGCTCACTACCCAGCGGCGGGCGTGAAGAGCGATTTCGAGACGTTGCTTAAGAGATTTGCGGACACTACAAGTATTCGCTATGAGCAGTTTCAACAAATTTGGCAAGAGATGAAGATGTCCTTTATCTACTCTGGTAGACAAGACGATGGAGAACTTAAGGAGGTCAGCAGGTCCAAATACATCACGTCCATCTTCTTGATTATATGTCAGTCATAGAGTTTTTAGTAGGCTACCACAGTAGGGTACGGGGCAGATGATTCACATAAGCTATCGGCTTCAGTAATTGTTGTGACATGATAATTGAATAATCCTGATTGATACTAAATGAAGCAGTTTGCCTCCCATCCAATATGACAATGCGATACTATGCCTAGGCTATACAATGTCAATGATCATCTTACCTTGCACCAAGTCGATTTTTCTCGAAATTCGTAAGCGCTCTTGAACTCCACAAAGAGATTCAAATGTGTTTATATCAAGAAGACATCTCCAGGGCTGGCCATCCAGTAATGAAGACAAAGCTAATAGAGATGATCGCCAAAAAGAACCTGTCACTTATATGTGGGGATTTACGGTAATGTTCAATGTCTAGTCCTTTGTACGTTTAGTTCACGGAGGAGGTGATACAGCTGGCTCTACCCTACTGGCTGCCTCCCTACGACTTCCAGATCAGAGTGGGCGGCCTCTACCTCATATACGGGCTTTTCGTCAAGCAGTTGTTCGAGCCTAAAGTTAAGGTTCGTGCAGTGGCATATGGCTTGGTCAACAGTTTTAGAAGGCCAATAATGTAAATTATTTATTGTATTTGCGTTTTATTTCTATTTAATTTTTATTTTTTTTTGTATTTAATATATGGTCACTGCCTATATTCATGATACTGCGTTCATTTGTCATTGTGTAACTCTTTGCACCCATAGCACACGGTTCTGTCTTGACACTTTTATACTTTCGTTTTCCTGCAACTCATACTTATTGTTCACTTAAGCTTTTCTTGCGATAACCGTTCTTATCACAAGACTTCTAAAGATAAATCCCAAGATAATGTTAATAACTACTATACATTATATTCACAGATATATGTGCGTAGTATAATAGTTATTAGATACGAAATTTTACCAATACTGTTACCAATAATTCGAAGAAACCCCCCCACATGTTTGTCATCAGGTTCGCATCACGTTGGAGCAATGGAAGGATTGTCTCTCCTTCCTGGTCGAGGTCCAGGAGAACCAACATCTCGATGTGGAGTTTGTATTCCACAAGCTCCGATTCCTGCGTGCTTTTCATTTTGTGGGTACCGCTAAGGAAGTCAACATGTTGGATTCCACTGGCCACGCGGAGGACGGTAACGACGAGGATATCATTGCGGTCAGGGAACAAAGCAAGATCGCTAAGCAGAAAAGTATCATATCGGAGATACTGGATCCAGACTGTATCGAGGTAGAAACTGGTCTAAGGGTGACACTCCCACCCCCACCCCCCACCCCCCTTCCCCCCACCCTACTCACCCCGACAGAAATGGAGGCGTGGTTAGCGCAGTAGACTGCAGATCTTTCCTGGGTCATAGGTTTGAATGCGAGCCCGGGCACCTAATCTAGGGCATGTTTCATCCATTCATCCTGTATCGTTGTGGGAGGTTCCTTGGCGCAGTCTTGTGTGCACAGAAGCAGCCTAAAATATCAACATTTATTTGCCTTTCCCCCCCAAAAAAAACATTGTATTTTTTTCAAAAAATTTCGCGGGAAGTAATAATGCTAACAAACCAAATATAGATGAATACTGTGTGGAAGGTTGGTTGGTTATTTCCGTCCTGTCGCTATGCTCATTTTCTTTGTCATTGCAGATATGTGAATACCGATTATTTCCTATTTTGTTCAGCTTGTTCAACAACTTACTACCTATCACTTCGACGTAATCTATATCTACATTTCTGATTTATTTATGGAACGCGAATTGCTGTGGCTTTATGACGATCTCCTTTTTTGTCTGATGCCCACTAATTTTATTGGTCTCCGTAATTACGACCGGTCCCATGATACCTATCCCTGTTGCCGTCAGTTCTCTGCTGGTCCTTCTCCGTCGTGACTGATAACGCAATAGTACAGATGCGTCTGCAACAACCTTCGTATAGATCTACGCTGCCATGAACGTGACCGCGTTGTAACTTTCAGCAACTGTCGACGATCCACGACCAGTACAGCAGGATGAAGTGTGCCATCGCGGGGCCCAGAGCCACCAAACCCGACCCCTCCCTGGACCTCATCCAGTCTAACCTGGTGCAGTACATAACCAAGTAGGTAGCTCGGCTGTTTAAACGGCTGACCTGTTGTTTCATTAACTGAAATGAATCATTGATGCCATTAAGGCTTCGCTGCGAATGCGTTCACTCGCATCACTTGGCTGCGGCCCATTGCGACACCAGGTCTGGGATAAACCCATCTCGCTGTATTCGATAGGGTAGTTTCGGAAAGGTTCGATTTGTCACCTGTAAGAGTGAAATTTGGCTTCAGGTCGTGCGAGACGATGCATATGATATGGCATATGATACCCGTAAAAGGTGGGTGTATCTCAGAACAAATCTCCTATTCTATCCTATAGGATAAGGGAGAATTGAGCTGAGATAAAGCCACGCTCGAACCAATGCCATATGCATAGCGGATGTGATAATAGACCCCTGTTTGCCAGGGAAGTTTTCTTCTTTTGGAACAAGATCCTGGTGTTTTTCTCCAAATGTCAGCCGTTGCTCCATTTTACTTTGTACAAGATCATATGATGACATGTTGGCTAGTTAACGTATAACCCATTGTTTTGGCGTGAACTTTAATTTCAGTGTTGAAGGGTAGTTAAGTGTGTGTCACTCTGTGGTCTCTTCGTGCCTTGCAGGACTGCGGCCAGTCACGAATGGTGGCGACTAAACAAACTGGGCAAGAAGGTGAGACCAGTCCCTTGAAATGTCGCGTTTATCTGTGGTAACATACCCTGCCAGATAATGTTCTCCCCTGTTCTATAAGATCGTACCCTCTTCTAAAAGACCCTACCCTCTCGTATAATACCTTACCGTCTCCTATTATACCTACCCTATCCTATAAGACCCTACCCTATCATATAAGACCCTACTCTATCCTACTCTATCCTATAATACCTTACCGTCTCCTATTATACCTACCCTATCCTATAAGACCCTACCCTCTCATACAAGGCCCTACCCTCTCATATAAGACCCTACCCTCTCCTACAAGGCCCTTCCTATTCCTATAAGACCCTACCCTCTCCTACAAGGCCCTTCCCTCTCATATAAGACCCTACCCTCTCCTACAAGGCCCTACCCTCTCCTACAAGGCCCTTCCCTCTCATACAAGGCCCTACTCTCTCATATAAGACCCTACCCTCTCCTACAAGGCCCTTCCCTCTCCTATAAGGCACTACCCTCTCCTATAAGACCCTTCCCTCTCATATAAGACCCTACCCTCTCCTACAAGGCACTACCCTCTCATATAAGACCCTACCCACTCCTATAAGACCCTACTTCCTACAAGGCCCTACCCTCTCATATAGGACCCTACCCTCTCATACAAGGCCCTACCCTCTCATATAGGACCCTACCCTTTCCTACAAGGCCCCACCCTCTCATATAAAGCCCTACCCTATCCTATAAGACCCTAACCTATCCTATAAGACCCTACCCTATCCTATAAGACCTACCCCTGCTATAAGACCCTACCCTCTCCTATAAGTCCCTACCCTCCCCAAAAGACCCTACACTCTCCTACAAGGCCCTACCCTCTCCTATAGGACCCTACCCTCTCCTACAAGGCCCTACCCTCTCCTATAGGACCCTACCCTCTCCTACAAGGCCCTACCCTCTCCTTTAGGACCCTACCCTCTCCTACAAGGCATTACCCTCTCCTATAGGACCCTACCCTCTCCTACAAGGCCCTACCCTCTCCTATAGGACCCTACCCTCTCCTACAAGGCCCTACCCTCTCCTATAGGACCCTACCCTCTCCTACAGGGCCCTACCCTCTCCTATAGGACCCTACCCTCTCCTACAAGGCCCTACCCTCTCATATAAGGTCCTACCCTATCCTATAAGACCCTACCCTATCCTATAAGACCCTACCCTATCCTGTAAGACCATACCCCTGCTATAAGACCCTACCCTCTCCAAAAGACCCTGCCCTATCCTATAAGACCTCCCCTCTCCTATTTGATCCTAGCCTCTCATATGAAACTCTACCCCCGTTGAGACCCTAACTCATCCCGTGAGACCCGAACCCTTCCCGTCACACCCCGTCGTCCATACTGACAAATGAACACGTTCTTGTTTTCCAGCCTGGTTCCAGTAGGAAGAGGCAGGACAGCGGGCAGACCACGTCGGAATCTGAGGGCGAGTCCGGCTCGGACAGGGTGGGTTCATTATTCAACCACGGTACTTACTAGTGTCATAATTTACAGAAAAAATGTATGAGAAATGAGTATTACGTTTCTTTTCAAGTCACTTATTATCTCTACTATCTTAACACTAAAAGAAATAGTGCAATTTCGTTAATTCATGCTTCGAAAAAAACAGCAATTACAGGTGTTATAATGATAACAGATTTACTTTGCTTTGGAAACCCATGGCCGCCAAATATCTTACTGAAGAATGACTCTTTTAATGGCCTTTGACTACGAACCTTGCTTATCGCTTATCACTTGGTTAAAATTGGTTGGCATCGGTTCGTTCGATGGATTATTATCGGTTAGTCTAGCTTACCCATAAGTAAATAAACGACATGCGCCCATGTCTCCATAGCCACGTGGTCTCTACTCCTCAGGGCAGCTCGGCCAGTTCGACCAAGAAGCCCGGCACATCCATCTTATCCATCCGCTCGGAGATTAAGTCTCGCGCACTCTCTAAGACGGCCACAGCCGACAGGGGGCGCAGGCACCGCCAGGTGGTGCTCGAGACTGACCTGCAGGTGGGATCGCCGCCAGGGGCGCTGCCGTCGCCCGCCTCAGCCCGAGTGGCGCGCGGAGAGTCCTCGGAGGACGAAGACATGGAGGACTCCGGTTGGTGGTCTGATACATTCTAATGAAAAAATCTCCCATGTTTTTCTTTTACGGTTTTCGATTTTCTGAACTTATCTTGGCCCAAGGCGTCGGAAAACGTTTTATATCGACCATCGGGGTGTAGTTATTGTTTTAATGTGATAATCTCCAGAAGAATGAACCTTTCTTCATGGTGACATGATGATTCTGAGAAATAGTGCAGTCGTCCTGCTCGTAACTTCTAAGGTTCTAACATTAGGTAGGTCAGTTTAGTCCTTACGACTGAAACACCAATTCTTTCGTTTATTCTGAGGTTCCAATTGTGAGTAAAAGATGAAAGCTCTTTCAAAGCTATTTTATCTAAACAAAACGTTTGTTTCTTATACACCAATCCTAGTAGTTAGCACTCAAACGTTTGCGTGATTAAATGTTAATTTAATCTTTTTAATTGAATGATTTTACCCTTTTACACACTAGTTTTATAAGAAATGATCTGACCTATATATATTATCATTACATAGTCTTCTCACTGAACAAAACGTGATTTCTTCAAACTAATCCGTAGCGGTGTTAATTAATACTCTATTCTGATTGGTCTATATGTACTTCCGGCAGGCATGTCTGCGTCTGGACGATCCGGCCCCGAGAGTCCTGCTAAAGCTGGACTGCTCCATATGCCCAGCTTCAAACACTTGGAAGGTGAGAATCACATTATATGCTCCATATGCCCAGCTTCAAACACTTGGAAGGTGAGAATCACATTATATGCTTCATATGCCCAGCTTCAAACACTTGGAAGGTGAGAATCACATTATATCGAGTCTTTTTCATGTTTCTATTCTTCATTGTAATGAAGCTTCGCATTGCACTGCGCTGTGTCACCCTGTGTGTAAGAGAAATAGTATAACCGAATTTTTTTAATTGCTCTAAAATTGAAAAGGTTAAAAGGTATGCTGTACACAGTTTTCGCTATTCATGATTGTTTGGCATTGCAATTAAAGTTGCTTATACAGATATTTCATGCCAAATTAAAAAAATCTGTGCTGCAATGAAAGATTTAAAGTTGCATATCCAGTTCTTTCCCCCCCCCCCCCCAAACTAACGAAGTCAGAATACAAATAACAATCAGTCCTTGAATCAGTCCATGAATGTGAGTGGCAAGAATAGATCATTTTTGCTCCTAGTACGTTTAATCCTTTGTTACAATTTCAGATTCCGACAATTTGGATTCAATGACCGACGCATTTTTAATATAATTGTAGAAACAACTCGTGGGAGGAAGAAGAGGAAAGCGAAAGATAAACCTTCACGAAGTAAGCAGAAGAAAGACGCTGTATCAACACAACCTTCCGAATCTATGAAGGCGGAGAAGGGTCCAACATCTGCCAGGAAGAGCGGGAGACCGAAAAAGACGGTTACTAATAGAGTGGAACCCGTTTTACCGGATGACAAATCTTCCAGTAAAAAGGGTAAAGCAACACGCGGACGAAAGCCAAAAAACAAATGAAATGTGTTGTCATGGCGATGGACCTGTCAAACACCACGTGACCGCTCTATCTGTGTCGTCTGCCACCTTTGGAGGATACACCTTCTAACTCGTGATTGTCCACCGTACGGTGCGTATCATGTAAATAAATATATTAATTATAACCATTCGTTTGTTTTGCATGTTCATGGCTGCGGGAGATTTACGTTCGTTTGTTTTGCATGTTCATGGCTGCGGGAGATTTACGTTCGTTTGTTTTGCATGTTCATGGCTGCGGGAGATTTACTCCTTTCCACTTGAGAGTGGAGTGGAAAATAGTCATATGTCGTCTGTTTTTCCGCGGAAAAAATCAACTGATTTTTTTTTTTTTTTCAAAGGTATATTTCCTTGGTTAGACACTTGGCAACTAATCTGGTCAGACACTTTGCAACTAATCTGGTCAGATACTTGGCAACTAATCTGGTCAGATACTTGGCAACTAATCTGGTCAGATAATTGGCAACTAATCTGGTCAGATACTTGGCAACTAATCTGTATTTAAGCCCCATCAATCTCTCATTAAAAAACGAAAGTAAAAAGAGAGTCGCTATGAAGCCTGGGTAGATCGGTAGGTAGAGCGGAGGACAGCTGTTTGTAGGTTGTGCGTTTAATGGCCGACCGGAGTAAGGTTTTTTTGTTTGAGTGTGCATTTACTGATGTTTTCCCTGTGGTTGTCACATTGTCGATCCTCGATTGTAATCGGTCCTTGTAGGAGTGATGGGAAGAAGACTCCGCCGATTCGCTGTTTACCTTTGAAGTAATAACTAAAGTAATGTAGAGTAAGTCTTCATACGGACAAAACGGCAACGGCTATGGAGATGCAGACTGATTTATTCTTTCAGTGTTCTCCTCTTTACCACATTCTTTTATGTTCTCCCTCCTTTTTTTGGTTTCGTGTCTCCCCCTTTTAGTAACTTGTCGATTGTGGTAGGAGGGACCGCTAAACAGGTGTTCTCTGGGCGAAGTTCTAAAATAATTACTTTTGACGGTTTCTGTCATTTTCTGGTTTCTGAACTGTGTATTAAAGTTTTTTTTTTTTGTAAATGAAATACTTATTTCATTTCCCTTTTGTACAACTGCTTGGACACATCTTTCCACCGCAGTCGTTCTAATTCCGTGATTTAGAGAGACAAGGAAACTACTCGAACGAGATTATTTACTAACCGAGATCTATTTGATCTTTTAAATAATGAACGAAACAATAAAATCACTGGGTTAACTTCTTTATGCTAACACTATACGACACTAATGGATTTACTGTATTACACGAAACTATTATGTCAATCTGGCATGTATAAAAAATAATTTACACAAATTACCGGTATATGCATACTTAAACGATTTGTAATATATTATGATCATAAATTCATAACAGCCGCGTTCTGCCAACTGCCGACCACGAAATCGCTCTGGACTCCAGAGTCTCATACAGAGATAATTCCAGCACGAGGAGTGTATCTATGTACACCACCCACCATTACACTTGGGTGTCACTAGCGAAACAGGTTCCATTGCCAGCTAATATGGTGCCGGAAGTGGTTCGTTTTCCTGGTGATGTGACTTTCCTCTCGTCAACACTCGTTCTGGTCGACAACACCAGGTCTTTGGCCCAGACTGGCTTAGGTTTGGTGAGGGGTGGCGGTGGTCTGGCCACGGGGCGGCTGGACTGGGATATGCTACTAACGTTTAGGCCGTCTTCACAAGTGCAGACACCTTGCCTTTCTTCTTGTTCTCTACGTCCTGGGTGCTCATTACTTACATTAAAGTCACACGTAAGTGTATTGTCACCCATGGCGCAAGGGTTAAAGTTTTCATCCCCGCCAGACGCGTCATTTATGTCGCCCCTAATTAGGTCATCCATGACGTCATTGGATACGTCAGCGCCGATGACGTCACTGTTGTTGTTGTTGTTACTGTTGAAGTTGAGGTCCCGGGGTGGGTTCCGGTTGATCCACAGCGGCGTCAACGCCGGCCTCTTCTTCCGCTTCGGCCCCGCGTCTCCTTCCGCTTCCGGTTGTTCGGCGCCATCACTTCCTGTCATCCTCTTGACTGGAGACCTGGAGGGCGACTCCGTGACTCCTCGCCCAGGCGGCTGAGCCTTGACTTCCGGTTTCCGATGGGGAGTGCCCCTGGACATGCGCACTGGAGATGTGATAGAATCTATCCGCGCGTCGCTAGATGGCGCCACTCCGAGGATGTCCAGACCATCCTCGTCATCGAACAACACTCTGTCGTTGGCCGTGATGCCGCGTCGCTTATATGACGTCATTTCTCTGGGACTCCTCCACGCGTCGTCCGATCGATCGTTCAGAACCCTGTTTTCCTTGTCGGGAGTCCCCGCGGTCCTGAATCCCTGTCGCTGCCCCCCGTGATCCGGACTCCTGATGCCATCCGTCCTGGAGCGGGGCATCAGGGGACTCGACATGGCGACGGGATGGGGATTGACGCGTCCCTTCTCCGGACGCAATCTCCCATCCGAAGCGATACCTTCGGGATCTCCTTCCAGTAGTCCATCCGGCGAGAATCCTCCCCTCTCTCCTCTCTCCGGATTTTGCCGACTCCTGGGGTCTGGATTGCGGCGCTGCGTGGATCTGTCCCCCTGGTGAGGAGTATCCGTATCATCGTACCTGTCTGAGACGGATAGTACACTGTACTCGTTGACACCCCGACCGCTAGTGTCCGCCCCCCGCTGGCTCTTCGACTGGCTCAGATCTCCTGGATACCGGCCGCGCTGCCGGGATTCCTGCTCCAAAAGAGCGTCCCTGGAGCGATGGCCTCCCGGAGACGGACCCCCATCCGGGTGCCGCCTGGGATCGCCGGCGTGGTAGGAATACCTCAGCGGACTCAGTCGAGTTAGGTTTATTTCTTTGTCATCTTTGGGGGTGTCCTGTTTGACCCTTTTGTTCGGGGACGTATCCGGGTGTCGCTGATCCAGGGACGTTGCAGGATTCCTGGAGGACGAACCATCCCGGTGAAATCCAACAGCGGCGTCCCTATTTGATCCTTGATACACCGGAGTGGGTTGCGATGCTGTTGCCTTAGCAACGTCACCCCCGGGATTGTGGTTCGGGTGAGATCGGAGTGGCCTCTCCCTGCTGTAATAGGCTGGTGGGGCTTCCTCCTCCCCACGGTATATCGTGTTGAGCGGACCCCTCCTGGACGGTATCGCCACCTGGTGGCCCACCTCCCGACCATGTGTGTTCCTGGACGCCGGCGAAGTTTCGCGCTTGGAACGATCTCGCTTCGGCGTTGACGTCATATCCGGAGGTCCATCCTTCCCGCTGGGGCTGCGAAATAACGGATTGTCCTTGAGTAACGGCGCCCGAATAACTGGCGCGGCGGACCTGGGCATCTGGATACTGTCCAGCCCTCGCTGATCCCGAGTTGCGTATCTGTCAGGGAAATCCCTCGACGAAGCGTACTTCGGGTCGTGTCTGGGTCCACCAGGTTGGTGTCGGGAATCTGGTAGCAGCATCCTGGTGGCATTAGCTTGATGACTTGGTCGTTTATCGTTGCCAAGGACATCCCAGGACGATGACCTATGACCTCTACTGTTGTCTCTGGACGCAGCGGTGAGGAGATCCATTGGATGAACGTTCCCGGCTGACCTAGATCGTCGCCCCTTCAGCGGTCGAGCTAATCTCCAAGATCCGGATCCACCTCCGTCTCTCCGGTCGTCGCCACTTCCGGGCCAGAGCGCCTCCCGACGTGGCCGCTCCACGCTGTACGGCCACGGGGCCGCCATTACGTTGCCATGGTGGTGCGTAAGGGCTTTCCGATCCTGTTGTCGGCGCGGGGAAAGCGCCGTCGGTTGTTTCTTTGGCGACAGCGGCTTCCGGTCGGGTGACCGGTCCCTGTCCTGGAATGTTGACCTTGTCGTCGGCGGCGTTTCTGGCCTTAGAAGGTTATCAAATGACCTTGCAGGCGTGATCAATGCGTCTTGTGAGTGTGGGAAGCGATCAGGTCGCCTTTCAGCGGATTTCGCCCGACGGTCGCCCGGAAAACCGGACGCATTCCCCGCGAGATTCCTCTCCGGAGTTCGGACGTCAAATGCCTCTCTCCCGGTAGAAGTGCTTCTCTTTTCGGGAGAGGGGATCCGGTTATGCTCGAGCGCCAACCTCGCGCTGCGACCGCTAGAGTCTTCTCCCTTCCAGCCGGGCGTTTTATCCCGGACGTCCGCGGCCCGTGAATGGCCTTTTAAGTCTCTGGATGTATCTGGATTTAAGAGAACTCGAGGCTGTCGGACCGGCATCCTCCATTCTGGATCGACTTTCGCCTGTGGCCCGGACTCCTTGCCTGGAGTCCGACGATCGAAAACCACGGTTTGTCGCGAGGAATCCTTATTTGTCGGACTCGTCAGCTGCGGTGTCCCATCGGATCTGGAGATCACGTCCCTGGATCGATTATCTGGCCGTTGATCCCGATTACCGCGCGCATCGGTCGCGGAGTCCGGCTCGTTGACTTTACGCGTTGAAGTCCTGGCGTTTTGATCCTGAAACCGATTTTCGGATTGTCTCGGCGCGGTAACGGCCGCCCCGTGCCGGAGTCCACCTAATCCCATCCGGATCCGCTCACCATTGATGGCCTTATCCGGAGATGAGGCGCATCCCGACGAGTACCCGGACTCTACACTGTCCTTGTGGTTATCGGGATTGCCAAGGACTGTCTGGAATATCGAATCCAGAATCCTGGATTCCGCCTTTATGGGACTTCCGTTGGTGGACTTCCACTGGCGGAGCTGCTCCTTGGCTTGCTGCACCAAGTTTTGTTTATAGTTGTTAAGCATCTGGATCCTATCCTGAAGCTCCGTCTCGGTGACCTTGACCTTGTCAAGGCGCTGTTTGAGCGAAGCTTCCTGGCGTTGAATGTCCCCATGGCGACGTTCCAGCGACGCTTGTTGATCCGAAAGTTGCCTCTCCTTGACGCGAAAGTGTTCTCGAACGCTGGCCAGAAAGTTCGAGAACTGACTCCTCAAGTGTGCCTCCCATTGGTCGTACTGGTCCTCTGCAAGGGTCAAACACAACTGACAACTTTATTTTTGCATGATTAGTTGAAAATGATGTTGTGACGCCTACCTACATCGCACATCACTAGTCTAACTTTTCCAAAAAAAATGACTTTCTGGGTTTGCATTGCGCATTTAATTCACAAGACGTCAACTTGAAATACATCCTTTATATGTCGATTGTTCACAGCGACACATCGGTAACAAAAGGAAAGAGCTATCTGAGGCAGATTTACTATAACAATTAAATCGTTGTATTTAATCCTGTAATACTTACCACCTTGGCGGCTCTGTCCGGCTGGCCCCACGCCGACCTATAACAACACCAGCACGCATCAGAGTTATTCTCAACGGTGCCATCAAAACATTGTTATTACTCTTTGGGTAATGAACATTTGTGCAACAGTGTCAGTAATTAATCATCAAAGTTATTCTCAGTGGTACGTAATCCATACAGAATTATTACTATTTATTAATAGGCATTTAACTTTGTACGCCATTACTAAGTTTCAAAATTATTCTCAGTGACGTGATGAAAATACAAGATGAAGTTTATTTATTGGTGAACACCTATAGTGTACTTGTCATTTGGATACATGGCGAGTGCGTTGCTCACCGGTGCGCTTCGTGAGGTCCCGGATGGACCTGCGTCTCCATGGAGACCATCACCATGGTAACGGGTTTCAATGTCAGCAGTGTTAGAGGTCGCATTTCCGGCTTTCCCCGTTGCCATTGGCGACGTGAGGCCGTCACGCACAGGAAACCCACTTTCAGGAGCACCGGCCGACTTGTTCTGAATCACGAGAATATAAATAGTTGTTTGTTTAGTCATATTTGTTGTGATTAAGAAGTTGTTCGACTTTAAATATCCGTTCTATCCAACTGTCCAAGGAAAAAATATACATGTGCATGTCAGGCAAGACCATGAGGTTGGAGTTGCGGTACAAACCCATCGTACAGATCACTGGGAAAAACAGGTTGCCATTTGCCAATGGGAATGGGTATAAACGCCACATGTACCTAAATATCTAAAGCCAGCCTGCAAAAATGTTTTATTCTCATCGAAGTAGATCTTAAATCATGATATGTCTTGACATACATATATTAACGTATATTAAGTCGCCAAAAGTTCCAAAGTTTCCAAAGCAGGCTGTGTGAACTATTTCCTTTAAACATACAGTTTCGTTGTGTCAAGTGTTCAAGTTTGACCCAACGCTTGACCCTGCAGAGTTTATTCATTTGCTTTTGACTCTCTGATCATAATCTTGTGAGACAGAGACAAATAATGGGATTAATGCAATGTTGATCCCAAAATATATTGGGAATGTATGTGTACGTTTGGCACTACGGGCTTCACTTACATTTGTTTAAACACACAACCATCTTGACCACGGCTCAAAAGATACATTGGAACACTACAGCTCATATTATCAGTTACTGCGCTAACGAAACTTGATATATATTACTTGCTTGCCATGTAATAGCTTCTGTTTGCTTCAGAATATAGCATCATGCATACATAAGAAGGCATTAAATCTCTCTACCCTATGAAACGAAAATAACCCATGGCCGTGGAACTAAATCCCCCAGAGGTGCTGGGTCATAGCTCACACACATACATACCTAGAGCAGCGTTGAAGTCACCCTTATATATGACTATTATGACACAGGTTTCAGCAAACATTGACACCGCGGCTCTCGAGGGTGTGTGCACGTGTGTCCGTTGGTGGTACAGGAAGGCCGGTGTTTCATATCATAATGTATGGTGTATGATCAACATTGTCCGGCCCAGGGGTGGTGGGGGGGGGGGGGATAGTAGTGCGGCGTAAACCACAAATATCTAGGGTATGTGTAAGCGACCGACCGGTCACGGCGTCAGGTGCCCGTACGTACAGCGCTCAGTCCCCGCGGTGGTTACGCCTACGTGGGTCAGTAAGCCTGGGTATATAATATAAATATGCACTCCCACCTCCCTCTACCCGCTACTCCGCCCATTGGCCCCACCCGGACCCCCACCCCTCACATACCCTCGGTTATACCCACGTTTGGCGGGTCAAGTTTGCACTTGTCGGCGAGTTGAGCCTACAGTTATTGGATGTTTGAAACGAGCTATCCCTTTCCTTTTATTGTCCCTCAGACAGCAGTTATGGCCCTGTCATTGAAACCATTGTAACCGTTACTTACTTAGGATGACACGGGGTCTTGGGATAGGCCTACACGACTTTACTGACTCACTCCTTCAAACGCGAAGTCAGCTGGACACAACACCCAAATATCCGCACATATCAAACTGGCAAAAAGAGGACAGATCTACCGAATCTTTGTGTGTAGGTGTTTTGAGCACATGAGATCCTGTTGAAGCACATTTATCAGAGTGCACGGACCCCAATCCTCTACTCGACTTCTTACTGGATACTTCTTTCTTCCGGCTCAATAAAGGCTCAAACTGATAACACCCTGTCCACTGGTTCAGATTATCAGAGTATTATTATCAGTCAAATGGCCATCGAACTTGCTCTCTGTCAGGCACCTAAGACTCGATATTTGTCAGATTCTATTTCTAATGTTATAACTTCTTCATATTTTACTTGATATTTTTATCATTAGTGTTTATAGACCGGATGCATGATACAACCTTACAGGTTGAATGAACCGATAGCCCCAGTCACACCGATAGCCCCAGTCACACCGATATCCCCAGTCACACCGATAGCCTCAGTCACACCGATAGCCCAAGTCACACCGATAGCCCCAGTCACACCGATAGCCCCAGTCACACCGATAGCCCCAGTCACACCGATAGCCTCAGTCACACCGATAGCCCCAGTCACACCGATAGCCCCAGTCACACCGATAGCCCCAGTCACACCGATAGCCCCAGTCACACCGAAAGCCCCAGTCACACCGATATCCTCAGTCACACCGATATCCCCAGTCACACCGATAGCCCCAGTCACACCGATAGCCCCAGTCACACCGATAGCCCCAGTCACACCGATAGCCCCAGTCACACCGATAGCCCCAGTCGCATCGATAGCCCCAGTCACACCGATAGCCCCAGTCACACCGATATCCCCAGTAACACCGATAGCCCCAGTCACACCGATAGCCCCAGTCACACCGATAGTCCCAGTCACATCGATAGCCCCAGTCACATCGATAGCCCCAGTCACACCGATAGCCCCAGTCACACCGATAGCCAAAGTCACACCGATAGCCCAAGTCACACCGATAGCCCAAGTCACACCGATATCCCCAGTCACACCGATAGCCCCAGTCACACCGATAGCCCCAGTCACACCGATAGCCCCAGTCACACCGATAGCCCCAGTCACACCGATAGCCCCAGTCACACCGATAGCCCCAGTCACACCGATAGCCCCAGTCACACCGATAGCCCCAGCCACATCGATAGCCCCAGTCACACCGATAGCCCCAGTCACACCGATAGCCCCAGTCACATCGATAGCCCCAGTCACACCGATAGCCCCAGTCACACCGATAGCCCCAGTCACACCGATAGCCCCAGTCACACCGATAGCCCCAGTCACACTGATAGCCCCAGTCATACCGATAGCCCCAGTCACACCGATAGCCCCAGTCACACCGATAGCCCAAGTCACACCGATAGCCCAAGTCACACCGATAGCCCCAGTCACACCGATAGCCCCAGTCACACCGATAGCCCCAGTCACACCGATAGCCCCAGTCACACCGATAGCCCCAGTCACACCGATATCCCCAGTCACACCGATAGCCCCAGTCACACCGATAGCCCAAGTCACACCGATAGCCCCAGTCACACCGATAGCCCCAGTCACACCGATAGCCCCAGTCACACCGATAGCCCCAGTCACACCGATAGCCCCAGTCACACCGATAGCCCAAGTCACACCGATAGCCCAAGTCACACCGATAGCCCCAGTCACACCGATAACCCCAGTCACACCGATAGCCCCAGTCACACCGATAGCCCCAGTCACATCGATAGCCCCAGTCACACCGATAGCCCCAGTCATACCGATAGCCCCAGTCACACCGATAGCCCCAGTCACACCGATAGCCCAAGTCACACCGATAGCCCAAGTCACACCGATAGCCCCAGTCACACCGATAGCCCCAGTCACACCGATAGCCCCAGTCACATCGATAGCCCCAGTCACACCGATAGCCCAAGTCACACCGATAGCCCAAGTCACACCGATACCCCAAGTCACACCGATAGCCCCAGTCACACCGATAGCCCCAGTCGCACCGATAGCCCCAGTCACACCGATAGCCCCAGTCACACCAATAGCGCCAGTCACGCCGATATCCCAAGTCACACCGATAGCCCAAGTCACACCGATAGCCCCAGTCACACCGATAGCCCTAGTCACACCGATAGCCCCAGTCACACCGATATCCCCAGTCACACCGATATCCCCAGTCACACCGATAGCCCCAGTCACACCGATAGCCCCAGTCACACCGATAGCCCTAGTCACACCGATGGCCCCAGTCACACCGATAGCCCCAGTCACACCGATAGCCCCAGTCACACCGATAGCCCCAGTCAAACCGATAGCCCATCACACCGATAGCCCCAGTCACACCGATAGCCCCAGTCACATCGATAGCCCCAGTCACACCGATAGCCCCAGTCACACCGATATCCCCAGTCACACCGATAGCCCCAGTCACACCGGTAGCCCCAGTCACACCGATAGCCCCAGTCACACCGATAGCCCCAGTCACACCGATAGCTCCAGTCACACCGATAGCCCCAGTCACACCGATAGCCCCAGTCACACCGATAGCCCCAGTCACACCGATAGCCCCAGTCACACCGATAGCCCCAGTCACACCGAATGCCGGTCACTCCACAACGGAGGGGTCGCGTCACGTACTAGTTAATGACAAATACATTACCGACTGAAAACTAACAATGGCCTAGCAATCTGGCTCCAAATGCTATTGTTACTTACTCGACGTTCCTTTCAACCCCTAACGGAAAAAAATAGCAGAGCCATTTCTGTAACATACGTTGCTTGAGCTCTTCCGCTAACGGGGGAAATAAATTACATACATTTAATGTGCTTCACTGAAGCCTCAACATATGTCATCAACCCATCGATTATAAAAACGACACATGGATTATGCAGTTTAACTGACTTAATCCGATTTAATGAAATAAATGGGAATCAAAGTCCATTAACATATCCGTGGTTACACCGCAAGGTATTAACTTCTACCATTGTTGGTCCTATGTCTAACTCATACATAAAGGAAAAGTTTGATACCAGCCTATAAGTTGTAAGGTCGTCAATTGAACATGTTATTACAAGAGATATATACACACGAACTTCTCATGGGATAAAAAAAGTTTGACTATTTATCTCTATCCGGTATATGTAGATCGATCTAATTACTCCAAGAACGATTGAATGAACAAGGGAGGATTAAGCCATTAGGTGTGATTAGGTGTTCACGTATGGGTTGTTCCGGTTTGGTGTGCGGGCTGGGGGTGGGGGGGGGGGAGGAGGTAAGTAAGGTTTTAACATGAACGATATGGAAACCAATCTAAATCCAAGTCCAAAGATGCGACGAAAGACATGAGATCAAAAAGTTGTTTTTTCCATAATTGACAATAATAATGGAATATTATGAAAATTAATTATTCAATATCATGGATCAGGCATCCTCACCTCGTCACCCGGCATAATGTGGAGCCCGCATTTGCTGCAGTACCACCCGCCCGTCATCACGTGACCGGGGTTAGCCAATAGGCTGCGGGTGTTCAGCTCTCCGAACTTCTCCATGAGTAAGACGAGCGGGGAGGCGCATGATGTGCAAGTCTGCAACAGCAACGGCGCACCATGAGATAAACAACTAGAAATATAACATATTATATGATGTCTTAGATTTAAATAAATGCTAGTTATTCTCATAATTCTGACAAAATGTAAACATGCGAACCGGCGGGTTCGCATGAACTAAGCTTCCGATTAGTCGCAGAATCGTAGACTGAGATCGAGGACTTTTCTTCAAACACTGACGACCGTGGGAGGGGGCACCACATTTCCCGCCAAAATCGCCGTTGCCATCGGTAGAAAAATCTTTACACAATTGAAAGTGAACGCACAACCCTACGATCAACGATATGATGCTTTCTCTGCTGCAATAGCCGGGCTTAATTCATAGTGACCGGTCGCGTTTAAGAACGACTTTATCCTATCTCGCCGAATCCTTCCACTTTTGTTTGTCATAACACCTTTAATTATATGCTAGGAAGGAGCTATTATCCGACAAGAACAGCGATTCATAGACGCAGATATCATGGGGCATCGATACCCAAAGTTGATAATGCGGTATGTTTTATCGAGGTTTTATCTTAAACTTATGGGACATGGAAAGTTTGCGTGTATAATTAAACCTTGCCACATGACATCAAAAGTGAATTCGCTCATAATTTAAGCTGTTACAACGACAATACGTGTTAACTTAGACTAAACCAGAGAGGCGAAATATCAATAACGGTCTTGTATATAAAAGAGCGAATTCTTTTAACAACGAAAAGCTTTTTTCATCCCCTTCCCTCAATATGTTGTAAACAATGCAATACCTACTTGCAAGAGTATATTTTAGACTTACGTATATTTAACATATCTATAGTGCCATATACTTCGGCCAGGTTATTTCATTGATACAAATACGTATACTAACACAACAAAGCCATGTCAGACATGCGTATCCATGATATTTCGTGACATTGACTTTTACCTGCATGACCTTGGCCCACTTCTTTCCGGTGTCCAGATGGCTGTAACTTCCAGGGAGATGGATTGAGACGCTCAGTGTCTGAGTTTTTCCCGCCATATCGGAGGGTGACGAAAGGTGCCGGGCGAAATGTCGTCTGCTTTGACACACGACTTGTCGAAAGGCGGGAGCCACTCCAGTATCAGCCTTCTTCTATAACCATCGTGACTGCGTCTGAAATACACATATACATGTAAACACTTACATAGAGTCTCATCACATGGGGCTGGTCGCTAATCTGTCTATCCAACTCTACCACTGATAAAACGGTAAAGATGTCAATTTACTTGCCAAATTACAATTGTCTTCGCATTATCGTTCAGATCGCAATGACCCTTTCACCGTTCACTGGTCTGTCGACGCGACTTTACCAACTGCGGCTCCTGCATATCTGCTCGAATCTAAAAAGGTCCACTCCAACTGCCTTAATCGGCTCCTGGACATGTAACGGTTTCATCTCACAATGTGAATGACGCTGCAATTTGGGTCCCAAGTTCTCGCTCTCAAACATGTCCTAGATATCGACCACACGCCCCCCTCTCTCACCGCTAGAGGGTGGATGGTAACGACCGACTCCCGTAACAACATCACTTACTACTTTAAGTACCGTTACATCCTGCAAGGTAATTTTCTCTCTATCTAGTGCTGTGACCTTCAGTTCCCCCCCCCCTCTCCCCTTTCCCCCGGAAGGAAGTTATTGTTGTTCAAGCCATTTATAAATACGTCGTTTAAATCTCCTCTTATTATTGAATTCAAATGGTGCGTCGCTCTCTTCAACAGATGTTTTTACAGCAACTTGCATGTCGCCATCTGTTTGTCCCTCAGCTTTAATGTCGTCCAACGTAACCTCTAGCTGTCGGGGATCGGGGCCGGCACAACGCAGTCTGAGTCAAGTCACCCAACCATACTGGGGACGTTACATAAGGAATATTTACACAGAGTCGGCATTCAATTCCGTGGAAAACACGATTAGCGCATTACAAAGTGAAGTTTTGTTTTACGCTTGTGACGTGTTTTTCTTGCGGCTGTTTCTGGCAGGCGATGGAGAGGCAATTCCCGTTTGTAAAACGTTTGTCCAACCATGCCGAACAAAAACAGATCAGGTTGTGAAAAACATTATGCAACATTTCGCTCAACCGAGTGAATTAATCTAACCGAGAGGCTGATCAATACATACAAACGCGCGACCCAGAAGCAGAATTTTAGACATTACACACTGCCATGATGTGATGTCATAATAAACACCATTTGGCTGTCGACAAATACAACTACGCAGGTATTAAGGTTGCAGACAAGTTCTTACATCAGCCGAGACAGGAAAGCTATACGCTGACAAAGATAAATAGGCCTAATTCAGATGATGTTCAAGTACCCAGCAAACACACAACGTTCGCACAACGTTGGTTTTTGTTTGTAATGATGTCATCTCAAAGTTAACATCGGGACACCTTTGTTACAACGTTTGTTTTGTTATAGCCTATATAGCCATAAAATAGCCATAAAAATTAAAAACCTTTGCCATGTGCAGTGACTAATAAAAAACTGTCTAACACATTTTCTCGCGGTGACAACGTTATCGCAACACAAAAATTACTTTTTGTCGACGTTGTCATGATGTTAATTTGTTTGCCGTGTAGTTACAGCAGCCTATACGGCTATACGCTGACAACAAACAACACAAAAAGACTGCACCATGCAGTAACATTGTAAGGAGAATTATATCAAGTAATTACCCCTTACTTGGGCTCACGTCGAGAGGGGTAATCCGAACTGTATCCATATATGAAGTCCGTGATTATCTACTAGGATAGCGATGATGACGCCAGACATACCTCCTCCCAGTGTCCCACACGACGGCAGCCTCTATAATGACTGAGTACTGGAATGAGTACCACTCCTCACACAGAGGCAGACACCACTGACTAAACTAAATGTTGTGGGACAGGAGATGCTATAGATGGGGGCGAGGAACGGGGGGATGGGAGGGGGCGGGGTCGTAAAGAAATAGGTGATAGGCGAGCGGGGGGGGGACGTAAAGAAATAGTTGATAGGCGAGCGGGGGGGGGGGGGGGTTGCTGGGGTCATGCCGGCCAGTCAGTTCAATATTTAAATGAGCCTCTTTTCAATTTACTCCGGTGGGTCGGTCTAGCCAAATGTTTTGGCGCAAGACAATTCATAAGACCAACTTAACTGACTCACTCAAGGCTTTGTGTGTGTTCTTAATACCTGTCCTGGGTCCCCGTCACATTGGCATTTAATGCCACAGTTTCAAACGGTCCCGTGTGCGGTTATTGTTCGTGGGCGCGGTGACAATGAAAAACGGGAGGGAAGGAGAGGAAGAGGGGGGGGGGGGGGGACGTGGGGGAAGGGGGGGGGGAGTAACGGGGGAGCGGCGGGGTCCGGGGGGGGGGGGGGGGGCAGGTTTTTATAAAGCTAGTAATTAAGAGGCTGGAGATTTTTTTCCTTTGGCCGAGTGAAAAGGATGACCAGGCGAAGGAAACTTGAAAACGATGTATGATGGGGAGGTGGGTGGGTGGTGTTCAAACGCGTGCCCCCGCCCCTCTGACTCCCTCGACAATTGACGGGGTATTTCACGCATGCGCAAGTGGCGTCACGCTCGGCCTCTCTTTCTCTGGTTGCCACGGCGAGCCCAGGTCAGGGTGAAGCAAAGCACCTGGCAGGACGGGGAAGGGGGTGAGGGTATATAGAGGGGAGGGGCATAGCGGGGGATTAGAATATTAAGCCGTTTGGTAATTAAATTAAGATATTTAGTATATTATGCTAGACTGCACCCAATGGCTAAATGGTCATCGTGAAACGTTTTCAAGGAAGTGTTTCAATGTGAAGTGGCGACAGTAGCGACAGCCTTAATTTCCCATTGTCTTGTACCTTACCTATACATACACGAATACTAAAGGTCTAACCAAAAGTGCAAACAAATACGACAAATATTGCTCCATCTAATCAGCTTGATCACCAGATGTACACTATTGCTTCATTTATTCAGCTTGATCGCCCGATGTACATTTCACTGTTATTCAACACATATGAAGAAATTCAATCACCTGTTTTAAAATATCTGACATGTATTATACTGCCACAAGTTGCGATCGCAGCTCAAGGGTATTTCACCGACATATAAGTTAAACACACCTAGGCTTTCAGGAGGCCAGAGACAGATTTTGAATAGACAAGAGTAGACTAACCACCTGCTGATTGAACTTTAAGGTGCCATTGCCCCCGGGAGCCGTTGCCATTGTGAAATCTGCCCACCCCCCCCCTCTCTCCCCCCTGATCTTTGATCAAAGAGGACAAACGCGAAGCACAGAGGGAACTACTTTGCGTCCAAAGCCTGAGCTATATCGCATGAGGTATCTAAAATAAACACGGGAGCATCGAACCTATTGTTGTTTTGAAATTAAATCTTATTATGATCACTAGAGGAATCGCTTCCAGGGGAATGATCCTATACAACTTGACATATAGGTTCAGATAGCTCAGGTGTGTCTGGCAGACTGAAGTATGATGGTTGAGCATGAAATAGGCGGACCCCGATATCCGATTATTGTATTTTGATTATTTTATTATTATTATTATTACCTATTTCCGAGATCAACAACTTTGGACCCGCTTTTCAGCTATCATTTACATTGTCAGAGGAAACCGTTAAATGGCCCGAAGCCGATTAAGGCGGTTGGAGTGGACGTTTTTAGATCCGAGCAGATGTGCAGGAGCCGCAGTTGGTAAAGCCGCGTCGACAGATCAGTAACCGGCGAAAGTAGCATGGCGATCTGAACGATAATGCGAAGACAATAAGTTATTTCTAAGTTTTATTGCGTACTTCGGCTGGCCTCCAGCACTGGTAGCCTACATTGCTATACTCTTGCTTGACACAGCTGTAATATAATTGAGATCCAGGAGATATATGTGTGTGTAGGGGGTTGGGGGAGCATGGAAGTAGCCATGGCGGTGGAATAACAAGGCGATGACCGTTATTAAATGTCCGTTATTCTACTCATCAATATCATTCCCAATGTTGACCTTTTAGGTATGCGTGCGACAGGCCCCCGTCCCCCCACCCCCCATCCACCAACCCCTACAAAACCTGTAACCCCCGACCTACCAGACCCTCCGTCTGTCATTAAACATTATTCACGCTCTCTGCCGTGAAAGGTCGATCGTTCGCTCGCAGCGCTCCCTAACGGAATCCACGGTAATTAGTAAAGTAGTGTTTCCATAAAGAATATCATTCGCCGCAGCTTTTGTTGTGACACGTGCCAAACAGTTAGTCCCCACCCCCTCGTCAACCGAATATATATTAACCACCACCCTACCCCCCACTCGTTGTTTTGACCGGGTTTTATTTTATTCGTGCAGTCGGCAGTTTGCGGGCCGTTTGCGGGCAGGTGATAATAACCCGAGCTTATTTCGTCAGGCTTCGCTGATATTTGACCTTCAGAGTGAATGACTTGATCTTAATTAATTGATGCACAGCCGCAAAAGTCTAAATTACCTGAACGTCCCTTTACATTAACAGTACGTAAAATAATAACATGTATTACCACACCCGTTCTGTTATAAACTTTGTTTGCGGTAATGTTTTATAGTCTTAGTGTTTGGCAAATGGTCGCGTATAAACCTGCCATGAGGTACTTGTGACCGTTACTTGGCATGTCATGCACGTATCCTGCCTCTGCCCATACCCCCACCTCCCTCCGCGCTTGTAACTAGCCTGTACTGTGCAAATCTCCCATATGCCAACCCAAGCGATGTATCCTGCCTCTGCCCATACCCCCACCTCCCTCCGCGCTTGTAACTAGCCTGTACTGTGCAAATCTCCCATATGCCAACCCAAGCGATGTATCCTGCCTCTGCCCATACCCCCACCTCCCTCCGCGCTTGTAACTAGCCTGTACTGTGCAAATCTCCCATATGCCAACCCAAGCGGTCGGTGCGTGGATCGAATCCCCCATGTTTGTGCAGGTTAAATATGCCATGTCTTTCTTTGCAAAGAGTAGGATGTTTCCTTTCTCTCGGAGACATGGCTCCACTGTACCTTAACCCTTCCCATTGTCGCGATATGACCTACAGATGTTAAATTTACTTAAACAAACTAATCCCACAAACATACGTCTAAAGGCACAATTCGGGGATGGAAACAAGTGGATTGCTGGTTTGGAGTTTACGGCCACCTTTCTGCACCCATTGCTTGAGGAACCTGACCAGAAATATTTCGTGAAATGATGATGAGAAAGTTGTATGGAAGTTAAAATATGAAACAATTCCTAGATCCAGGTTCAATAACTCTAAGAGATATACGCCTGAAGATAGCGGACATTTAATTAGTTCGAAGTACTGAGTGATAATAAGGGGCCATTCTCAAGTCTATGCATGGTTATCCCACAATTAAGATATTACCAGATTACATTTTATCATTGTTTGTCCCATGGATAATTCAATATACATATCAATATACAAAACGGAGACGTTTTCTATCAGCCGGTGGTTCATATAGGGATGTTACCAGATCAGTTTATGTTAAGACCAAAATATTCATATAATTATCCCAGCATAGGAAAGGGGATTAATACTATAAGTATGTGTATAACAAATTGAGGGCTACGGGTCTGAACCATGACGTGTATATAAGGTACGGAACATCCTGATATGAATGACATGCTCATGTTTTGTGCACATGAAGGCTACTTTGGAGCCAGAAAACCTACCGGAAACAATGCCACGAGCTGGGGGAAAGTTCCCTTAGACGACAAGTACCAGGGCGCGAACCCACGATAGTTCAACTGCAGCTCAGTGTGCTTACCCGGTGAGCTGGGAGGGCTCAGCCCCGTTCTACATAGTAACTGACGCACAGGTACCCCTGGGGGATACTG
Source organism: Arenicola marina (assembly GCA_964019135.1). Classification (NCBI taxonomy): domain Eukaryota; kingdom Metazoa; phylum Annelida; class Polychaeta; family Arenicolidae; genus Arenicola; species Arenicola marina. Next base: position 11,823,221 of record OZ025259.1, on the reverse strand, counting down.
CCTGAGGGCATGGCTGGCGTCCGCATGGAGAGGGGAGGGGGGTGGGGGAGGCGGGTGTAAGACCGACAGATAGCATAGGTTTCGCTTGCATACTCACTATGAAGTTGGTGTGTGGACTGGGGCGCCGGGGGAGGGTAGAAGAAGCAAGGGGTGTTGATGGGCTTGGTAGAGAGAACCGAAAACTGACAGTATCTCAATTAATGTCGTTTGTGCGACCTTATTGTGTAGGACAACCAACTCCCTTTTAAAAGAAGTTTTACTTTACTCAACTTGATTTATTGACGACTATTTTCAAAGAACCGAATGAAGCATAATTGAACTTCGATCACGTTCTAAATTAAAACCTTGAGGAACGACACACAATTACAGCCTAGCTGAATAATTAACTTCTCGGTGACTTATCTCCAACGGTCACTTTACATAGCCAGGTGTTTTTCGGTTTTTAGACTCGGCGTTGTTATTTAGATGAATTATTTAAATGGACGTGAGATTTGTTTCAGAAAAATGACGACGTCGAGATCGCAATGCACCAATACAAATAAAGGCTAAAATATACTAGAACACAGGTTTCAAGTTCTAGTCAAATTCAATTAACCTTTGCTAGGTGGACGTTTTTATATGAACCAGATTATTGGCATCTATTACCGCTCATTTTAGATGGGATATGTCTTCAACTACCAAGGGTGGCGGTAAAGGCACCCAGTCTATTTTCGAATGTGCTCGAGAGGAGACAGCCCAACTAGTGTCCCACCTACGACATATAAAGTGTTTTGCAAATACCAAGAATCTTTGGCCCATAATAAGTTCTATAGGGATTTGGTAGGAGTAAATGAACACACGACACAGGTATATTTGAAAAATCAACATTCGACATGGACCCCAAATTCCGCCACTGTGGATCTGAAAAAGCGACATCCACACAGATAGTGGTATTTTAGCAAAAACGACACTAAACTTAGCCAAAAAGCGACACGGAACGTAGTGAAAAATCGACACTGGACATTGAAAAAGTTAAAAAAATCACCTCACCCCCCCCCCCCCACTACCTTCCAGACCCCTTTCTATAGGTGATTTAAACACAAAGTGAATGAATCTTGGGCACGAACAGACTTGAGCCAACGGAAGGACGTATGCACGACTATTTAGAAGCTAAGTTTTAAAGCCATTTTTAATGCCAAACTGGTGAGAGCCAATTTTGTATCGACCAAAAACAATTAGTATAGTTCCTGAAAGCAAATTGTATTGTTAGACGGCCTATACGCCTTTAATTGCAGTGCAATCAATAGTGAGTCAACCGGCCCCCGCAGTTACAGATGCATAACGCCTTGCATGGTGTTCACAATCGCTCATCGGCGCCAAACATAATTGGCCGAGTCTAGCGTAAACTCGGGTCAAGTGCTCTCAATCACTCGAAAGCTGAGGTCCCCAATTCATGCAGTCACCGTCCACTTTACACGTAAGTACAAAAATGACAGCCATACGGCTGCGCCTAGATCATCAAGTGGCTTTGGAGCAGTAGTACTCTTTAATGACGTTGTTTTTCTTGACAGCTCTAGGGACACCTACTGTCACAGTGGAGGTTTTGGTGTGTGGCCTGTCATGGAGTTTGTTGTGTGCGACTGTTAAAGGCCCGTCATGGATACAACATGATGTCATCAAAAGTGTGTGCATAATACCTTATACGTAAGCAAGTTTTCTTTGAGTGAAGGGGCCTTAGGCTATTTCTTAGAGAAACACTTCTATACCGAATCACCTCATTCTGGTGCAGTCCATACATACCACTCAATGGTCTCTTGCTATACCCCCTGGCCCTCTCCCCCTCTTTCGCCGGTGTCTGTGGCTTGTTTTGTAAGAGCTGTGGGTTGTGTCGTATCAATATGACATCCTCTTGTGTTGTGATTGACAAGCGATACAGTGCCCCCCCCCCCCACCCCGTGTAATAATAACCAGGCGCATTTAAGGTAAGCCACCCATAAGGAACCTCGGCGATTTTGAGCAGACCTCGGTAAACATTGGCAAACATCGGCGGGCTGTAGCCCTGATATTTTAAGCAGTCTTAATGAAACAAAGCACGAATAAAACACAGCAAAAGAAGTGGTGACATAGGTAAAATAAATAGAACATCGTATAATAAGCTTCGACGATTTAGAGAAGACCTCGGTAAACATCGACAAACATCGGCGCTAACTCGTTACGTCATTCACAGGGAATCCCCAATTTGTGACGTCATTCACAGCGTATTTCCACGACAATGGTTCTTCGTGATAAATTCCGAATATTCAAGAAAAAAACATGGACAAAACGTGTAAATAGTTCAGAACACATTCGTGTAGATCATAATTATATCAGAGACCATTATATATAACCAGACTTATTAAAATGTGAGCACAAGGCGTAAATTACTGATAATTGGTGTGAAATAAGCTGCTCCAAAAAATATTTCTGAAATAACATTTTCAAGTTTCAGGACATGTTTCTCGGGAAATTTGCACGGCTACCTATATTTTTCTTTATTTTTATTACAAGAACTATGTTTTTAGAAGTTTTTAAACGTGGTTTGGTGTCAAGATTTTCATTTTTGATGAAATTATAGCCAATTTTGTGAAGGTGGTGATTTCGAATTTTACATATTCGTGGTAGGTGTCAAGATTTGGTCATTTTGTGATATGGGGGTATACTTGGAAAATGGAGAATATTTTTTTAACGGGACGGTAAAGTATCCTAAAAATTCACCAGAAGGTGTGTTATTGGGTATACTTTCATAAAATAATCACAAATACAGAGTTCTTTTACCTTCCTATTATGGGTGGCTTACCTTAATTCCAAGTACCTTTATCAGAAAATCTGTTTTAATAGCCTTCCCACAGCCCCCCGCACACCCCCTTGTTCTACATGCCCGTCATTCATCAGGTAAAATCTCTCTCTACGGGTTGATGGGTGTTGCTATTGTTGCTATGTTTTCTCCACTTAGTTGTCCAGCGGTCCACCCGTTTATACCCACGAGAGGATTGTATCAGATTTTTCTGTTTATCTAATCGTGTTTAAATAAATATGTTGAAACCAAATATGCTTCATACGAGCACGCCTGACTTTGTTTGTAAATCTAGTTTGATCTCGCGAAGGCATTTGACACAATGCAGTCAGTTGCGCGAACTATTGGCCCCATTATATAAACACGAAGATGCAATGGCCTTATACATGCACATGGAAAATAATAACACTTCACTTTCGATTTACGGCTTATATAGATAGACCTACCCACCTCTCCCCTCTCCAATCCAGATTGTTACAATCCCCGAAAGTTGTTCGTTGCGTAGACTGCCAGTTTTGTCCCTTAATTACGTCTGTAACTTAGTCGCCGTGCCATTCTCTTTGTTAGGCCCTATACATCTAGTTAGCCGGTCGCACCACTTTCATACCCGGCGCAAAGTCATGAATCCGTCGTAACTCAAGACTTCCAGCCAGTACCAACGTACAGTGCTCGGCCGTATCGCAGGTCTGCTTTGCTTGGCCTACCCTTCAACTCAAGGACGATTCTCTCGTTCAAAATCTTGTCACAAAATGGACACTGGGTCCGACTTTCTGTTGACTTAAGGCCCCACGAGGGCGGGCGAGAGTGGACGGATTGCCTGCCCAGAGCATCTTGTCATTCATGTCGAGAGGTCGAGATCGTATTCCCATTTAAACCATACAGTACCGATGCCTATATAGCACCATTAGTATATCATTGGCATTTGTATGTTGAATCAACCATCCCTGAGGTTCCTTCCTTTTAAAGTTTTCCATTGCAACAGAATTACCAACAGGGCCGCCTCAACTACATACACTTCGATTAACTCATAACGATCGAGGATTTTTCTTCTATAGGGAAGAACTCACTTCAGTAAATGTCAGTAAGTGCAAAACTTGTATCAGTAAAATACAACAAAATAGCTTCATAGTAAGCATGATTAACATTCACATTTAAACATTTTACCTCATGTAGAAAGGTACATGTTGCCATAGATCAAACGATATATTTACATGACGGCTGATCGTAGTTTTGAAAACATGTATATTACGCCAAAGATTTGTGTGTATTCCACAGCTTTATCACACCTTCTTAGATATGCTAATGGTCCCCAGGCAGTGACAGTATTGTAGTGACAAGAATAGATAATTCGTGCACTAATCAATGGAGAAAATAATACAATGTTAGATACGGACATGATTTCGGCGTGAAAAAACTGTGCTAGTAGCTCTGAGGCTACTGATCAAGCTGGTCAAGGATGCCATTTACATACAGATCGTATATGTAAAATATTCTCTTGTATACTCGCCACTTATCGACACGATTAGTCATTGGGATCGAAACTTGAAATCAGGCTTCTTTCTCAACTACATTACAGGCCAACATTCATGCATTTGCGATATTAGAGATGTCATATGTTTGTCACTTCACCGGCGTTTTTAACTATATCAATATTCATTTGACGGATGCTACCAGATAATTTAATATCACTGATTGGATGTCCAATATGAGACTCATCCGAAGACAAAATGTATCGGTGCTATATAATACAGAATAGGAGTATTTGTTGCTTTCAGTACGAAACATGATCCTGATGCGGTTTAATTATTCCGTTGTTTAGTCTTCAGACAGTGGGCGACAACAAAGACATAACGGAATCCTTACAGGAGTGAGTTGAAAGCAGAGAGTGTATGTTTTCACCTCGTGGCGATATAAGTGGCGCCATCAGACAAATGACAAATATTGGATCTCTCAGGCATTATTCGCTTGCATATCGAATCACACAAAATTAACAGCATGTCCACATATGCCAGGGGGCCAGGCAACTAATTTATTTCAGGGGCAGGCTCGCGTTTTGGGTGCACGAGACCTGTGGCTAATGAAGAATGCTAAACACCAAAAATAGTGGTGACTGCCTGTGAACTCAGGCGCTATAGTTCTGGTTATATGGCTGTAAGACGGGCAAAAATCGGGGATTTCAGAAAAAAAAGATGTCCGCGCTACAGGCCTGGAACTGGCCTACAGAGACCTCTAGATTTCGAGGCCCTATATTTTACACTCGTTGTTATATGTGGGCTGTTGGTGTACTGATAGGAGAGGGGGGGGGGGGGCTCTGTACTCGGCCCACACCCCGATATATATACATATATATATCGCAAAACTATCTACAATATGAGTTTGTGGCATTTCCCTCGAGCCATAGAAATCTTCCTGTGGTTCAGCCACTGGTTGCGTTGTGCCAGCTCCGAAAGTATATTCAAGCTGGCCAGACGGCCGCCCGTGAAAGGCATACAAGCTGATGTACACAGGCACAATGGCAAAGAAGCAAAGGTGACCTAGTTCCTACCACAGGCAGTACAATGGCCAAAGTGTCTGTGTGCAAGGGTGACGTACTCACACCCGGACATGTCACTATACTTACACAACTCAACCCTTGTACATGCAGACGCCGTAACGACCAAGTCTTGAAAGTAGGCTACTGTCTACTGATGAATTATCCGGCTTCTTATTCAATAACCGGGCTATATATCAGTTGGTAAGCAAATAGGACGCTTTGTAGGTCCTACCCCGACAATGAGAAGGGTCAACGTATATAGAGAATAGCCATGGGCGTGTCCAGTGGGGGGGGGGGGGGGCACAGGGGGCACGTGCCCCCCCCCCTTCAGACCCTAGTATATATGTGGGCCCCCTTTTCAAATTCTAAAAAAATAATGGACCCCTTGGTCGCCTGAGAGCCGTGTTTGCGGGAGTAACCCCCAACACGTTGCGAAGAAAGACATGGGATCTTTATCCCGAACCAACATAAGACATTTGCACAAGTGGGGTTCGAACCACTCACCGGCCGCTTAGGCTGGTCTGGCAGAGCACACTCGAGAGTAATCGAACGCGCTACCTACTGGGCCACGAGGTGGGACCCCATTGATCAAGCAGGTTCTACCTACTGAAGATACCAATGATTAAGTTATTGAACGCATGGCCAAATAGTCAGCATTCACAATCACTGCCACAGACTGTGCCGGAATGAAACTTATCCTTATAATTAACAAAATCTGCAAGGACGAAGATGCCCATTCGTATTAATTCTAAGTTCTAAAAAAAACGAATACGGCCATCTAAGATTTGCCTCATACATGAACATATTGACCAGATGTTTCAGCATAGCTCACATGTTGCTCGCGCTTAACGTTTAAGTAGGCTTCAGCGACATGAATCGGACCCGGTGATGACTTCGATTATATCACAATCTTTGACGATTCGCCAAAGCCAGGTCTTGAGAAGATATCATAGATACTGTGGGTATAATAGCTCTAATATCATAGATACTGTGGGTATAATAGCTCTATTAGGTCAGGGTTACGATATCGGTCGGTGTGAATAAAATGTAAAGCAACTTTTAGAACCCACCTAAGATTATTTAAGTTTTAAATATCATGTTTTTTTTTAAATTAGAAGCTAAACTTGGGCCCACTAATTGAGGTCCTGTATTTGTTTATCGCCCTACCCCCCCCCCCCTCCCCCCGGACCTCTCACCCACACCTATTTTATATATATATATATATATATATGTATATATATATATATATATATATACTATATATAAACGTCACGGTTAAGCGGCAAGAAATACTTCATACATTCGTACATGAATGAATATCTGAAGGTCACGTGGTTACACTTCAAACCGTTGAACTCACTGTTGTAGGCCTAATACATGTTTTACCCTAACGGTACCCAGCAGGCACAGACAGACATCCACAGCTACCGTGATATATCACACACATGTATACCCACATTACTTACCTGTCGATCCAGCCATTGACAGCCAAACTACTGTGTTAATGCTGATGGGTCTTAATTCCCATTGAAAACTCCCGAACGAAAGTCCAAGGAACTCAGTACAAAGTAGCCTTCAACTGTTCTCAGCGTTATCACGAGAAGCCAGGTTGTGAATATCTCCAGCCTAGCGCCCTATATCGCCCCCATCCAACCCCTTGGACGGGCAGTCTTATCTCCGATCCGGCACGCAGACCACTCACCTGAGCAGCGGGCCGGCGGGCTTAGGTCTACGGTAGGCGCCCTGTGTGTCGGAACCGTTAGGTAACCCGCCGCTCGCCGTCCAGGGTAGGCAGGTAGAAGCCCTTTATATGGCCCTAAATAACGGCCCTATAGTAAGCCTGCACTTGGCTGGAGGCGATGCTGTGGCCGGCGAAGCCACCAACCCCATGCTGAGAGCTCTCTCTCTCTACCCCGCTCTCTCGCTCGTTGAATGTAAAAATATCGTCTGTTCAGTTTGTATATATTTATACAGTACGGACGACGTCTGGTCACCATACATTATGTGTGGGGGTGGGTGACTGGTGGCAGGGAATGGAGGAAGGGGGCGGGGGGGGGGGGATGCCGGGGTAAGGGGATATACACAACCAGTGTGCTCTTGCTTGCTTATTCAGCAGATCACCGTTACGACCAAAAGGTGGAACGCGCGGGCTGCAACCTGAAGGCGGTTAAAAAACGGTTGTTTACGATACCATATTTACGGCAGACGACAAACGTGAAAAAAAAGGCGCGCTTTGGGCATTTTTGAGAGACGGTTTAATGGTTTTATTTGAAAGACATCTGTCGTGTCTCAACTGACACGACAAGAGCGGCTAAAGGTACATATTTTGACGGCGAGGTGTAAATACAATGTCGCTATTGAGACGAAAGCATACCAGTGCGACACTAAACCACTTCAAGTGTGAATATGTCATTCTAATACATCATTATAAGCAAGCCGGTCTGTACAACAGGCCGTCGTACTTAATTATGGCGATATATACAATTCAAGCAGTGGGCCAGTGTCCCATGTATCTTCTAATTTTACTATGTGCAAATCAAGATTGCTGTGTGGTTCGATGCGCATCTATGCAAATGTCTATGTTTGTGCAGAATAAAGATACCCTGTCTTTCTTCGCAAAGAGTAGGGGGTTACATTCGGAAACATGGTTCATCTGTACCTTGAACCTTTAATTACCATTGTCGTGGATATATATGACCTGCATAGGTTAATGCGTCATACTTCAACCAACCAACCAGCCTACATGGCATAGGGGTTGGTTGCCAGACAATTTGACGCATATGGTTCGGTCAGAGGGTCATTAGACACAAATATAGAGGCCGGTCAACCGGCCGGGACAAACACATGACAGGCAAGTGAAAGGCGTGATTCCTGTATTAACCCCAAGTCATTCTCGACTGGGCCAGAATGAAATGAATAGGGTTGGTGTTTTAAGCCACTTTTTTTAGCCAAGCCCCCCCCCCCCCCCCCGCCGAAACGATGAAATGGGGTTGGCTGAAACTAGCCACAGTTGCAAGTGCAGGGGCGGATCCAGGCAGACAAAGAAGGTAGCCATAGCGTTCGCCGACAAAAAAGGCGGTTCACTGAGGACTTGCGACCGGGGACCGGGGGCGGCGGCCCGGAACACAAGGAATGGGAGGGACGCCCTGGACTCCCCCCCCCCCCACCCCCTGGATCCGCCCATGCAAGTGTACGTGCATCTAGACGCCTTTCATAGTCTTCAAGGTACTATATTATTCGGTATTTCCAAACGACTCTACACGGCAAAATATGCGTCTTTCGCGTTAGAGCCTTTATATATGATCGTGCGACTTTTCACGAAAAAGATTTCTTTCACGCTGGGAATGTAAAATGATCTTTAATTGGAGACCTAGGCGCTATTGTTGGCAACTTTGTGTCGAAAATACGAGTGTGTGAAAGGAGAACATAATGAGGGAGACATTATGACAAGGGTAACTCCAATGGGGCGCTTACTGAAAGACGCCGACTCCGACCGAGGGGAGGGAGGTGGGGGGTGGGGGGCACTGGGGAGAAGTCACGCTTGGCTGAATCTCAACCTTTTCGTGTGCGTGTGACGCTATTTCAATAGATTTCGACAGAAGTGACAACGCGTTATAAAGCTAGGAAACGAGAGAGCAAGAGTGAGAGAGTGTGACACTGTATGATAGGTGGAGCGGCGCGGAAAGCCGAAGTGGAGGGGAGGGGGGGGGGGGGGGGAGCGATGCCGAAGGGGGCAGAGCCGAGGCGGAAAAAAGGAGGTAGAGAGACCGTCCTTTCGATGTTTTATAATATCCTTCTCAATTGAAGTCATGCATAAGATAAGATAAGATAAGATAAGATAAAGTTTTATTTAACGTCGGTATGTAAAAGTCAACAAGAAACATTAGCACACGTGCTATTGACCGACAATGATAAAATGACATGAGCGGATGAGACATATATACATATGACAATGAAAATATAACAACCTTAGCATCTCATAAAACCTTAATACAATGCAGAGCCGAGGCGGAAAAAAGGAGGTAGAGAGACCGTCCTTCTCAATTGAAGTCATACAATGCAAACAGTTTGATTAGACTGAAGTATCCGTAGCATCCGACGGTGAGAATTCGGTCTTCATCGGTCTTGAATAAATACCGTTTCACCCAGGCTACCCTTCCTGGGAAGATTTTAGATCTTAAGTGTGCATGGAACACCATAGAATGCGCATCCTCTTGCCATCAGCAAACATTACGCGTCGCATTATGATGAGAGATCTGAACGTTTGGCATCAGGCTACGTTATGACGACTCGTCTCGCCGTTGGAGACCCCGTAGTTAGTAGCCACTGGTTACGAAAGCAGGGCAGTTTCTTCTGTAGAATCAACAACATTTACTTTTAATTTTTTTTGCTTTTTCACGCACACGCACTATAGGTATAGTTATTCCCTAAAAAGTGGTGTAAATCCGTAAAGCTATTAAAACGGTTGTTCCAACCCAAGTAAGGTCATTTATTCCGAGCACCCACCCCAACATATATTATAACGCCGGATCAATCGAGGGGGGTGTTGACACCAAAAAACGTGATGATTTAACAATTAAGGAACAAGTACTGAATCTTTTTTTCATTTTGAATTTATTAATAAGCGAATAACTATGAGTGGCAACGAAATAGATATCAAGCTGGGCTAGCCTAATAGGCGTAAGAAATGTAGTTATAACGTTACTATAATAGCAAAAATCTCAAGAAGAAGCGATTCCGTGATCGCCAATTCTGAAGGATCAGTGGCATATATTGCCTGAAATGTGCTTACATTGATACTTATATCTTGCCATTGCTGTTTATTTTTCATGTTTTCATGTTTAATTAAGTTAATAAAACAACAGCAGCGGTGAAATATTATAATGTATATATATTATATATACATATATATGTATATATTTATATATATATCATATAAAGACACACCATCAAGCGGATTACAACATATTGTCATCCGTCACTCCACATGATTTGTTGTCTATGCTCATATATTTCCGGGAAATTATATTTTATATATCTGCATGACTACCAAGGAGCTTCTTGCGACAAGATATGAATATATTGACGGATACCTGATTAACATTCAAGTTGCATAGAATGCAGGCGTATTAAATATTGCCTCCAACTGCTTGCCTACCAGCTTGTTAAAAGATTCTCTGAATTTCCCGAGAACTCATAACTAGCACGGTCTTGTTAAAGGGGAATTAGACATTAGATAGCTGGTCGACCGTGAATATTGCTCCAGAGAATATCTTCAATTGTCCATTAATTTTGTTTTAGAATATATATAAATAGTAGTTGATATACATTGAAACATTTGGGGTAAGCATTTTATATCTTGATGACAATACTACTTAATATGGAGCACAACTAACTTTTTTTATATGAGCAATATTTATATTCCAAGGTAAATTTCACACCTCAAATGTATCAATATATATGATGTGGTACTGTTAATAATACTACTCTAAGAAGAAATAGCTAAAAAAAAACCCATTAAAATCATGTCTCAGTTTGCTTCCAGGTGGCCATCTTGGTTTTTACATCGAATTCCCCTTAATGCTCACTGGTTTGACAGCTTACACGGCTGGCTTAGGAATACTGTAGTCCTCGTCCAGGTTGTACAAAGCTCGGCCTCCCAGTCCCAAGGTCAGGAGGTCACAGGCCGTCTTAACCGTGACCTTGACGTCGTCTGCGTTTCCGAGCTTGGGGTTGACCTCGACAAGGTCAATGGCTCTCAGCTTGCCCGTGTTCTGCAGAGCCTCGATGATGCATATGCCTTCTCTCAAGGTCAAACCTCCGGGAACTACGAGACATAAGTGAAGAGACATATATTAGATACTACGTCTCATCATTACTGTTCCATAGGCTATATCTTCTCAAGATGGTGAATGAGAAACTTTAACATTCGTTTTATAGTAATTATTATATACGTAAATATTCAACCACGTTATGCCACAGATGTTATAATTTGTTTTAAATATCACATATAAAATGCACTATATATTGGTACGCCCATATTTTTAAAATCAGACACTGCCCAGCACACACCTAACGTTATGCTAACGTTACCGTTCGCGGAACGTTGAATAATGTTAGGGTTATTATGTAACCTTCCGAAAACGTTCTGGGAACGTTAAATAATTTTAGGTTATAATGTAACCTTCCAAAAACGTTCTGCGAACGGTGAATAATGTTAGTCGAAAAACGTTCTGGGAACAGTGAATTATTTTAGGATTATAACGGATCCTTCTAGAAACGTTTTTATAACGTTGAATAATTTGAGGTTATCATGTAACCTTCGAAAAACGTTATGGGAACGTTGAATAATTTTAGGTTATAATGTAACCTTCCAAAAACGTTAGGGAACGTTGAATAATTATAGGGTTATAATGCAACTTTCCAAAAACGTTCTGGGAACGGTGAATAATTGTAGGTTATGTTGTAACATTCTAAAAACGCTCTGGGAACGGTGAATTATGTTCGGCTTGTAATAGATCCTTCCAAAAACGTTCTGGGAACGTCGCATAATTGTAGGCTATAATGTAAACGTCTAAAAACGCTATGGGAACGTTAAAATAATTTTAGGGTATATAATGGAAATTGGTGGATACCCTCGGTAACCCCTGAGTAAGGTATTACCGTAATAGCGAACGGACAACTTTGCAATTTGTCTCGAGTGCGAACGTTTGTTGAACCAAGTAGCCGAAATCTGGCGGAGACAAAATAATCTATTTCAAGCTACCGCTGCCGCGCTGCCGTAAATGGGTACCATGAGGCGGAAAATCGATGTTTAGAGTTTAAGGTTCAGATCACATTGCAATGATCGCTTTTGTCATTGCACTTTATCTTGCCAATCGATCGCCGTGCGTTCATACGAGGCCGATTAGCTCAGTTGGTTAGAGCGTTGTACTAATAACGCGAATGTCTTGGGTTTGATCCCCACATCGGCCACAATATCATTTGTCAAGTCTTGCGTAAACTAGTTATCAAGTCACAATTGTATCAGTAATGACATGTTTAAAGATTCTAATACAGCAATATTTCTCTTGAGAAATAAAATTTATTTTTGACTGGATATTATGCATATATGCTCTTAGCATATATAATTAATTACACATATATTGTATGCCGAACATATGTTGTTAAGGTAGTACGCGGGACCCCCGTGGCGCCACCTAGCGAATAGATCTACTAGTTATTTGTGTCTCTCGACCTTGCGAGCATTTTTTCTTTTCGATATCTCAATATTATTGCAACGTACCTAGCAGCAAATAATATAAAATAAAAATATCAGCACTTTTGGTCAAATTTGTTTCCGCTTTTTTTTTATTCCCCCAAGTTCTGTAAGTGACAATGCCGAGTTCCCATAGGGACACTCACAATTACTGACAAAATTTCCTGTTCATAATCATTTTGAGAAAAAAATTGGGAAAGGCCTATATATTTCTTTTTCGTATCTGAACATGCAATTAATGAACAAGCTTGTTACTGACAATTTTGTATTCATTTTGTCTGAGCTGTTTTGTTTCTGTTGAATATTTCGTGTTGAAATTTCGAAATTCTCCATTGACATCCCTTATAAAATAATCATCATGGCTCGCATGTCTGCGCGCGGTATCTATGGTTAGGTCACAACGCTCCTTATATGGACTGAGCAGGCGAGGACAATGGTGTTCCTTTTGTCGCAGAAATGTAAACATCGAAGATTTGCCTCACAATACAACGCTATCAACACTTTCATCGAACGGACCAAATGCATTATGGAGGGATAAATGTCTTATCATTAACTATATTATGATTTTATAGTTAGCAATGCCTGGACCAAAGCAAAACAAAAAATGGTTTCACACCCACTCGATTCTTCAGGCACAAAGAGCGCAGCCGGTCGGTTCCCAACACTCAAACGTTGACTACAATGAGTGCGCGTCACGCAGCTGTAGCAAGGCACCATGCTCATGTGACTTTAACACGATTGCGACTTGCGTTCAAGCCTTTAAATAGTGATTCGGTGCATTCAAAATGTGAAACTTCTCCCATGCATTCCTACTCCCGCTGGGGCTTCACATTGACTGGTGCATTAGTTGATCGGTTGTTTTGTCATTTTAAGGCCAAACCGTTGTTTCCCTAATGCTCACTATTAGTCGTGCAGTGCATTTGATACAATAGTCGATTTCCTGTGTCCAAACATGCAAAATGAACCACGCAAATCATGAGCAGAATCAATGTCTTGTTATAACAATTTTATAAGTACGTTAAAGAACTCGCTGTCGTGCATTCCGCAAATAAACCACTCGACGCTATTATCGCAAGCCGTTTTAATAAAAAATCACCAATTCAAGATATTTTGAATTATTTCAAGATATCTTGAAGTTAATTCAAGATATCTTAAATTCAATTCAAGATATGTGACACATCTATTTTTTCTCATCAAAAATAGGTGTGATTTCAAGATATCTTGAATTCAATTCAAGATATCTTTAATACCCGTCAAAAGATCGGAACTATACTCTCCATCGATCGAGTGTCGTAAGATGAAAGTTACTATTTTAACAAAAAATAAACATTCATTGTGATCAAAAACTGGCGGGGAATACACTTGTGTAGAGTGACGTTAATGTGCTGATGACGTAACCCGCATGACGTAATCTTCGCCAGAGGGAGCCACCAACGTCCCACTTTCCGGAGGTTTCTATACGATACGTTATTGGCCAGGAACCAGGCACAATCAATATGGCGACGAAGCGGCCGAAATGCCGGGCCATGCGATTGGCAGTATACCCATTTTCTAGAAATGCTTCTAGTTGCTGCTTCGAAATCTCCAGACGGGGTCTCCCTCTCTCGCCGGGTCATGTAAATGAATTGATACATACAATCAGAGATAAATTTTGAGTGTATACATGCTATTTTGTACATAACTTTGTAAGGCTTTCCAAAATATTCATAGTCAGTTGCGGTATGTATGTCACAAAAGATTTATCATAGCCAGGTCTTTGATGTCACTGGCTTCAGCACAAGTGTTGCTTTTGATAATACACTGGAGCGAGGTGCAGTTAGAAGATTTAGAATCTTCGTTCGAACGGCGACACAGAGTGTTAGCTAGGTTATATTGTTGAATCCTTAGCGGTTTGCCTAGCTACAGCATGGAAGGCTATATCGTCCTCCCTTTGTTGTCCATCCACTTCCGTATTCAAATTGTCAGGAGTTTGACAAAGGGCGAGAAGCCCATCGATGGCTCCGGTCGCTTCCGCGTAGGCGGCTTCGTCGAAATAGGACGAAATACGATCAACATTATTTAGTACAACATCATTATGTGACACATCTATCTTTTCTCATAGAAATAGGTGTGATTTCAAGATGACTTCAATTCAATTATGGATATGTGACACATCTATTTTTCCTCATAAAAAATAGGTGTGATTTCAAGATATCTTCAATTCAATTATGGATATGTGACACATCTATTTTTTCCCATAAAAAATAGGTGTGATTTCAAGATATCTTCAAATCAGTTTAAGATATCTTGAATTCCATTTAAGATATCTGGAATACAATTGAAATTGGGATAAGTAGTAAGTAATTCCAGATATCTGAAATTGAATTCAAGATATCTTAAAATGACTAGAAGATATCTGAAATTGAATTCAAGATATCTGAAATTGAATTCAAGATATCTAAAATTGAATTCAAGATATCTAAAATTGAATTTAAGATATCTAAAATTGAATTCAACATATCTGAAATTGAATTCAAGATATCTTGAATTGGTGATTTTTTATTAAAACGGCTTGCGATACGCTATCGCATCTTGTGCTTTATTTTGTCGAATGCACTCCAGCTCGTTCTGTAACTAGTACATAAAGACGATCGTTGTCACTTGAAGGTGGTTGGTTATTCAGGACGCTTTAACCACTTTTGGTCATATCGCGTCAATGGGAGAAGGAAGGGAGAGTGGAGCCACGTCTCCGGGGTAACCCCCCACTCTTGGCAAAGAAAGACATGGCATCTTTATCCTGCGACCACACAGACATGACCACAGCGGGGCGCGTAACACCGATCCACGTGCCGTTAGGCTCTCAGGTGGCCAGAGGATTCAATGCGAGCGCTCTAACCCACTGAGCTATCGCGCCGGCCCCCTCACTTGAAGGTGGAATATCACGCAAATAATTGGACACTAAAAGGATATGAGTTTTGTGAGATTCACGAGCAAAACTTGATTGCTAGTGTGATTACTGAAGTATATAAAGACATGTCAGTATGTATTTTGCATAAGCAATGGTATAGGATCCAAACTTCAGTTTATAAAGGATAGGTTTTGGGATCTACGCTCGTTTTAAATAGGGGAGGGAGTACCTTGTCCTATCTTCGCGATTGACATCCAGGAATCCTTGGAAATTCTCGATTAGCTGTTGGCAATTTTTGCGAATCGTTATCCGTAAAATATTCGTATCGCCCCCTCCCCCCCCACTCCTTCTTAAAAGATAAACTTAGGTGATTCTGTTTTTCCAGCACGTGACGTCATGTAAACCTCGATATACGTTTAATGCCTTACAGAACGTCAAAGATAATTTAGCAATTTCGCGAGAGCATTCCTTTGGGCCTCAAGCTCATCATCCAATGTGGTTGGGACTTTTTTGTGAGCAGCTCGCTTATTGCTCATGGTTGGCATTGACAGCAATTGTCGATTTCGTAACATAGAAGGAAAATTGTTCAACTGGAATATAGTTTTGCCTCGTTGAGTCAATCTCAATTGATCAGCTCACAGAACCTGCATTTTTAAAAATTGTTATGACGTCATTCTTTTGTTACAAGTGTTGGTTCTTATCTACGAATCAGCCCTTTTATGGGTCGACTTTGTTCCACCCGGGGCTGGCCGTCAAGTGTTGCTCACTTATTACAGGAGTAAAAAAGTTCGGCTTCTTCTCCGTCACCAAGGTGTATCCACGGAAAATAGGAACTATTTTTTTATAGAGTGAATTGGTGTTTTAGACCGCTTTTGCGCACACGACGATGAAGGATGAAAAGATGAAATATGCCCCAGTGACCAGGGTTCGAACCCGGACCCATTCGTCTGCGGTCTAGTGAGCTACCCCCCCCCCTTCCTCCCTCCCGCACGACAAATAGATCATGGGTTCGAAATCAGGCCCTTTAAGCAGCATTACACACCAAATCATTTAATTTAAACCACGAACAATGTTATATTCAATGATCACGCGGTCAGCGAGAGTTGGTCCATATGTTATCTGTCGTTGACTATGGTCGCTCTGTGTCTCCTTTCCGCGCAGAGGCATCCCACACCGAACTGGGGATGGGTGGAGATGGGGGTGGCATTGAAAAGTGTACCAGAGTGTATCCAGCGCGTATCGAGGGTATAGCCGGCGTACACCTATTGTCCCTTCGGTGTACATCATATGTATCCACTATCCAGTGTATATATCCAGGGTGTATTCATTATGTTTCCAGGGTGTATCCAAGGTGTATCCGACATGTATTCAGGGTGTATCCGGCATGTCTCAAAGATATATCCAGAATGTATAGTATGGTGCTAGTACGGTAACAAGTTGGTGCATCCTCCGTGTATCGAACCCGCATGACATAATTCTCCCGTGAATCCGGATAATCCACTCCAGTAACATAAGAAATAAATGGCAGACAAGCTCAATCATTGGTCATTGATTCGGGGCTGTATTTGGCTCCTACCCGGGGATGTTTAGCCGCATTCATGTCGCCGGCTTTTTCACAAACAAAGACCACAGTAGTGTCATTCGATCATCCGCAATAACGAGCCAATGTCGTCTCAAGGTCATATGTACTGAAGAAATGTTAGAATTCAAGAAATGTATTATATTTGTAGTAAAAGTTAGGCATGAGTAAAAATGAAAAATGAACTCATACGGGGGTCTTGATGGCACTAATATTACTCACGTGGACTGATGGGAATTCTTTAGAAAATAGGCTGACGTCATAACAGTAGTTTAATATCGTAAAAGTGATTATTTCAACAAAAAGTAAACATTAGACGCGCTGGGACGCAGACCTGTGTAGTTACGTCAGCACACCGCCGTAACCTGCATGATTAAAGCAATATATACTTACATGCGCCATCTTAGATTTTTTACATTTTAGAATCAAGACTAAAAGTATCTAAAAACTTATGATGCATATGTTTTATATCTCTTTGAGTCTGTAAAACAAACATTTCAACATAGCACTGCGCGGTTTATTTTTATCGCACATTTTTAAAGCCGGCCACCAGCTTCTGCTCCATTGACCAAATTGCTTCTCTCTGGATAGCCCACAGGCTTTCAGGATTTCAATTCAAGACAGAATGTACTTATTTGACATGGAGAAGAGGTTGGTAATACAAAAAAACACGGCATATATTGCTTTAAAACCATTTGCCCGGTGTTATATGGTTTCACGGCTATTCCAGGAGAGATGTAACATACTCGTTCGCCAACCAATTGGGTCATCATAGTTCGTTGCTATAAAATTAAGCCGTTATAATTGGCTTGATGTACATTTCACTCTCTGTCTGTCTGTCTGTCTTCCCCCGTCACTCTCTCTGCATCTCGGTCTGTTTCTCATCTTATCACTCGTTCAATCTCTCTCTCCCTCTCTCCGTCTCTCCCTCCCTCTCTCAATGACATTGCTCACAGCACAGTGTGACAGTCCTGCGTCAGTTTCGCACGAGCACATCTCGACGTTAGATAACCTGCTGTGATTGGCTGGAACTGTGACCTAGAACACTCCTGCTTCTCCAGGAAACCATTTATCCGCGTAACTGGCCCACTGTCGATACAAGAGGCCAGCCAGGGAAGAAGCCACTGTTTGCTGGTCAGTACTATACAATATTATTAATACGCGTAACAAATAGCCTTATATTTGGTTGTGTTTCCAGTACATTTCAAAATGGCTTCGAGCCGGGCTGTCGTCATGTCTGTGTGGTCGCAGGATAAAAATATCATGTGCTTCCGCAAAAATTAGGGGGTTACCCCGGAGACTTCCTTCGCCCATTAACACGATACGACTAGAATTGGTTAAAGCTTCCCAAATATACAACCAACCAACCAGTATGATCCGCGCCTGGAATAGTACCCGCCTGACCAGCACGCCCCCCCCCCCTCCCCCCACCCCCATATGTGTCTGCGTGTTCGCATCCTGAAACCTGAACATAGGGTATGTCTCTGACACCAGCACATAGGGTAAGTCTCTTACATATGCACACAGGGTATGTCTCTTACATATGCACACAGGGTATGTCTCTGTCACTTCCACACAGGGTATGTCTCTGTCACTTCCACACAGGGTATGTCTCTGTCACTTCCACACAGGGTATGTCTCTGTCACTTCCACACAGGGTATGTCTCTGTCACTTCCACACAGGGTATGTCTCTGTCACTTCCACACAGGGTATGTCTCTGACACCTGCACATAGGGTATGTCTCTGACACCTGCACATAGGGTATGGCTTTCAGGGGCGGATCCAGATATGCTGGAAAGGGGGGGGGGGGCAGTTTTGGTTTTCATATGTTAAATGGTATAAAGTATATAAATTTCGGCCCTAAAAGGGGAGGGGGGGGGGGCGGAGCCGGGTCGGCCCCTCCATGGATCCGCCCCTGTCTTTAACCAAACCCCATTTCATTGTCCCCCCGGGATATGCCGTGGCCCAGATTAGCCTTATATGCTCACAAGTGGGATAAAACAGAAGCATTCCGTTGTCATGGGACGCTGAAGGTTGAATGGATGGAACATGCCCCAAATAAGGTGTCAGGACCGCGATTGAGTGCTTATAACAAGCCAAACTATTTCATCAGTATTAACATAACCCTCCTCCCCCACCCGCCCCGCCTACCCCAACCTCGACCCTCCCACTACGTACCCACATTTTTTCCCATGATCCATCGCAGATTGGACTCCGCCATCGCCATCACCATCGCCATGGCAACGCAAGATACACGTCGCCCTCCCAGCAAGTTCATTCGCCAGAGGGCGCTGGTGACGGCGGCATCCGGGGGGCTGGCATTGTCCTCAATAAGTCTGCCGGAGAGTCAGTCTTCCGACCGCCTGCTGCTCCACCCCTCCCCAGCCGACCTCAGCTTCGGGGGGGACCCCCCCGCCCTGCCCCCGGCGGAGGCCAGCGGACTCCTGGCGGGGGAGGGCAGCGGGGAAGGGGACGGGAAAGGTGCCGTCGAGATCGAGCTGCTCGTAGACAACAGTGAGTAGTCGCGTTTTAATTAAGTTCAAGGGCGGTGGGCGGGGGAGAGGGGGGGGGGGGGCAGGGAGTAGTGGGGGTGCTAGCTTCATGCCCCGTTCGTCTCTATGGTGGGGGAGTAGTGGGGGTAGTGGGGGTGCTAGCTTCATGCCCCGTTCGTCTCTATGGTGGGGGAGTAGTGGGGGTAGTGGGTGTGCAATATCTAGAGATCAGATGCCTCCCTTGCGCAATCGGTAAGCGGGCTGAGCTGCAGATCAACAGGTCGTGGGTTCGCGTCTCCCTAACTCAGTTGGTAAGCGGACTAAGCTGTAGATCAACGGGTCGTGAGTTCGCGCCCCCCTAGCTCAGTTAGTAAGCAGGCTGAGCTGTAGATCAACTGGTCGTGGGTTCGCGCCTCCCTAGCTCAGTTGGTAAGTGGGCTGAGCTGTAGATCAACAGGTCGTGGGTTCGCGCCTCCCTAACCCAGTTGGTAAGCGGGCTGAGCTGCAGATCAACAGGTCGTGGGTTCGCGCTTCCCTAACCCAGTTGGTAAGCAGGCTGAGCTGCAGATCAACAGGTCGTGGGTTCGCGCCTCCCTAACTCAGTTGGTAAGCGGGCTGAGCTAAAGATCAACAGGTCGTGGGTTCGCGCCTCCCTAACCCAGTTGGTAAGTGGGCTAAGCTGCAGATCAACAGGTCGTGGGTTCGCGCCTCCCTAACCCAGTTGGTAAGCAGGCTGAGCTGCAGATCAACAGGTCGTGGGTTCGCGCCTCCCTAGCTCAGTTGGTAAGCGGGCTGAGCTGCAGATCAACAGGTCGTGGGTTCGCGCCTCCCTAGCTCAGTTGGTAAGCGGGCTGAGCTGCAGATCAACAGGTCGTGGGTTCGCGCCTCCCTAGCTCAGTTGGTAAGCGGGCTGAGCTGTAGCTCAACAGGTCGTAGCTTTGCACCTCCCTAGCTCAGTCGGTAGGCAGGCTGAGCTGCAGATCAACCGGTCGTGGGTTCGCGCCTCCCTAACTCAGTTGGTAAGCGGGCTGAGCTGTAGATCAACAGGTCGTGGGTTCGCGCCTCCCTAACCCAGTTGGTAAGCGGGCTAAGCTGCAGATCAACAGGTCGTGGGTTCGCGCCTCCCTAACCCAGTTGGTAAGCGGGCTGAGCTGCAGATCAACAGGTCGTGGGTTCGCACCCCGGCAGCCTCCCTAACCCAGTTGGTAAGCAGACTGAGCTGCAGATCAACAGGTCGTGGGTTCGCGCCTCCCTAGCTCAGTTGGTAAGCGGGCTGAGCTGCAGATCAACAGGTCGTGGGTTCGCGCCTCCCTAGCTCAGTTGGTAAGCAGACTGAGCTGCAGATCAACAGGTCGTGGGTTCGCGCCTCCCTAACCCAGTTGGTAAGCAGGCTGAGCTGCAGATCAACAGGTCGTGGGTTCGCGCCTCCCTAGCTCAGTTGGTAAGCGGGCTGAGCTGCAGATCAACAGATCGTGGGTTCGCGCCTCCCTAGCTCAGTTGGTAAGCGGGCTGAGCTGTAGATCAACAGGTCGTGGGTTCGCGCCTCCCTAGCTCAGTTGGTAAGCGGGCTGAGCTGCAGATCAACAGGTCGTGGGTTCGCGCCTCCCTAGCTCAGTTGGTAAGCGGGCTGAGCTGTAGATCAACAGGTCGTGGGTTCGCGCCTGCCTAGCTCAGTTGGTAAGCGGGCTGAGCTGCAGATCAACAGGTCGTGGGTTCGCGCCTCCCTAGCTCAGTTGGTAAGCGGGCTGAGCTGTAGATCAACAGGTCGTGGGTTCGCGCCTGCCTAGCTCAGTTGGTAAGCGGGCTGAGCTGTAGATCAACAGGTCGTGGGGTCGCGCCTGCCTAGCTCAGCGCCATGAGCAGAATGCTCCAGTGTTGCGACCGGGGTGGGGGGGGGGGGGTGGCTCAGATGAATGACACGATGGGGGTGATTAATTATTGATGGAGTAGGGCAAGGGCAAGAACATTTTCGTACTCGATACCCACCCCCCCCCATACATCTATAGTCTACGTGTACGTTTCTTACACCGACGATCTGTCCTTGCAGGCAAAGTGACGTCGATGAATAATGGTGATGACGTCACGACTAGCAGTGACTCAGCCACTGGAACCTGCGAGACTGGCTGCTGGCAACAGCGCATAGAGGTCGTGCAAGTGACCTTGGACGATTTCGGAAGGAGACACCAAAAAACACTTCGAAAAGTATCTGTTCAATTTACTACTTAAGCTTCTCCATGCAAGGATCCCTTTTCACATCATTCGAATAAAGCTACGTGTCAGTGTAAATATCTAAAAATATAAGTTGTCTGGAATTAGAGAATGAGAGAATCCTGGATATTGCAAATGAACAGAGTGGCGTATGACATGTCTGTACTGTATGTACTCCGTTGAATACGGAGTGGAAGTAATATAACGGGGTGAAAACATTGAGTGTGGTAATATACATGCAAGTTACTGAAACTCTTATCCAATATATTATCGTTCTCATCACTTACTTGACGATTGACGTCAAAATCATGAAATTGATTCTGTTTGATGTTTTCTTCCCGAATACACGGATAAGTCATCTAAAAGAATATATTAAGTTATTTATGCAACATGTGCACATGATTTTTCTGACTTCAGATTGGCCTTCTCCTGCTCACCCTTACCTACGTGGCCTACTTTCTGTGGGCAGTGATTCTCGACTATGTGCGTGCCGCGCCGTTGATAGTGTTCTCCTGCCTCATCACCATCACCGCGTTGTATACATGCGCCGCCAATACTGTCGGACCCTCGTTCAACATGAAATGTTTGCTTCCAATCAAGAAACTGGTCCTTAGACATCGAAAAATCATAAAAATGTGAGTGCCTTGCAGTTTGTTTCTTGGCTTTACTTGACTTGACTTGTAAATTTTTCCTACTCAGTTTCACAAAAACAAGGAGTGCATTACGGGTCGGATCCAGATATGCTGGATAGGGGAGGCCGGATTCGAGAGATGGCCTAGATTTGGGTTTTCACGTGCTAAATGGTATAAATTTCGACCCTAAAAGGGGAGGCCGGGGCCGGGTCGCCGGGGCCGGGTCGCCCCCACCCCTGGATCCGCCTCTGGCAGTAATGTTCCAATAGTAAAGTTAGTTTGTTGACTGGCCCCCGAGACCGGCCAGAGATACCCGTGTATGACACACATAGCTGCTGTCTCTCCGCGACCATATTCACCAGATCGCTACACTGTTCGTCTTTACATCGACTAAAACCCGGTCTAGATGGTTATTTCTATAACGTGTCCCATAAGTGATACCTGTGGGTTCTTTCTACCTATGCGACATCACTGTACACACGGTGGGATTGTCCCATAGGTAATATCCTTATTACCGAATCACATGAATCCGTCTCTATCACGTGACGGAAAGACATTCACTGAATGGCCACAGATTTTATGAGGCCCAGGTTTGACCCAGCAAGCGTGTTCTATTTCACCCAACAAGACCTACCTGGCAAATCACGAATTTGTTTGTCCCAGCCCATAAACACACGGTTATATTTCGCATAGGTAATGACTCATATAGTCTGTCTACCTATAGGCATGACCTATATACCTATAGGCATGACCTATAGGTAATGACTCCTATAGTCTGTCTACCTATAGGCATGACCTATGGGTAAAATCCTATCATCTAGGCGGGGCTTAAGAGCAGAATCGTTTAATTTCTAAGAAGAGAAGAACTAATCCAAAAATAGAGAATATGAGCGACAAATCGATCGCGTCTGTCGAGTTGGAAGAGTAGTTTCAATATAGCAAACGGAACCTGTCACTTATAACTAAAAACTTACTGCTCTCAGCCATATATTATCGCTCATACATACCTTTGAAGTATCAAATTGAGGTTTTACATGTGTTTCAGATCATTGTATTCATTAATTCACCCATATATGGAGTTACCGATAGAGCAGCCTACATCAAGTGTATTCTTTACAGCTGTTTATTATATACACGCCATATACTTCTCTCACAGCTGTCTGTTTATTAAATACACGCCATATACTTCTCCCACAGCTGTCTGTTTATTAAATACCCGCCGTATACTTCTCTCACAGCTGTCTGTTTATTATATACACGCCATATACTTCTCTCCCAGCTGTCTGTTTATTATATACACGCCATATACTTCTCTCCCAGCTGTCTGTTTATTATATACACGCCATACACTTCTCTTACAGCTGTCTGTTTATTATATACACGCCATACACTTCTCTTACACCTGTCTGTTTATTATATACACGCCATATACTTCTCTCCCAGCTGTCTGTTTATTAAATACACGCCATATACTTCTCTCCCAGCTGTCTGTTTATTATATACACGCCATACACTTCTCTTACAGCTGTCTGTTTATTATATACACGCCATATAATTCTCTCACAGCTGTCTGTTTATTAAATACCCGCCGTATACTTCTCTCACAGCTGTTTGTTTATTATATACACGCCATATACTTCTCTCCCAGCTGTCTGTTTATTATATACACGCCATATACTTCTCTCCCAGCTGTCTGTTTATTATATACACGCCATACACTTCTCTTACAGCTGTCTGTTTATTATATACACGCCATACACTTCTCTTACACCTGTCTGTTTATTATATACACGCCATATACTTCTCTCCCAGCTGTCTGTTTATTATATACACGCCATACACTTCTCTTGCAGCTCTCTGTTTATCATATACCCGCCGTATACTTCTCGCACAGCTGTCTACTGGTAGCCGTCCTGGCTGCCTGTTCACCATGTATTTCCCTCACAGCTGTCTACTGGTGGCCGTCCTGACTGCCTGTTTACCATACATTTCCCTCACAGCTGTCTACTGGTGGTCGTCCTGGCTGCCTGTTTGCCATACATTTCCCTCACAGCGGTCTACTGGTGGCCGTCCTGACTGCCTGTTCACCATGTATTTCCCTCACAGCTGTCTACTGGTGGCCGTCCTGACTGCCTGTTCACCATGTATTTCCCTCACAGCTGTCTACTGGTGGCCGTCCTGACTGCCAGTTCACCATGTATTTCCCTCACAGCTGTCTACTGGTGGCCGTTATGACTGCCTGTTTGCCATACATTTCCCTCACAGCGGTCTACTGGTGGCCGTCCTGACTGCCTGTTCACCATGTATTTCCCTCACAGCTGTCTACTGGTGGCCGTCCTGACTGCCTGTTCACCATGTATTTCCCTCACAGCTGTCTACTGGTGGCCGTCCTGACTGCCTGTTCACCATGTATTTCCCTCACAGCTGTCTACTGGTAGCCGTCCTGACTGCCTGTTTACCATGTATTTCCCTCACAGCTGTCTATTGGTAGCCGTCCTGACTGCCTGTTCACCATGTACTTCCCTCACAGCTGTCTAATGGTGGTCGTCCTGGCTGCCTGTTCTCCATGTATTTCCCTCACAGCTGTCTACTGGTGGCCGTCCTGACTGCCTGTTTACCATGTATTTCCCTCACAACTGTCTATTGGTAGCCGTCCTGACTGCCTGTTCATCATGTACTTCCCTCACAGCTGTCTACTGGTGGTCGTCCTGGCTGCCTGTTCACCATGTATTTCCCTCACAGCTGTCTACTGGTGGCCGTTATGACTGCCTGTTTGCCATACATTTCCCTCACAGCTGTCTACTGGTAGCCGTCCTGGCTGCCTGTTCACCATGTATTTCCCTCACAGCTGTCTACTGGTAGCCGTCCTGACTGCCTGTTCACCATGTATTTCCCTCACAGCTGTCTACTGGTGGTCGTCCTGGCTGCCTGTTTACCATACATTTCCCTCACAGCGGTCTACTGGTGGCCGTCCTGGCTGCACTAGTCCTCTTCGTCGGCTTCGCCGTTCGTCCGCACCCCAGACAGCTCATATCCCTCGTCGGCTTCACCTTCTTCATCCTCCTGCTCTTCATCTTCTCCAAACATCCTGCACAAGTAAGTGTGGTTACCGTTTAGTTACAGAGACGAAGACGAATTACTCTTCATTTCGTTTAATACTTCTGTAACAGTTAGGCTACTTTTTTCACGTCGGTGACCAGGGACCGTATACATAATCGCCACTTAGGCTACGCCACTAGATTTAGCGCTAAGTTGAAGATTTGTCGAGCGATTGTCGGGTTCAAAATACGTAAGTAGTCACCCAAAAAGTGGATTTTGTGAATTAAGAAAGTGTAAAGTTATATTGAAGAAGATTTCTTAATCATGAACACCACCACAACGAGCTGGGGAGGCTGAGACAAAAATGTCATCTGCCTTGAACCGTCCCATGGTCGCTATATAAGCGTCCTACATAACTCAATCAAATATCACATACCATACATTATTGCTCGGCCCAGGTCGACATCCGTCCAGTGGCCTGGGGACTCGGCCTACAGGTGGGGCTCGCCTTGATCGTTCTGCGCACCACGTGGGGGTTTAACAGCTTCCGGTTCTTGGGGCAGCAGATCCAAGCCTTTCTTCGGTACTCCGATTACGGCGCAAAGTTCGTTTTCGGAGACAAATTTACCGATCATGTCTTCGCTTTCCAGGTAAACTATTATTTTGTTATAAATTGGTGCAAACCATGACAAATGGATTTTTATTTATCGTATCCTAGTAATACAATTTAACCCATTGTCTGAATCTCTCCCACCGTAGGTACTTCCGGTGGTTGTCTTCTTCAGCTCCACCATCTCCGTTCTCTACCACGTTGGTGTGATGCAGTTCGTCATTGGCAAGATCGCATATCTGCTTCAGCTGACCATGAAGACGACGCCCACAGAAAGTCTGACGGCGGCAGGAAACATTTTCGTGGGACAGGTCCGTAAATAGACGACTGAATTCACAGGTTGTTGATCAGATTATTCCTCGGTAAGGGCGACATAGCATGTACAATGCATTCTGGGTAGTATTTTGATCCTAATCTGTTCATACGCAAAGCCACATGATGACACTTTATTTAAGTATTAACGTTTCTAAAATGATATCTTCCATGTAAAGGAAAATGTATCTTTTGTCGGTGTATTTTACACGGGATCATTGTTTGATATCAGTTTATCCAAGTAATAATTTTGTCATTAATATACGTACCACTGAATGTAAAAAAACATTGAAGATCATTATTTTCCGGTCACGTTTAGAGGCGAAGAAATTCGAAATGCAATATGCGAAATCGATTTTGTTTTTTGGCTCACGACTATGGATATATTCAGTACTGATGATATGCTGCCCTATATGATTCCATGGCATGTTCTAAATTATCCATGGCGACTTCCAGCAGTCATGGATTATCTTACCATTATCTGGCAAAACAGGAGAGAATGATAGATTTTTCATTATAATTACGTTGTGTATAATGGGATGACCATTATGACGTCCAGTTTATGTTCTCTCCAGTATTTAATTTGTAAGGAATGGCGTGTATGCAACGCCCAACAGAAGAAAACAATTTAAGGTGAAACACTCGCTTTCATTGCAAACAGAACCATTCTATGTTTAATATATATATATAAAATATAGTCTTAAAACGTTAAAACCTTTGCAACACTTGCTAATTAAGTATATGGAGAACATGCATTTGCAGCTTACAGATGCCTGTTATATACTAGTTTACTTTATCAGATATATGTCTCAGTTGTACTCGCAACTATCTAGATACGAAATAAATGGTTTGATAAAGAAATGACTTTGCCAGACGGAGGCTCCCATGCTGGTTCGCCCGTTCATCAAGGACATGACAAAGTCTGAGCTCCACGCCGTCATGACCGCTGGATTCGCAACCATTGCCGGCGCCGTACTAGCGGCCTACATTCTATTCGGGGTAAGCCGGTAATTTGTTGAACCAAGCAGCAATACGTAAGCACACTGCATTGCATTATTTTTCTTTGCCTGTTAGTGTCAATAACCTGCTGAGTTTCATTTATTCCTGCTAACGCTGTCGCAATGGAGAATGCAATACAATAAGTGCAAGACACATTTTAAGATTAATTTAGTAAAGCAATTAAATTAGGATTAATTTTGAGTGTCTGTTTCCGTCACAGTCCAAATTTATTCCATCAATACAAATTAATGTCATAGAACTTATTGCATAGTCTTGTAATAATGCAATAAGAAACGGAATGGAGTCGCTGTGGTATATACTGTGTTACCTGGTTTCACAGGCGGCTGCGACATAAATAGATTTACTCAAATGTCAGGTGCCGGCGGAACACTTATTGTGTGCTTCCGTGATGAATGCGCCGGTAGCATTGGCGGTGTCAAAGCTCTTCTACCCGGAGACGGAAAAGTCAAATAACCTGGGACAGTATATTGCCATGGAGACTTCGTGCGTGAGACTAAACCGTTAAAGTTGGATTATTCTGTATAGTCTGGACTTTTGGTGTAGATTGTTCACGAATTGTTGATATACAAACTTGATTTCTTGACATCGTAAAATCTAATCTTGATGTCTAAAAAAATATTCCTAATCTTTATGTCAGGAATTGAATTATTGATAAACAGAATTGAATTATTGATAGAAAGAATTGAATTATTGATAGAAAAAATTGAATTATTGATAGCAAGTATGGAATAATTGATAGCAAGAATTGAATTATTGAAAGCAAGAATTGAATCGTTGATAGCAAGAATTGAATTATTGATAGCAAGAATTGAATCGTTGATAGCAAGAATTGAATTACTGATAGGAGGAATTGAATTTTATTTCACCGAATAATATTCGTGGCGCCCCCACTTCTAGGCGGGAGAAGAATGTACTAGAGGCCGCTGCCGGGGGCGCTTCGGCTGCCATCTCCCTCGTGGCCAACATCGCAGCCAACCTCATCGCGTTTCTGGCGCTGCTCGCCTTCGTCAACGCAGCCTTCTCCTGGCTCGGCAGTCTCGTGGGACACCCCGAGCTCAGCTTCCAGGTCAGTGCCGCTTCCAACCCCTAGCCCCCCCCCCCCGCTCCTCCTACTCCCCCCCCCCCGCCAGCGCTGCTGGCCTTCGTCAACGCAGCCTTCTCCTGGCTCGGCAGTCTCGTGGGACACCCCGAGCTCAGCTTCCAAGTCAGTGCCGCTTCCAACCCCTAGCCCCCCCCCCCCCGCTCTTCCTACTGCCCCCCCCCCCCGCCAGCGCTGCTGGCCTTCGTCAACGCAGCCTTCTCCTGGCTCGGCAGTCTCGTGGGACACCCGAGCTCAGCTTCCAGGTCAGTGCCGCTTCCAACCCCTAGCCACCCCCCCCCCTGCTCCCCCCTGCTCCTCCTACTACCCCCCCCCCCCCGGCGCTAATCGCCTTCGTCAACGCAGCCTTCTCCTGGCTCGGCAGTCTCGTGGGACACCCCGAGCTCAGCTTCGAGGTCAGTGCGCTTCCAACCCCTAGCCCCCCCCCCCCTGCTCCTCCTACTGCCCCCCCCCCTCCACCCCCCACCGGCGCTGCTGGCCTTCGTCAACGCAGCCTTCTCCTGGCTCGGCAGCCTCGTGGGACACCCCGAGCTCAGCTTCCAGGTCAGTGCCGCTTCCAACAACTAGCCCTCCTCCCCCCCCCCCCTCCTCCCCCCTGCTCCTCCTACTGCCCCCCCCCCCAACCCCACCGCGCTAATCGCCTTCGTCAACGCAGCCTTCTCTGGCTCGGCAGTCTCGTGGGACACCCCGAGCTCAGCTTCCAGGTCAGTGCTGCTTCCAACCCCTAGCCCCCCCCCCCTGCTCCTCCTACTGCCCCCCTCCAGCCCCCCCCCCCCCCCCACCCCCCGGCGCTGCTGCCTTCGTCATCGCAGCCTTCTCCTGGCTCGGCAGTCTCGTGGGACACCCCGAGCTCAGCTTCGAGGTCAGTGCCGCTTCCAACACCTAGCCCCCCCTCCCTGCTCCTCCTCTTGCCCCCCCCCTCACCCTTCCCCCCCCCCCCCCCCACCAGCTTGCTCCCCATTTGCCGCACCCATTGCCCCTCCCACCACTTATACCTCGCCCTTCCAGGACAGTGTTACCTTCAACACCTAGCATCTCTCCTCTTCCCGTGCCCTCCCACTGCCCTATCCTTCCCTCGACCCCTACCTTCACCTCCCCCTCCCTCTTCACTTCCGTTCGCTTTCGTTTCCTTTCCCTCGTTCCTCTCCCCTCTCTTCCCCTCCTCTCCTCCTCTGACTGCCTTCCCTTCCCCTTTCCGCCCTTTAACCCCCCGCCGCCTCCTCCCCTCCACCGCTTCCCCACCCCCTTCCACCTCCGGCCACATACCCCCTTCCACCTCCTGCCAAACACCCACTCGGATCCGCAGCAGAAAAAGAAACGAGCGAGAAGAAGCTAATTGCCTGCCCGCACTGTCCCGCTAATGTAGCCATCGGGGTGAATAGCGGAGCAGTTGGCTGTCTCGCCACCCTTCGCCCCAGCAGCCGCGTCACGGTCGCCTTGTTACATACAGCACTGGGTCATCGCTGTGAGGAGATCTCCCCAGGTCTGTTTGCCGCCGCTAGCACAGAGCAATCTCGTTAAGATGTCCATCAACTGGCTGTTAAACTGAAAGAGGATGGCAGGCGCCGGGAATGGCATTTACTGCGAGTCGTAGCCTCAAACCCTTTTTTTATAACGCTATGGCCTCGTGTCTCCCATTATTATTATTATCCTGAGCACATTACCCATTCGCCCTGTAGTATATCAGCTGCTTGTGGCATGTCCGTTCTTGTAAATAACCCGGTTCTGGCCATACTACAGCTGCTGTGCACCTACTGACCAGCCACCTTATACCACCGCGGTTTCATCAAGTACCTTCACCCTTGCAATATCGCAGCTGTGATGCGCAT
Organism: Arenicola marina; assembly: GCA_964019135.1. Classification (NCBI taxonomy): domain Eukaryota; kingdom Metazoa; phylum Annelida; class Polychaeta; family Arenicolidae; genus Arenicola; species Arenicola marina. The sequence continues at coordinate 11,792,910 of OZ025259.1, read as the reverse complement.
ATCTATTCGTTTACCATGCCCCAAGATACGACCGCAGTTCAATAACCATGGCTTTACTACATAACACCAACGCGGCTGCTGTTGCCCCGCCCCCCCCTCTCTACGCTGTGCGCCTCCCTCTACCTCCGCAGCTGCTGTGTGCCTACATGTCCACGCCTGCCGCCTTCATCTACCCCCGCACCGGCTGTGCGCCTACCTGTTTACCCACCCGCTTCCCTCTACCCCCGCAGCTGCTGGGCGTCTACATGTTCACGCCTTCCTCTACCTCCGCAGCTGCTGTGCGTCTACATGTTCACGCCTTCCTCTACCCCCGGAGCTGCTGTGCGTCTACATGTTCACGCCTTCCTCTACCTCCGCAGCTGCTGTGCGCCTGCTTATTTACCCACCCACCTCCCTCTACCCCCGCAGCTGCTGTGCGCTTACCTGTTCACGCCTGTCGCCTTCCTGATGGGCGTTGACTGGGCAGACTGCACCACTGTCGGCGAGCTGATCGGGATCAAACTGTTCCTGAACGAGTTCGTGGCGTACGAGGAGCTGGCTCGACTGATCCGGAACCGACGGGACTGCGTGCTGCCCTACATCTCGGTGAGTTATTGTCCGCTCCATCAAGTACATGTAGTACTTGACGGAGTACATGTAGTACTTGACGGAGTACATGTAGTGCTTGACGGAGTACATGTAGTACTTGACGGAGTACATGTAGTACTTGACGGAGTACATGTAGTACTTGACGGAGTACATGTAGTACTTGACGGAGTACATGTAGTACTTGACGGAGTACATGTAGTACTTGACGGAGTACATGTAGTACTTGACGGAGTACATGTAGTACTTGACGGAGTACATGTAGTACTTGACGGAGTACATGTAGTACTTGACGGAGTACATGTAGTACTTGACGGAGTACATGTAGTACTTGACGGAGTACATGTAGTACTTGACGGAGTACATGTAGTACTTGACGGAGTACATGTAGTACTCGACGGAGTACATGTAGTACTTGACGGAGTACATATAGTACTCGACGGAGTACATGTAGTACTTGACGGAGTACATGTAGTACTTGACGGAGTACATGTAGTACTTGACGGAGTACATGTAGTACTTGACGGAGTACATGTAGTACTTGACGGAGTACATGTAGTGCTTGACGGAGTACATGTAGTACTTGACGGAGTACATGTAGTGCTTGACGGAGTACATGTAGTACTTGACGGAGTACATGTAGTACTTGACGGAGTACATGTAGTACTCGACGGAGTACATGTAGTACTCGACGGAGTACATGTAGTACTCGACGGAGTACATGTAGTACTCGACGGAGTACATGTAGTACTCGACGGAGTACATGTAGTACTCGACGGAGTACATGTAGTACTCGACGGAGTACATGTAGTACTCGACGGAGTACATGTAGTGCTTGACGGAGTACATGTAGTACTTGACGGAGTACATGTAGTACTTGACGGAGTACATGTAGTACTTGACGGAGTACATGTAGTACTTGACGGAGTACATGTAGTACTTGACGGAGTACATGTAGTACTCGACGGAGTACATGTAGTACTTGACGGAGTACATGTAGTACTTGACGGAGTACATGTAGTACTTGACGGAGTACATATAGTACTTGACGGAGTACATGTAGTACTTGACGGAGTACATGTAGTGCTTGACGGAGTACATGTAGTACTTGACGGAGTACATGTAGTACTTGACGGAGTACATGTAGTACTTGACGGAGTACATGTAGTGCTTGACGGAGTACATGTAGTGCTTGACGGAGTACATGTAATACTCGACGGAGTACATGTAGTACTTGACGGAGTACATGTAGTACTTGACGGAGTACATGTAATACTCGACGGAGTACATGTAGTACTTGACGGAGTACATGTAGTACTTGACGGAGTACATGTAGTACTTGACGGAGTACATGTAGTACTTGACGGAGTACATGCAGTACTTGACGGAGTACTATATCAGATGTGCGCGGTTGTAGATTTACCCATTTAACATTTAACCCGCATTGTGTTTAATGCGAGTATATGGGATGCGAATGGGGCTATAGTGCACTGTGATCTCGTTTATTTTGTTTTCATAGTAATAAAACTATTTATACAAAAATGTATAAGGGATATATTACATGGAATTTAGTGGGGTTTTTTTTAATCCGAATTGTCGACCCGATTTGACTTTAATTTACGCAATATAAGGTTCTCTGCTTAGCCTTCTTCCATACGGAACAATTGTAACGGCGGCTGTCGCACCCTCCCTAGATGCCAAATCTTAAACCAAATCTCCTGAAATAAATGATATTTACGAAGCAAAAGTTCTTAGACATTTATAAACGATATATATCTTAAACGCCCGGCGTCCCATACCTCCTTGTCTTCCAGTCGCGGTCCGAGATCATTGCGACCTACTCGCTATGCGGCTTCGCCAACCTGGCGTCCATAGGGATCCAGCTGGGCGGGATAGGACCAATGGCGCCGTCCAGACGGTCTGACCTGGCCGAGCTGGCCATACGGGCTCTCATAGCCGGCACAACAGTGTCCCTCATGACGGCCTGTGTGGCAGGTAGGTGTACTGGGGAGGGGGAGGGGGAGGGGGAGGGAGAGGGGCAGAGGGAGGGGCAGCGGTAGGAGCTGAGGGAGAGGGAGGAAAGGGAAGGGGACTGGGGACGTGTGAATGGTGCGTGGTTTGGTTGTTGCGTTATGTGGCGATGTGTATATCGCTTGAAGGGAGTCTCACTACTAGCTCAGTTGGAAAGCAGGATTGAGCCACAGATCAACAGGTCGTTACCGTAGCACTGGCATCGGAGTAATTTTCTTCTAACCCCATTTCATTGTTGTGGGAGCTTTGTTAGCCAAATTAACTTTCGTGTGCACAAAAGCGAGTGACAACATTTCATTTCATTTGACATTTTATGGTGTGGGCGTTGTGATGAGTATATTGTTTGGTGAGGGCGTTTGTATGATATGCTTATTGTCTAGTGTGGGAGTTGTGCGATGTGTATATTCTCTTGTGTGGGCGTTGTGTGATGTGTATAGTGTCTGGCGTAGGCATTGTGTGATAATATAGTGTCTGGTGTGGGCATTGTGTAATGTGTATATTGGATGGTGTGGGCGTTATGTGACGTGTATAGTGGCTGGTGTGGGCGTTGTGTGACGTGTATACTGTCTGATGTGGGCGTTGTGTGATAATATAGTGTCTGGTGTGGGCGTTGTGTGATATGTATAATGTCTGGTGTAGGCGTTGTGTGATGTGTATATTGTCTGGTGTGGGCGTTGTTTGATGTGCGTATTGCCTGGTGAGGGCGTTGTGTGATATAGATATTGTTGGTGAGGGCGTTGTGTGGTGAGTATATTTTCTGGTGTGGGCGTTATGTGATGTTATAGTGTCTGTTGTGGGCGTTGTGTGATGTGTATATTGGATGGTGTGGGCGTTGTGTAATGTGTGTATTGGATGGTGTGGGCGTTGTGTAATGTGTATAGTGTCTGGTGTGGACGCTATGTTATGTGGATATTGTTTGGTGTGGGCGTTGAGAGATGTGTGAATTGTCTGCTGTAGGCGTTGTGTGATGTGTATATTGTCTGGTGTGGGCGTTGTGTGATGTGCATATTGCCTGGTGAGGGCGATGTGTGATATGGATATTGTTTGGTGAGGGCGTTGTGTGGTGAGTATATTTTCTGGTGTGGGCGTTATGTGATGTTATAGTGTCTGTTGTGGGCGTTGTGTGATGTGTATATTGGATGGTGTGGGCGTTGTGTAATGTGTATATTGGATGGTGTGGGCGTTGTGTAATGTGTATGGTGTCTGGTGTGGACGCTATGTTATGTGGATATTGTTTGGTGTGGGCGTTGAGAGATGTGTTAATTGTCTGGTGTGGGCGTTGTGTGATGTGTATATTCTCTGGTGTGGGCGTTGTGTGATGTGTATAGTGTCTGGTGTGGACGCTAGGTTATGTGGATATTGTTTGGCGTGGGCGTTGAGTGAAGTGTATATTGGATGGTGTGGGCGTTGTGTAATGTGTATATTGTCTGGTGTAGGCGTTGTGTGATGTGTATATTCTCTGGTGTGGGCGTTGTGTGATGTGTATACTGTCTGGTGTGGGCGTTGAATGATGTGTATATTCTCTGGCGTGGGCCATGTGTGATGTGTATATTCTCTGGTGTGGGCGTTGTGTGATGTGTATATTCTCTGGTGTGGGCGTTGTGTGATGTGTATACTGTCTGGTGTGGGCGTTGTGTGATGTGTATATTCTCTGGTGTGGGCGTTGTGTGATGTGTATACTGTCTGGTGTGGGCGTTGAGTGATGTGTATACTGTCTGGTGTGGGCGTTGAGTGATGTGTATATTGGATGGTGTGGGCGTTGAGTGATGTGTATATTGTCTGGTGTGGGCGTTGAGTCCTGTGTATATTGTCTGGTGCGTGTTAGTTAAAATCCATAACAGTTATACACGATCAAATGATCCCGTGTGCGATTGGTTGACGAGGTTAGTGTATAGTACAATAATACAATAACATTTAGTTATTATTCATTTGAATAGTGGATGATGGGGATGTAATCTTTTAACTGGTACGTGGAGCAATTTGTTCAGGAAATTTGGCGTATTACTCACAACTATCATTGACTGTATTAATCTCTGCATCCTAAACTGGATGCAATGAGTGGGCTCTAGCACACGTGACCTTTGCCGTGGATGCATTGTTTTCACTTTTGACAGTTTTAAAGTTTTTCGGTACTTATTTGTGTCTCACTGTTGCCCAGGTTTGTTAACAGAAGACTTTCCCATGGCCGGATGTGGAAATGGAACTGCTGTAATCAACGTCACGGCAGACACAAGTACGCCATTTCCGGTAACCCTCCGCGGATTATGACGCCATTTCCAGTAACCCTCCGCGGATTATGACGCCATTTCCAGTAACCCTCCGCGGATTATGACGCCATTTCCAGTAACCCTCCGCGGATTATGACGCCATTTCCAGTAACCCTCCGCGGATTATGACGCCATTTCCAGTAACCCTCCGCGGATTATGACGCCATTTCCAGTAACCCTCCGCGGATTATGACGCCATTTCCGGTAACTATCTGCTGATTATGACGCCATTTCCAGTAACCCTCCGCGGATTATGACGCCATTTCCAGTAACCCTCCGCGGATTATGACGCCATTTCCGGTAACTATCTGCTGATTATGACGCCATTTCCAGTAACCCTCCGCGGATTATGACGCCATTTCCAGTAACCCTCCGCGGATTATGACGCCATTTCCAGTAACCCTCCGCGGATTATGACGCCATTTCCAGTAACCCTCCGCGGATTATGACGCCATTTCCAGTAACCCTCCGCGGATTATGACGCCATTTCCAGTAACCCTCCGCGGATTATGACGCCATTTCCAGTAACCCTCCGCGGATTATGACGCCATTTCCAGTAACCCTCCGCGGATTATGACGCCATTTCCAGTAACCCTCCGCGGATTATGACGCCATTTCCAGTAACCCTCCGCGGATTATGACGCCATTTCCAGTAACCCTCCGCGGATTATGACGCCATTTCCAGTAACCCTCCGCGGATTATGACGCCATTTCCAGTAACCCTCCGCGGATTATGACGCCATTTCCAGTAACCCTCCGCGGATTATGACGCCATTTCCAGTAACCCTCCGCGGATTATGACGCCATTTCCAGTAACCCTCCGCGGATTATGACGCCATTTCCAGTAACCCTCCGCGGATTATGACGCCATTTCCGGTAACTCTCTGCTGATTATGACGTCATTTCCGTGCATTTCATAATTAATTCCGTTATAATTATGTCAACGATAAAACGTTGGCTGCTAATGTTACTTGCTAATATAAATGTTTTGCGTTATTTATAATTTATTGTTATTTTATATATCATATTTTTCTGTTGGCTCCATTTCTGTATAGGGATTTACCCAATCTGTTGCTTTCTCTGGAAAACTTAGTGCATACTCAACTAGTTCCCGAAGGCTCTGTTGATGAATCTGGATGTATTTCTATGGTGAATAAATAACCGACCAGTTTGCAATAATTTCTCTGTATACTAGAATAATAATGGGATGTTGTCCATGATGCATGTAATTTATGCAAATTTCATGCGCGTCTTAAGCCCATTTAAGTCTTCGTTAGCTACCTTGGACAAAAATAGGACTGACGCACATATTTCTAGGAAATATGTTTAGCCCGGTGTTATTTTAAGTTCTGTCGTTTCCTCAGAGATAGTACAGTATATTTTGCTTTAATGGTCTAGTCTAACTTAGGTGAAAAACTTTGGGACCTTTTCTTTCATATCGAAGACAAAAAATCATCCACCGTTTAATTGTCAATATGTTTCCCTTTCATGACGTCATCTTGGCGTTGCGTAATTGCTTATTTACATAGATTAATATTGAGATGTCACGAAGAAAAATGGGTCGCTAGGTGGTGAAACACTCTCCTATAGATAATAATGTGTGTCCGTTCCGTTTGCCGGATTGGTTACAATTACCAAAAGCAATGACAATGTCAAAAACTTTATTCGAGTTTTGATCATTTCCATGACCCAGGTCTGGCATCCGCTGTATAACATAAATGCTTGAACCGAAGAATAAACAACTGAATAAACCAAGGTTCTGCGTTCAAATATGCCTGGAAGTAGTACTTAACTAGAAATTAATTTGAGAATCAATTGGAAACCTGATCCAGTCGAAGATTTTTCACAAAAGTTCTGTACTCCATTGTCGATTGAAGATTATGGCTTGTATTGAGGGATATCCGCTTATAATCCAGTTATTTGATGAGGCACTCCCAAGGCCATATGAGAAAGGCCGCAGATCTTGTCGCCGGACTTCAGATGCGGCGCCGCACAGCTCTCCCCTTCCGTAAGGCCTGCCGAGAAACAGCAAAAAATGTATCTTTAAATGTGTACAGGCTAAAATTGGCGATAAACCAGACTCTTATAGTCATCACGATCCAAACAGGCCAGAGAGCTTCCCTAACTTAGTTTGTAAGCATGCCGAGCTGCAGATCAACAGGTCGTGGGTTCAAACCTGGCTGCTGCTTCCAGGGCGTGTTTCAGCCCACGCACGTTATCGTCCCGGGAGCTTTCTTGCCTAATATTTAGCCGTCCTATCCACACACATTGCCTAAAACACCAAAAACTCCTTTCGTTTTCACTCCAATCTGAGTAAAAACTAGTTGGTTAGTGTCCCATCAATGTGTTTTTCGTTTCTAATCCCCAAATTACAAGAAATCTGATGTGATGCAATGGGTAGTAATGTAATCACAGGCACTTTATTTTATCACCATTAACTTCCTGGCCTCAGCGCCCTGTTTACGCAACACTCGGAACCCCATCAAAGACTATTTCTTCGACGGACGCGCAATCCGGAAACAACCCCACGTACAAATCCTGCTTTAATAATTTAGCACCACTCTTCATTTGTGTCCACGCCGTGCATTGGCCATTACGCCGGACTCGTCAGGAAAGCGTCGACTAAATGGAAGCGGGGTCATAAGGCCAACCCCAAAAAAAGAAATAAATATTAGTTTCTGGTCCGTGATGGCATCGGTGGTGGGTGCAGGAATCCTGCGCGTCCCTAAAAATAAAAAATAAACATGGCGGCGCACGTCACGTGATCCTTAGAGAGGACGCTCGTTTGTCATGAGAATGACGCAGACACCGGTCGTTCGACCGACAAATATCTGGGAAATCGGTAGATCAGGATTTAGACCGACCGGTCGGGTTCGAGCCCCGCTCCGGCGCGCCATCTTTGTGTCTTGGTTTGGGGATTGTCCAGGGGGCGTAGGGTGACTTAGAAGGAGGTAAGTTAGCATCGAATTTATCAGGGGGGCGATACCATCCACCCCCCCCCCCCAGCCCTTTTTGCCTCCCATAGTGTCTCTACACCACCAGCTGTTTGACAATGCACCAAAAACCTGACTGCGTGACCAGAAACACGGAACTTTTTTGCTATAGGCAGATGACTATGGACAAAAAAGGTCTGACTCGTACCGCGATGGATCTTTATACCCACAACCAGAAGTATGTAAACAAAACGCGTTGTCAAGCCACCAGCCAACCAGCCGACTACATCGTCGACAAAGAACATTATATTTATTGCATCAAACCCAGAGAGCTGCTTTAGAATCGGATAAGCACAATGTTCGGGGTGACCGAGGACCGCCTTTTGGCGCTAGCGCAATAATCCGTGTTTTACACCTTACTATAGTATGCCTAATGTTCAAAAGGTCCAATGCTTGGTATTCCACTAGTATAAATAGCTGCGAGGGAACAATGGGTGATATCCCGAACTGGCGTATCCCGAACTGGGACCATTGCGGTTTTAGCATACATTTGTCTCCAATTCATTCATCAATGATTTAGGTCCTATGCACACAAAGGGGGCTTAAAACGCCAATCCATCATCATCAAAACTGTGCATGGACGGGAATAGCCTGATGGGCCTATGTATAGGACACGCCGGGAAAGCCACTTGCTGCCGCGGTCACGGTCTTTGTTACCCAGTGTACCGCCCCCTACCCACACTCGTCCACGTACTCCCCTCATCCGTCACCGTCATATTCCAAAGGCGTTCATTATGCATGATGTCTTGCTCCGTCAATGGGTTGTAGTTTGACGGTATACAACGCGATTCACTCGATCTCTGCTGGCTCTTTATCCATCGTAGAGTGCTTGACTTTGTGTTATCACGACTGATTACCTCAAATTCAAAATCCATATTCAAATTTAGATTTTTTTTTATTTTGCACCAAGGTGATTCTCTCACTCACAGCTGCTAATTATATGGGATAAAATTATTTATTAAGCACATATGTGCATCTCTGAATCGTTGAACAATCAGAACTGTGGATACAAGTGCGTGGTTTGGCTAAAATTGCTGTAAAGTTCCACGTGAGCATTGCTGAGATAAAGGAATAGTAGAACGGTAACGGTGTAAAAGCCGTCTGCCAAACAACCCACACTTGCAGATGATACACCTTAACAGTGCTCCACAAGGCATGTGCTAGCACTCCTCCTTGGCCACCACGACCTGTGTTCTATATGAATGTATATATGTATATATAACTTAAGGGCGGACCCTGAATTTGCCCCTGAGTTTAACTTTAAAATCTGCATCGCAAAGGATGGCCAGACAGTGTGCCAATTAGCAGGATTGCAAATTTGAAAATAAGAAAACCGGTCCATTTATATACAAATAATTAACCCGGGGTTTTTTTTTATTGCCTTTTGGGCACACCCTATATTGTCCGTATAAATGTGAACTGTACATAATAGAGGTACAAAGTCACAGGAATATTCAGGCTATATGTAAAACTCGTTGAAATATTCCAAGCAATTAAACCGTGTCTTTTGAATAGCTATTTGATACATATACGAGCACTCCTAGCTGTGTTATACGCCGTTGATAACGAAGAGGCCAATAGACAATAAATCTGGATAGGGGGAAGGGGGAAGGGGAAAAGGCAATCAAATACGTCGGAATCCGTCAACTATATTACCGCACCTAGCTTGGTGAGCAACAAGGCAGGAATTTAATTCCAGATAGTTGCTATTCAGCGTGTTTCCTCCACACTTGTAATGGGCTCCTATTCGGTTATTAATTACAAAAAAATTAAACGCTTTACGTTAAAAAAGGCCCCAGTCGCTATATATCTCTGATATCACCGGTATTTTGCATACGAATTGTGTTGTAATTGTTAAACTGCACGATTTATGGTCGCGGTATATATTTTTTTTTCATAATAATGAATCGTGATTGAACAAACTTGGCTCCATGTTTACTGGCGGTACAGATGAGGGGCTCACGACATTTCAGTGTTTAGCCATGTCCTTCTTATCGTAAATCTACCTAAGAGGGTTTCGCGACATTCAGGCACTTGCAAAAGCTGTAAAAAAAGAGAGTAGAAAATGTTGTTTAATGTCGTGACACAAATTTTAGTGGTGTGGCCGAACCATAAGAATAAGACAGTTATACACGGGATGTAATGTGTTACATCGTCAGATATTGCTGATAACGGGGTCCATTTGTCAGCGAATAAATGCCCACAAGAAGGAACACATATCTGGAGAATATATGCCTATAAAGACGGCGGGGGGGTAGGGGGGGGGGCAGGGCGAGGGGAGCGGGGTGTCGGGGGGGGCAGGTGGGTAAGGATCGCTCTAAGGTACATATGTTAAAGTTGAAGCGCTCTTTGAATGTCGTGTCGCCGTTTCCTGGCATATCATTGCATCATATCTGATCCTAATTACGTAATATGATTGATAAGGGTTCAGCAATAGGCTTTTAGACCCCTACCGCAGCACCCCATTGACTGGTTATTAAGGGATGGGGGAAGGAGGGTATGTAGGAAATGGACTTGCCGTGAGCTGCGGGCGACCAGAAACAGAGACCACGTCTTAAGCCGCTGTAATTGAGCCTTGGGATATATTGGCATGATGAAGAGGCTAATCCGGCTGTAGCCATTAGCCCCCCCCCCCCTCCGCTGCCCAAACCTCCCCCCCCCCCCTTCCATCTACGCGGCGTCCCGACCGTCTTCGGGCTTCATCACGCGTGTGACTGAAGCCTGCCTAGATTATGCAGATACGGTTGAGGCGTTGAAAGTAGCCGTAATGCGCTGGAAGCCAGTGAACGAGAGAGTGAGAGAGAGAGAGAGAGGGAGTGGGGGGGGGGGGGGGGCGAGAGAGGAAGACAGAGAAAGCCCCGACCACCTGTAACGTATAAGCGCCTCGTTTTGGAGTTCATCGAAGACGTTGAATAATTGATGACTTACCCGCAGAGTGGGTTGGCATCGTCCTCTAACCGGGTTGTAGATGAAGTTTCTACGGCAGAAATGTCTCTTTTGCATCACGTGACTCCCCTCCAATGCCTCCTCGTCGCCTCTCTTCAACATCGAAAGTAATTCCCGTGTGTTTTCGGCATTTAGCAACGCCTGGTGCTCTTGGAATGGGTAGGGGTCATTTTCCAGTTCATATGAATCAAAGGTGTCACGGTTCTCGGCGCGGTCGAATGGAGAAAGGTCACTTCCGGCGCCCCGCACGTAGAGTGACGTCACTTGGTGAACTAAACACCCACAAAGAAAAACAAGAAATACACAATACATATTCGAAATGAAAACTTCTTTGGTCTAATTTATTGCCAAGTGCTACACAGCTTAATCGTAATTTACTAGATATGTTTCGCTAGTGTTCACGTTGATGAGATCCTAAAGTGATGAGGTTTCTTTGCAGCGGCGTAGGAAGATGTTCGGGTTTTAAGTGGGTGGAGGCTGCAGAAGAAGCATTATGAGAAAAACGACGCAGAACGGCGCAGTGTGGGAGGGTGGATTACAATTTAAGACCGCTGACGACCGGGGGACTAGTGGGGCGGGGTGATCAATCATTGGGTAGGGGAGGGGGGGTGGGGGGGTGCAAAAAGATGCCCCCCACCCGTGTTTCGAAGCCTATGCTTAGATATTATCGACGCCTGGCAATGAGAAGCAAACCTGAAATGACATCCACTTTGTCAAACGTCTCACAGGTAACACCAGCACATTTCAACCACACCTTTCCTTATATAATATAATTATATAATAATGATATTACAAGGTGAAATATCGTGCAGAATGTGCAGTAAATTTGCTGTTACATTTTCAAGCAATGTTCACATATATCAGGATCTATAACCGCACTGCACGAAATGTCCCAATCGTGCCCGAAAGGTACCTTTAACAGCATATTTGTTTATGTATTGTATGTTATCATCTATATTTAAGCAATACAGACCAAGAAACATCAATCCCTTGCAAGTTACGGAATCTTACTTCAGGTAAAAATGTTGTATGAGCCGCTTTGACCTATATACATCAACCCTTAACGTTCCCAGGCGTTCGTTTGACCTATATACATAAACCCTTAACGTTCCTAGGCGTCCGTTTGACCTATATACATAAACCCTTAACGTTCCCAGGCGTCCGTTTGACCTATATACATCAACCCTTAACGTTCCTAGGCGTCCGTTTGACCTATATACATCAACCCTTAACGTTCCCAGACGTCCGTTTGACCTATATACATCAACCCTTAACGTTCCCAGGCGTCCGTTTGACCTATGTGACGATGGTAAGGTAATCATGTTCAATGTAAAACACGTGAGTATTCTTATTTCTCAGCTACAAAACTAGTCCTGGTGGGTTTTTGCCACATCCAAGGTACAAATATATGATTTGATTCCCTCCCGTACTCCCCCCACCCATTCCTTCCTCCACCTCACACCCGCCCCTATATTGAGTCTCGATGTTGCTTTATGATGGATTGTTCACCAGTGGCTGACAGATGATACGTATTATAAACTAATGAATGGATTAATGTATTTATTCAATTTGTGTGTACAAAGATAAACCGAGCCAAGGAACACTTGGCACAAGAAGCTAAAAACACGAAACCGCATCAGCGTCAGCAGTGGGATTTTTGAATCAGTAATTTATTGGTCCGCAGTCACCACTGGAATAAGCGTTGTCACGTAACAGATAGGGAGGCCTATCCGTTAAGTGACAACGCTTATTGATGCTTGACGGTTGGTTGTATGTCCGAGACGTTTTAACCAATTCTGGTCATATCGCTTCAAGGGAAGAAGGAAGGGAGAGTGGAGCCATGTCCCCGGAGGTTTCCCCCTACTCTTTGCGGAGAAGGATATGGGATATTCATCCTGCGACCACACAGACATGGCCACAGCAGGACTCGAACCACACCGATCCACGTGCTTCTTCGTGAATCCATAAAGCAAATTGCCATACCTATGTTGCCTCCCCCCCCCCACCACCTATGCACTACGCACACTCATCTCGAGCATTTTGCCATTATTACCATAAAGTAATCTTTACGAAGAAAGAGTGTACCCTGTTCTTTATCCTGCACGAACACCGGCCGCTGGAGCTGGCCTGGCACACTGGATAATAGTCGAATGCGCTACCAACCAACGTTAGGTCACGAGGTGCCCCCTGGTCTTGATCAAGTACGCTGACCCACAATTTACCATGGGCTTGATGGAGGTACATCAAGCACTTTAATCTGCTCGCAAACCCATTTTCAGTGGCGTCCCCTGGTGTGATTTATTCCACCTACAGAAATTGGTATATTGCATGAATATATGAACAAATATATACCCGAAAAGTTGCAAATTGCGTCATATTCGGGAAAAAATGCAGAATGAAGCCTGCACCACCCACCCTCACCGTCTGACACTCTAGCGAATGGGGGAGTTCTGTGATTTGTAGGATCGCAAGCTTATAGCGCCGACACGGACGTCCCTGTCTGCAGAAGCGTCCACAGATTTGTGGCTTCCGCCTCGTCCCGCGCCAGCTTCTGGAGATGATGTCCAGTCAATATCAGACGCCATGGCCACCTCGCGATCACGCCCTCCGACTTCCAAGACCACGCGTAAATCAGTAACGGGATTTTTTTTTACTTTCAAGTGTAACACTAACACTCTCGGTGTTGGTTTGTTGATTAACAAAAATCAAAGTGTGTTACATTTCAATCTGCACGTTGATCGCTATACATGTCAAGGTCACGGGAAGGGGAAAAATGCATGGTAAGTTGAGTTGGTTGGCAGCCGTTGGTAAATTGAGTTGGTTGGCAAATTATTACACCAAGATCCAGGTCGAGTTATTAAAAACAGGGGGGCGCCCTAAAGTCTGGACCGTTTTTATGTACAACAACGCGAATAATTTGTGTTTACAGACTGTGTTAAGCGCTATACATTGCAAGATTACTAATTTCTACCAGATCTACCAACGGGAAAAAAAATAGACGAAGCACTAATTGCGTAATCGCCCTGTTCTCCTGTAGATTTCAAGGTATTTATGTGTGATTATAGCTGATTTGGCCATCAGTCTGTAGCCATGGTTTAGGGCAAAGAATAGTGCCATCTATATATTTACAAAGATGTTTGGCAGATCTACATGAAAGCCTCTTATGAATCCTCGGTTAAGCCGGGCGGAGTTTTTTACCTGTTTTTTACTGTAAAAAGTACCTTTGTTCGCATTAAGAACTCGTCTATAGAAAACATGAGCGCCGTGTCTTGTAACATCGCGCATAGCATGAATAAGACATCACCTACTGCTTGTGCTAATGCGTGTTACCTTCGGGGTGTCGCTTTAATCCCGGAACAACTGTGTTACATCTTTTGCGTGTCGAAATTCATTAAAGGGGCGATAAAGGTAATACTGTCCGGGAATGTAACACTTGAATATAAGGATATGTAATAGCCGATGCACGGGAGAATAATGTCGTCTGCAGACTGTATCAAGGTACACTAGCAAGCGTGTGATAGTACTTTACGTAATAAAAACTGGCCCGGTTTAGCCTAACTGTGCATCAAGGTGGCATAAACCAAAAATAATTTAATATTGCACATATATATTTTATTTACTATTCTTACTTACTATTGAGTGACAAATCGGGCTATTGATGAAACTATAGCATATTTTGCGATGGTTTTAGACGCCAACGGGAAAAAGAGTGCGGCATGAAACATTGATATATTTCACAAGGGATATAAATATCAATTTTGATTTGATTAATTTCCAATATGTCAGTGTGTTAAATATCTTGTCTTTGTTCGCAGTGAATACGTCCAATGTATGCCTTCACGTCATTAAGCGGTACAGACACCACAGGATTACACCGCAGTGACCCCGGTTTGGGGGAGCTTGCTTCCCCACATCAGGCCCACAATGTCCACATCGTTCTCCAACTGCAATGTTTGTTTACGGCGACGTCTTTCACCGCAATAACTCGTTGACTGTTAAAATGTCTTGTTAACCTCATAACGTCCGGTTGGGAACATCGTGCGTGAGTCTCCATGTATTAATTTATTATCCATGCGCGAGGTGAGCTAGGCTACAAAAGTGTTTTCCCGAGGGCACCGTTAATGGTGAACTGTTTCCTCTCGTTATGCTTCAACCGGAAAAAACTCTGGAAGAGTTAGAGCGTGGATAGACCTATAATGAGTCTGACGGACGACCCATAGTCGACCTCAGAGAGTAAACAATGACGTGTGAAGCTCGTTTTAGCCAGGTTTGGATTGGAAGTGGGTGGGTGTTGCGTGGGGACAGGGCGTGGCATAGTATACAACAAGCGGTGTGGCCAAGACGACTGACTTCCGGGGGCCTACTTTGCCTTTCCTCCCCCGCGCGGTTGCTACGCATATGGGCATATGGACTAATTGTCCGTGCAATCCCTACCGAAGCATGGTGATGGACGAGTGTCGCTTGCCACCCCCCCCCCCTCCCATCACCCCAACTCCCCACCAGCTTCCAGCGTCTTTGGTAAATAGCAACATAGAGATCGGCGGGATGTTGTACCCTCGGGAAATTACTCCTGCACTAGGCTTATGGTTCGTTTAACAATGCCCACACACCCCCACCCGCTGGGAAGGAACCACACATCTACCAAAACAGTGAATAAATGCCTCAGTGATTTAAGCAAGGTCAGAAAATTGGATGCCCATTACACATATAGTAAAAAAAGAGGTTCGGTCGAGCGGCGATGGAGACCGAACACTTCATTATCCACCACCTGGTTCCCATTTCACCACCAGGGATGATCTAGTTTCCTGCGGCATCCTGTTTTTATCTTAGACGCACTTAAAGAAACGAGAATGACGGGAGTTACTTTCCCATGCTTCACCACAACGCCCTATTGCCTCGATTTACCTCCAAATGGAGAAATTCGTTTTATATGGACGGTGAATCGATCACGTCTGACGAATTAAAACCTGGCAATAATTATGGCGGAAGGAGATTGACACGTGGTTTTCACACTATCATCCACATTTATGTATTATCGCCCATCCCAAACTGACTGACAATCGAAATGGTGTTTGCATACCATAATTGTACGGGTATTAAAGCAAAACGACAAAACGAAAGCTATGTTTCAGATCATTTCTTTTGATTGTCTATTTGCCGCAAGAAAACCTGTGGTCACTGCCAGTCCAAACTTGCATGATGAGCTACCGGCATCTTGGAAGAGTTTCTTCTCGCTTATACCTTAGGGGGTAAAAGAGCAGAGTAATTGTTTTTGGAAGAGAGACATCGTTACGGGTATGGTCTTCCGGAATAAGTTTGGAAGAGGTGAATCGATCAGAGCCTTCGTAGCTTGAACTGGATACCAAGAGTTTTCGCTATGAGGCCCCAGGTGGCAGCACCATGGCAACTAATACCATTACTTTTTTAGACGCTTCTTAGTGTTTGTCTGTTGGCAGCAACTGGGTAACTACACATAGCAGACACCACAGCGTTTTATAAGTGGCACATTTGAGGTGGTCTGGAGAGTAACATAGTGTAACATGGTGAATATTGATGATACAGCAGGATGGCAAGGGCCACCCACAGGAGAGTAAAGCGAGCGTTTGAATCATAGTTTCGCAAAGACAACCCGACTAAAATACTATCAATTATAAATATCTTAAGGATCGATCATATGCTGCAATTAATAAGCAATTATATGGCCTGAATGAACGTGAGAGTAGCGAGTTTTTTTCTCACCACTCCCTGCCCCCTGTTTAATGTGACACTATATCCATTAATATATATTTGTACCGGCCGATCGAAAAGACATCGCCCGACCCCCCATTAATAACCCTCGCCACCCTCCGTTTGCCAGGGCGAGTCCACGCAGTTTTCGATTACCCCCGCCCCTTCTACTGCCCCCACAACATCCTCCTGGAATTTGGAATTTGAGGTGGCCGTTGATATCGGTATTCGCTATCGGTAACCTCGTTAAATAAATAAAGTTTATACAAAAAAAACACATCCTCCTCCGTCAAACTAACCGGAAGTCCCCAATGCAAATATGGCGGTTCGGTGTTTGGTCTGGTGTTGATGGGGGGGGGGGGAGGGGGAGGGGCTCGGTGTGTATCACTTGGTTAACTTATCACTTGACCTATTGATTAACGTTTCCGCCGGATATGCCTTGTTAATGACCTCGAGGCTGAGTGCTGACACAGAAAGGGTGAGGGGGTAGATGGGGCTGGTGGAGGGGGGGGGGGTAGGTGAGGGAGGGTAGGGGAGCTAGAGAGGGGTGGATGGGGAGGTAGATGGGGGTGGATGGGGAGGTAGATAGGGGTGGATGGGGAGGTAGATGGGGGTGGATGGGGAGGTAGATGGGGGTGGATGGGGAGGTAGATAGGGGTGGATGGGGAGGTAGATGGGGGTGGATGGGGAGGTCGATGGGGGTGGATGGGGAGGTAGAAAGAGAGTGGATGGGGAGGTAGATGGGGGTGGATGGGGAGGTAGATGGGGGTGGATGGGGAGGTAGATAGGGGTGGATGGGGAGGTAGATGGGGGTGGATGGGGAGGTAGATGGGGTGGATGGGGAAGTAGATGGGGGTGGATGGGGAGGTAGATGGGGGTGGATGGGGAGGTAGATGGGGGTGGATGGGGAGGTAGATAGGGGTGGATGGGGAGGTAGATGGGGGTGGATGGGGAGGTAGAAGAGAGTGGATGGGGAGGTAGATGGGGGTGGGTTATCGGGATACAGGTGTTCGGATGAGAGGGAGAGATTGGGTAGGGGGAGTTCGAGGGCGTGAATGGGGGATGAGAACGGATGGATGGGGATGCAGGGGACGGTGTGTGGGGGACGGGGCGGAGTGGAATGAAATTGTAGTCAAATAATGTACGATCTTTCGTGAGGGAGGAGGGGCGGGGGGCGGTGGAAGGATGGTCGCACAGGATAGCTGGGTCGACTTATGTTTGCGTGACTGACTCGCGCACATAACGACAGCGGCCAGAGACCAGTGGGGAGAGTGTGAAACACCACAACCTGTGCCGACGTATATATATATCTAAAGTATTCAACTGGTTGACACTGGTGTCGCATGGCGAAACGGCTGTCGCGGGGGGGGGGGGAGGGGGTGTGCACAGGAGGGGCCGGGATGGAAGAGGGGGCGGGGTGCACGGGGGGGGGGGGCGGGGGTGCATGGGAGGGGCTGGGATGGAGGAGGGTGGGAGGTGATGGAAGAGCCTGGGGGTGGGGGGGGTATGATCAGGGGTGGTGCAAGCTACCAAATGGCTTGAGAAGTCAATGACGTCACTGGCCTGAGAGACACCCCCCCCCCACCGTTCATCACTCCGCCCTTTTGTCGACACTTCCGCGCAAGCAACCTAATTTCCTTTGAGAGCTCTCTTGACCCCCACCCTGTCACTTCTCCTTACGCCCCCGCACTTAAGAGATTATTGTCAGGTTTCAGTTAGCCGTCAACCGTAATACTACTCCGGCATTGGATGATAAAGGCCACACTGGCCTTAATGTCAATATCTACCCTTTGATCAATGCCTTGGACGTGATTAACGACGCCAGAAGGTCAAGTAAGTCAACGTACATATAAGAAACGGGCGCATATATCTCCAGCAAACGAGGTACATGGGTACTGGGTACATGACGCCACATGCACGCGTGCCATTGACCTGACATTGATAGATAATCATAATTATAACCCCTTATTAAATATTGATTTCAAACTACAGCAATCCAGCTTTGGCGTTATTTTTTGAGGGATTACTTGCTCATGTACATGTACTTGTATTATCTCTGATTCGTCGCTTGTAACGCTTACATCCCCACCCTATCTACTAAAGACGTAAGCTGCCAGACATTTTACAACGCGTGATCTGATTAACAAGGCATGCAGTCAGTAAAGGAACCGACAGATATACAGTGCGTAATTCATATAATTATTTTAATTTAAAGCGTTACACTTGGACGATTGGTTGTCGGTGACCACGTGACTTATACAGCCCGTGCATAGTCATAAACCAGTGGGGGTAGGGTGGAAAACCGAGGCAGGGTGGGGGTGGAGGAAGTTCCCACGTCACTGCATTCTAGCTTTCGTCTCGCTTGGTACCTCAGTAAATCAATACTTATAACTCTCCCCCGCAACCGCCAAGACCAAGATACTCCCAGACCAATAATATTAAGATTGTATTCACCAGGGATATGTTTAGATACATCCCCACCCTATCTACTAAAGACGTAAGCTGCCAGACATTTTACAACGCGTGATCTGATTAACAAGGCATGCAGTCAGTAAAGGAACCGACAGATATACAGTGCGTATTTCATATAATTATTTTAATTTAAAGCGTTACACTTGGACGATTGGTTGTCGGTGACCACGTGACTTATACAGCCCGTGCATAGTCATAAACCAGTGGGGGTAGGGTGGAAAACCGAGGCAGGGTGGGGGTGGAGGAAGTTCCCACGTCACTGCATTCTAGCTTTCGTCTCGCTTGGTACCTCAGTAAATCAATACTTATAACTCTCCCCCGCAACCGCCAAGACCAAGATACTCCCAGACCAATAATATTAAGATTGTATTCACCAGGGATATGTTTAATGGTCACTTAGATCGACCGAGGCTGAGGAGGACAGTGATAATTTATTCATCTCTTGGGGAGTGGCGATAATGCGGCGGGTTGTGACCACGTGGTGGGGAGGTTACGTCACCGGGGTGATGACGGCTCGAGCTTCCGCCGGGAAACTGCGTCACTTATTATTACTGCAACGGGCCTGTTATTCCCGGGAGCGCACTTGACAACCGGAAGACGCTTTTGAACCAGATGGAAGTCAGTGCCGGAAATAAGACGCCAATCTAGACCGGTATCGCGCCCAGCATACTGCTATGGTCGATGCCAATGTTAATGTCACAGCCTGCCTGTAACACGTTCAGTGGTTGCCCCCGAGCGCGCGCTTAGCAGTAATGAAAGCCAGCCTGTAGTCATGTCGGGTTAGACAGCCATGGGACTGTATATAAATACAGGGGCAGATCGAGGAACTGGAAAAGGGGGAGGGGGTTCACTGAAGACTTGCGGCCGGGATGGGCTCTGGACGACCGGGGTGTCTACCAATTATTTGACGACCGGGGGTGGAGGGGGTCGACTCCAAAAAGGACTTTTCTAATTGATATGATGATATGAGGGTGTGATTCCCTTGCCAGCTATCACCACTGATCCCGACGATAACCAAAGCACTTTATTCCACTATTCTTAGCAGTTTCCTTGGCATTCAGCACCGAAATTAAAATCCTAAGCATGCCCAATCAGAAACAACGTAATTTTCCTGTACAGTGACAGTACTAGCGGGAGGGGGCAACAGCTCCCCGACCCCTCCCCCTTTGGGACTTAGAACAGACACTGTAAAAGTCGGGTTTTCGGACGAAATAAATTTGGTAGATGATGCCAGGCCCCCCCCCCTTCCCCGCCCCCTGATCATAAAAGATAGAATTCCAGGCCTGACGGACAATGGTATCATAATAGGCTGTCACCTGATTGCCAATGGTCATCAATCGAACGCCAGTTCTCGTAACTTTTTATAATGTATTTAGATATACTATTATGTATATTATATTAACATATAATTATTACCAGGAAAAAAACGTATTCACAATACCAAAATGAACTGATAAATATATGTAGTACTAGGCTGTTCCCTACCTATAGGTGTCCCTACCTGATTAAATGATTAAAACCTACATTAATTAATGTAAAACGCAAAAATATCGCCAAAACACAAAAATAGCAGGAAGAAATATAAAAACAGAGATAGATGGAACCAACATGCGACTAACATACACTAACCTGTAATTATTAGCAGCATCAACGTCAATGTCATTGGCTGACCGTGAACACTGCACCAGCTTCGCAACAAGTCGACACCCATCTCGAGATTCAGGCAGGAAGATTTGCAGTTATAGCTGACAGCTTGTAGCGTTGGCGACGGAAATTGGTAACTCCTTATTTCGTTTTACTGACGCCTTTGCCTGTAATGGGAAACGTGCATGTTTATTTACAATGAAAATCTAGAGCTCACGAGCGCAGCGAAGCAGGCATTTGTATGCCGTTAATATGTAGAGTACCAGGTGGCTGTGGTTCCACATATTATCATGAAACGATGCGGGTTTTTTTTTTGTCTGTCCTTTCTGACTTTCATTCTTAGCGGTCGTGGCAAAACCATGGGCTGACGCTGAGGGAGAGTTTCAGCCTGGCATTTCTGCTTTATTGTAACTCAGCCCGTTCATGCATAACAAAGGGGATATCTGTACCATGCACCACCCACCCAGACCAGAAAGCGAAGAGTTCTGACGCCCGGTTCCTATTAGGGGCTGCCTTCTGACACAGCTTATTGTAAGCCGGCTTGGGTATAGCTCTTTGCCTTATTGCATGCCGGCTTGGGTATAGCTCTTTGCCTTATTGTATGCCTGCTGGGGAATAGCTTTTTGCCTTATTCGTATATGACCATGCAAGGCATTGTATTACCACCCAGTGTTTTTTGGTTTTTATTTACTAGGACTCTACTCCCAGCCTTCTCCACAACAGCCACCCCTCGCACCACGTGCCGGCTAAAGTCGGCTTGTGCGTGTGGTATCGCACCCATATATTGAGATTATTATTAGAGATTAAAATTACTTCACGAAACGATGTCGTGCAAAGCGAGTCCAAAGACCAGACTTTATAAGCCGTGTCCAGGACTTGTTTTTTGTGACGTCACAGACATGTCATAGTACCATTATGTCCAGTAATATTCAAGCCGTCTACTAATGGTTTGTCATACAGAGTCGGATGCAAGTGAATGTCTCCCCCGGCAGTACAGGTGAGGCCCTGCCTCGCAACTGGTAGGCACATGGTGTCAATGGGAAGTGAGACGAAACCTAATCCCCTATTATTATAGAGATTCAAAAGATAGGCCTATGCAAGTGGACAGAACATGTATCTTCTTTTAAAAGGGAAATACATGGTAATAGACCGTTTGATGTCTGCGCAGTTTAATGAGTCATCACATATATCATGATACAAACAGGATCGGTTTGTTTTCGTAGATTGTGTTTGTTTTTTTCATCTTGTATGCGGTCTAAGAAGTGACGGTCTAAAACGTTTTTCAAACACGTCCCTTTTTCGCCGTTTTCACGGTCTCATCGACGTCCTTGCGACTGTAATAATGTTTAATCAGAAACTGCGAAGTGGATTGCGCATATTCCCCCTCCGCACCATTAGAGTCACGTAGCCACAGGTCTATTTAGACCACGAGCAGTCCGTGGTCTGCAAGGCTTTAAAGAGGCACGTGCGTGCGGCTAGAGGATGTAGATATATGCAAATATATGCCTCTCGTCGAAGATAAACAAAGGCGTAGTGTCAAGGAACGACGTGTCAGTTCAGTTGGTGTAATATAAAAAGAAAACGTTATTGTTTAAGCCTCGCATAAGCAAGGTGGTGTTTTATGTCAAATCCCGTCCATATCGAGTTTGTTTATAAGTAGCTCTTTGTTTGATGCCCAAACTGCCCAGCGTTACTGACGCGTCTACGATCTAGAGGGCTTTGTCCCTGCTTTCAGTGCTTTTCATCCACATGCCAGTCTGACCCGCTGATCTCTCTGCACTGCCAGCCATCCTGTCAGCTAAACAAATGTGTGTTTGCTATCAGCAGCAACCAGATGCATTTCTGTTTTATTTAATGTGTGGGGCAACCCGTATCTGATTTCTCAGAGGTGCTTTAAAATGTTATTCTCCAATTTTTTCTTGCCGCAGCTAATATCAGCACATATGATTATATATCATGGAACTCTAATATTTCAGGCTCAGTGTATAAAATGATCAAAAAGCCCCTAGGACAAAACTTTATCTATTACAAAAACAATATTAAAAAAACCCTCATGGACCTCCATTTTTCGTGTATGATATGACAAAATATATTATCTTGGCTGTGTATATGTCAGTCGAAATAAAAACCATAGCACCATCTCATTTCGTTGGTGATTCATATAGTAGGCCTGTCCTATACCTATAAATATAGAACAGAACATTACCGCCTGAACCCTTTGAAAGGGAAGCCAGTGACAGCTCCGCATTGTCATAACTGCTTATCACCACGTGCGCAATGGGCGATAATGGAACGACATTCTTCGCATCGTGAGTAACGGTGTAAACGTTTCTCAGAAAGATCCTTATTCAACAGACTGTAACAGGGCCAATAAGGTGAGTGCAGGGGGGGGGGGGTGGCGAGAACTCCCCCCAGCCTTTTGCAAATTCCTAGATCCGCCCCTTTGACTGGGTGGAGCCTTCGGTGTCAAGTGTGGCGATTGATATAGGCATATACGAGGTGTAATTCATTATAAGTACAATGGACGGATAGATTGGAATTACCAACTGGAATCATTGCCATCAAATATCGAAATAACATACGATCCCTGGCCCTGAAGTGGGATGAGGTATTCACACCCCGTAGATGAGATAACCACTGGGTGTAGTCAGGTGAAGGACGAACCCTACAAGGTGACTGGCACAGGATATAAGATACAATGCGACGAGATACGACCTCGCAGCTTTTGGAATGCGGTCCGTGACCTCAAGTCCCGTGGCAGGTACAACAATCCGAGTCCATAGGAGCGACGTGAAAGGTGAGGCATGCGATGTGATTCACGGCAGGAACAAGATACGTAGCGTACTTTGTGCGACGGGCTGATTGATCAGCGTGCTGTTCCCTCTATAGGCCCCAGGTGTATCAACTTTCAATTTGAACGGCATATCGCCGGCACTCCCAAGTCCATCATTTCTGTTATAGAAAAGAAAAAGTCACCTCGCTCATTAAGTTGTGTAATTCAGGCATAACGTAGTTACCATGGATTTCGCCCCGTGCAGCCTCTTGTGCCGACGCGGGTTATGTATAATTAAAGCTTCCACGTTTCTTGGTCAATTTATTTATATAATTTGTCGGCGAAAATAAACACATTCTGCCATTGCAAGAAATAAAATGTGTGTTCATCAGCCCGAATTAAATGTATGAGTATTATCAGCAAAAATAACATTGCCAAAATCCCAATGAGCAAGATCACGAGTATATATATTTATGTCAGTATATAGTCATAACAACAGTGATCCATATTGAGTGGCGCTATCACAGTTTAACGAAAGAAACGGATATTTAGTCGCTACTACCCGCTCCACTCGACCGCTACGATCAAGTCAGATATATAGTCGGAGCCTTCACTACGCAAAGCCTTTTAACATGTGTTGTGGAGTTGTCACATATATCCCGAACCTACTTATCTGATCCAGTTGTTGTGCGTGTTTCTCTATTGGGACATAATATTGCGCAATATTATGTTTGCCCCGCGTGTTACAAGTTAGGATCAAATAACCAGTTTCAAATGACACGAGGGTGGAGATAATTAAGTCGCCATGAAGAAGAAAAAAGCTTCACTCTATTCCATACGGGCATGGAATGAAATGGACTACATAGTATATATACAGGACCCCTATGCAGAGACACGCCACAATTCCAAGGAAGAGTCGTTGCCATGGAGATGGAAAGCACGTGGTAAAGAAATATTCTGTGCATAGACCACTTCGCTAATCGTAGTTCCAATTATGCCACCGTGAGACGCCACTGCATGTGCAATGCATTCTGGGTATTATTTTGGTCTTTTCGAGATGTCAAGATAGCGTCATCGCATGACAACGTATTTTGTAGACATTTAAACATGAAATAGTGTCACCTATGTAACGGAAAAGTTACGTAATCTGAATGTAAGTTAGATATGCTCATTAATTTTATACATGCCTTGCCAATAACGTGGAAATATGGTATTTATCTCCATAGAAAAAGTCAAGATAACACCAAAATATTTCCCACAACTCCTTGCGCCAGTCTCGATTTTTCCCAGATGGCGTATAATTGCGAAGTCGTGTATTACAAAGGCTCAGATGTAGCCCAGTAGGAGAGCTGATTCCAATAACTATACTTTTGAGGGACCAGGGCTGTGGGGGGTGGGGGGGGGGGGCGGCAACTGCACTACGTGTCATATTTCTATCAACAATAAAGAAATCTCGGCTACCAAGTGACCTACACAACACTCTGAAATCAGATCTCAAAACATGTATATCACCATACCAAGGAAAAGCTTTGGTTTCCAACGTACCATGCAGAAGTCTTCCAGATATAATTACGTATTGGATTTCCTAATTGTTTTAATTGGCATTGAAGACGCTCCCTCGCGGTGACAAAGGTGGGAGAGGGTAAGGGCGTGGTGGGGGTGGAGCGTGGTGGTGGTAGGGTCGGGATGGGGGTGGGGGTGGAGGCATGGTGTGGGTGGGGCGTGGGGGTGTCCAGGGAAGACCGGAATTAATGCTCGTCCTTCATCCGTATGAGTCACGTGACCAATGCGTCACAATTCCTTAAGCGCCCCATGAATTAGTCCAAACCCATTACTCTAAGGAACAGTGTTTGGGTGGAGGCCAAAACACTTTCTTGGGGGGTTCGACAAGGGTTGATTATTTTATTTTTTGCCTTGGGGAGGCGAGAATGTTTTTGGGGGTTCTTGGGCTGGCCTGATTCTTGACGGGGATCTGCAAACTGTATTCAGTTTAATAGTACGAGGGCATGATTTTTTTGTAAGAAATAGAGAAGGTTGTTTTTCGGTAGCTGGCCAAGCAAGATTTTGTACAAACAAAGAGAAAAAAAAAACACCACTGGATATCAAGTTGTCTGTCCCTCATGCAAGTTTTGCCTTCTGGTACGGATCAAGAACGTGTGATTTCTGGATCTTGGATGGTCCTGGCCGGTTTCTGGTATATATCTACTCCCTGCTCTCAATTACCCCCATCTTCTGACAGTGAAGCCCTGACATATTAACCGTTCAAAGACTTTGATTCTCTTTGCATACGCAATACACGAGTTCGACTGCTGGGGGAATGACAAAACCATTGACCAGTTCCAGGTGTGCTATGCGTTAGATGTGGCGCTTGGGTAATGACCATAGCTCTTGTAGCACTTGTAGCACTGAGGGAGGTCTATATAACAAAGTTATCGTTTGGTAACATGTTATTATTATTCTCTTCTTTTTAATTTCCTTATTTTTCTTACATATTTAAGTAATATATCGCAAGACAATGTCATGCTTCTGGCATGTATTTCGCAGGTGATACAGATGTTTGTGGCTTCTTGGTTAAGCGCAGTAAATGCACGATAAACAGCTTACGACCGCCCCGGATAAAAAAAGAAAAAAGCCTGTCTGAGCCAGCTTCACGTCCCTTTGAGCTATAATAGGTAAAAATGTCTTGGGACGGAGACAGAACAGGAAAAGCAAAACAGTCGACGAAATAATTGCAGATCAGAAAAATAAATAACCTCCGGGTATAAGCATCGCGGCTGGATATGTTGTTCAGGCTGAAGAAGCGTTTTAGGTTGCACCACCGGCAAAATATTTCATGGACAATTAAAATGATGTCTTCTACCTGAGGGGCACGTAAAATACCTTACGCATGGGCAGAATGACACGACCCGTGAGGGGGTGGGGTGAGGAATGGGAGGTGTTATAGGGCAGGGGAGGTTGAGAAATGGTAGGTGTTATGGGTTAGGGGAGGGTGAGAAATGGGATGTGTTATAGGGCAGGGGAGTTTAAGAAATGAGATGTGTTATTGGGTAGGGGAAGTTGAGAAATGGGATGTGTTATTGGGCAGGGGAGGTTGAGAAATGTGATGTGTTATTGGGTAGGGGAGGTTGAAAAATGGAATGTGTTATGGGGTAGGGGAGGTTGAGAAATGGGATGTGTTATGGGTTAGGGGAGGGTGAGAATTGGAATGTGTTATGAGGTAGGGGATGGTGAGAATTGGGATGTGTTATGTGGTAAGGGATGGTGAGGAATGGGACGTGTTATGTGGTAGGGTAGGTGAGGCATGGGATGTGTCATGAGGCAGGGAGGGGTGATAAATGGGATGTGTTATGGGGTAGGGTAGGGTGAGAATTGGGATGTGTTATGTGGTAGGGGAGAGTGAGAATTGGGACGTGTTATGTGGTAGGGTAGATGAGGCATGGGATGTGTTATGAGGCAGGGAAGGGTGATAAATGGGATGTGTTATGGGGTAGGGTAAGGTGAGAATTGGGATGCGTTTTGTGGTAGGGAATGGTGAGGAATGGGGCCTGTTATGTAGTAGGGTAGGTGAGGCATGGGATGTGTTATGAGGCAGGAAGGGGTGATAAATGGGATGTGTTATGGGGTAGGGTAGGGTGAGAAATGGGATGTGTTACGAGGTAGAGTAGGATGAGAAATGGGATGTGTTATGTGGTAGGTAGGTGAGGCATGGGATGTGTTATGGGGTAGGCAGGGTGAAGAATGGGATGTGTTATAGGGTAGGGGAGGGTGAGAAATGGGATGTGTTACGAGGTAGAGTAGGATGAGGAATGGGATGTGTTACGAGGCAGAGTAGGGTGCGGAATGGGATGTGTTATAAGGCAGGATGGTCAATGATTAGGATCGGCATACGAATTGGAGTCAAGTAAAACGTTAATAGTTGACTCGGGAGAGGAGACAGTTATTCACTTGACCAGACCTTGCTTATCTAAATGTAAATGTAAAAAGGATTCTCCAATAAGAGTCCATTAGCTGGGGTTCTACAAAGAAAGCACCATCCCACTCAGACCATTGTGTATGGTGGTCTAACCTGACTGGTCCGGCTGGATGTCCTAAGGCAGAACGGTAGCCGCGGTACGTGTCGTCCCGCCTTCAGCCCAGGAACCAATTAGGAAGCAGTTTGCTGTGTTGACCCCGCAGCAGGAGACCAATTAGCGTGTTAGCCAATTCCCCCAAGGAGTTACCCCTTGGTTCAGTGAGTAGCGCTTTCGGCCGGTGCGTGGTTCGAGCCCCACCTGGGTATATATCTCTCCTATAATTTGTTTAAGGTCTCACGTACACCCCGAACAATTATGCTATTATTAAGGGGTTACTTAAGACAATGCTCCTCTCCCCTTTGACCCGTCTCGTGGTTGCGATCTGTAGGTTGGAGTCCTACTTACGCCAACCAGCCAACCTACCAACCCCGCACATCCCTCACATTATTTCCGCGGGTTGTACGCCTACGCGGTCAGGTTGCCGAACTTGATGGGGAGGTAGGGGCAGGAGGTCTATATACATATATGTGTGAAAGAGTAAGAGGGTGCATGTCCATGTGTAGATAAATGTTGATAATGGACAAGGGTATATGGTGTAGGAAGGTGTCGATGGTGGACAAGGGTACAGAGTGTAGGAATGTGTTGATAATGGAAAAGGGCACAGAGGGTAGGAAATTGTCGATGGTGGACAAGGGTATATGGTGTAGAAAGATGTTGATAATGGACAAGGGTATATGGTGTGGAAAGTATTGATAATGGACAAGGGTATATGGTGTAGGAAGGTGTCGATGGTGGACAAGGGTATATGGTGCAGGAAGGTTTTGATGGTAGACAAGGGTATATGGCGTAGGAAGGTGGCGATGGTAGACAAGGCTATATGGTGTACGAAGTTGTTGATAATGGACAAGGGTATATGGTGTAGGAAGGTTTTGATGGTAGACAAGGGTATATGGCGTAGGAAGGTGTCGATGGTGGACAAGGGTATATGGTGCAGGAAGGTTTTGATGGTAGACAAGGGTATATGGCGTAGGAAGGTGGCGATGGTAGACAAGGCTATATGGTGTACGAAGTTGTTGATAATGGACAAGGGTATATGGTGTAGGAAGGTTTTGATGGTAGACAAGGGTATATGGCGTAGGAAGGTGTCGATGGTGGACAAGGGTATATGGCGTAGGAAGGTGTCGATGGTAGACAAGGGTATATGGTGTAGAAAGGTGTCGATGGTAGACAAGGGTATATGGTGTAGGAAGGTGTTGATAATGGACAAGGGTATATGGTGTAGGAAGGTGGCGATGGTAGACAAGGGTATATGGTGTAGGAAGGTGTTGATAATGGACAAGGGTATATGGCGTAGGAAGGTGTCGATGGTAGACAAGGGTACATGGTGTAGGAAGGTGTTGATAATGGACAAGGGTATATGGCGTAGGAAGGTGTCGATGGTAGACAAGGGTATATGGTGTAGGAAGGTGGCGATGGTAGACAAGGGTATATGGTGTAGAAAGGTGCTGATAATGGACAAGGGTATATGGTGCAGGAAGGTTTTGATGGTGGACAAGGGTACAGGGTGTAGGAATGTGTTGATAATGGGAATGGGCACAGAGGATAGGAAGGTGTTGATGGTGGACAAGGATACAGGGTGTATCAATGTGTTGATAATGGACAGGGGTACAGGGTGTAGGAAGGTGTTGATAATGGACAAGGGCACAGAGGGTAGGAAGGTGTTGATGGTGGACAAGGGTACAGAGTGTGGGAAGGTGTTGATGGTGGACAAGGGTACAGAGGGTAGGAAGGTGTTGATGGTGGACAAGGGCACAGAGGGTAGGAAGGTGTTGATGGTGGACAAGGGTACAGAGTGTGGGAAGGTGTTGATGGTGGACAAGGGTACAGGGTGTGGGAAGGTGCAGGGGTGAGCGTGAACTGCGGGGTAAAACGTGAGCATGGTGGGGGGTCGGGGGTGGAGACTGGTTAGCGAGCCGATGGGGCAGGGGGCGAGTGAGGGGGAGAGGGGGAGTGGGTCATGGGGCGTACGACACTGAGCTGCAGGAGAACGGGTAGGGCGTGCAGTGAGCGGGTAAGTGGTCATAATGGAAATCCTGCATAAGACACTCATAAATCTGCCGTTTGCCGGCAATTGTCAGCCTTTGATGGGACGTGGAATGTAAGTGGGTGGGGGAATGGTGATGGCTAGGGGCGCGGGAGGGAGAGGGGGAGAGGACGCCGGACACGTGCAGCCTCATACACACAGGAAACACCCGCCAACAACCAAAAGGAATCTAATGCCTCCTTTTCATCGCCTCGCGTACTTCAACAAGTGGGTTTTTGTTCAACCATAAGCGGACGACAAATTGCGAGAGTAGTTTGCGTTCCCGCGCTTTTCTCTCCAGGGGGTAAAGCAGTACGCGTCCGTCCTCCCGTCCTGGGAGATTCTGCGGTCTCCCGCGAGAATTATAAATGCAGTAACCAGCAATTTAGCCATTATCTTGTGCAAGCCGTCCATTGCCTCTTGGCCCTCCGCTGCGACCGGTGGGGGCGTGCTCTCTGGTTAAAACTTGCGACCGGGTGGGGGGGGGGGGGGAGAGCGGTGCTTTCTTTTTGTCAAGGAGGGGTTGCTCTCTGAAAAACTGGCGACCGCGGGGGGGGGGGGGAGCGGGTGCTCTCTGGCTAAAACTTACGACCGGGGGGGGGGGGCGCTGCATGTACCTTATGAATCATAATAAATACATTATTGTGAGTATTAGTGTTAGTCATAATAAATAAATGATTATGAGTATTAGTTATATACGTAAAAAATTTTTTTTACAAAGTATTGAGCTAAAGATTATAATAGGTAATTTCGCCTGCAAAACGTTTCCTCTCCAGCTCAATATTGAACGCATATTATTTTGAGTATTAGTGTTAGTCATAATAAATAAATGATTATGGATATTAGTTATATACGTAAAAAAATAAATGTACAAAGTATTTAGCCAAAGAAGACATATGAAAGGCATTACAGCTGCATCTATATAGATTTGGAGAAGAGAGCTGAAGACATTTCAGATTAATTTATATAATTGTTGGAATATTGGAATATAATCATATCGGGTAACTTATATGGTCTTGTATATTCGCGTGATTTGCGAAACCGACGCAGTGGTCCAACTGGCAGCGTGCGACGGGTTGGTTGGTTGACTTATGTACGACAGTAACCTCTTGGTCAGATCGCGACAACGAGAAAATATTTGCATAGGAGGGATCCAACCAACACACCGGCCGTTTCGGCTGGTCCAGCAGAGCACATTGGCAACAACCGAACGCATTGCATGGCTACTAGGGCAGGGGTTGATACCTTCATCATGTGAAGGTCACGCCGTTTTTCACTGCTCTGTCGACTGTTATACCATGAAGTGAAGACGTTCCCTGAGCAAAGGGCGTGCAGGTCTCTTCTCCATTATTCGGTAATAAAATCACTTTCGGTGAAGTGAAGGCATGACTCCCCAAGAATTAAGGAGAGTAAGATCGAATCTCCAAAATGACGACTGCTCAGAGACTGAGCGCGAAAAAACACATTAAAGGGGATATCGCGAATATCGAGGAATTCACATCACTTCGCCTTGAACCAGGAATTGTACGGATAAATACGATCCTCGAAAATTGCCAACAGATAATAGCGAATCTCCAAGAATTCCTGTATGCCAATCGAGGAGATCGGAAAAGTTATTCCCTCCCCTCTATGTTATTCTACGACCGTGGAATTACCCTCTATGTGGTCGTGAACCCCGGGACATGGCCCTGATGTGTCAACCACACTTCCTAGAATATTCTACGACCTTGCAATGACCTTGGCATGTGGTCTTGGCTTGATTTCCTTTACCGCGAGTGTGTTCTTCTTCCCGCTCGGTCTCCCTTTTTGTCGCACCCTCTCCCACTCTCACCCCCTCTCTCCTTCTCTCTCTCTCTCTCTCTCTCACTGTCTCACTGTCTCCCTCCCTCTCCTTCGCTTTGTGTTGCTTAATGTTCGCTTTCCTTGAAGAAAGACATTGACTTCCAGTCGAGGTTGATGTGATGGAGCGGCACTTACAGAAGGCGCGTGGGGAAGGGCGGGTAGAGGGCGAGTGGAGGTCGGCGGTGGGGTGGTGTGCGACTAATTTCCTATCCCCGGTACAATGCCCCCCGCTCCCACCACCAACTCTGCCGTCGCCCTGGCCCTCCCCGCCTTTACATAAGCTGCCATGTGGGAGGCCTGTTACGCTCCTTGCTCTTCGTGACCCCCACCATCAAGATGCTCGTTATGGCAAATTCGTGCTGGTGAAGCCGGTATGAACGCCTCATAAATCAGACAGATAGCATTGTATACCTTGCTTGCCGTCTACCCTCCATGGATTCACATACATACATCAATACACTATTATTTTCACTTCGGTATACGGCAGCGTAAATTAGCCAGCTGCTTGGCCCCATGCATGACCCCTGGGCTCGTGTCACCGTAGAATTTGCCACAACGCAAATATAGACGTCAGAGACAAAATATGACTTTCGGCCAATGAGGCGTTGTCTGATTGACTAGCATTAAGGGGGGCAGTGGAGCTCTCAGAAAAATTCACGACCAATTGGAGCGTCGTGGGGGTGGGGGGGGGGAGGATTTGCCATTGGTCGCTTTTTAACATGTTATGCATGCTGTTGTTGCGCTTAGATCGATCAGAATCGCCGGTTTACGCCACACTGGCTCAGAAGGTTTCATTCTCGACAATTGCGTCGTCAGTCTCCCTTAGAGCGCGTGCGGTTACCCGCTTAATTGTTAGTGCTTCGCGCAATTGTATAGGTGACCATTTGGACCGTAGGACTACTTACATAAACCAAAAGGAGCGCCGAAGAGAGCGAATCGCCTTGAATGATCAACGTGAATGATACATGATCCCAAAGTTACAATAATAATGGTAGTTTGGAGCAGTGAATCGTTACATCAGTGACGTCTTCTGTACGAAGCTTGCTGTGGGACTACCAGCAATTTTCACCGCCGACAATTGATTTATTTATGATCATTGAGTTACCAACCGTCAACGTCTCTGTGACAGTGGAAAGACTGGACGTAGGCGGGGGAATTCAGCAGGCAATGTGACAGGCTGGGTGGGGTGGGGGGGGGGGGGCTAGCTGTATAACTGTATAACTAGCTGTATAACTAGTTAGATACACATATGTCCCGCCCAAATGAACCATTTTGCCATTAAGCCTTTTTTCTCAAGATGTGCCCGTCTGAAGTTTTATCAAAATTGCAGCTCTTGACTATAAAATTCCAGTTGATATCAAAAGTGTTCACATAAAATGTAAGCTCATGACTATATAGTCCAGTTGATATAGAGAGTATTCAAATAATTAACCTCTATATACTTGCTTTTTGACTGTCAGTGTCTATTTTGGAGGCCTTTTTAACCAAAAATTCTCTCTCAAAGACCACAAAATCGCGCACTTTTCTCTCGCTCTCCGTATGTCAGTTATGGCCTGGGCGGCACACCCCACCACTGTACTAATGTAGCGACACCCCCCCCCCCACTCCCACCCCCGGGGCTCAAACAGGTTGCCAACTGGGAAAAACAAGTGGAATTACTTCCCCTCGTTGATCTTCAGTCAAGGACATCGATGTCAAGGTCACTTATGATTATGTGGTTCTGTCAGGCTATTACAGTCCCTATGGGAACCCAGAAACTGTCATAACAGAGAAGTGCCTCATCAATTTTATTTTTTCTTACAAATTACAACCATGACGCTGGTCGGAATTTGTTATTATGGCACTCTTAAAAAAGAAAGATATTTTTACCTAAAACTTTTCATGCACCATGAAAAAAATATATACAATCAGGTTATGGTCCTGCTGGCAAAGCAAGGACCAAAGTCCACACTAATGGAAAACGAACATTTCAAGCCACAACTGATCAAGGGTAACTCACCGGTGAAGAAAGTACGGTTTCCCTCGACAAAATAGACCGGTTTTGCGCTTAGTTCCAAGTAATGTGCTCTGTATAGAGGAATAACGGATGGCGGCTGCTGCTGGCAGGGAACTTTCAAAGGCTGTTTCTCCTCGGGTCGCCGGGGGTTATGGCACTGGTCAGTCAGTGGGTGTGGAAACTACTTCCGTCGGCTGGCCAGGAGCAGTCCTTATCACATGGAACCGTTGTCAGCAAGCAAATGTCATTTCGTCCGCGCGCATTCACCGTGTGGCCTCTCTGATTGGCTGGATTCACACCCCAGCCACGGGCGAGCCCAGACGGCTACGACCACGGCCCCGCGGAGCCGGCGACGGGCATTCTTTGCATATTGCGCCGCTAGGTGTCTCTCCCGGCTGGTGAGTGGCCCAGGCGGTGACAATGACAGAAAGCACGCGGATAGCTCTATCAACTTACCCGGCACTGTAATGTCGCGTGGGTCGGGGCCAGGGAGGGGGAAAAGAGGCGGGGGGGGGGGGGGGTGGATTGCTCGCTAGTCACTAGCGACTCCTCGGCTCCCACCGGGAGCTCGTTAAACATCTTTCATGGTAAGAGATGCCACATGCAAATGAGATGCCCCTTAGCCTGGTTCGCGCCGTAAAAGACTATCGGAATATGAGGAATCTAACGGTAAAGGCTGCGGTACGTAACTATGCATAATTCAAGCGCACAATTTCTCGTCTAGATTCCCTCAGTACTTATGCGTACAGGTTGTGATATAACTTCACAGAGGTAGAGGAAAATGAGCGATAAAAGAGGAAACAGATACATAAGGAGAAACTGCGAGATAGCGAGGGGGTGAAGGGAGAGAGAGACAGAGAGGGATGGAGAGAGACAGAGATAGAGAGGGTGGAGAGATTCAGATACATTTATATTCAAGCAAATGGGTAATTTTCATTTTTACAGGGAGAGGTCCTTCGCTAATTAGCCAATTGACGGTATGCTGCCTTCATGTTAGAGCTGACTCGTTAACCCATGTTTGTGACTTCACCTTGGGCGAGACAACAAACGGCGTAATTAACGAACGGGATCAGCCGAGACCACGCGAGATCGTGAAGAATCCAACTCTACGGCCTTGTCTCATAGTCTCTATTGTACCTTTTCCCTGATTACTAAGCATAATGACGCTCTATTGATTGCCACGTGGTTTGCACAGATGAACTGGAGCCGGGAAGCATGGTGATAGTTGCTTTTAATTATTAATTGTTATATCTGTTATTATTTATTAGGCATGGTTTAACGCAGACGGATGGACGGCAAGCAACTATGATGAGCGTGAACCATGGATGGAATAACACTAATATACCACCCATTATTGTAAAGACATCATGAAACGCAACGGAAGCCAATCCCAAAAGAGTAGCATCCGCCTTCTGAAAAACCCGAAAACAGCAAAAATAACCGATCATTGGATATACAACAGCACGAGTATGTTTTTGCGGGCAATGAAGTAACTATGTTATAGACCTCGATGTCCGCCATGAATATTTACTGCAACAATATCATATTTATTTCTCTGACGTCATGTGACGTCATGACACGCGATACAACGTTCTACTCGGAGATAGAACTGGACATAAAGAACACCCTGACCATGCACAATTAAGGATCAGTTATAATCACACGCATATATTCATGTAAATTTTATTCTTACTACGTAAATTAACATTTACTGCTGAAAACAACAAAAACAGAGGCTAATTAAGGAAAGAATCACATGATAATGAAACACAGCTTTGCTCAGTACTTAACGGGTTATAGCCACATATGACGTCATGTACTGTATGTAAGAAAAATGGCTACACGAGGGTGGGCGATAGATTTTACCTAGCGATTTCTGTCGCAACACCAAGGAATTCATACCTCTTCGCATCCGTGCTTATCGGTAAGCACCTGATGCTCATTGTGTCACGGCCGGATCTAGGAATTTGAAGAAGGGTATTCACTGAAAACTTGCGACCCGGGCCGGCCTCTGCCCTCTCTTTTTACGAACGGGGGGACGGGGAGGGGGGGGGGGGAGTATTTTTGTTTGAGAGTTTATTGAAAAATTCAAGGCCATCAGGTCCAAAGTACATATATAAACATAACATAGCATTTTAAATATTTGTAACTTATAGTTAAACGTAGATTACCAGTGGGTTACTTTGAAATAAAAATCATGAACTGCAAGTCATTTAAACTTTCATGGCTTTAAATATATAACAAGACAATTTTCAATCGTCTGAGCCCCATGTGAAGACATTGAGGTAACACATTTATGAAAGGCTGGATGCTTCCAATATGTAACTGTCTATATAGTGCCGCCTTAAGTTCAGCGCCCTTCCGCATTTGCTAACATGTGGGTTAAAGATATATCTTTCGGGTTGGAGAGTTTCTTTGAAGGTAGCATACACGCTTAATTTGGGGAATCGTGAACACTTCTAAATCAGTCCTGCGATAAACATTCATTCATTCCGGTTTTTGACTGGAACAGAAAGCCGTCCCATTTTCCACTGATTGCTGAATCCACACCACACCAAGCCCGTATTTCCTTAATATTGATTTAAAGGCTGTAGCTGATCTCAGTCCACCTTGTTCGCACAGCAGGTGTAACATATCATAGCTAGCTCTGGGACATCTGGCGTTAGGCATCTTTCAACCAATATTTTTATGGACTTAATTGCCAGAGTAGGTCATTAAAGTTCCTTCACAACAATCCGACCCACAAAGACAACATTGTATACTCGAATATTATCAATTGAAACTATGAAGAACGAGCCAGAAAAATACTTCTTAATAAACAGCACAGGCCTCTATGTACAACATACATGGCCTAAATGTAACATGCGATTTCGTTTCAATTGAAGTATATTTTTCCCCTTAAAAAATTGTATGGCGTCACGCCTTTGTCTTAAGTGTTCATTATCTAGAAGAATGCATCAGAAAACAGATCTAGCCGTGTTGTATTCACGTAAGTGTGCGTTATTTAAATAAAGAACGGCAAAACAGTGCTTTATTTTAATAATGAGCAGAAAAAGTGTGCATTATCTTGATAAAGAACAGTTCTTCATATGGGCTCCGCCAAGTGTCATGGTGTAATCAGTCGAGCTGAGCTGAGCTGAGGCGAGCTGGCTGATGTTGTCAGAACTTGCCAATTTCAAGACAAACAATGAAATGCATAAGTCAATGTTAAGCTCCAAGGGCGCGGGGGGTTAGATCAGAAATCTCAAAATATATGGATGGTTTACAGTTATCGTTTGGATAAATTTCTCATTAGACCAGTCATATCGCTTTTCAGGGGCGATGTTTTCAGGAAACTGAGAAGCAATGACTGAACCCTTGTGAGATTATTTAGAAAACAAGACTTCCAAAATGTCTACTTCCTACACGCCTGCCCACCCTACCCTTCCCCCTGGGGCTTCCTACACGCCTGCCCACCCTACCCTCCCCCCTGGGGCTTCAAAAAGACGAACTGTTGTTTCCAGAATGTATGCTTACGTATTAGTCGGGCAGTGCAATTGACACAATAGTCAATTTCCCGTTTCCAAACGTGAGCAAATTTAATGCCTTGTTATAACAATTTTATAAGTACGTTAAAAAATTGTGTGACGTCACGCCTTTGTCTTAAGTGTTCATTATCTTGAAGAATGGATCGAAAGACAGACCTAGCCATGTTTTATTAACGTAAGTGTGCGTTATTCAAATAAAGAACTGTAAAACAGTGCTTTATTTTAATAATGAACGGAAAAACTGTGCATTATCTAGATAAAGAATAGTTGTTAATATTGACTCGTCAAGTGTCACGGTATAATCAGTCGAGCTGAGCTGAGCGGAGCCGAGTTGGCTAGTGTTGACAGAACTTGCCAATTTCAAGACAAACAGTGGACTGCACAAGTCAATGTTAAGCACCAAAGGGGCGGGGGTTAGATCAGAAATCTCAAAATATATGGAAATTCCACAGTTATCGATTGCATACATTTCTTATTATATCCGTCATATCGCTTTTCAGGGGGCTATGTTTTCACGAAACTAAGAAGCAATGACTTCCAAAATGTCTACTTCATCCACGCCTTCCCACCCCTACCCTCCCCCCTGGGGCTTCACGATGACGAACCGTTGATTCCACAATGTGCCTCATGTATGCGTCGGGCAGTGCAACTGACACAATAGTCAATTCCTGTGTCCAAACGTGAGCACATGTCAGGCCTTGTTATAACAATTTTATAAGTACGTTAAAGAACTCGCTGTCGTGCATTCCCCAAATAAACCCCTCGACGCTATCGCGTGTCGTGCTTTATTTTGGCGAATGCACTCCAGCTCGTTCTTTAACTAGTACATACGCGTTTATTACGAAGGATGCATTATTATCACGTTTAACCTAATTTTTTAAATTTTAATTTCGTTGGAATTGTGTTATTATGCATTACGACATATCTGGTATCACGGAGGACCTGAAGCGCACCCACCTACGCTTTCCATTGAAAACATTGTCTTGATACATTTTACCGCACACATTAGTTTAGTCCTCCTGCATACGACACGAACGTTGTTTTAGAAGCAATGTTTTGCAAAATTATTGTACGCTGACGATATATTGGACCCGGAGATGGACCAGGGCGATAACAAATAACGCACCCGTTGGACAGTAACAACTGAAGGACATACTCTAATAAGCCACCGTGAATATGTAGGGGTCTGGAAGGGGGGTTCTGTGTCCAGTGTCGATTTGTCAAAATTCTCAGCGTCGAATGTGGATTTTTCACGATCTTCCGTGTCGCTTTTTGGTTAAGTTCAGTGTAATTTTTACAAAAATCAGTGTCGATGTCGCTTTTCAGATCCTCAGTGTCGGAAATTGTGGGTCAGTGTCGAATGTCGATTTTTTTAATATGCTTGTGTCGCATTTATCCCTTCCAGACCCCTATATGTGTCTGGACACTAAAACATGCAAAACAAACATCGTAAATGTGATCGAATGGTGTCGACGGAGTGGAAGATGGTCGCTTCCTTTCATTTTATTACCGAATTCCGTTTTAAGTACCATGCCGATCTGTACACCGTGAGTCCCGTCTTCACCAAATGGTATCTTTGCGTCGCACCGTTGCGGTGCCATTAGCTCAATAGATGGAACCACAATTCATCCATTAACTACAACATGGCTCACCAGAGGGCGCCGCTAGATTTTGTGCTGCGTTCGTTGGTACCGTCTGGACGCACAGATGGCAGCACCGACCATCGCATGGTAGCAGTGGCCAGCTGCATCAGAAGGGGCTAGATACAAGGGTAATGGCTTTAATGCCTGGTCTAAATATATGGTTGCACTCCCTATATGGCAGCTGGGTAAGATATAGTAAGCTATCTATACTTTTAAACTGAAGCTGTCTGGGGCCACACAGTATTTGGCTCATGATTAATTTAGTCGCCTAGCTCGAAGATGGCGGAGGGAGAAAGTCGCGATATGATGCCACAGGTTCATTAGAGCCGTTCAGAGTTCCTCTGGTTAAACCTTCCTAAACAGAGGAAGTGAAGCCAAGCCAAGAATTGACCCACAGGAACGTTCCTCTCCTTCCATTAACATTATACATCAAAATAAACGGTCTTGTTAATCATAGCCAACAGTTGGATCACATTTCTCGCTGAAAGCAACAAATAGGCAACACTAATCTTTACGGCGAATCGTTGTGAGCGGCTTTCCGCGGAATACTTATAATGGCGTACTGACCAACATTATGTTAGGTACTGCCCGTTAACCTGGCCCACATGTATCGTTGGGTAGCGAATTTGAAGAAGATGACAAAGTAGACCGGGAGTCAGCGCCAGAGAAGGGCATATAACAGAACCTAAAGTGACAACTTTTAAGGGCTTCAACCCAGAAAATCATCCGTCGAGGTCAAGGGTCATTTCCAAGGCCGGCTTCCAGGGCTACCTGGGCGGCTTCTTTAGCCCTAACCATATCCATGAATTCTTTAGCGTTGTCGGTCATCTGATGGGAGATGCTCATGCCAGACTGCCCCCCGTCCTGTGCTGCCGTGGTCGCGTTGATGAAGCTGACGCCCAGGTCTCGGCACCCATTCCCGCGATGACGACTGATGGCGGCGGCGACCGAGTAGCAGCAGCACACGCCCACGAGGCAGAGGACCGTGGAGACAACGCCCAGCATGATCAGCTTGAAGGAGGCGTTGCCATGGTGCGCGGCCGCGCGTGCTTCTCCACGCCGACGGGCCGCCTCCGCGCGTAGTGCAGCCACCAGGGCCGGAATGGCAAACCAGGGCGCCCCCAACAAGAGGGCAATAGAGAGCAACTTGTAGTTGTGAAGCCTGGGAAGGGAATGACACAATAATTATTATAACAATCCAGGCCGATTAAGGGGTATATATATCATAGGGGTGCCGGCATGGAGTAAGTTTATTGGATTTAGATGATTACTAGAAACCCCACGTGACGTCACCAATCAATAAGTAATTATGATTATGTTTTTCTTACTTATTATTATTATTATGATTATTAATATTAATGGTATTATTATGTTTTGCCTGCCGTAACAAGTAACAAGTAGATTTCGTGGGTTCTAGCTAACATGGAAGATGGACCGAAAAGTGAGACCGATGACGTAATACCTGTACGCAGCGTAATTATTATCAAGAGAGCGGTCATCAGGGAAACGTCACACTAACTCTTTATTCGGCGAGATGACGTTGACGGCCCCAACAGCATAACACTTTCCGTCCGGGAGAGTCGTGATGTCACACCTGTTGC
Organism: Arenicola marina; assembly: GCA_964019135.1. NCBI lineage: Eukaryota > Metazoa > Annelida > Polychaeta > Arenicolidae > Arenicola > Arenicola marina. The sequence continues at coordinate 11,752,767 of OZ025259.1, read as the reverse complement.
CAGCGGTGACGTCAATGCCAAAGTCGGAAGGCTTTAAAATATCACCCATGTCGGCTACCTGAACAACGGCAAAAGTACATGGTAACACTGGGCGAATTTCTTTAGGCCAGGTTCGGTATCCCGCCCGGCACCCGCAACACGTGACAGGGAACTTCCGGGTGTGCTGACAGGGATATGCCCACTCTGCAAGCAGAGGGCGCTCGTTCCTCACATCACCTCTGCCCCACGTCACCGCCCACCTCACGGTTGACCTCAACGGTGTTGGGGTCACGAATGGTTTTAGAGGGTTGTTTTTATCGAATATTGTATTTTCTATGCAGAATTTGAAAAATATGAAGATTCCGTTGTCGAATGATCAGAATGGAATAGTTCAGCGAAAAAATATTTTAAAATATAACGGGGTCAGAGTTCAAAACGCTTCACGCCTTTGACTTCAAGCGAACTCGAAAATATAGTTCGAAAGTAACATGGCTTCTAATTAATCAAACTCGAATGAATTCGTCCCGTATAGTACCAGCAGCACAGTAAATGATCAATAGTTGTGTATCTGATGGCAAACTGCGAATCTATCTTCGATTAGATCTAGGTCCATTTTAAATTTTCGCGTATGAAGGATAATTCTGATGGTTAAATTTGATGTGTAGCAGAGGTTACTACTATGGCGTAAGCGTAACGCCCTCTGCCGGGAGATCGGGATATACCTATTCCAATGAAATGCCCACCCCGTTCAAATCCGGTGCACGTAGGGGCACTGGATCCAACCTACTGTCATCACCTTTCAGTCAGCCGCCATCTTCTCCCGAATGTCCCGTGCTGTTCTGAACGGGGTACATCGGCATACCGAATGGATGCGCGCACCCATACCCGGGTAAAAGAAGTGTCGGGCGGGTAAAAGAAGTGTCGGGCGGTTTACCGATGTGTAATGTGCGTATTCGGGTTATCGCAGGGATAGGCGGAATTTAACTACCAAAGAAATGCGCCCACTGTTACAAGCAGGTTACAAGCTACCTCGTGCTGGGTTAAGACCACTGTTACTTTGGAAACAGGCTCATATTACTTCCATTGGTTACTTGATGTTGGGTCCACAAAAATAGGATACAATCTACCCTGTGAAAAACAATGCATGTACATAGATCTCTAACAATTTATCTAACATAGATATGTAACAATTTCTCTAATAATACAGATATCTAACAATTTCTCCAACAATATGCTGCGTTTATATCACATGGGCGGGTCCAGGGGGGGGGGGTGGCACAGGGGGCACGTCCCCCCCCCTTTGTAGATCCTAACATATAACTGTACACCCCACCCTTTCAAGTTCTGTCCACCACGGTCATCCCGTTTCTGTGGAACAATTTATTGTGCCCCCCCCCTTTCCAGAATTCCTGCACACGTCTCTGTACCAGTTATACAGTTATATATATCTGCTTTCTATGGCTATGAATAGTTGCCTCCATAATGTAAGTGATTACATATATATAGAAACCAGTATTGTTGTATAAGATAATTGACCGTTCCAGATACCCGTGGCGACATATCGTAAAAAATTAAATTTCCATGTTTCGAGTCCGGGTTTCGGGTCGATTCCCGCGGGAGTCTGTCATGCTTGCATATGCAGTTTGTTTCTTTCATCATGGTTAGGTTGGCTCTATACTATAGTATTGTTATTCACAGAACAAACAAAACAAAACTGATGTATCTATATAGACTAAGAACAGTAGAACCGTCCTGCCTGAAGCACTCCCCGTTAGGCATGCCGGAATTTCCCCTGGGCTGGTCTATTTTGGTGTGTTTATCGCAGACATTTAATGATGTATGTAGATGGTATTTAGAAAGATTGGACATTATGTGATTGTGAAGTGTATTTATAGCTTACAATCGAGTAAAGAGCTGTTTAGGTTTTGGAACGGCACAGACTACGCAAATGTGGAACTAGAACAATATTCGCCTTAAAGTGGAAGAACGACACTTACCTTCTCTTGTAAAAAAGTAAAACTGCATGTGATGTGCAAAAATATCTTAGCACCCTATACAGCCTCCAAGGTCTTCACTTTCCTTATGAAGTTGTAGCTGGAACTGGCAAAGCTTTGCCATAGAACTTGAGCTTTTTTCGGTGCAAGGCTAACAATGATCTATGGGGTCACTTCCTTATATAGACAGCGAAAATCGGCAGCAAAGACAATTTTGCGAAACCTTAATTAGAAGTAAGCTTACCTACGAACACCTGACGCCGAGACTTGACAAACAATTTGGCTGATCAGTGAAAAATTACGGCATTTGATGTGGCAATGAGACGAGTGTGCCTCTTTTGTCAATTCGCGACTAAATTATAGATTGTTTCCAGTGCTGTCAATTGGAGTGTGACCCCGTCGAAAATCTTTAGGTGGCATCGTTATTGTGAGTTGAGTGCACCCGACTCACTCATGAGATGATACCTTCAGCGCGGGAAAACTCTATAAAGGCAACAATGTATGAAATGGATCAGTGGGTGACGATCGACAGCTCATGGACTCAATGACTCGACCTCAATGGGAGCGGCGAAATGAAACATACATGTCTGAGAACGAGTTGCGAGGCATAAATATCATTGTCCTTGTGATGTAAACATATTCGGCCCTTCCCTTTTTCTGCTCCCTCCTCCCCGGCCCCCACACACCCTTATTGGGGGGGGGGGGGTGGGGAGGGGGGCATGTTCCCAATTCACGAAGAATAGGTCACGATGAATTAAAGCGAGTGTCCAACCTAATTTAATCGCGATCTGCACCGAAAGTTTACATCTTTAAATTCAATTGGCGAGTGTTAACGCTTCGTTTCGGCCGACTGGTAAGGAGAACAAAATTAAGGCAACCCGCCCCTAGCAATGTCAAGCAGAGCGCCATTTTGCCGAGAGCAGTGACGCGTATTGTGACTATTCATGTGGCACCGCCTTACGTTATCACTCGCAGAGAGAGAGATCAGGGCCGCGATTTACAGATGAACAGCGGCAGTTCCAAGCCGCGCAGTAGCGCAAGATCTCAGTGTTTTATAGAAAAGTACTGTCCAAACAAATTGATATACGTCTTGCGACGATTGACTCCGCAACAATGCCATGATTGGAATCGCAGCTCTTTAGATTAGCGATGATCACGCGCTCTTGTTTTGCTCACACAATAGGCGCAATTTCCGGTTTGAATAAATTAGAGTATCGCCTCCTGATTGGTCAAGGGCTGCCGCCTCGGTAGGCGGCGAAATCGTACACGGCGGTCATTTCAAAATTTTATTGTGAGCTATAGATAGGAGGAAAAATTCTGTAATTTGGAGGATAGACAATTGGGTATAGGGTCTGTAAGTACATCTCGCTCCTCCGCGCGATTTGGCGAGAATTATCACTTCCGGGCTGCAGCGCATTTCTCTGCTTGTTGTTGATACGGGATCAGAGCTGTCTGCGTCGTGTGCCTAAATTGCCAACACCCTCTATCAGACTACAAGTGTAATTATTTGAACACATATTGTCTTAAATGGCATTATCAATCCAATACTTGTCAAATTATACAAAAGACTTCGCCAAAATCACTCTTAAGAGCGAAAGTGCTGTGGCCAGTGATCGCGCACTGCGTCTGCGGCTTGTTTACCATTCTGAGGCATTCATTCGGTGACAGTCAGTCGGTTGTGGCAAATGACAAAGGCCAGGCGTCGACGAGAGATAAAAACTACAAAGTGAAGGTAAGTGTAACTGTACTTGACTGAAAGTCCTCATAATCTGCCAATTTATTCTTTTCAGGTAATAAAGCATCTGACGAAATGCAAAGTACATGCAGGGCACCCAAAATCGGCATAACAAGTGACTGACTGTCTCTGACACTTTTTTAGTGACAGTGACACTGACTCAGTGACTGTGACTCAGTAATCCCACCATCATGGCACATCTGATAGGTTTTTGTCTGTGACACTGTCAGTAATACAATTAATTACTTTAATATTAGGCTAAGTGAGGTGTCTTTATGTGATGTGGGCAATTTTATCTGGAACAAATAGTTTCATCGCACAAGTTACCGGTAGTTTTCTCCCTAGATACAGGGCTTAATTAATGTATGTCTGCTTGACCAGGGAAAGTGATTTTGCTTGTGGGACAGTGTTTTTTTCCAAATAAATGGGAAGGTGCATGGTTCCCATTGAGTAGGTAGTACAGCAATTTTCAATATTTACTTGTCCCACTGAATATTTACTTATCCCCCCAAAAAAATATTGTCAAGTATTAAAGTATTTGTGCCATGGCAAAAATAATATCTGATTTATGCATATGAAGGATACAAATCTTACAATTAATTTGACTCACAGAGCAAGTACCGGTAGCTGTTAAACAGTTAAGTGTACAGCCTTGATATATTAAATTTAGCTGAAGAGTTAGTGTGGAGTCCTGATATATTAGAGTCTAAGAAACATTTGAATATCATGATAGAAAGAAAAAAAAAGTATTTTTCTTTGCATTTCTGTGATTTTTTTTTTAATTCACACTTTGACAATTTATTATAAGACCACATGAAAAATATATCCCACTATACCCCATCCAAAGCAAGATAGTCTGGTATTAGTAGAATATTTCAAAAGCTAAATCTCCTGATATTTCGATTACTAAATCTCCCAAGCATTTCCATATTCTATATGCCCTATGAAGGAGTTGAAGTTTTAGTGGCAGCAGTACTTTTGTATTGGTAAAGCCCAGTTTTGTATATTACTTTATTTTGGCATATTTAATTAACATTTACCATTAACTAATGTAAAAATACTATAGTACTATATTTAATAACTGGTAGATTTTAAGCATATAAATCTACTATATGTATTGAATAATGATATTGCCTTATATGTAAGTACCATATTATCAATTCTAGCCAGTCAGTGATTATATATAATATATCACAGTTATAGTACACTATTTTTGTCTACTGGTAATTCTTTCAGTTACAAAAGTGCAAGCAAGACAGACGAAAAATAATGCAGTTGGCCCAGTGAAGCACCTAGATATAGGTATACATATATTATTATCTGAGATTCACTTTTATAAAATATATGTACAATGTATATATAACTATCAAAATGTATTGGCAATTTACTTAGTCCCTTTATATTTCAATATTTGTTTGATCTTGTTCCTGTTGATTAATTTATTATTTAATATGTGAGGTAATTGCTTCATAATTTTTTGTTTTCATATTATTTGAAGTCAGCATTTAAGTGTTGCATAATTTTTTCAATACTCAGGATAACAATAAATACATTTATTTTTCAATTTATTTGGGCCATAAGTAAAACTAATTTCAAAAAGCTACCGGTAATGTGTACTGGTATAGCGTGTGTACACATATGTAGACATATTTTTATTACCGGTAGATTGTTTGATATATCCAAAAATGTGATATTGATTCATATGTTACTGTTTTGATTTCTTGTACTGCCTCTTTTTTTTATATAAACTTTATTTATTTTACGAGGTTCACAACAGGGTGTACCTGTTCTACTGCCTCCTTGGGCAGCTGCAGTAATGACAGCTCAACTTTTTTTCAGGATTTTTAGGTCATCCGAATCAACAGGAAAATATGGCTACAATGATTGCATTTTACTTATCAGTCATATCATTCCCTGTGTCATCAGTAAAGTAAAACAACAATTCATAATATGATATAATTTCATCAGCTGATTTATTTTACTCCTAAACAGTCACTGAATAGGAGTCTAGTAGGCATAGACATGCATGTAAACAGGAAGATTAAAAAAAAGGAAGCACTGCAATATACACTCTATAACAGCAAAGCGTATAAAGATAATTGAGGGGTAAGCAGTTCAATGTACCCCTTATATATGAAAGAAAGTTTATCATATACATGGTTTCCAATGTATTTTATGTAATTACCAGAGAGCAGGGAGACACCATTACATGTATGAAACTTAATTATAGCTAGTGTTATGCTATACACAGTTATTGAACTGTATTCATTTGCTATGGCGGATAGTGGTAACCGTTGCAGGAAATATAAGTTTAGGTAAAATTTATTTATGTACATGTACTGGTAGGTATGCACACCCTTTTAATATGCGAACATCAAAAATCCTTGGCTATTTGGTGTAAGCTGTGAAAATTGACATCTGTTAAACGAAGCTGTGTAACTTGAACACGGTGCAATGTTGTCCAAAGCTCTAAATAAACAATATACACTTCATGGAAATTATCTAGTTTATCTTGTGTTATATACCGGACCATAACAGCTGACTACACCTCCGCACAGGTTGCTATGGATCATGACCTATACATGAGACAAATGAAATTCAAGTTTTTCTTCAATAGTGCTGTCATTTCTGCACTCTTTGTCATATTTGTATGCATGTATGTTAACTGTGTTAACTATATGTGTATTCATGTAGTGCCAATACATACCGTACATGAATTAGATAAACATAAACATGTCATATCGAAAGATCATACGGATTATGATATTTATTTGCTACATACTACAAATTAGGGGCAAGCTAATAATGCTAATGTGGAGCCCCCCCCCCCCTCCCTACTTCTAGTTGTCTTGTAACAAGCTTCTGCCTCTCGCTTTGTGAAGTGTGACCTTCTGGAGAGAAAAGGAGGGGTATTTAAAGACACTAGCACATCGATTTTGCTGTGAATATTAAACCTTTATTGTCCAAATTGAATCCCTGGGCACAAACTCTTATAGCATTGATCAATGTTCAACAATGGCTGTGTCAGAAGTAGATCCTGGATATAATGGCAAACAAAAGACCAGTGCCCCATTAGGTGTGACAAATTTTAAAGCTTAACTGTATGCCTACTTTTGTATGAGTGACTGGTGCTATTCGTGTCTGATGGCATATCATTAAGTGATTTCTGTACAATCTATAGCAACCTGTGCAGACACAAATTCCTCAAAAGACATCAGCATGGACCCCTCACATTTCAACTGACTGGGCATGCCAGTGGACATAATACCATCATAAAGAATTTAATACAAGGCTAAAATAAATGTATGCAAAACTTTTGAAATTGTCACTCGACTGGCCGCGAAACTTTCCAAGGTCTATATGGTTTTCATAAGAACTTGAAATACATCAACCAGGAAGAATGTGTAGAACAGCATCTGGAAATGCAAAATAATTCCTACATCAATCATAAAATTAGATTTACATTCAATTGAAATAGATCTACTCTATATACCGGTATCTATATCAGTGATCTGGTGATTGCGCAATAATATGCAGATATTTGACAATGTTATAAATAGATATGAAGCTGGCTATAAAACATCCTGCATGAGCAGAGTGGCATCATCTAAAATGCTGGGCTAAATAAAATGACATAGAGTTCGCCTAGGAATGAAGGAAAATATTTAAAATCAAAATATTACTGAAACAAGTAAGTTTTGTCCTGCCTTAAAAATAGACACACAAACTGACGGGGACAGTGAGTGTGACGCAGTAACAACGGCAATGTGACAGTGACAGATCAGATGAACCCACAGGCGCCGCAGATCGACTGACACAGGCCCGGGGGGGGGGGGGTCACGCACCGCCTACATACCGGCGGTGCGCGACCCCCCCCCCCCCACTCCCGGCCTGTGTCAGTCGATCTGCGGCGCCTGTGGATGAACCCGAGCCGAGGCCCGAGGGGGGCGTTGCCTTCATCGCTTCGATCGGCTTGTGAATATCAACCTACCTCCATAAATGTATCCATTTCTTCCCTTTCTTCTTGTCCAGTGGGAAGGGAAATAAACTGATTTTTTTTTCATGAACAGCAGTCCCGTGGTTGCACCCAAACAAAGCAATGCACCATTTTAGCGTTTAAAACACTGTCGCTTGCCGCACAGTAAACAATCGAGCAGCCCGGAAGTGCTGCGTGCATGGGTAAAACACGACGCATGACCGTAATAACCGCGCGAGACTTACATAGCCTATTATATGAATCGGTAAAGCAGCGTTAGAGGCCAGGCTGGCGGTTCCCTTTAAAAGAAGTCCCCGTATACAATGTAAGAGGCGGATACATGATATGAATTGGCCATTCACGGTTATTTAACATTAAAATTTCCAGTCCACGATTAATGAAAAGCCTCGATCACGGCGGTCCGCTATTATTTTCCTCATTCCCAGTATACCCCTTGCCCCCCCCCCCCCCTGCAAAAACGGGCATCTTTATCGTGCAATAACACAGAGATGGCCACAGCGGGGCTCGAACCACCGATCCACATGCCGTTAGGCTTTCAGGTGGCCAGAGCAATCAAGGCGAGCGCTCCCACTGAGCTTTTCTGAACACGAATTTCCAATTCCGATCCGCCGCGATCGGGCTGCGAGACTTCAGTTTTGGGGACAAACAAACACACGTGTGTGAGAGCCCAAAGCGTCCGACTACCCAAAACGTCCTACATAGCTAAGAACCAACAAACAGTTACATTTGACGTTTCAATCATTGACAATCTGGCGATATGAAACCGTGATATGCTCGTTTTGTATCTCTTAGATAGCAATGTACGAATAACACTCGAGGAGAAGCTCGAGGGGGTGGGCCGGGGGGGAGGGGGGGGGGGGAGAGTTTAAGTGTGGTGCGGTGCATAACAAGAGACGGGGCAAAAAATTTAGCGGTATTTTACAGCCTTAATTGGCCTCTTTGCCCTCTTTTTAACTTGTCACACCCTCCGGCCGTATATCTATCAATTAAAACAATAATTATGCGAGGTCGGGACCACCTTAAGGACATGGACAAACTATGGTCATGGTTCTTGTGATATATTTATTCGTGGATGCTCGAGTTGTATCTAACTGTGCATTATGTTGTAGGTGTCAAAATCCTGATATTGGCCCGTTTTGGGCAGTCGGACGTTTTGGGCTCTCACACACGTGCTCCATGTTGAAATATAGGCAGCTATAAGTCAATTTCTTTCCAGGTTTATTCTAAAGACTATGAGGGTCATTTCACTAAACATGGTTATGGAAGGTATACGTTAAAATATGTAGAGGCGATGAGGCGCAGAACTTTGGGAATATACAAGGAAAAATCCGTCTTCAAAACACTCGAAAGCTAAAAATAGCGTTCTAAATTTGGCCCTGCACCCGCGCTTTCGCGAGTTCTCCAAACAGCGAGTGACGTCACAGTTTCACGTGCCTCCGCCGTAACAAAAATGGCGAGAGCAAGCGATCGACTTAACCATTCCGCTGTCAAAATGTGCAGTGCATGGAGTAACAACACACGGATGCGTCATTAAACCACATGGCAAAGGTAAGGTAAGACAAGTTAGATGTTTTCCTGTCACTTTTGGATCACGAAAAGACCAAGCTTTATCATTCTTTGCAAGTTTTCTGTTTGAAGCGTTTGCGCCAACGTTGTCGCTGGGGAGAATCTGTGTGACGTCATAATGCCTCGTTTTCGTAGGAAATGCAAAAAAAAACGTTAGTTTCTCAACGGTGTTGTCCCGTCGTAACAAATAGTCGTCATTGTGGCGCAAATGAATGAAAAATATGTCGTTTATTCGTTTTGTGCAGTTATAGTTCTTAAATATTCTTATGCATATCGCTAGGCCTTTCGCAATGGACCTACCCCTTGGCGCCTGGCTCTTGCGCATGTAGTCTGGTTCCCAGTCTCTCTTTGCGTAACATACACGTCACGCCTACGTCACAGATATTCAGGATACCAGTGTGCGCCTTGAGTGTGCGCAGTGATTCTACACTCGTTCCAAACGCGTGCTTCGTTTGTTTGTCCCCAAAATGAGTAAACCGGAAGTCTAGGCGAACGAGACTTTATAGCCCTATTGTGATTTCGCTGGGGTCAAAGTTTACGCGGGCATCGGTGCGCATGATGACGCCGTCTGGGACGTGTGTGTGATGTTTAAGGCTGATTTGACAGCTCTGCGTGGGCGTAACAGATTAATTGTGAATCAATTTGATCTGCAATGCATCTTTATTTCTGTGCAATATCGGATATAGAGTTTATGTATATTAATATATAAAATTATATGTATGAGTATGCGTAAAGCTGCTGAGGTTCACATGCAACACTCACCTGCTCACTGACCCTGAACCGCCTTTTTTTTATCCAGCAGGTGGTTAGACCGTTATATTCCGTCACATGTGCCCTATACGCAAGCCTATCACAGGTTAAGCCCCCCCCCCCACCCCGACCCCTTCATGCACACACACATGATATGACTTTATCAGGACAACACTCACGCCTTTTTAGCAATGAATAAAAAAAAATGAAATAGATTGGGGGTAGTGGCTGGAAAGGGTTGCCATGCCGACCCGAGCACAGAATTAACAGCGTCGCCCCCCACCCCCTCTCTCTCCCTCTGCCCCTCTTATCGTATCATACAAACCATACTGTTAAAAACGGTGAATGAAGCCCCCATACCACGTAGGCCTACTCTTCAAGCCTGATCTATCGTCAAATTTGCTCGGTCCCATAATAAGGTTAATACTTGGGCCCACCCAATTTGTCTTTTCGTTTGTCTTGTGACCGCACCCCTCCCGTGTCATCAACATTCCTAGACCATTTTTATTTTTTTGGGGTGGGGTGGGGGGGGGCGGTCCCCGGTCGCAAGTTTCAGAGTCAAATGCATATATCCGGCACCCGCGGACCCCACTAGAATTGTATAACAGTGCCCCCCCCCCCACCCCCGCCCCTGGGCCAGTGACGCACCCACGATGAATTAAATGGAGAACTCCCCAGAAGGGGTGGATACATGATATAAATTGGCGATTTCCCTATTCACGGTTATTTAGTGTTAAAATTCTCAGTTCCCTGTTCAATGACAATCCTTGATCACGACGGTCGGCTAGCTAATACCCCCATTCCCATCGCAGTTACCGGAGAATAATTTTCCTAATTCAGCCAATAGGCCAACAACGAGTTGCGAGACAGTTTTCCAGCTTGTAAAGCTATTCCCGCCCAAACCATGTCAGGGTCAACATTTATTACAGATTGTGGCCTGATTAGTGGAAGAAATCTATTTGTTATCACTTACTTCATCACTACGATTCATCACCTGGAGCCTGCTCAACATCCAATAAATGGCAGGAAAAACCAGTGAACTACACACGAATCTGTGACGTAGTACACATAACTTCCCACCTACCGTAAGCATCATGCCAAAAATACATTATCTGGCTGGTTTGCCACAATTTTAAGCATATATTGCAGTTGCGTTAAATATGTGAATGGCTACCTTTTTTAAGTATCTTATGAATTTGCAAAGGGGGGGGGGGGTGCTCTCTGAAAACTTGCGACCGGGGGGGGGGAGGTGCACAGGTTTGGAGAACCAGACTTTGCAGTAGTTTGTTCAAGTTCCCAAAGGGGGGGGGGGGGTTGCAACCCCCCTAACCGCCCCACTCCCTTAGATCCGCCCCTGGGAGAGGACATGCAGAGGAGGACGAGCGCCCTTGAAATTAGCCCTTATTCTGACATGGACTATATTTAAACTGCCACCACCACCAACAAATAATGGAAAATGTCAACGAATTCCAGAATGCCAATCGTGGCGATCGGAAAATGTATTTTGCGCCCTCTATCTATTATGGCTGTATTTGTACGTGAAAAGCTTGTGACTAGAGCAATCAAATGGAAATTGCGCACCGACTCGTTTATCAGAGCACCTACAAGGGTTTGTTTCTCGCAGAGGGAGCAGATCAACGTATGCTTTAGCACTTCCCGGGAAATTCAATGTCACATCCCTGCCCTCAATCGCGGCCTGCGGCTCACTGTGCTTTGAAACTCCACGAATGGGAATTTGCCGTGCCGCCTCACGTATTGATTGATATATATGTTATCTCTGACTATCCATAAATGCATGTACCCTTTAGTCGGACTGTATATATAGGAAACGTTTTTTTCAGAGTGACGTCGTCGAAATTTCTTCCCCATTTATATTTCTACTAGCGAATTAATATATGTTTGCCCCATATAACGAACAGGTTATGAAGTTTATGATAGAATTTCAACTAAAATGTCACGTCAACGAAGAATATTAGCTGGTATGTCTCTCTCAGATACAGTCGGAGTGATCCACAGAAATAATATGGATAGGTGTTACCTCAAAAATGCGAGCGTGTATTTATTAATTCAGATATTCCGAGGGGATACATCTAGATTAATATTCAAAATTAATCTCACTTCGGCTTGCCATAAAGAATATCTGGCGGATATCATGCACGTGCTTGTGGCATATCATTCGGTTGCTTAGGAACTCCTATTGTGACGCCATGTTTATAACATTTTGACGTCAGAACTACTCACTATGACAGCAGTCGATGGGCGGTCACCAAAAGCGCTCTGCTTGGCAAGACATTTAGCGCGTCGCTTATAAATTAACTTTAATTTGAAGTATACATCCAGTGTTAACATTGAATAATTTATTCGTTAATTTTGTGGGACAGCTTATTTATTTATTAAAGGTATGACATAATAGGTTTCGACCTCTCTTTGCTCGATTGGTTATTCAGGACTCGAACCACTTTTGGTCATATCGCGTCAATGGGAGAAGGAAGGGAGAATGGAGCCATGCCCCCGGGGGTAACCCCCTACTCTTTACGAAGTAAGACGCGAGATCTTTATCCTGCGACCACACAGACATGGCCACAGCCTCTTTGCTTGAATATATTTATGTACAGCTGATATTTACTCCGAATCCGAAAACGTTTCATGGGGGTTGTTACGCGAAATGAAAGTCCTAAGCCTATGCTTGAAATGGCCTTTGAATATGCATGCATGTTACTTTAAGTCGCTCGCTATTAATATTAGCTGGAATGTCTCCGTGAAAGAACATAAAACCACTGTCAAGTATAATTTATTTCAGTTTTATTCTCTACCAAGCCGATGACGTTATAGAGCGGAGGTGTTACAGGCGAGAAGAGCCACAGTTGGCTAAGCCAATCATGCTTGCGATTCTCTCGGTCGGAATGTCGCCGTGGTCGTTCGCCTTGGTCAGTCAGTAACAGACGGAGAGTGCCTCACAGTGTTACAGTTCTCAGGGGAGTCCGCATCATCCAGTTAGATTTCTGCAACGTTTGGAGAAATGCTAAATACAACATGTAGACAATATTTTCACTGTCAGACCAGTTGGTCATCTTGCGAGGGGGACCTGCAAGTTCGCGGGTAATCGTGGCGTCAAGTTGAGATAGCCAGGTATGCTATCTCAAAAATACAAACTGCAAACGTGACAGGACTGCCATAACCAACGTTTGGTACCAGGACTTCAGATAAATAGTTGATTACAGCAGCGTACGCGCATCGAAGCAGTCACTGTAAGGCCTTGACCTTGAAACATTCCAGCAAGAAGCTGAAAAATACTAGAACTAGTTTACTTGGCAAAATGTTTGGGCTTTCTTGTATAAAAATAAATTGTTATGTAGATTTTGTTTTTACATATCCATCTTCATCTTCTGCTCAATTATAATGCCAAAATAGCCAGACGTATTCTGGGTATTTTTGTATAGCTTCACAGCTTACTCTTATTAAGGTAAATAAATACAACTAACTGCAACATAAATACGGCATGCCTGCCCGCAGTCGTACACTGGTTCGTCCTGGTCGTACGGATCGACAATCGCGTACGTTCAAAGTGGGCCAAATCGGTGGTGTACCCGTGGAAAAGATGCACGTTTTGCTATGTGGTGGAATATGGCAGGATGCGTTTAGGGTAGTAATGACTTAACCTGCAATAGAAACAAATTATAATATGTACATATGCGATAAGCAACATATAGTTGGAACTGAAACCGATGCACGAAACACTTGTAGAGAAAATTCATAATTTAACAAACGACCTGGTGGCACTCAGGGTGAAGCAAGATAACGACCCAAAACAAAGAGGGAAGGAGGGTGCACAACACAAAAAGGAGAGCGGGAAATCACAAGTAAATGAAATACAATTTGCGTTAAGTCTATTAAAGAAATGTATGAGCAGCGACAATGGAACACGGTTCAGGCGTATACGACCAGATAGACTAAAAATTAATCTCCAAGGCTGACTTGTTCAACTTAATCCTTCAATATAGTTATTGCGAAAGAACATTACCAGTAAGCATAGCTTACGTAATACTCACCCTGACCGTAAGCAAAAGAATCCGTGTCATGGACTCACCCAACGGCTTCCACGGTTAGATAAGGTTGGTTGTATATTCAGGACGCTTTAACCACTTTTAGTCACTGGTGTTAGCAGCATATGGCTGCACAGTCAGTCACTAGGGAATCTGATGCGAGTTGGTGGTATATTCAGGACGCTTTAACCACTGTTGGTCATAACCCCTCAATGGGAAAAGGAAGGGAGGGTGGAGCCATGTCCCCGGGCGTAACCCCCACATGTTATCTTTATCGTGCGACCACACAGACATGGCCAGAGCGGGGCGCGAACCACCGATCCACGTGCCGTTAGGCTCACAGGTGGCAGAACACTCAAGGCGAGCGCTTTAACCAACTGAGGTATCGGGCCGGCTCCGCGGTTATATAAGGACAGTTTATCACTTGGGGTCACGGGGAAGGACATTGGATTTTGTTCTTAAAGGAACATAGATATTGGCACAGTACGGCGACCCAACCTTAGTATGATGCGTTAGCCACCAGACCACTTCCCATACACCCGTGGAGCTCGATATTTAAAGGTAAAGGAAACGCTGTAGCCGCGATATTAACCCATTCGCTAGGCGGCGCGGCGGTCCTCGTGTCCAGATGAAACACTGGAGCCGCGATATTAACCCATTCGCCAGGGGGCGCCGCGGTTCCTAATAATCTCGGGATGGACAATCAGCAAACTAAATCACACCGTGTACGATGCGAACATAAGACATAGCCCTACATAGACGGACACGGGCGATCTAACCAACGAAAGAATTCGGGTGGCCCATTTCCGGAGTCCCAACCACTGATTTAGGCGAGCCCTCCCGTCTCAAAAAATAAAGTTCATAAAGAAAAAGAATTGCCCAGAATCGATCCAAATTGTCCGCTGCATATTTAAATTGTTCCGAAAAACATAAGAACGAAGGAGGAAGCGTGTTCTTACACAGGAGCGATAATAAAGGATTTTGAGCAAGATCAGTAGTTTCCCATCACATGGGATGGACATATTTCCCCAACCGGCTAGAAAAGACTTTCACTGACCAAGAAAACTGGTCAAACAGAAATTTCCCTGGTATTTTCCTAATCTTGAAAGCAAGAAATTCACCGACTTTTGAAACTTCAAGAAACTGAGACCCCTTGTACACTTTCATAACAAACAAGAAGTCGGGAAACATAAACAAAAGCAAAATAACTATGATCGTCTCATGCAAGCAGAATGTCGCATTAACGAGCTACGCTAGCTTCACTATTGAATGCGAAGAGGAGCTGTAATCACGAGACTAACAAAAACACCAGAGGAAACTTACTATCGTCGTGCTCGCAAGACGGCAGCTTTCTGAGAGTTTCGACACGAACTGGTTACGATACTACAACGCTCTTTTCTGCCCCACGAACCATAAGTATCCGCTGACTTTGAGTCTGAGAATTCTGAAGTTCTGACCACGTCATCGCCGTCACCGCTCGTCACGATAGCGTTCGCCTCAGGCGCCTGAAGGTTAAAGCCGACCCGGCCAGCTCAGCAACGCCGCGCCCCCACGTGGTTGTTAAGGTCAAATTTCTGTGTCTGAAATTTGATCGCCCTCTGAGCGCCTTCAACTTCATCAACACTTCATTTTTTTTGTTCGCTTCTTCCAACTTCATTTTCAGTCTTCAAACTTCAATTTTCTGTCTTCATGTTTCATTCTTCAAAACTTCACACATTTCTTTCTTCATACCTTATGTAAAGAGACAACAAAGAATGCGTGTTAAAATGCATTCAAACTGGTTTTAATCGAAACGTCAAATACAAAGCACGATAGATTCAGATAAAGGAATGGGCATATGACATACAAAGGTTTCTCTATTACTCCAAACAAGTGACGAATCGCGGTGAACAAGACTGCTATTGAAGATGACGTCCGTCGAAAATACTTGAACCAAGTTGACAACATTCACAGCTGCATTAGAACTGTGTATGTTAATAACCAATTGACAGTATGTAACAAACTCTTTCGAAAATTATTTTCAATACACTTCACCATTCTTCAATACGGTGCTTTAGGCTACACAACACCGTTACCGATTCGTGTTTTAGTAAAGAATGACATTTTTGACAGACGGAAATAGTGACAATGTTTTTATTAAGTTGTCAATTCGAATAAAAGGAAACGACGAGAGATGGCTGGTTTATAAGCCAAACATAAGCGCTTAAATGAACCTTAAGTCTCACCAATAGGTGCTAATAAAACTGATTAACCCACACATATAGTGCACAGACAGAACACTACTAACAAACCGCTTATTTACGGTACTGGGTCACTTAGTTTTTATCTGATATCTCCTACAAGAAAAAAAACCCCCAGAGCTGTTGACTCCAGATCGTGCAGCCTTTTCATCTTTGCGTAACCAAAACGTGTTAACGTGGAGCTGAAGTATTACTCACATAGTGGGGTTACTAAAACCGTCCATTATACTATTCCTTATACTGGAAAACGAAACCTAGATAGGACAGTAATTACAGGGGAATATGTATATTCCATGTATTGTTATCTTCGGGCAACAAACTTTGGCAGATCTACACCAGGAGCCGCATTCAAAATCGCCACTTGGAAGATTTGTCGACCGATTATGGGGTTCAAAATACATAAGTAAGTCACCCAAGACGTGGATGTTTGACTTAAGAAAGTGCTAAAATTATATTGATGATGATGTCTTAATGATGAGCACCACCACAACGAGTTGGTGAGGCTAAGACCAAAATGCACTTTCGTGCGTAATTTACGAGGGGATTATGAATACGGCCCCAGATCCAGATCAGTAGTATTACTGTCTTATCTACAACCCCAAGCAAATTTAAATACACATTGAACCATATAACTATCGTATACCTGTTCACGGTTTTGATGGCATAATATATGTCGACGCTTATCATTTCTTGGGCTACACGTACGAGTACACAACGGTTAGAACATTACATTTTGCGACATCTAAAATGGACTGAGGTCATCTTCGTTAAAGTGATCTCCATAATCCCCTTATTGTAAAGCTGGCTTCTATACAGTTTCAACAAATGTAACAGTATGAGATAATGTAGCATTCTTTCGAATTAAATGAACGGAAATACATCGAGATGACACAAAAACTAATATATATGTGGGCGTTACAATGAATCTGCTAGAACATTACGCTGCCCGACACATTGACGGGTTATAAAAATTATAAGGGCTTATATACTTTTATGTCACTATGTCATCATAGACATAAGCTCAGTAGCGACCTACGAAGAGAGGAGAAAGAGACAAAATATGCACATCAGATTCTACTTCCATTCCAAAAGAGTAATACATCACTTACCGCTGAGAAACAGATTTTACATTTTTTCCAGGGACGGCCGAGAAGCATTGTTAAGAAATTTGTTCTTTGCATTTCTGGTATTGTTCTGGGTTAAGAATGAACATAGACAAAACAAACGCCACGTGGCCGGGGAACAATAGATACTGCTATCATACAAACAATTATATATCTTGGTCAAAACTATATCTTCTCTATTTCTTCCTAGAGTACCCACTCAACGCATCGTAGGCAATATTAAATAATGCCAGAGAGTCCGTTAAGAATCAAGCGTGCGATAAAATAATTGCTCTTTCTTCCATCCGTGCGTCAGAGGGACCGAGACAAGGCGATAATAGGTGCAGACGGTGCGGATTTCATGGGTACTTACGAGGAGTGTAGCTGCGGGATCGCGACCGGGATCTCGAGTAGTAGGCGCCTCGGTTTCCTCCGGAATTTCCTCCAGAATTTCCTCCGGAACCGCGTCCGTAATAGGGGGAAGGCGACCTCCGGGAACTTCGGTAGCTACTGGAAACAGGAAAGGGACATTGTGACGTTAGCGAACTTCGGCAGTTATTGGAAACGGAAAAGTGACATTGTGACATTAGCCAACTCTGGTAGCGACTGGAAACGGAAAAGCGACATTGTGACTTTAGCCAACTCTGGTAGCGACTGGAAACGGAAAAGTGACATTGTGACTTTAGCCAACTCTGGTAGCTACTGGAAACTCCGGTAGCTACCGCAAACTGGAAGGGACATTGTCGTGTTAGCAAAGTCCGATCGCTTCCGGAAACGGATATTGTGGCGTAAGCAGCCACAGAGGTGGTTGGCAGCCGTCCATCTGTGTAAGACGGAAGAACATCAATAATTTCCCCTAGTCATTGATGATGAATATGTGTACAGAGATATATAGACATGTACTTAGATATCTGTGCTCGCGGTCACCACACGTACCTCGTGGGTTTGCCCAGGTATATCCCCGGAGTTGGCGTGTGTGCTCTCTCTGTGATTGAGTAGTCGATTCGTATCTTCCTACCGTCGATCTCCATTCCAGTAGCTCGTTCCTTGGCCTATAAATAAACAAAATAATAATATTTTATACAATAAATGCAACCCTTGCACCGGAAAACAATCAGGTCCGACCGCTGTACGTCCATATCGCGTTAGTGACAGAGAAATGCCCCTGCGGGTAACCACTACTCTTTGCGACAGTGTAGAAGGAATCCCTACCGTTTGTAACACAAGCATGGCACTGATTTGCGGCACGATGGCTGGTGTGGCAGAGCCCATTCTATCCAGCCGACTGCGCTAACTATCAGACAATTTGCAATTTGGAAGTCACCGGCATCTTATAGGATCGTTCTTTGGAAACGCTAGGTCTTTCTTCTCCGTTTTTCTTGCGGCCAATTAGTGTTTCCCCCCAGACAGATCCACGGTTCTTTTTCTCCAGATAGTCGACGGACTAACAGACCTGAATTCTATCATATTATAAGCAAACTTGCACAATTACCGCCCAAACTAAATGGAAAAATACTTTATCTTTACAAACTGTTCGTAAAATTAAACAACTATATTTAGACGCAATATCTCATTTACCGCTCAAACTAAATGGAAAAAACATACATCTTTATAAACTGTTCGTAGAATTATACAACTATATTTAGATGCAATATGTCATAGAAAATAACAATGTATTATTGCTCCAAACAGGATCTGTACGAGTTGAGGTACTCTCGATCTAAGACACAAACAAAAAAATACATAGCGAGGCGCTAGGGTAGTCCTTCCCTGTGGTATCTGAAACGAATATCTCAGCATAGCTGACGTATTACTCACCTCCTCGGCGTCCTCCAGGTTGCGGAAGTAGATGAATGAGAATCCCCGGGAGCGTCCGGTCTGATGGTCGTAGACGATCTGGAGATCTTCCAGCGGCCCATAACGGGAGAACACGTCCCTGAGGTCCCGTTCCTGGGTGTACAGGCTTAGGCCGAAGATCCCCAGGCAGCGACTGGTCTTTGGGTTTTCCTACAAAGCAATTTTTATTTAATATTATAAATTGTTTAATATCTTACCCTCGGGATCTGAGGATTAAAAAAAAAAATGTTGGGTCTGTGTGTTCCTAGTTTGTGGCTTTGTTTGGTGGATGTTCCCAGTTTCTGATGGGGCCTCGGTAGCTCATTCGGTAAGCAGGTGGGGCTGCAATTCAACACATCGTGGGTTCAAACCCTGGAACCTGCGCTTGGGGCACGTTTCATCGAATCCCTTTTCATTGCCCCGCGATGCACAAACCCTTCATTTTGCCTAGTTTCCGTTTCTCTCTTAATAGCATAATGCAGGTATTCGAAATAAAACACTGCTTTCACAACCAATGAGTCGACACCAATATTGATTGTAGTCACAGACTAAAAAATCTACAAAATGTGTTTACTCGGCCGTTTTTCTTCTTCCATGGACCTCCGAGCCCCCCAGCCTACTGGCACGCCACTGGTGGTGGATGGAGTCTTACCCTGTTCCCCTTATGGCGACGTCGCCGCGACATGGGGGAGCGGCTGTGGCTGCGGTGGCGGCGACCCTCGCTATGGTGACGGCGGCCATTCGGGCTGTAGGAGCGACTGCGGCTGCGTGAACTGAAAGGTACAGAACCTTGTAACCGGCATCACATGTATAAATTATATATACCGGTGAGTTCTCTTTAGAGCTCACAAAATCTGTTGTTGTACTAACGATTATTCCATTAAAGAAGGACCCATAATGAGATGTTCCATCGTTTATATATACAGAAACAGAACAAGCAAAAATAAATTATGTGTATTATTCATGCACAAAATTAGTATGAGCAGTCATATGCTATGTGTAGATGACAGCAAAACTTTCCTTTCATTGAATGACAGAGAAGCATTGTTAAGAAATGTGTACGTTGCATTTCTACTATAGTTGTTAAGAACATAGACAAAACAAATGCCATGTGTTTTGAGAACACCAAACCACTTAAGCTAAATCTTTGCTCAGATTTATCGCTGGTGTGCGAAAGAGAATTTCAACTATTAGGTCTATACTTTAACGTCGATATGAATAGATATTAGAAGTCAATTATGACTTGATGCTTGCAGAGTTAAGCTTTTGAGACATTTAGCTATATTGTGTCTGATATTTTGCTTGGAACATGGAACATGACTTACTGGCGAGATCTCCGCTTGTAGTAGGGGCTGCGAGATCGGGAGCGAGAGTAGTACTTCCTACTCTTGCCACGGGAGCTATAAAATCATAATAAAAGTAATACACATTGGTTAAAGTGAGGTCAAAAACACCCAATCAAATATTTTAATCATAGTATGCATTCAAAAGTACCGTCTAACTTAAATCAACTTGTGTCTTGTCCAATGGCCAGCACACAAAAAAAACTGTTGCAACAATATAAGCCTTTTGTTGACAAACTCTGAAAATGAGGGAAGCAAAGCAAGAAGTAAATAGATAACACTAACCTACAATAAAGTTACAACTGCAACATCTTCAACCCAGTGCTTATTCAAGTCTCTTGCGGGCATATTACAATCAAGTAGTCTGTTTGGTTAAGGGCCAAAGGTTATGTCCAAATGCAGCGCATGAATACAATAGTAGCTGGGCTAGCAATTGTAGCAATTGTAAGCATGCCAATAATCAATTGCTGTCAACAGATATTCCTCTAAACATGTTATCACCTCCTGTGTCTGAGCAATGACTTGTTGAGATAATAAGTATGGTATTTGGGCATCCAACTTCGCTTTCCTCTTACCTATTCAGGATGCTCTCTTAAGAGAAAATATTGTCCATTTATTAAGATAGGTAAGTAAAAGTGGAGAACCAATGTTCCTAGGTGCGGTATGGACAAATAAACTCTGTACCTGTATCTGCATTAACACTTCCTTGGTATCATGACTAGATCTTGTGTTGTATTTGTCAAAGATTAAACCATAAATTTGAAATTCTACTCACTAATTGGGCCAGCTATTGCTAATGCATCATGCACCTCCATGACAGTCTTCTTGTCAAACCTTAAATCTCCGCAAACTGAATATATTTCTGTCCTAAGCACATTTTCTACTCTTCTAAACAATAATCCACAAAAGTAACTAATAGACATAATAGACAATTAAGTGTTAGCGAACTTGTAAATAAATCCTACCTTGATCGACTGTAACGTTTGTAGGAACGACTTGGAGAACCGCTATAAGCCCTGGACCTGCAAGCAAATCCCTTAATTTCTAAGCTTCATTCACCCTCATTACGCATCCACTAATCTATACATTCCTTACTCATTCTACTGGCTTCAATCATGCTTAAACCCAAGCTCTTAAGTAAGTTTATCGCTTTATGTTCAAGCATCTTATAAAATTGGAACCAGGCAAAAATAGCTTCATATTCACCTGCGAACATTTGTACTTGTGCCTCCTGTTATATATTACCAAGAACATTTTTGGCAAGCCATTGTTACTATACCTGGAGCGGGACCTCGATCGTGGAGCATGTGAGAGCTGTGGAGAGCCTGGCAGAGATGCCAAGTCTGACAACTTCTCAGACTTCACTGGAGACCCTTGATGAGATAGTGAGCGAGATCGCGATCTTGAGGGGCTTCCCTGCAATAGAACAAAACACCTTCAAAAACTTACACATATCAATTGCATAATGTATATACCAAATCAAATTTGGTTATGATGGATGTATGAATAATATAGCGATTTGTCTACAGGAGTGTAAAGATACTTGAGACGCAGACACCCCTCTGGGTCATAGATTGAACTATCTCTTGAACACATCTTCTTTGAACAATAATAGAAACTACCGGTAGCAACATAAGCAACAAGTGATATTAATGTTACTTGTTAGAGCTTTCACATGACATTACGCTCAGCCAGTGTAGACAGCAATTAGCCAATGTGTTATTCACACCCTCGCTATGTCTCATCATCTGCACCCTCCACTTACTTTGACGCCCCCACCCCCTTGCCAACTCTTGTCCGGCTTCACCAGCCAGTCTATTCCAGCAAGCAAGCCATAGGGGTATCGTTTTCATCATAAATATCCCCTCTCTCAGGCATCAAGGCCCTGCAGACCCCACACCCACCACCAAATTTATATACTAGGCCTACCCTCCCCTGGGCTGCCGCCTGGTCACTGACCATTTCATATACTGAGATCCACACCTCTCCCGCTGTCATTTGCCCACTACAGTTCAGTTTACTCTTTTCCGCATTTTTATTTTTTACCTTATCTCTCACTCAAGCTTCATGGGCTGAAACACAGCCTAGTAGCATTCCATAGTAAAGTTCTGGTCTGGAACAACCCTATTTCAAGGGTCTTTGACTTTGACCAATTTTAGCTCTGCAACTCAAACGTTCGATGAATTTATTCCTAATGTGCGAACGATGCACTGACCTCAAAGAACTACGGCGAAAGTATAAATGATCAATACAAATGGAGGCGGACGGTGTGGCCATCAGTGGAAGGGCCTTGAAGAAGGGATTTCCACATATACACAATAAAGGGACCACCAATGAGGCAGATTACTCGGCAGCATCCCCACTTAAAACCGAAGGATGAACGGTGACGTAATTTAGTTGAGCCCTGTTGATAACTATGCGAACAGCAATGGTCTAAAGACTGTTTTGTTACACACTGGCTGGGAAGGGGCTTCTCTCATAGATCAGAATGACAGAGGAGGTGAGGCCATTCATTGGTACACATGACCTATTGGTGTTTAATCTACATAGCTATAATTCTTGAACCATAGCTATGGATTCATGGCTAGCGCGATGCTTTGAGCAGGGAATCAACTGTAGCTTTTATTATAACATGGGTATGTACAATAATAGAGCTTATGTATTCTATTTACCAGAGCTGGCCTAACTGAAAACCTTTTATAATTAAAAAATATCTGTCCAATAGTCCCAGTGACTCTAGTAAAAGACTCAGCGCTCATTTTTGTCAGAGCACCCTGTCACAAGGACTGTTTTCACCCGCCATTGCTGTTGTGCTCTGAAGTCCAAAGTGGCAAATGTTAATGGCTCCAATCCATGTAGCACGCGCTGTCTTCAATGGTCTGCTTTCAGGCCTACGAAAAATGTCACTTTGACCAACCGTTGAAAACAATCATGGTACCTAAGCGGTCAGCGTAGATGTTGGGTTCTCGTTATAAAGCCCAGCTATTTGCACAAGACATTTATTTGCGAAAAAGCAAGCTACAAATGAAAAGTTAAATAAGTTAATACATTTCGGTACTTAAATGACAGTAAAAACTATTTGCACAAAGAATAACAAATTTCTGCTTATAAATTAAATATTTCATCTAAAACTTTCAGTTGACTGGGGACCTTTGTAAATTACTGCCGCCATGTTCTGTGCCCAATAACCAAATACCGAAAATTTGAGAAGCCGCCCCCCATGTTAAACTGAAGCAAAAAAATGGCACCAATCATAAAATATAGACCCTAAGTTATTTACTGTATTGTCATCTACAAAAATGTTTTCTTTACATTTTAAATCGAGGTATTCGGATTCGTATAGCCTTACAGGGCTACAAGCTACCCCACTAGACTCGCACTAAAGTATCAGCGTTTTCTCGGCTCCAAAAAAAGTCGATAACAGATTATTTTTCGGTATTCAACATATGAAACTTCGGCTATCTCCGGAAAACTTCGCAGACTTCCAACTGCAATGGCAACTTTCTGAATGTGCTCTCAGTCAGCTCAGTGCCCAAAATGCCCATACTGGCCATAGCATATATATGCAATGCGATTTAGACCTAACTGTCATTGTACGTTTGTAAAGTAAGTCTTTTCCCCAACTTTGCCACTAAAACTGAAACACTCCCCAACTTTTTATTTTGTTCCAACGCAAAAGTAAACGGTAGGACTTGTGGCGTTGTTCTCGGCAACAACGCCACAAAGTCGGGCTAGGTCTCCAGTGGTAGCCTGTCCAATAAACGCTAGATGGCGCTGCGAAATGACGTCGCGCGGTTCGCAAATGTGTGATTTAGGGGGTGCTTCTGTTTCCGCGATCGGCACACCTACAGTTCTTATTGTAGTTACTTCCGCTTTATCCTGCCGCCATGGCGGCATTCTCAGGATGATTTGTCTGCTTGGGGAATTCAAATCGACCAAAAATAAAGCTTTTAGAGCCAGATGAATAGAGAGGTATGTAGGAATTTAATAGAAGTTGAAATCGGAGAACTTTCCGGCACGGGAATTTGAATTTAGAAGCCCTTATAACCCCATAGAGACAATTGTTAGTTCTGTATCTAAGGTTGCCTGAGTGTGCCAGCTTTCGATTTGACGCGCCCCCCTCCGAGTGGGCGATATTAGGAGCCGTTACGGACTTTGCGTTGCGTAAGAGATCGACGTCAACATTTAAATAGCTTCTGTTAAATTGATAGTGCGCGTAAATAGGGACGGCAGCATGTATATTTAGCCTAGAATTATGTGTTTGTTTGTGGATTACATGCTTTCAATGCCAATTATTGAAGTATTTTACTATTTTTAAATTATTTAAAACTTTATTTCGAACTTGCTCAGACTTGTTTGACCATTAAAATTATAGTATTTATAAATTATAGATCTGCCATGCATTTATTCATACTTTGGTATCATTGCATATCAACCTTGACTTACTTAGGATAAATTTATCTTTGTATATGTATTTTATGATATTTTTTATAAGTTTTAATTAAACTTATTTGATATTTGTTTAATTTAAATTAATAACTGTTGCAATATCTTGTGTTTAATACACTAACATTATTTTTCTAAACACATTATCAGTCTGATATGTTAATATTAGAACTGAACTGAGGGATATTTTATGTTTAACTCTATTCTTATAATTTATAAATTTTATATGGGGGGGGGGGGGGGTGGGTGGTTACATGTAATACAATTCAGCCATATCTGCTATTTTTACATTTCTATGGACTGATTCATAGTTGGGAGGAGATACTTATATATTATGTAACTGACAAACTAATCAATATTTAATAAAAGGGTTCAAACTGCTTCTGATAATTTTAATCACTTTACAATATCAACATATAGTTATACTGTTCTGTGCTATCTAACCTCTAAATAGTATACAAATCTTAAGGAAGTGATTTTATAAACTATGGAAGGCATTTAGCGTAACAAGTACACAGCCATCCCTAAATATTCTACCACCTTGAAGAATGCTTTCCTCTATAGAAGTTTGTTTCTGAAGAAGCTGAGGTAGGGATATATTGCTTTCTAGCTCGGTTAATGAATATAATATCGTTGTGGAAACGAAGGGTTTACACTTGTGTAGCCAGGCCTGACTCTAGTACATAATTTTGAATTTCCTCATAACATGCCAATGGTTTAAGAAATTCATTAAGGGTAATTTGCGATCATGAGGTCTATGCATGTACTGCCAGGGCATGATCCTCTTCTCTCATTTCCCTGGTATAGTTTCTTGGTTCCAATCCAGGCCTTGGCACCTAATGGCATCCATTTATTGTCCTGGGACATTGCTACATCCACTTCAGTGCATGTGTATTTTGATCCCAGTCAGTTTTCAGTGAAAAGGTGATTATGCCACATGTAGACATATACTAACTGCACAAGTAATATTCATAAGATTTTATTCACAGGGTGGAAGCGCTAGGTAGTCAATGCAGGTATACAGGTGTCCATATAGTCTTCTATTCCAATTTCAATTTCAATTTTCAAGTCCTTTCAAGTATTGTTTAATGCATGGTTAATGTCTTATGGTAAAGGATCCAGCCTTTTCTGCATGCACTATTCCAATATGTGTCTGTTTTTACTTGGAACCTAAAAGAAAATCAAACACTCATTGATGTACAGCATTAAAGTAAGATGACGAAGTGCAAATGTTTGTATCTTGTTAACAAAATGGCCAGATACCAACTTTAAAAAAGTTATACAATAAATTAATTCAACAAATACATTAAAACAATTATTGCCAAGCAAATATGTAAATAATTGTATAGAGTTATAGCAATCTGGTATTCTAGTAGTGATAAGATAGCATATATTTGTTACCATAGTGTAAAATAAGTAAACACTTACCTCAATCTCTTTAATGTTTTATCCATGTCACAAAAACTTGTGCACTAAAATCTTATACTATAGCTGAAGTCATTTTGTAGTAGTAATCAACATGACATATCATACTCAAACATGTTTTCGAAGTAAAGGTAGTTAGATTAGTTCTGTTTGTGACAATTTCACATTTTTAATATTTAATAATAATTTATATAATTTTAAATAACATATTTTATTAAACCTAATATAGTTATAGAAATAATTTAAGGTGAGATTAACCATATTATAAAAGTATAATAAATTAATATTTATTATTCCTTGATATAATAAATTATTTTTTAGGCGCAAAAATTACCAAGAACAACTTTTTCCGATTTTTGTTGATAATATTTTACATAATATAATAATGTATTTAAATATACCTAATATCATAATAAAAATAATATAAAGGAGGATTAATGATATAATAGAAGCATTATGAAGTAATGTTAATTATTCCATGATATAATAAAAACTTTTAAAGGGTATAAATCACCATACAATTATTTTTATATTTTTTTCTTATTTTTAATATTGAAAATTTAATTAAAAAATCAGTGATCGATGGTTAATTATCAAAATATATTATATTTATAAACGTAATAATGAATTTAAATAATGAAATATTCAAAAACACATCACTCGGCCAAGTTTTATTGATTTATCTTGGACCAGTCTGAAGAAAATGGCAAAATAGTGACAAATTAGTTTAAAATTGGCCTTTTTTTACCCCGCGAAATCACAGAAATGGATACGGTGACTGAAATCTATAAAGTGCTATAACTTTTTTATTTATTAATATTTTTTCACCAGATCTTTTTTATTAAGTTTCTGATGCACTCTAGTTTCTAGATAGACATTAATAAATGGCTTTATCCGCATTTAAGTTTTTTACCTGGACAGGCTACCAGTGGATCTAATCCCCCCGGGGCTAACTTGGCTGGTTGCGCCAAGCGTGGTGCACGTTTTGGCGTGCAAGTCCGAGCAGTATTAAGTTAATACTATTATCTCAGATACAAACCTCTCTATCGCTCATTTCGCCTTCTTCTCTGTCCGACTTAATCTTGACAGTTTAACTGAAAACTTTGCATTAAAAACAATCCCAGGTTTACGTCCTGGGGTGAATTATTGTACGCCTTTTGTTGCACGAATCCAAAACGAATATCAATATGGCGTCGCGAGGAGGGAACTGCAAACGAAATGCAGAAATGAGCTGGTACCGTAACATGCCCGAACAAGCCCTAAAGGCAAGGTAGTCCACCAATAAAGTGCCCGACTATACGGACGAGTTCAGACTTGTTTCCATGTGTTGTACCCAACGCTGAAACTTCTACCTGACGAAATGCAAAGTATAAAGAGAGGAGAGGGGCGAGGGCGGATACACGAGACTATCTGGATAACAGTTCGATGCCGAGTAAATTGAAACAGCCTATAGGCAGTGCCTATAATTGGTCTGACTTTTGCCGATAATTGAACCAGTGAACAAAAGTGAACTGGGCGGGCGCTCGATCTACTAACACATGCCACTTGTTCCAAGACAAGAACAACCATAGTCTAATCGAAATAAACACGTGCTCTAACAACCCATAGTTAATACAGTTAAAAATTGTTAGAACAGCTATAGGAACCATATATGGCAGGGGCGGATCTAGGAATTTTCAAACAGGGGGCTTATAATTACGGCCCCGGGGGGGGGGGGGGGACTTGCGCCGTGGGGAGACGGGGGGTTGACCACGGGTGTCCACTAATTTTCATTTTACCACCGCGGGGTGGTGGTCTACACCTCAGAATGCCTTGCAAAATTGCGTTCTTCCTCAAAAAGAGTCATCAAAAATCGTCTTCACTAGTCTTTATCATAACGAGGTGTTTCGTCGGCAAGCCAGACTTTTACATTGAAGCAAAGAATTTACAGAACAACAAGTCCTTTGAGTGTACGCATGTGCATATATGCTCGAGTTATCATAAGGGCGGTTGCAACTCCTCTAACCACCCCCCCCCCCCCCCGTAAATCTGCCCCTGCATTGTGTTATATTATTATGCAATCATTCAAGCAGCAAGATCAAAGATGCTACAACTAAAGATGAGGTTAAATATTTCATTTGTCCACGGAACATTCCAGTAGGCCTATGTGAATGTTTGCAATGCGTCATATATATATGCTTTTCTTTTTTTAGCATGCATGGTCTGATGAAACAGTAGCTCCATATGATGTCGTTCCTTACAGCTGCCCATAATGTGCAATGCGTGCTGTAGTACGAATGTTACAAGTATAACTGATTCACATTTTAATATATATAGTACAATATATAGCATGGTTCAGTCATTTATTTGACACAATGTCGATCTTTATTACACGCTGCATGTGCATACTGCGCCGGGGTGTTATAGCTGGAGATTTCTTTCCAGCCAAAATTTGGGAAATTTTTAGTGCTGCATGTCAGCCTGCCTGGCATTTCATACTTGGATGTGGATATCTGCTTAGAATACGAATAATAGTCAATACCACAATCCCCGTTTTACTGTCCCCCTTTACTTTACACATAACTAACAAATTAAGGTATATACGTAAGTAAACAGCTGCAATTCTCGATGTCATATAACATTGTGAGCGCGATGATTTCTTCTAGATTTCGTGACGTTTTGTCCGGCGTTTATTAAGTAATATCACCCTTTTAACCCCTTTAAATTGTACCGATCGACGTTATCGTATATTTATGTTATATTCAAGTACAAAGCACTAGCTGTTATGGTGAGTATAATAGAATATATTTGGAGAAGGGTGCTTGGGCGGACGGGGTTGGGAGCGGGGACATCGAGGGGAGAGCATATTTTGTCGCACCGTTGGCGGCTGGGCTGATCTGCTACTATATATTTGGTCCCAATTAATACTGTCAGGAATTAATTAAGGAAGTATACATGCATTGTCAGGGGCGTTCCAATTAAGTCGTTACTGAGAACTTGATATGAGTTTTACTCTGAAATATCACTTCAACATATTTTAATTCAACAAGGTTTACGCGACACAGATATATTGGAAAAATCGACATTCGACAATGACCTTCGAAAGGGCTGACACTGAATGAAAAAGCGACATCGATACAACCATCAGAAGTAATTTTGTTGGTGTTCTGCAAAAATTGCGAGGCAGCGCCCTCTGCATGCGATCGGCCGAGAAGAGTGGTATTCGACGATGGACCGATGTTTTGATGTTTTCATCCTTCTGTTTTTTTTCCCATCAAAAGTGATCATGACATAAATTATTTTGATAAGTTGTTGCTGGGAAAGGCCAGAAAAGGCGTTCAGAAGAAGCATGAAATGGAGTGGTAAGACTCAATACTTATGTTTCGATCACGTATGCATCGCTGGCCCGGACGTGTATTAATTCCTTCCAATATCGCCCAGAAGGCCAGTAGTCAGTACTGCAGTAGCAGCTGCACTAAAGGCGCATGTCTTTAGTAACCCTAGCCTGAAAGTTCAGACGTTACAGTCCTGACACTTGTTCTTGTACAGTCACCAAGAACAAGTGTCAGGACTAACGCCTGAACTTTCAGGCTATAGTAACCCGGGTGGAATGTTATGCATAATGGCCGAACGGCATAACTGCCGAGTCGCTCTCATCACCCCCTACCATAGGTGGAGGGGGGGTGGTGGTCCGGCGTACGTGGGCTGTGGCCGCCTATGATTGTGGCCGCTATAGGCTGTGGCAGCCGGTGGCAGCTCGCGAGGGATGGGGTGGGTGGCGGGGGCGGTGAATGGGTGTTGAATTGGTTTTCTGTGGGGGCTTGGTTTGTCAGTTCGTTGAGGGGTGGAGTGGCAAACTTGAAAGGAGGCATTAAGTGAGGGATTAAGATTAAGTTACGCATTTCGTGTTTCGATCGAGATCGCGACATGCCTGGCGGCCCCCATGGGGTGTTAATTAAGCGGCTTAACGGTCTGGGCTGTTAGAGATTGCATTGAAAGCAAAAAATCCAGAGGCGGGCACTGACGATACGACACATTTTATTCATACGAATAATCAATAAGGCAGGAGCAGCAGCGGCAGGAAGGGACCGGGGGAGGCCAGCAGCAGCTGGAACCGGGGCACGTCGGGGACGGCGGCTTCCTGGGGGACGTCGGGGATGTCGGTCTGGGGCACAGACCCAGTCGGCCAGGGGCTAGGCAGGGAGGTCGGCCTGGGGCACGTAGGGGACGGCAGCTTGGGGCACGTCGGGGACGTCGGCTTGGGGGGCGTCGGGGACCGCACGGCCGGACATCAGTGCAAAAGCCAGCGGGAACTGTTTCGTGGTCTCGCCGTTTGTCACAAAGCAGTGCAACGAAAACAGCTGCGTGAATGGATGCAGTCAGCACAGACCCAATCAATGTGCCCAGCTCTCACGGCTACGCGGTACGCAGTTTGCGTCACACCGGTGCCACATGTGCGGTGCTGCCATAGCCCACACCCGTCACATCGCAAGCCTTCCTGGCGGGGTCTAACATTCGCGTTGCATGTAATGCAGAGGTCAGCCATCTTGATCGACTTGCAAGCAGGAAGGTCGAGAAGGTTATGAGGTTATGCCAGTTGGCGGGGAATTTATACCCCATTGAGGATGGGAACATATTGCGTATATTGCCATGTAAAGTTATTTTGGTGGGTAATTATTCACGCGTCTGGCTTCT
Source organism: Arenicola marina (assembly GCA_964019135.1). Lineage (NCBI taxonomy): Eukaryota > Metazoa > Annelida > Polychaeta > Arenicolidae > Arenicola > Arenicola marina. The sequence continues at coordinate 11,721,636 of OZ025259.1, read as the reverse complement.
CACGCTTACGGAGCATATTACAAACGGCCCTAATCCTCAATCGTCCCCCACCCCCTAATCGAGTTGTGGGTTTCCTTCTGGAGACGTCACTTCATTCTAGCATGATAATGTATGTGTTTTTGGTTCTTTTCTACTAAATATGTGTATCGATTTTACGAGTTCACGAGTAAAGACACTGTGAGAATTGAAAGTAAAAGACGAACAACGATATAAAATGGAAAACACATATTGACAGTTTTTTTGTCTTTATATTCTTTATATATCCTTTTATATATCTTTATATATTCAATTTTATTTCAGGTTTTTTTACGTTAAAATTTAAAACAAAGTATTTTCACTTCATTTATGTCTTCCACTTCCCTTCAAGACCTGTACACGATCTGTGCCTCGAAGTCCACTTGTCTTCCACTAAAAATTACAGTATACGATCCACTTGTCAGGTCTTCCATTGCACGCCCTGAAAATATCAGTACACGATCTGTGCCATGAAGTCCACTTGTCAGGTCTTCCATTTCACGCCCTGAAGATAACAGTACACGATCTTTGCCTTGAAGTCCACTTGTCAGGTCTTCCATTTCACGCCCTGAAAATAACAGTAGTGCAATTAGATAACACCCTGTCGCGCCAGTCCGCGCTAATCCCCGGACACCACCGCCCCTCCCCCTTCCCGCTACCTCAACCCCACCCCGGCGGCCACAGCCTTTGGCGGCCACAGCCATTGGCGGCCACTGCCTACGTGGACCGGTGGTCCGGGTTAGTCGAGCTGCAAGGGGATTGGTCCGCTGCGATTAAGGGGGGGAGTGGGGGCTGGGGGATTAGCCTGCTGCGTTTGGATTGTCTGTTGTTGTTCGCACCGTCTCGCCAGAGTGACCACAAGGCTATTGCGGAGTTGTATGCAATGGTCTGGGTTGTTGTGATCGATTGTATGGAAGAATAGGCAGCGAAAGTTTATAGAGATTTATATAATTTAATTAACATAGACCAGCAACTCCTTTTATATCTAATTTATCCATGATATCCATAATCAACCAATTGGAAGAAGCCAGGATTTAAATTACATGCCAATGTGACTATGGAGTTGTTATCAAAGGGCTACCAGTTCCAGATGGCAGAAAAGTCTTAACAAATTTAATAAGTTGTTATCAAAGGATGTTGCGTTGTGTTGTAGATTGCTATAATGCTGTTCTCAATTGGCCATATATGCTATATTGGCCAATTATCCGCCAGTAAATGGGTGAAAACCAGAAATTAAACAAGAATTTATAATCATAAACGAAAGTGCATGAAACCCACATTACCATTAAAATTTACATTGTCAATACTCATTATGGGGCTCCCCATGATAAATTACCCATGTGCAAATATCCGTGTGAATATCTGCAAAAATCCATGCTCTACACCGTCATTACCATTAAAATCTGCGTTATCAATGCCCATTACGGGGCTCTGAGGGATTCACTCAAAAATGTGCAAAAAGTGATATTCCCTCAGGAAGACCGACCACCCACCCCAGCCCCTTCCCAGCCAGTCGACACCCAATCATCGAGTTGCGCAGACTAATCCACTGACTCGCTAGACCCCCCGCCCCATCCCCCACCCCACTCCCCTTAAATCATTCATGTGTACATCATCTGGGTGTAGCCCTATGGTAGACCGAATACGCACAATATGCATCCATTTGCATCCATTCGCAATGTGCCCCATTCAAAACAGCACCGGACATTCAGGAGAAGATGGTGGCTGATTGAAAGGTGATGAGAGAAGGCTGGTTCCAGTGCCCTAACGTGCACCGGATGTGCACAGGAATTTCCCTGTCATGTGTTACAGGCCTGGGGCGGGATACCGAACCTGGCCCAAAGAAATGCACCCAGTGGCAGTGTGGAAACCCAAATATGCACATTATGCGTTAGTGTACCGGTTTGCGCCCTCTTTGACCGCAGGACACTGACTGCTAGAGGGGGGAGGGTGGCAGGGTGTGGGAAGGGTTTGCATTAGTGCCGGTGGTTATTGTGAGGGGGGTTTGATGGTCAGTGTTTACAGGAAGTTGATTACTGCACATGTGCAAGGTCATCACATGATATTATAAGCCATGCTAATTGGTTGATTGTTCAGATACCCAGTCATTGGGTCAGTGAAAACACATGTTTTTATATGAATTTCTGGTGACAGACTGGACTATTTTTGCCTTTCAAGAAAGGTTACTTATGTGATTAGTCATTACTTGTCAGGAAGTAATAAGAAAAGGATTAAGGTTTGTTTCTGCTATAAAACTTTTCCCACCACAAAGGAGAATCAGAGTTCCACTTGGTTAAATTCAAACAACCCTGAAATGGGGTTGTTCCAGACCAGAATTTTACTATAAAATGCGACTAGGCTGTGTTTCAGCCCACACAGCCTAGGATTCTGGGCTAGTTTTAGCCTGAAAACAAGAAGTTGTTGCTAGACAGTTGGTAATGGATGACAAGTAACGTCTGAACTCATTGCACTTGTTTGCTGTTCAGTGAACCTATTTTCCCATCTTGAAGAAAACTCTCAATTGTTAGCCGTATTTAAAAATGTGGATTTTCCTAGACATGGTACTTGGCGGGCGCGACGTTGCCTACCCTGGGCACTGGATAGCAGGAAGGGGAAGGGAGAATAGATCCTTGGCTGTTGGTGACAAGATATCTCACCATATGAAAAGTCATGAAAGAATTTTTTTTCTATTTATCATTGAAATATCAATTTATTGATTTAGCCTTGATTACTTTGCATAATTTTTGGATTCTACTTTCAGGAATACAATTCTTGAGTCAGATGCAGCTGAAGCTTTCTTCACAGAAACAGCGTACAACACATATTCAGTCGAACCAGCCTTCAGAGACTTGCTTTTGGCCAAAGAAGCTGAACTTGAGGCTTTCAAAAAAGAAAACCGAGCAGCTACAGCAACAGATGTTGGTGTGAGTGGCAAAAGCTCTCAGGAGTTAAAGAAAGTGAATCAACACCCTGCTACACAGGCTGCAGGCGGCAGAAAAAGGTATTACAAAAAGATTGTTAAAATCGCCAAAATTACCCAGCTGAAGTACCAGATATTTGTAATTATGGATATTATTTTTCATATTGCCATTAAGCCAAAGTGGTCTTATACGTTTATTTTTATACATAATTATCTGAACTATTCCAAGTAAGACACACAAAAATTACCTAAATCTGTAGTCAAGTATGAAAAATTTTGGTATCAAGAAAGAAAGTGTTAACAGTTGTAACTATAGTCAAATTCATTAATGCCGTTCACACTGTTTTTGGCCGATATTTTCGTTAAAATTGAAGTGAGCGCTCGAAAATTTACAGACAGGCTGCAAGACACAGAGACCCAGAAAATTCAATCATACTTTCCTTACAAAGGGCTCAAGAATTTGATGACTGCCTTTTGTTCCAGACCGGATGCAGTAGTCGGTCCGCAATCTGCTGGACAATCGCAGAACTTGCCCCCTTTCTTCCCGCGTATCAAGGTGCCTTACCCGAGATTGTCATGGCTGTCGCGAGAGGAGCAACGACGATACAACGAGCTCTACGCCAAGTTCATGCGCCATGTGCCACCACAGCCCACTGCGGAGGACGTGAAGGATATCAACACATTCCGGGTAGACTGATCATTCCAACGTCTTTCTCTGGCAGCGTTGTGCGTGCATGTAGCTCTACGCTAGGATCTGCCAGAGGGTGGTAAACTGGCTATGTACACCAGTTGTGGCATTCTAGACGTTGACGGTTTTTTTTAATGAACGATTTTCCCTGAGATCGACAATTACGTACGATGGATCAATGTCAATAAGATCGACCTTTTTCAATAAGAACGACTATTGTCAATACGATCGACCGTTGTCCAGAGCATCTTCACCGTTGGCTTTATTGGCCTAATTTTAGCCTTCCTGTGCGCAAAAGCGACCTTACACACCAACATTTCATTTCATTTTGGGTGGTTTGTCACACGTAGGAACTGCAAATGAAAGTGGGGCCCGAGCAGGAAGAATTCCTCACTTATCTTGAAATGGCTGCCCAGCAACACTCGGAAGATTACAGTTATATACATCCTGAAGCTGGAAGATACATTGAGGCAAGTGTGCTGAACAAACAGCCACATGCTATATGCATGATTAATTTTTCCTTAAAGTCTTCTGGTCAAAGCAAGGAACTTAGTGTTCTGACAAACATGATAAATAACTTTGCTGTGATTCAGTTTAATCTTACTCGAGTGCATATATGCCAGATAGTAGCCATAAGGTTACATGGTAATCATCTCCTGGCGGTACTTGACATTCCTAAATGCCAATAACGAAGTAGCAGTTCTACACACTATGAAACCACCTAGAGAAGGGGATTTTTGTACTTGTTTGTATTGATACATTGAAAATAACAATTGGATTTCTCTTTGACAGGAGTATCTGGAGTGTGAGCGTGGACGAGTGCAGCAGTACCCACGGTACTACAAGGTACATAGCACTGTACCCATCGCGCCGTCGAGAACGCCAACCCACGTGGTGCTCAAGCACGAGAAAACACTGCTGGAACTGGTGAGTTACCATCACGTGTTGGCTATGTATTTTACTTACTGATTAGTTGGTGGGTAACCTAGTGGTGAGCACCCTCGGCTCGGCTCTGTCGAGTTAGCTCTGGCTGGCGTGCCGTCATGGCGGAGGTCGGGGGTTCGCGCCTGGCTTCACAGTGAATGTCCCTCGAGGTGGGTGGGGAGGGCACTACCCTCGTCATGTGGCTCTGGTCGATCCTTGATCTGCTCTGTTGTCGCGATATGACATTCATAGTTTAAAATATCATTCTCAAACCAAGCAATTATTAGGTTCATGGTTGCGACCAAAGAGGCATTAATTGTGAGCTTATACCTGTATGTAATATAGCAATGTCGGATTTTCAAGTAAGCATCACAAAGTTTTAATGCGCCGGCAATTATCAAGGGAAAGTACAGGTAATACGTTTCGTAGAAGCTAGGGTGAAATGGTAGTCAATGGCGAAGAATGAATGCGGCTTCAATAATTGTATTATTTTAATTAGTTTGTTTCCATTTACAGGGAGATATACCCAAAGTGATATTGCCAAATATGAAGATTGAAGTGACGCCAAAGATACCCCTGAACTACATCAAAGTCTCAAAGAGATTCCCAGTCAACGCGAAAGGCGCGGCCAAAAAGCGAACGTCACCGGTAAGTGGTCAGCGATTATCAGTACCGTATCGAGTAGTTTCGTTGTTTGGTTGTAAATGGCATGTTATTAAATGATGATTCATTGTGCATTTAAGATTGGTTTGAAAATGTACCGAATCCGGTAATTTACGAGGTCTAATTATGACTTCATACGGATGTATTTCAATTGAATATTATTAAATATGGCTGCTTAGTGTAAAATATTTCTTTCGTGTTTCGATGGCGGACGTCAGTAGATGTAATCGGGTTCTGTAATGTACGGCTCCTAGTGTCGTGTAACACGGCAGCTGATTGCCTGTCACTCCATTCCTGCTGGAGTGCTTTAATGGTGTATTCTCTGTGCCATCGAGCATCAGGATGCAGCTGAAGGGCAGAGACGAATGTTTATGTTATTGAGAAACCGATAGAACCTTCACCATAAAGGAACTTTAATGAATATGGTACAGAACGATTTTAGGTGTCATAGGGTGTTTCTACATATTCTGGTACCAAGAAAATGTTGCCAAGGCAGATGACAACTTTTAAGCGCGCTGCAATACTTGGAATCCTATGTTTGGGGTAATTTGTATTTGCTCCCCCTACAATCGCTGTATGTTTATTTCTTGCATTCTTGTACTACCGTCCCATAAAAACTGAAATAATGTTACGCCTAATTAGAGGCATGGATTGTGTTGTCTTGCAGCCCTGTAGCCTGGATCCCACATGTGAAAGACTCGCTAAGAAGTACAACGTCAACATTGTGATATCTGGGTCAAGTCTGGAATGTCTCCTTGACAACGACCATCCGGGGTACTCACGACAGTGGGAGATGGCCTGTCACGTGGTTGTGCACACTGTGGAAGGTACTGATATGATATAATGTGACACAATCATATTGATTGTTCTATTTTAATATTATCTTACCTTGTACAGGGTTTAATCCGATTTAAGACGAGCACATTAATCCGAGGGATTAAAGCCAGGAAAAGGGTACGCCATAGCCCTAACAAAGAATAATTTAAGAGGTGACCTGTTAAAGCGATACAATGACATATGGAAAACACATGTAAGCGATTATCTGAAATGTTAGTTCGATGCATTACTTTTATTAATGCCTTTCTGACAAACTATTAATTTAAGGTTCGAACTGTATTTCACTGTATATGTGATATAAGATACGCATTTATTCTAATGCTAAATTAATTTCGTCCGCTTATTAGAGAATGGACAAACTCGAAAACAGAAGACGGTATACGTGGATAAACCGTTCGTCGCCAAGACGTTGTTACCTTGGGAGAAATGTGAGCGATATTATGGGTTCGCCCTCAAGACCGCCCTGCTGCACCCTCACCACAAGAACACCTTCAAGTTCAAGGCCCACCCTGGTACCGCGTCCTCGCTGGTCGGCTCAGGGGCCAGTCCCGGGACAGGGGCGTCCGAGGTCGCTGCGCAAGCGACCCCTGACGACAGAGACGTGTTTGCTATGACGTCAGCCCATAACGACATCGGTAGCCTTGAGACCTTCGGTGGGATTGGTGGAAGCACGGAGCCAAGCAGAACTGCAGCCGCATTCGTCTTCAACGATGGCGTTGTCTCGGGAGAAAGTGCGGCGACGAGTCTAGGAGTGGCGACAAACGTCGTAGAGAAAGCGGAACACAAGATTCCCGCCATTGCAACCACGACTGGTGTCTCAGGAAATAGTACGCATGGGACAGATCAGCCGCCAAATACACGACAAACAAGGAAGAATGATGGCACGTCCAATGAAACTCTATTGACGAAATCCGGAGCCGACGTGCAGGCGGGGGGATCCAGTGTACTGGATACAGCTTCTGGTGACTCCCGCACATTTAACACTCCTACGGTGCCTACTCAGGGCAATGGAAAATCCAGCCAGTTATCTTCAAAATCGTCGAATATCTCAGGGATGTCGATGTCTTCGGGACTTGCGTGTGTTGTTGCTCAATCCCTGACGACCAATGATTCGGGAATGGACGCGAATGTAACCGCTCAGCACACTACCGCAGAGGGGGCCCAACACGATGGAGCCTCGCCCATGGAGCGTCTTGGTACACGGCGAGACTCAGTGCCTCCCGACCTTATAAGGCAATCCACCAATAACGTGTCAAAGGCAATTGCAAAGCATCATGTCTCAAACAACGAATGTGTCGCCCGAGATTCAAGGAGGGCCGGCATTCCTGGATCCAGGGATCCTTTGAATCCTGGATCCTTTAATCCTGGATCAAAGGAATTCTTGCACCCAGGTTTGAAGAGGAACGCCAGTCCGGGATCAACAGGGACCATCAGTCCTGGATCAAAGGACTCCTTGAACTCTGGATCAAGGAGGGCCGCCACTTCTGGATCAAAACTTAGCCCGAGTCTCAAGTCCAGCAGGGCCTCACCGGGAGTATTCACCAGGGTGGACTCCACAGAGTTCGCTTTGAATCCGGACTCGCCCAGTGACTTTGATACGGATGACGATAGACTGGTCATAGGAGAGGGTGGAGATGTGGCTGAGGGACTCGAGAGTGGGGATGAAAGTCATCGCATGGTAGCTGTGGTGGAAAGCGATAGTGAAGAACAGTTGATGATAACAACGGGTGGTGAGGGCTCTGGGGTGGTGGAAAGCGATAGTGAAGGACAGTTGGTGATAACAACGGGTGGTGAGGGCTCTGGGGTGGTGGTGAGCCATAATGAAGGACAGTTGGTGATAACAACGGGTGGTGAGGGCTCTGGGGTGGTGGAAAGCGATAGTGAAGGACAGTTGGTGATAACAACGGGTGGTGAGGGCTCTGGGGTGGTGGAAAGCGATAGTGAAGGACAGTTGGTGATAACAACGGGTGGTGAGGGCTCTGGGGTGGTGGTGAGCGATAATGAAGGACAGTTGGTGATAACTACTGGCAATAAGAGCTCAGAAGTGACGGAGCGCGGTGATCAGAGACCCCTGGTGATAGATGCCGGAACCGCTGGTAGCTCTCGTTTACACGAGCGGGATATGGGGGTTATAGTACCTCAGACAAGCCGCCAAAACGAAGCAAACACGGGGACTCCTACGCTAATGTCTTCGGAAAGGCGTCCCCGGGATCAGCAGCGCCGTTCCGATTCAGACGTATCTCGGAAGCTTGGCTCTCCGGAGCAGGAAAGCGAGGACGAGAATCTTGTCATCGACATTGGATCTTCGGATACAGACCAACTGCGAGGGCGAGGACGGCGTCACCCTGGATCAGCCTTATGCGCGATCGATGCCCCGGCATCTCCGGACACAATGTGTCCCAGATCTCCGATCCGTGACGTCAGTTATGACACCATCCAATCACCAGACCCACAACGTTCTCCGGACCAGCATTCGGACAGCAGTTACGTCACGGATGAGGATTGTGGCGCCCTCAACCGGCTCCGGAAGCGACGACGATTGACGAGGCGAACCGGGCGTCGCTTCAAGCCACATCCGGTCGTGATACCCATGGAAAGGGTGTCCTCTCCGCCACGGGACGCTCTGGAGTCCCGCAGCGAGACACCGGATTTGTGGACTAACCGTATCGGCCAACATGTGAGCTCTTCCTCCTTGGGCTCTCACGGCTCGGATCCTCCGGAATCTACGGCGCAAGGTGCGGCGACCCGGTACCTCCGGTCCGGTATTAAGATCCCGGATGTGAAGGGCAGTTCATGGCCAGCCGTGCGGTACCCCACTAGGCGAAAAACGTCGCTGGTTGTTCCGCATAGCTCCAGATTGAAAACCAATCCTGATATCCAGGAAGGGTTGAAGAAAATCTGGAGCTCCCTCGGTCGGCCGCCTGTTACTGGAGCGGCGCGTGCAGCGGAAGTGCAGCAACCTGCCGGGGCGGATCCGCAACCTACGCCTGTAAACACGGAAGCTACAGGGGCGGATCCGCAACCTACGCCTGTAAACACGAATGTTCCAGGGTCAGATCCGCAACCTACACCTAGAAACACGGAAGCTAGAGAGACGGATCCGCAACCTACGCCTGTAAATACGGTAGCTAGAGAGACGGATCCGCAACCTACGCCTGTAAACACGAATGTTACAGGGTCAGATGCGCAACCTCCGCCTGTAAACACGAATGTTACAGGGTCAGATGCGCAACGTACGCCTAGAAACACGGAAGCTAGAGAGACAGATCGGCAACCTACGCCTAGAAACACGGAAGCTAGACAGACGGATCCGCAACCTACGCCTGAACACGTGGAAACTCAATCTACCGTTCAGGGTACACACCGTGAACCTGTACAGACCCAAACTGCTGTTGTGGGTATGCACCCTGAACCTGAGCAACCTAATCCAGCTGTTACATCTGGCGTTGTGCAGACTCTCCCCGGCACCATACAACGCAATACTTCTGAAGATTCCAGGCGCAAGATTGAAAATCGTGAGCATTTAGCTCGGTCGCCTATTGCGTCAGTGAATCTGCAAACTACCTCAGGAAATAAGAACGATTTCTCAGGAGGACGGGTTGATATGGACTCCTCGGCGGCCCCAGCTCAGCGATCTACCGGAGGACATGAAGACGCCGTGGGTCTAGATAAGCGATCTGTAATCCGACCTGCAATTAGGTTTCCGAAATCAGGTGCGAGTCTGACCCCCACGCCACCTGATAATGATACACCGACGACATCCAACGGGACGAGTGTCTCATGTGAAAAAGGCAAACCTCGTGCTAAGCGACGAGGTGTGTCCTCTGCCATGGCTACGTTCGGTGAGCTTCTTGGCGGTGCTGCAGCTCATCATCCCGCCAGTCCCCCGTCCTCTGACCTGGACAGTACGATCATTATCAGTACGGAATCCGATGACGCGAAGGATATCAAGCCGCCCCTGAGTCCCACCGATATCACCCCCAGAGGGAGGGGGAGGGGGAGAGGGAGAGGACGAGGCAGGGGACGGGGGCGTGGCAGGAGGAGCTCGGACGCCCTAGATGTGGATACGTCCCCCGTTTCTCTCCTCATAGACACCCCGGACGTAAAACCCCGATTATCGCCCAGTCCGCCACGTGCTATCACCACCCGATCTCGCCGCCGGCGCCAGAGCCTCGAAGAGCCTTCGGCCGTGATGAACTCTCGAGGTCCGGTCGCCAACTCCGTCACTCTAGTCATGGTCGGATCGGAGACGGAATCCCCCGAGAATGAAACCATAGCCGAGATGAAAACGAGTCACGTGACCGAGAACGGGGATATCGAGCCACGGCAACCAGGCAGGCGAGGGCGACCCAGGTTGCCGAAGAGGAAAGCGTCACCTATTGGTGGAGACAATTCACCTGGTGACCAAGCTGCCCTTAACCTCACTGAGAGAACACCCAACAAAAGGTACTGAAGGAAAAGGGAAACATCAAAGTAAAATAGTATGATGGGAATAAATGACTGGACAGCAGCAAAAGTTGCTGTATTAAATAAAATAATAAAAATAAAATATTATTTGGCATAATGCATCATGTGACATCCCTCGGTGGGAGTGATACGAGAGTACAAATTCATCCAGGAATCATTTTGCAACTTGACTATTGTTCCGTTACAACCCGCATAATAACAATTTAAACCATTTTTAAATAAAAATTTAATTTAAATAAAGTGAATGCAATCGTGTCACTTTACGGATGCAAGACAACTGAACTTCTGTATATTTTTTGTCATCTATACTATTGTTATCAATTATATTGCGTGCTCTTTTTGTTCACAGGCAGACCCGTAGGTCATTAAAGGTTAAAGAGAGTTCTCCTGTGGAGGTCCAGCAGGCGGGAGGGAGACAGCTGAGGAATCGCTCCATTTCGATAGAGCCTAGCCCTGGTGGGTTACTGGGTTGACACCGACCTTCGTTACTGTTGTCCTTGGTTACCGCTTTGGTTACAAAGGAATGTCAGTTATGATATTTTTACTTGATATAAGTCAGTGTTACTTAATACACTTGTCACAGAATGATATCTGTTAAAAAAAAACCTTGGTTACTGCGACTGCTTCCCATGGCTACTGCCTCCTTGGTTACTGCTTCCCTTGGTTACTGCTTCCCGTGGGTACTGCTTCCCTTGGTTACTGCTTCCGTTGGTTATTGCTTCCAGTGGGTACTGCTTCCCTTGGTTACTGCTTCTCGTGGTTACTTCTTCCCGTGGTTACTACTTCCCGTGATTACTGCTTTCCGTGGTACTGCTTCCCGTGGTTACTGCTTCCCTTGGTTACTGCTTTCCGTGGTTACTTCTCTCCGTGGTTACTGCTTCCAGTGGTTACTGCTTCCCTTGGTTACTACTTCCCGTGGTTACTGCTTTCCGTGGTTACTGCTTCCCTTGGTTACTGCTTCCCGTGGTTAGTACTTCCCTTGGTTAGTGCTTCCCGTGGCTACTGCTTCCCTTGGTCACTGCTTCCCTTGGTTACTGGTTTCCGTGGTTACTGCTTCCCGTGGTTACTGCTTCCCTTGGTTACTGCTTCCCGTGGTTAGTGCTTCCCTTGGTTATTGCTTCCCGTGGCTACTGCTTCCCTTGGTTACTGCTTCCCTTGGTTACTGCTTCCCGTGGTTACTGCTTCCCTTGGTTACTGCTTCCCTTGGTTACTGCTTCCCTTGGTTACTGCTTCCCGTAGTTACTGCTTCCCTTGGTTACTGCTTCCCTTGGTTACTGCTTCCCTTGGTTACTGCTTCCCGTGGTTAGTGCTTCCCTTGGTTACTGCTTCCCGTGGTTACTGCTTCCCTTGGCTACTACTTCCCTTGGTTACTGCTTCCCGTGGTTATTTCTTCCCATTGTTACTACTTCCGTGGTTACTGCTTCCCTTGGTTACTGCGTCCCGTGGTTACTGATTCCAGTGGTTCCTGCTTCCCTTGGTTACTACTTCCCTTGGTTACTACTTCCCGTGGTTACTGCTTCCCTTGGTTACTGCTTCCCGTGGCTACTGCTTCCCTTGGTTACTACTTCCCGTGGTTACTGCTTCCCGTGGTTACTGCTTCCCTTGGTCACTGCTTCCCGTGGCTACAGCTTCCCGTGGTTATTCTTCCCTTGGTTACTGCTTCCCTTGGTTACTGCTTCCCGTGGCTACAGCTTCCCGTGGTTATTCTTCCCTTGATTACTGCTTCCCTTGGTTACTGCTTCCCTTGGTTACTGCATGAAATTGTTGCATTCTAATGAAGACGCCGAACGGCCATGTGAGCTTGCATCTAGACTCTTATTTTATGCAGGTCAAAGGTCAGAGAAACGAGGTCGGAGGTCATCCGCTGCCGGTGTCATACCTCAGTTAGACGGAGCGGACGACAGAGAGGAAGAACCGAAAACAAAGCAACAGGCAACAGGCAATGAAATAAGACACCTTAAAAAACACTTTTATCTAAACATAAGGAGAGAACGTTCTTACTCATGCGTTGCTGCTATTGGCGGTTCTGACGTCGGGGTTAAGCATATATATGTTAATTTTTCTTTTCAGTTTTTAGTGCACGAATAGTAACCTATGTGTGGAAACAAATGACCAGTATTTTATTATTAACTGATATAATATATCTAAGTGAATAAGTGAAATATCATTGTATTAATAATAATAATAATAATAATAATAATAATATTAATAAGACGATAAATATATTAAAATAGTCTGTGTAATGAAACTAAAGACCAGTAGATTAGTGATATACCGTTACGTCATCCACTCGTGGCCTAAGCAACCCCTTTGACGGACATCTCTTTGTCTGTCTTGCAGGTATGCAATCGGTGTTTGCCAGCGGGTCACCTCTGGACTTCATCCTGCAAGCTCAGCACAAAATGCTGCAGCGACCCCCCGTGGTGAGCCCTCAGCGTCAGCAGGGCGCCCCTAGCGGTCAAGATGGGCAGCACGTGACGCCTGTAGATGGGCAACCGACGCAGGCCGAAGCTCGCGACGTTGGTGCGCGAGGAAGTAATATTCCTCCTGGAAAAGAACATAGAGGTATGCTCTTACGCCCGATTCGCACCTGTTGCTCCCTTGTGGCACGGGAGTAACATATATCGCAACCATCTAGAATATATTTGTTGCCCTATCCGGAGGGTACGTGGTGGATGTATGAGATCCCCTGTCGCAACGGAGTAACATATGCTTCACGGATCGGCTGATTTTTACTGATTATTGATATATTTTGCCGCTGAAAAACTATGCTTTTCTAAACTAATGGGATTACCTGTCAATGATTGCCACAAGAGGACGTGTTTCGTACATCTGCTTCAAATAGACAGACTGACGAGCTACTTGAATTGGAATTAGTAGTAGTGCTTGTAGTAGCAGTATTCCTGCCGTATCGTTTTGATCGCTGCTGTGTTTGTTGTCCAGTGGATCACAGGGACGAGGCCATGACAGAAGACCCCGCAGACTTCCCACTGCCAGGAAAGACCAACGTCACCTACAACTTATGGACTCTGGGAGATCTCAGACTGCTGGTCAGATGTCGATGTCACGGTATCCTCAAGCCACACAAGAACAGAGAGGTCCGTCTTTCAAGCCATACCTCCTTTTATCATTAATAAATATTTTAAAGAAATATGTGGTTCAATAAAACACATTTTAAAGTGATAGATCAGCGTAAAATGGTAGCCGCATCATATGCGAAACACAGCTTATAAATAAGTGTCGCCTGTTTAATATATGTACTGTTCACCAGTAAAGCCACCGCGTGGCTCTGGCTTTTTTATCTTGAGACGTGAGGTGAATGTTATTTCATGCTGATAAACTAGATGTGCTTTGAGCCGCCTTTTGTTTATAAATTGATGACGCCGTGATATGTAACTGTAATTTGACAATTCGAAAGCGTTGTGCCACTTCTCATTCAATTAATCAGTGAACATGTCTCAGCCATGTTGATTATTTATTGTGGAGGAAAATGCTGAATTATATGTGCAGAGAGCACTTCTGCACCTTCTCGACATCTCTATTACTTTCCTTTCATTTTATGATCATAAATATGTAATATTACATATGTATGTATGTATAAATATGTGATATCACATATGTATGTGTGTATAAATATGTGATATCACATATGTATGTATGTATAAATATGTGATATAACATATGTATGTATGAATGTATAAATGTGGGATATCACGTACATTAATACCGTAATTTCCGGTGTATAAGTCGCACGTTGTTTCCTCGCGGCCGAGGGGTGCGACTTATATATGAACCAAACCCAAAGGTATGAGATATCACTGCTCGACATCTGTGTGTTAGCGCGTGTCTCTTGTTTCCAGGGCCACATGGTACATTTAATACCAAAGTTGGAATATTTGCCGCAGTACGGACTAGGCATGATGACGTCACGGGACGTTCTGAAGGGATGGTTAGCCGTGACTCTGAGGCGCAACTGTAAACTAGTCAGACGTAAGAACTTACAGTTATCCCATCTTACTTGCTGGTAACAATCTTATCATTAAAGGTGCAATTGTAACAAATCAGGCGTGGACGGGTATCGGGCGTTCTGACGCGACCAACCGCTATGAAGCCCCGTTAGCCCAGTCGTTAGAGCATCAGACCGTTGTTCTAGGGTTTGTGCGTTTTATCCCTTCTTCGTTTTACGGATAGCAGCAAACATTTTCTGCTCAAAATGAGGTCCTCCCCATTGTCGTAATTTCCTGATCCTCGATCCTTATCTGCGATTGAACTACTCGTACGATTAGTTGTTGCGGCCCTCTGGTTCGCATGTGTACACACATGCATGAAACTGTGGGAAGAAGAGACAGATAACGCCATCTCAATTATAAATATCATGACTGTATCATTCAGTCGCGTTCTATGTATGACTATCCTTCAGCGAGAATTAACGTGTTCAATGGCGAGGTTCTGCACATGGACGAACATGACTCCAGAAACGTGGTACCGCCGCGCACACCTTTCAAGTAAGCAACATCCCTTTATTACGAGCGAATTGAGTGTCTCTTCATACGAAGTCTGATGTGTACAGTGAAACGTTATTAAAATATGCCAGAAAAACATAACGCGAGAATATAATAAAAATATAATATATAATGAGAATATAATAAAAGCTATGTATTCTTTTGGGTAAAATATCTGTTATTATTTTCGCGCCACCCTCATATGTCAGGGCTAGTAATCTAGGCTTATTACCTCCGGGAACCTATACAATCAGTAACCGTGCTCACGTCGAAGGTTCAATGTGTATAACATATATACTGTTCGCTTGACAAAGTTCTTAGTCTCATCATACGCCTGAAATGTATTCTTATTTTACCTTTTGTGTTTCTTCGCTAGTCCTCTAATGGGACAAACTATGCTCAGCCAAGTCATGAATTCGCTAAACAGGTCAGTATTATATAGTTGCATACCTGAGATCCAAGTTAGAACTGGCCTAATGAACTATAGACAAGTTGTCTTTGTTGTGTATCCTCAATTTAAATCTTACTGTAGAAGTAGTGTCTATCACATGACTATGTCCTTCTGTTGATTTCTGCTGAGGATAACTCTGGCCTCGTTACTTTTCTTCACAAGATTTTTGTTCTGGATTTACGTTCGTTTGTGTAAAATATTCTAGATTTACGTCCGTACATGTTGAATGTTCTAGATTTACGTCCGTACGTATTCCACTTGCTAGATTTACGTTTGTATGTGTTCAGTATTCTGGATTTACGTTCATACGTGTTTAATATTCTAGATTTACGTTCATACGTGTTTAATATTCTGTGAACACGTGAACATGTATTTCATAAAGCTACGTGTCGAAAATTACAATTGACCACCTTGATCTTGTTGTTGCAGTCTGGAGCTTGGTGACTACCTGTTGAGCCACGTGCCGGGGAACACTCACTGTAACATCAAGCAAAATACGGCCAGCAACAGGTAAAACGAAAGTGGAGTCGGGTGGGAGGGGGTATGAGTAGAAAAAGGCTGGCAGTATTCAGATCTAAGAGGAGAGATGACTGCATTCTATCTTAGTGGGAAACAAGAGGTAGACAATAGTGGAGGGATAGTGAGATAGTGAGGGAGGGAGCGGGGTGAGAAAGGCCAGCAAGATTGACAACCATAACTGCCCACGGTTGAGGTCTGACATCTGCGCTTAAGGAACTTTAATTGTGATTGTGGAGGGCTAGTGATAGTGGAGGGGTGTGTGGGTGGAGAAGACCAAGAGATATAAGTATAATGTGAAGGGGTGTATCGGCGAGCACCGCTAACAATATGTAGATCTTACGTACAGGGGAGTGTGGGTGGGGTAGTCTAATAATAACATATATAACATGTTATATTAGCCAAGAGCGTTGAACTATCCCCAAATGTCCCAAATTTATCTAACTATTTATTACTATCTAACGACTGCATGAGGCTGAGATCGGCCCAAGTGTCTAAACATGTCAACTAATACAGTGTCAATGTCCTTCAGGGGAGTCTATGACCTTCACATGGCGTACGTGAGTTTCGCAGACCAGGACATGGCGGCATCAGGTCCGATACCGTGGGTCCCCATTGACCCCAATCTACTGCTTCCTAAACACCGAAAGTTCAACAGAGTACCGGCCACGTTTGAACCCAAAGGTACCAACAGCTTTAACTATCTATGGGTTCGAAGGTTGACGTATATTTTCAAAAGCTCAAAGGGATTTGGTTTTTACTTCGTGCGAAATATGTTCTTCCCATCTTATGTTTTAGCATAGCTCACGTATGATTCACGCCTACTATTTATACTATAATAATCCACTTGGTGGGATCTAACATGGCAGATGGACCAAATATGTAGACATGTGGCGGATGTCACGAACACAGTTTAGCCGAGTTACCATGTGAATGACGGGCGATGTTAACCGACTAAGCCCCGTAGCCGGCTGTAGCCGGTATGTACGTGAAATAGGCCACAAGTGTGGTGCGTAAGTTCGGTGTAAAGGACGGTGGCAACAAGAGTAAAGTGGTGCTGCCTAAAAACACGTGGTGTGACCTCTACCAGTAAGGCATGGGCGCTGGTTGGGTATTTCATTGTTATCATAGCGAGTCATTAAGACCTGCATCACGACATCAGGTCAAGAACATATAAACGTATAGGAGACTCGGCGTGTAGCTTAAAATGCCGCTGTGGAATCCCAATGTGATTAAATGCATCTCATCATGCACGAAAAATAACTCTTTTTCCAGACGGAGTGCCGAGAAATACTGCTGTACAACAACAACAAAAGAAAAAGAAAAAGAAGAAACCACAGAAACAGAAGCAAAAGCAACCGCAGTCACACCCGCCCTGACAGTGGTATTCTCCGCAGTCACACCCGCCCTGACAGTGGTATTCTCCGCAGTCACACCCGCCCTGACAGTGGTATTCTCCGCAGTCACACCCGCCCTGACAGTGGTATTCTCCGCAGTCACACCCGCCCTGACAGTGGTATTCTCCGCAGTCACACCCGCCCTGACAGTGGTATTCTCCGCAGTCACACCCGCCCTGACAGTGGTATTCTCCGCAGTCACACCCGCCCTGACAGTGGTATTCTCCGCAGTCACACCCGCCCTGACAGTGGTATTCTCCGCAGTCACACCCGCCCTGACAGTGGTATTCTCCGCAGTCACACCCGCCCTGACAGTGGTATGCTCCGCAGTCACACCCGCCCTGACAGTGGTATTCTCCGCAGTCACACCCGCCCTGACAGTGGTATTCTCCGCAGTCACACCCGCCCTGACAGTAGTATTCTCCGCAGTCACACCCGCCCTGACAGTGGTATTCTCCGCAGTCACACCCGCCCTGACAGTGGTATTCTCCGCAGTCACACCCGCCCTGACAGTGGTATTCTCCGCAGTCACACCCGCCCTGACAGTGGTATTCTCCGCAGTCACACCCGCCCTGACAGTGGTATGCTCCGCAGTCACACCCGCCCTGACAGTGGTATTCTCCGCAGTCACACCCGCCCTGACAGTGGTATTCTCCGCAGTCACACCCGCCCTGACAGTGGTATTCTCCGCAGTCACACCCGCCCTGACAGTGGTATTCTCCGCAGTCACACCCGCCCTGACAGTGGTATTCTCCGCAGTCACACCCGCCCTGACAGTGGTATTCTCCGCAGTCACACCCGCCCTGACAGTGGTATTCTCCGCAGTCACACCCGCCCTGACAGTGGTATTCTCCGCAGTCATACCTGCCCTGACAGTGGCATTCTCCGCAGTCACACCCGCCCTGACAGTGGTATTCTCCGCAGTCACACCCGTCCTGACAGTGGTATTCTCCGCAGTCACACCCGCCCTGACAGTGGTATTCTCCGCAGTCACACCCGTCCTGACAGTGGTATTCTCCGCAGTCACACCCGCCCTGACAGTGGTATTCTCTGCAGTCACACACCCGTCCTGACAGTGGTATTCTTCGCAGTCACACCCGCCCTGACAGTGGTATTCTCCGCAGTCACACACCCGTCCTGACAGTGGTATTCTCCGCAGTTACACCCGCCCTGACCGTGGTATTCTTCGTTCGAGGATTTTGGATATTTGTTAGCTTGGGAGAAGCAGAGTATTTAAAATAGTCCGGACCGATTGGCAGCTGTGTGAAGTGTTAAGGAACCACTGGCACGTAATGCAGTTTACAGTGGATATTTATTACAAATCCAGGACCGGGTTCGTTGTTATTCTCGTCACGTAAGCCAGGAGTAAGCCATCGACATGTTTATTATGGTGCTTATTAGAGATCTGCGCGGGCAAGACTTATCTGCCCGCGCCCGCCCCGCGCCCGCCCCGCGTCTCAAGCCCCTTTGTTGCCCGCGCCCGCTTATGTGATGATAACACATACCTGCTTTACCGGGTACTATATACATGTGTACAGTCATATACATGTGACGGCATAAGAATAACAAGAAATGTAATATCGCACTTGGAAGATCGTTGTTACTTTATTTACAATATTTTACAGCGACATCAAATCACACAGGCAGCGTACAACGTTCGACGAGCGACGTTCAGCGTAAAACGTTCGACGAGCAACATTTTCACCTTGTGGATTAAAGGTTCATCGAAGTATTTCTTATCCTCCTTATCCCAGAATGGAAAACAATGACATCAAAAAAGTGTGGATTTTAAGAATAAAGAATAAAATGTCGTTCGCCTGGTCTTAAAGTGATACATCTCCCGTGAAAACCTAAACTATTGCTTGGCACGGCGATCCAACTGCCGTGACAACCTGAGGGTCACCATGTTAGAAAAGAAAACACAAGCATCCTAAAATATTTTTGGAAGTTTTGTAAACACCTTTGTTGACTATTTGTTGTGTATATCTCGACCGATATCACTATTACCACGGCACTATAATGCATAACATAGATCTAATATGGTATATTTATCAGGTGCAATAAATGAGCTATTCACGAAATTTCTGATTACAGACCTTTAGTCTTGCCTCCATATATCAGCAAAAGAACCCTTGTTTCATTATAACTCACGTAGCACACACGCAACGCTTTCGTTATTACAATTACAATCATAGACCGTGACTGCTTACATGGTTACACGTTCAAGGACCGTGACTGCTTACATGGTTACACGTTCAAGGGGAAGTTTAGTTGTAAATAAATACCATAGGAATCCTACAATACAATAGTCAAAGACTCCCTAATTTATAACGTAGAAAGTCCAGAGTAACGATTGACACACTTTTCACAGTGCCTAATATAGTCTATATCCATGAAACCGCACACCAAAAACACTCTTTCTCTAAACTGAAAGGACACACATAACCCGATTTCCCTCGGATAACAGAAAATCGACCCGGGAGCAAAGTCACTTTTTGAGAGCCACGGTTGCCGTGGTAACTTCCTTATCCACACGACCGAGGCACCGATCACAGCTTTAATTACCAAGTGTTGTTGGGAGACAACATTACCCGAGCCTCAATGCAGTAATTATTAGACCGAACAAACCGAACGTCTGTTTCCCTGGCGGTATTGGCAGTGGACTAACGCGAGCCAATGCGGCCCCGTTTGGTTCAAAGTAAATGCAAAGGAGGAAAGCGGTTATAAATGAAGGCCATAAGCTTACGGCATAGCACTCACGCTTCACGACGCTCTCTAGAAACACACCACTACTACAAGGATTCAAGAAGCATTACAACTTAAAGAGCGGCATAAATTACTAACTCAGAGCATTCTGAACTGCATCATTCATTAATTCACGATTAATTTGACCCATAGCACCCAGGAGGTAAACAATCTCGATGGGCCAGGAGACCACCACTTTGCCATGGAAACAGTGATAATAGCGCCAGGATAGAAACAGAGCTCTAATTTGAAGCGATCGGGCGCGGCGTCCATAACAAACAGCGGTTGTCTACGGAGTCCACTAAGTAACATTGGTGTTTTTTTGTCAGCGTTCACACGACATTGCAGTAACCTGAGCAGGACTGATCACCCATGGCGTTTCCGGTGTTCCTTCCTACTGATAATCCCTTCTGGTCCGTCTCCCATAACCCTGGTGTCTGGATAATCTGAAACAATCAATTGGGAGACAAATAAGTGGAACGATTAAACCAGCAGACACACAGACGTTCCCAAACACACGATCAAGCTTCATTCATACGAGAGTCCTGATTATTCTTCATTGTTGGGTCTACGCGTGAACGAAACCCAGCCGTGCCCATTTCCCATAATTACATTACCCCTTTCCACAATCATACTCATTATTTAAACGGTTCAAACTAACAAGCGGGAATTTTTTTTAACCCACGTGCGAAAAAATAAAATGTCCTTATCCACACGACAGAGTGACACGACAAAAAGTGAAATGTGTGTCAAACGCAATTATATATACATGTAGACGCTATGTGGGCGTACTAAAACAGAAATATATCCTTTAGTTTGGTTTTGTGGCTTTTTAGCGAAGCGAGCATCTCTCTGTACAATCAGTATACTGGTTGGTTGTATATTCAGGATGCCTTATTCAACCACTTTTGGTCATATCGCGTCAATGGGAGAAGGAAGGGAGAGTGGAGCCATGTTCCCGTGGGTAACCCCCTACTCTTTGCGAAGAAGGACATGGGATCTTTATCCTGCAACCACACAGCCATGGCCACAGCGGGGCGCGAACAACCGATCCACGTGCCGTTAGGCTCTTAGGTGGCCAAAGCACTCAAGGCGAGCGCTCTAACCCACTAAACTACCGGGCCGGCCCCACATCAGTATATAAATCAATATTAGCAATTATTGCTTAAGAAGTGAACACACTAACCTTTTCGACGAGCTCCTCGAAGGCGCACTGAACTCCCTCCCTGGTCTTGGCACTGGCTTCAATAAACAGCATGTGATGTTTGCGGGCGAACTTTAACCCCTCTTCTCTCGTTACCTCTCGTTTGTCCTACGATGTAAAACACACATATATATATATATATAATATGCTTAAAAGTACTCAAACAGTATTTTTTTGGAATAATTGATTTCAGACGGTTTCGTAGAAATGGCACGGACGCTTGGTTAATCTGTTTCAGTGTTAACTTTATAAGAAATGTTTATATATATCTGTCCTGAGTCTATGGGGCAAAAAGCGTCAACAATGCCTACAGTTTGATGACGCCACTTTTTCTGCGTGACTACCTGTATCAGTCTGACAGAAAAGGTTTCTAAGAGCATCTTTATGCAATACAGATCTTAAAATATGATTTACACCCAAAACATGTTTTTCAAGTAATATTTGCTGTATGAGCAGCTTTAATGTTCAGTATCTGCAACCAGGTTACATTCTGACTGAGAATACCTCGCTGCCTTATCTAACACAACTCCCTCTATGTGTACTCCATGTGCTGAGATAACGAAGTGAAATTTATTAAATACTACCAAAGGGGGGGGGGGGCGGTTGTAAGGAGTCTCACATGGATCCTTACAATACAAATGACTTGCCTCCCCCCACGCGATATTCTTTGTCGCTTTATGGTGCCTGCGGAAACACCCCATTAATTAATTGTGTCACCTTTCATCCTTCATACAATGAGTCAAACCAATCTGTCAAAGACATCCTTGCAGGTTCTTTGACACTTACTTTCCACTGAGGAGACAAACAAAATTAACAGACGGTACTTACCTTGTCGATTTTGTTCCCAACCAGCATTTTGACAATTTCATGTTTTGTTGCAAATGTTTCGAGTTCACTTAACCAGTTGTCAAGCTTTGCAAAAGACTGTTTACTGCTGACGTCATACACTGCATCAAAGAGAAAGTGTAGAACAAACAATAAATACACGGACATATTCGATCACTAAAAAGTATCGGTACCGGTAGTCCTTAGCCAGGGAACATGTTCAAAGAAGTTTAGAAAGCACTGATTTTACACTGATGAATTTGAATTGAGATCTCTTGACCTTTGAACAAGTAATTAATGAATGGCTGTGAACCACATGATTTGAGCCAAATTTTTTGGACATTGATTACCACTTACCAAGTATGCAGCCTTGAGCTCCTCTGTAATAACTTGGTGTCAACGTTCTAAAACGCTCCTGCCCGGCTGTGTCCTGAAATATGCAATTAATATTTTGTTAAATCAATGCAAACACAGAGCACGAGAATCCTTGGGAGCCTTGCACCACTAACAGCACACAGATTAGCCTTCATATATATGTAGAAAAACAATGCACCTCTGCATTCTAAAGGATCTGGGCCTGAGCACACTCCAAGCCATGAACCAGTAGGCAAGGTCTCCAGCTCTATGCTGTTTAATACTGCTCACATGCTGCGCTTGCGTTCTCCCACCATTTGTGTATCAATTCAACTAGTGTACTTATGTCAAAGTCCGCAAAGTCATGAGTCAGTTCTTTAGGCTACTTTGGATACACTAAGGTTAAACTGGGTCCCAGCAAAGTCAAGCATGTTGAGCAAGTAATCCTGGGTAAGACTGTGGTGTACTTACCCAGATGGCAAGCTTGGCTCTGTTTCCATCAACTTGTAGTGTTTTGACCTTGAAGTCAACACCGATAGTTGCAGACTGCTCAGGGTCAAAGGTATCATCTGTAAACCTTAGCAGCAAACTGCCAAAGATAAAAAGGGAGATGGGATTTATTACAGCACTATCGTCATGAGATGATGTACACACAAGGTCAAGGTTTCCATATAACTGGCCCTATTTCTACTTTTCTCTGTTGAGCAACAGCTCTTACCTTCCTCTGACATGATCTTATCTTCCCTACAATACATATCAGTAATATGACCTTATATAAGCCATTATTTTGCTTAGCTTCATAAAAAAAAATCTTAAATATTACCTGCCATGTCAGAAATGAAATGCTATCTAGATATGACCATTTCAAATCACTGGCCTTGCATGGGAGATCAGGAACAAAGAGCATGAAAAAATAAGTGCTTGTACTATATAAATCATCATGCCTATGCAGTATCTGTTTCTGTCTGGTCCACTTAATCTAAGACAGCAGCTGTGTCAAGATACACCATCAAGTGTCTCTACAAGTAAAAATTAGGCATCCTGCCAATCATTTTGGTCGACTGTTAGCTGCAGAAACTGTGCTCTGAGCATGCATCAAAGAAATACAGATCAGTTAGTTCTTACAGATTCGATAACAAGGATGTACAGAAAACCATTTGCTACCTTAAGACATTGTCGTTGGTGTAAATGCTGAGTTAAACATAATCATGAGTAATCATTAACAATGGTAGGCACATGTGGCAGTGGTTCTGATAGGTATACCAGTGAGTGGGTCTTAGTGTCCCAGATCGCCAATTATGGGACATCCTAAAAGTAATGGACATTAATTTAAATGACATCTTGCACTGTCTGTAGGCTATTTTATTTGAGTTCTTTAAGGACACCCCTTAAATAATTATATTGTTTTGAGATCCTATATCTGTATCTGTATGGTGTAAGGCCCTGATTCTGGACAGAGGAACCCCTCTCACACCCAGCCGTTTGCACCACTAGAGTAACTCCCTGTGAAGATACAGATGGGGGCTAACTTCACTATTATTGGTCTGCGCCATGTCGAGATCCACGCCATGTGGGAATATTCTCATATGGCGCTGCGCCAAATAGGATTTCCCACATGGCGCGGCCATATCGGAATCGTGTGGAATTCAATCTCTCTGCATTTTAATAATAATAATTGGATTTATTCTTACACGGTTCTCGCCCAATAAGATACATTAATTAGAATATAATAGATGGCCCAGCTGGAATATTTCTGATATAGTTCTGGCCTAAATAGAAATTCTGATTTTTGTATGGAACCAAGTTAAATGATTCAGGCCATGTCTGTTTCTGGTGAATTAAAACCCATTTACTTGTTCAGCATTTTTAATAACATTTAGCATCACATTAAATCTTTCCCACCAACCAACGTTTTTGTGGTCTTCAGTATAACAGGGTTGGATGGTCCAAAACAAGCCTTAATTGCCGCTTAATTGTTATTGGCTGCCAAAGAAAAATTAAAAATTAATCAGTAATGATTGGGACTGTAGCAGTATAGAGAGTGGCTAAATATATGCTGCATGTTTCCAGTCTTCCAGGTCAACTGACTGTTGGGTTGGTGGAGACTTTTTAAATGTCCCGGGATCGCGCCGTTGCCGGTTGCGCTGAATGGGAATTCCGAAAATACGCAGCGCCAATTCCGAATCAGCGCAGATTCCAACTTCGCGCGGAACATTATTACTTTATAACAGTTCCATGTAAAATTGTAGTTGTTAGCTAATTTAGCCTGGAGTGCAATCAGCACTACTGGTCACCATATATTTACAATGCGTCCCTTCACAGCTTAATGAGTCATTTCCAATCTTGGTACTATTGTATAAATGACCCAGGATGCATACCTATCAGAATTGCTGATATAGCTGTATAAATATATAAATATGTTACAAATTCATTTTTAGAAGGAGTTTATTTATAATTAATGATATCTATATAAAATAACACAACACAGTAAAGACAGATTGATTAAATATGAAGAGAATTGTTTATTTAAATTTAAATAGTTATTCCACAAATAAAATAAAAACTTTAAATATAAATAAAAAATTCATATCTAATCAATCTGTCTTCACTGTTATTCCCCTCAGTTCTGTTATGCTTCACTCTAAACTATAATGCCGATGGCATGTCACATGTTCATTACTGTGCTTATGGCTGATGTCATCACATTGAGTGACTGACAATTTAAAACATATAAAACAATGGTAAGTCTTAGATCTAAAGCATTGTAGGTATCAAAAGCAACATTGTCAACTGTATCTGGTCCTGTGCCGGATATATAAGGCACAGCCAGCGAATCTAGATTGGAGAGTTTAAATGATAAAGAGAAAAATACAAAGTTAGGCATGTAACTTATTTGACTAATTTGTAATAGTCACGCAAAGGCTGAGCGGAGTGAGCCTGAGCCCTGGCTGGCTGGCTTACCTGGACTTGCCAACTCCGCTTTCCCCAATGATGAGAATTTTCAAAGTGGTCAGAACGTCTGGGTCATCCATTGTATCCTTTGTACGCGGTTCTTATTTGCCAACATACATTAACAGAGAAAATACGGTCAACCACTAAGTCAAATTTGGAAATGACGTTGTCAAATTTCCACTCGCTGTCCAAACTCTGACAGAGAACAACAACACAAGAAAAGGTGACGTCATCAGTCTCGCAATTTCCGTCGTGGTATATTGCAACACGAGTTTTCATTGGACGATATCTCTTTTCCGGTACACTTCACACCAGTGGCGCGCAAATATCAACAGAATCAACAAACCGAACTGACGAAGGGCCCAGTAACTCAGTGATCTGGTGATGTTAATTAAGATTAACTAGAATATTTTGGCGTTAATCTTGTAGATCTACAGCTTGTGACATTCTGAAGACGTAGAAGTCCCATGCGTACTTAGCCTCAAAGTTCAGACGGTACAGTCTTGACACTTATGTTATGTCATAACATAAGTGTCAAGACTGTACCGTCTGAACTTTGACTTATGACTTGTTCTTAAACTTTAACTTAAGCTGGCATAGCCTAGGCTCTATGGGCTGGAGTATGATTAAACCTCGGCGCAAGTGCCCTCAGGCTAGCCCTGGTACATGCCTCTCTTATCACGCCCGTAAACAGAGCAAGGGTGAGAGCCATGCCGCTGACACGGCCGAAAACAAGAAATCGCGGACCGGTGGCTCAAGTTGAAGTTCATAACAGAATAAATATGCAGTGCCTACCCGTCAAGTTGCTCCATTAGATTCCTGAAGCTTTCATGACTTTTGTCGGACAGTCATTTCTTTGGTCGGTAGTGTATTTTCTTGTAATCCGGGAGTTTTGTGTCCTCTATCGCTTTGTTTTAAATGCTCCGCCGCTCGCCGGATGTCAACAAACGCTGCCTGCATGGCAGCAAGTGCTCACGCTAAGTTTGTTTACTTCCGGTATTTCATAGTTTACAATTTTGCACTACCAATACCACCAAAACGGCCACCAACCACTCTGTTTCGCCTATTCTTGCTCCATTTCGTGAAACAGAGTCTCTTTCATGGTTTACCTATGCCAGGCTAATTCCATCTCCAAAACCTAGTTGCTCAGTTTCAGCCACTAGGTTTCGGAGATGGAATTGTTCCATAGCAGCCCTGTAACGGTCTATAGACAGAACGGTCATACTACCAGAGCAGCCGTATGGTCTCCCCACCCTTTAGTGTGGGTGGGTGGGGGTGGGGGGGGGGGGGGGGGAGAGCTTTAATTGGAATCCTTTGATGCCAGAAAGGCATGACTTGTAAATATCTATGAAATATTGCATTGAAAAATCATTGAATTGTCTTTCTCAGGTTGAGTTATTATCAAAGAATACCAATTATTTCATTTTCAGACCTGACCTCAGTGTGAACCTCCCTTCCCTCTACCCCCCACTGCACAGTATGCAACCCAATCAACCCAGGCTGCTAGGTTCACACACTCCTCGTCCCTCCACATCTTCCCCACCCCCATAGACCACCCCACCCACCCACTCTAACCCATACAGCTGTTCTGTCCATACACCCCTATAACATGGCCCACCATCCAGCCATGAAGTACTGATCTCTGCCTGTCATCCGAAAGCAGGTACTGGTGACAAAGAGTTCTGGATTTCACAAAAATGTGATGAAGACGCCACATATGATTGTATGTATTCATATGAGGAGTTAGGTGCAAAGATTGAAGGCCCCAAGAGCTACGCGCGAATTCATCAGCCCACAAAACATCCACCAAAACACACCTTCTGCAATAGGTTTGTTTCGGGAATCCATGGCCCTCTGGTCCACCCTGTTGGCGGTGGGCTATGTTACAGGGCTAGTTCCATAGATCTAACATAGCCTGCTCCAATATGGGTCCAGCCGACAACCCTCCTACCCTGCTCTGCTCACCCTCATATACACCCATGTCAGATGCCCATCTTCTCACATGCACCATGTGACATCCTCACACACACCTGGGGGGGACCTTCCACCCCCTCACACTTACCCAGGACAGACCTCCCCCCACCCTTCCCTCATACACTTGAGATGATAATGGGGACACAATTTTTACCAACCACATGGCGCATGTTTACTCCTCCCATTATACATGTCAACTTGGGATCCTTTGGAAAGGAATGGATACTAATGCCATTTAATTCATCCATTTAGTTAGAGCAACAATGTATCAGTAAAAAAACTGGGGTGAAAACTCATTGTTAACCATCATTTTGAAATGGTGCTTTTAATATAAACATGTGTATTTTTGTGGGGGTTTTATGGAGGAGGGGGTGTGGGGGTGTAGGGGACAAGTAAAAATTGAAAGTATTTGGCCAACAAGACAAGTATATGTTAGGAGTTAGTGTAGAGCCCTGATGAGAAAACGGGCTTAACAGCATTTTTTATTGCATGCAATGTATAGGCACTTATATATTAAGAATATAAATATCTTTCCAATCAAAACAATATTTAAGTTTCTCAAGATAATTATTACTGTATGAGTAACTTAAATCATTATGATTTTTGAAATATTTAATAAAAACGTTACAGATACATTGTCTGATTGTAAATACACATTTGGGTTGATGTCTTATATATGTATCCATGTGAAATGCAAATATTTCTTTCAGTTTCTCAGGGAAACTATAGCTGTATGAGTAATGCAAAAGGAACAAAATCATAACATGATATAAATTATTGCAGTTTAAGGCCTAGTTAGTCCAAGAATTATTTTATTCTTATCTTAATTTTTACCTTTAAGTAAATTGCATTATTTGTACATGTACACCAAACAACTTATTTTCATATTTGATTGATGAAAAGTGTATTGATTTGACAATGTGCCTTTTTATTATGTATTGTTGATTATTTGTATATACCTTGCAGCAATGGCAAAAGAAGATGAGCTTGAGTGCCAGACAGACTTGGAATGTCTGACTACCATGCTCGAGCAAACACGACAACAGGTAAATGGTTGATCATTTGTCAAAAATAATTATCTGTTTAGTGGCACATGGAATTCTGTTGTGCCATACATATGCTTAGATTAATTAATATACCACTATGTCTACATACCTTACATAGAACAACACAATGCAACAATGTAGCTGGGTATTATACATAGCTGTTCAAATGATATAAAGTTACCAAGATAGTAAATTACCTGTTGCACAGTGTTTATGCCAGTAGTTACCATTCATTGCTGAAAAGTAGCATTGATACATTTGCAAACGTAAATCCACCTGCCGTAAAGTGTAATAAATTGTCATTTTATACAATTTGTTTCCAAAAGATATAATTTGTGTGTTCATTTCATTGAAGCAATTTAAATACTGTATATGGAACATATACATTCGCAATTCTGTTATATCGTGTAGTAGTTTGACAGATGGTACAGCATACTTGTTTTGGTGTATATTGATCATCAATATTTTGACTTGTAAATAGATATTTGGAAAGTGGTTAGATGGAGAACTCTGCGGAAGAATGGAGGCTGAAGACCTTGGATTCACAGAAAGAATGAAAAGTCATAAAGGTAATTAAGTGTGCATGATGTTGTAGCCACGTTACAAATTGGTTTTATGCATAATCCAGGATGAAATTTATGGTACAGATTTTACAGGCTTCTGCGTGAAACTTGTTCATGATAACATTGAACTAAACTTTACCAGAAAATACATGATGTACCAGCACTGAAGCAGATTGACACCTTTAATGTTATAATACAAGGTGGGATTTGCATTGCGACCATATTCCACTATATGTATGCAAGGTTTTGCATGGATCACAGAAAACGTAAAGGTAATTCAATTGATACAATACATTTTGAAGGAAATTTGCATTATGGTATCAACTTACCAGTTGGCAATCTACATCTCCAAGCACATCTCATGGCCTGGTTTACCAAATATGTGCATAAAGGTGGTCTAAAACATCCTGTCAGCCGTGCATTTATTCACCGGTTCGACCAGTATAACAGGGCAATGCTTAACAACCTGACGTATACCTGATGTACCTACCTGTACTTTCCCTTCCAGCTAATCTTGAAGCTGCTGAGCTGGAACTAAAACATATTCGGGAAAGAATGAACCTTTGTGAAAAAGGTGAATATATATCAATTGTTCAAATATATCAATAACATTGTAATTGGACAGTGCTGATGTTAAACGAGTTTTTTGTTTGTCTGCAGGATTCCATCATGGAGTTTAGGTAGAAAGTATTTTACATACCATAAATGTATCATATATTCCCGCTTATAATTCGTGTATTTTGTATTCCAAATAATCCAAGTAGCAATATATTCCAGTGATACTTTCCTTTAATGCTGAAAATTCTGGTATTTTTCATGTATTTCCTTGATATCTCTATGTATGACTTAACGTCTTGGGGCTCTTCTCTGTTGAAGTTGCTGAAGACAAGGGTAAAGAGATAAAGAACCTGAAGAGAAAGGTTGAAGAGGTCCAAGCGGAAACCGATAAGATTCTCTTGGAACGAGAACGACTGGCGAAAGTGTTGAAAGAATCAGAACAGAACAATAAGAGAACAAAAGAATGTAAGTTGTTCTTATCAGTGGTGCATCACCATACTAACTTAGGAAAGATATCGCGAAGCGCAACTAGAAAACCGTCTGTTATCGTCGGTCGGGACACTATCGCTAATTCACCGGGTCTCCCGGTGAATTAGAGGGTGAGTGGGCATGAGGAGGATATGTTAAATATATGGGTTACCGGTAGTTGGGGTCTTGCCCCGTAAGATGGCCCCACTGTCGTTGACCAATTGACGGGAGCTTAGAGATTAAAAGCGCACTTAACCGCAGATGAATAGGTCCTGGGTTCGAATCCCCGACCCGGGCACCAAATCTGGGGCATTTTTCATCCATGCATGTTTCTTCGCCCCGGGAGGTTCTTTGGCCCAGTTTAGGAAAACACCAATTTATTTCATTTCCCATTGCATCAGTGGTATGTATATGAGATGGCCAGATGGAGTTAAGTAATATTCCTTGTTTCAGCGATCGAATCCCAGAGTAAGGCGACCGAAGAGGTGACCAAGGAGCTAGAGAAGGCTGCAGGGTACTTCTCCGAGAGGATGGGGATGAAAATTAATAAAGTCTCAGGTTAGCAGTGACCAATGTATATACATTGGTGGGCGATATTCAGGCGACACGTGTTTGCAAGGCCAAATTGGTGGAGGTAACAAATAAAAACAGAGTTGTTATATTGGCAGACCGTATATTAAAGGTTATCAACGCTGTGAGAGATATCTTATTTAATATCTACAAACTCAGTTGCGGGCGATACTGTTCTTTCTTTCTTGGATTGTTATTTCATGTAAATATCTACGTGCGATAGTGTTATTTAATGTACAATTTCTCTGCTTAAAACCTTACCATTTGTTTTGTTTGTTTTACAGGAGAAAGAGTCCAGATAATATTTACGTCTATCGATGACAAGGATCCTCAGCAACCGTTTTGTTTCTGCGTCAAGATTACTAAAGAACGATCGTACACGGGTAGGTGATAACGTGAACCCGGCCTCACCTCCACCCCTATGGTGGGTGTGATCTCTATGGCAACGTGGGCCTGGCCTCACGTCCACCCCTATGGTGGGTGTGATCTCTATGGCAACGTGCACCCGGCCTCACCTCCACCCCTATGGTGGGTGTGATCTCTATGGCAACGTGGGCCTGACCTCACGTCCACCCCTATGGTGGATGTGATCTCTATGGCAACGTGCACCCGGCCTCACCTCCACCCCTATGGTGGGTGTGATCTCTATGGTAACGTGCACCCGGCGTCACGTCCACCCCTATGGTGGGTGTGATCTCTATGACAACGTGGACCCGGCCTTACGTCCACCCCTATGGTGGGTGTGATCGCTATGGTAACGTGGACCCGGCCTCATGTCCACCCCTATGGTGGGTGTGATCTCTATGGCAACGTGGCCCCGGCCTCACGTCCACCCCTATGGTGGGTGTGCTCTCAGTGTCACTTCATTATCTCCCAAGATTGAGTCCCCACAATCACTCTATTGCTCTCAGTGTCACTTCACATTATTTCCCATGGTTGAGTCCCCACAATCACTCCATTGTTCTCAGTGTCACTTCATTATCTCCCATGGTTGAGTCCCCACAATCACTCCATTGCTCTCAGTGTCACTTCATTATCTCCCAAAGTTTCCATCCCATCTTCGACTCATGAAAGATCTTTCTCATATAATGTTTTTTCCTTCATTTTTGTGATCTCTAAGTTTACAACACTGTTGTTTATCAGTACTTGTTTGTGTGTTCACGTATTGGCGGCTGTGTAGCATAGGCGTATGCAGGACTCCCAGGAAGGGAGGTCTAATTATGTTTAAAAACAATGAGGATGGGGGGGTGGGGGTGGGGGCACTATTTATAAACCGCCAAAGGTATTCCTCCACTAAGGAGGGGGGGGGGTACAAAAAATTGAATGAATCAAAAGGATGGATCCTACGTCCTGGGCCACCACCACCCTCTTCTTAATCCACCAGCAGGTTGTACGGCTGTCTGTTAATCGGTTCTTACGTCTAACAAACTTATACCTGTACATTTCTTTCCAGTTACAGACTGTGAGCCTCTCGTGAAGGACTTGGACGAACTTTCCCAGAAACTCAACAAAACGAACGATTTCCGTTCCTTTGTTATCACAATGAGGCAGCGATTTAAGACAATGGTATGACGTCACAATCGTCCCCATCTGCTCACTGTGGCATTGCGATTTAAAAAAAAAATTACGTAATATTTTGATATTTAACTCAGGCTCCTTTTCGAAGTCTGCAGTCTTGCTACCATTGTTCTTGTGCATAACATTTTTGGACATGTAGCAGTAGTAATCAAATATTCGCCTAACATAACACATCGTTCTGCTCTACCATGTTTTATTCTTGTCCCATATGCGACTTAAAAAGTTCTGCAACGGCATACTTCTCTGTTAAGGGCGTCGTTATTAAATTGTATGTTTATCATGTCCCGACAAACCGAAATTAAAGGGTACATAAGCTATCTAGTCCACTCCACAGGTTGCGGTGCAGTAGGTGAAAGACAGTGCCAGAGTTGTACGACGTCGGTAAAAAATACTCAGTAATGGTTACTTTCTTCTTCATTTGTGGGGGGGGGGGGGCGTCGACCGAGCCATTTTTTGATGACCAGGGACAGAAGAAACATCCAATTTAATTAAACGCCCTACCATGTTCATGTACAGCGTTATGGATAGATCATAGATTTTAGAGTTTTTAGCTGTATTACTATACCATGTCGAGTATAGAAGTACAATGTATATACTTTGTATTGTAGAATTAATAAAGCGTCGTACTATCCAGGTCAAAGGAGCCTCGAACGCCACGTTACCACACAAGGGCTGTAGCCGTGCACTCGCTTCTGTCTGCATCCTAACGCTGTGTGCCGGTAACAGCGTATAAATGACTCGGAAGGAATAGAGGTGGGGTGGGGGGGACCTGTGGGACCTGTATGGTCTGGTCAAGTGAAATGAAATGAATGTGTTTTTGGACGCTGTTGTGCACAAAAGGGCTAAATTGGGCCAAGGAACGTACTAACCACTAAATCTTGATCTAATGACGCGTTTGGCTGAAATTGTCGAGGAAGCTGCAGTTTGGGGGTTCGCTCCCCACTGCGCGAATGTCTGCATAACAGAGAACCACTGTTTTGTTCCGAAAATAGTAGGGACTCCTCGATGATTAGATTTTTGTTTCTTTAGCCTTACATGCCGACTATTCTTGGCACTGTCAAACAAAATCCCGTTTCAAATTATTGTTTACCTTACACTAGAAGACTAATCTACATAAGGTCCGTCTACTCCGCCGATTAGGATGATTGCACTTGACACACAACAAAATCTGACAATGGGCTTAAAAATGGTTATTATTGTGAATGTCGCAGTTTACAAACCAAATTACATTGATCAGTGAACATCGAATCTATAACAGTCTGATTATAATCGACAATAGCAAATAAAGTTAAGAAGGGTTAGCTATAATTTCTATGAAAAACATTTACACAACTGTCAATGATTATCACAATCAAATAGAATGTAGAAAGACAACACGTGATAGGTGATCTTTAATAAATTTAAGCAAACTTTACTTTCAGACAATTCGTGAGGGCACACACCTTGAGAGATCAAGAGATTTACAGCATCATGAATAATCAAATAAATCTTTTGTAAGGAAAGTAGAATCACAATTATAACCTGAGTATTCATGGCAATGTAAAATATAATCCTGTTTCAGATTAGTGTTTACATTGCCTTTTATACTAGAAAACTAAGCTACATAAATGGAAACTAGGAAAACCCATTGAAACATGCGCATTATTAGGGACTTTAATTAGTTTAGTTAATTACATTCCTTACGCGACAGATAGAAATCAGTGCACATTTAGCATGTCAATTGCATAAAATTAAAGAAATACACCGTAACACAAGCTTTTCAATTAATGATTTTTTTACATTAAAGGCTAAATATGGAAGCTATGGCGACCTTGATATATATGTGTACTGAAGGTCATATGAAGAGTACATATTGGAAAACTTTCGATACTTTGGTAGAGAAACCACAATTTAAATTCAAACCTCCCGGGACTGGTATTTGCATAAAGAAAGATCAACTGAAATATAGTTTCTAGGTCTTAGTTTCAGCCGAAGAATACTCTACTACGACAACCAAAACGGATAAAACCATCAATAACCACGTGGCTGGCAAGCTATATTCATACGCTAAAACAGCTCATCTGGCGTCCTGGCCCGCCGGAGGGCGCTCTCGACTCCCGAGTGATATGACACATTAAGAAATTACAAGGAATCACACAACATTAACAGGAATACGAGTATTATTTGTACAAAGAAAAATGATTCAATAAGAAGCCATGATCAAAAGATACAGCCCAATCCTGGAAATGTGAATGTCAAGGTCGTGTGCGGGTCAAGGTCAAAGCCACCACGTGGACGGTTGGGGCTTCTGACCGCGAAGGCTACATAGATTCAGGCAATAAAGGATCATTGGTCGCGAGTGCAATGGACGAATGCAACATGTATATTTACATACTGCGATGTTAAATGATGGCATGTCGTGTCAAATGAATTCTGTTAACAATATAATCATTTTCACAGCGAAAAATCTAAAATAGCCTTTCTGAACAAGGGGAATAATAGAACAAATTCCAAAATGAAAGTTGTTGCTACCTCCAAAATAGTCTTTTTTTCTCTAATAAGATGGCAGTCCCAAATAAACACACGACATAGTTAGAATGTTGATGCTTATAATATAACTACACTACAGCGCAACTGAACTCTTCCCAATAGCGTCAGAGCCATAGGATAGTTCACAATATAATTAGAGATCTACCAGTTAATCCATCAGAGCTAGGATACATACACCTCTGGAATAGTCTATATATTTCTCTATTCTAGCAGCGCGATTCTGGAATAGCAACAACCATCGATTCTTGCTGTCGATACGAACACTAACATGTGATTAAATACCAATGGAGCGAGTGAAACAAACGTAATCACGCCTAAACGACAGACTCGTACTACCCATTCAATCAAGTTAATTAACAATGTAACTTTTGTACACAAAACAAAAACAACAGCGGATAACAGGACATGTTTTCGATATATGTGTTTGTTATTTTGACATTCGCATACGCGCGAAATACACCAAGATGTGTACAGAAACCCTATGTTTGCCATTTGTCATGGATGCAGTCGTTATCCAATAAAATTCGTTGCGAATCATTGTTTTAGCATAGTTCACGGCATATTCACACCTAGCATTTGTCAGCAATAATGGCTCTCGTGGGTGCTACCACGGGTGGTGGATTGCCACTTGCCCATCAGACTTTTGCCAATACACTACGTTTCAGCTGAACACATGAAACAAATACTACAGCAGAGAAACACTGGAAAAGCGACTAACCACGACTAAATGTTTCCGTCCCGCACAACATCGGGTTTTGTACAGGTTTTAAGCTACTTCATATTGATATACCGAGCCACAGCAGTAAACTAACGTCATAACTACATTGCCGCCTTCAGAATAGAGCTGGATGCTAAGGCTGGGTCAGTGATCCTCAGGTCGTCCGTCTCGTTCAAAGCACTTTGTTAGGATGTCGCTAGTGCCGAAAATGAACCGAATACTTGTGTTTTACCCAAAAAACTTACGTTAAGGACATCTATATTACTATATACGAAGCGCCTGATGCCTTTAAAGTGTTGACCGTATACTGTTGATGTAAGGAATAGAGGGTGATCGGTATTTGCATTTCGGTGCCGAATGCCGTAGAAATGCCACGTGGATGGGTTATCTGAATACGGAATTCGGCAATGAAATGATACGAAGCGACCATCCCCCATGCCGATTTCTTTTTTAATAATATCTTTTACGGCATGAAAACCAAAGCGTCAACGTTGAGAAGATCACGGAGGCACACAAGGCTGTAGAATAAAGTAAGTGAATAAATGTAGTAAAAAGGCTTAACGAATTCGTCTTAGTCTTCACGGTATGTTCCTTTTTTGTCCCACCCAGATAGCGTAAACTTCATGTAACCTTAACTGTGGTCACGCAACTGATACAGGGCTGTAACCGCCATTTGCTTTATTCAGACATACTGTATAGTAGAATAAACCTTCACAATAATGACTGTCATCCTCAAATAGAAACTCTCTTGTAGCCGGTGGCCATTTTGGCTGTTGTATTCCCATATGTTGAGGTTCACGCTATGGGTATAGTGATCATGACCCAGAAATAAACTTGCAACATTAAAGCCGCTAGCGGGAAATGCTAACATGCTTGGGAGGTTTCTTCAGTTCTTAGGGAATGTGAAAAAGCAATTTTCGAGATGCTTACAGCAAGGTAATCATATCCGGTTGCTACATTACGGCGGAACTAAGCTACCCATTTATATATATAATACCATATACACAAAATCTTTGCAATAAGATCGTACAAATGGATAAATACGTCAGTTCCGTTATAAATTAAATCCATTAAAAAGTCAAAAATGTCAATACTTCCTGCACTTCTGTATGTAGGAAGCACGCTATCGCCAGTCAAGTTTTTTTCATGGAAAACCTAAATTACAAAGTGCAACTTAATCGTACAAAATAGATTATGTACTGAAACTAACAAACAAGGTAAACTGTATAGGCCTACCAAGGTAAGAACCACGGAATGGGTTGCCATGTATTTAGTGAGTTAAATAAAACAATGTGTGCCTTTAGCCAAGTGTAGGAAATCCAAGCCATATCAACATCCGCCGGATTTACTGTGTGAATTCCGTATTTTCTTTCAAAAAAAACTTTGCTATGTTTTCTAGTTATCAGGTTCATTGTTTACAGTGTGCTACTAATAACCTTATCTAGGACTGATCATTTATCCACTCATTAATCTTATTCGATAGACACGTAATTCCGGCATACAACTGTGTTCTTGTAAGCGGATATTTGTATATATCTAGACATATATACACATCGGTTCCTGGTCCCACGAAGCAAGAGGCGCACACACTTTGGTCCCAAACTAGTGAAAGCCATACGCAGTCAGACTCCTGATAACATACCGTCACCCCTCTTTTGTGAGGCGAGGAGTGGGGCAGAGGACGAAAACATACGTTCACCTATCTTTCGGCAGAGCAGGAGTGGGAGAGAGGACGCTAACATACCTTCACCCCTCTTCCGTTAGGGGAGGAGGAGTGGGAAAGAGGGCGGGGCAGGGGGGGGGGGGGTCATATGTACAGTGCTCCGTTTGTGCTTCACTATTTGGTCGCTGCATGCATCAGAAACACGTGGCATGGCTATAGCTCAGTTGACATGGCAACAATGGTTATAATGTGCTCCTGTCATACACGAAGCTGTATGTAAACAGAACAGCATTACAACGGATTTAAGCGTAAACCGGCCAGTGACCTTTGCGTATTTTTTTGCTTTTTTTTGGTTTTTGTCTCTTGCGTCTATATTCCCCAATGGCGAAAATGTCGCGTAGATAATACAGAAGATCCGCTGCTGTGTCGTACAGGCCGGAGCACCAATCGCAATATGGCTGAAGGTACCCCCTCAATACGCCTTCTTGGCTTCCACGCCGTTCGACACGTTGTTATTGGAGACTGTCTCGTGACCGTGACCTTGCTTCCGGCTCCTGAGATGTCCGTTGTCACCGTTGACCTTGACATCATTATCGGCCGCATCGTCGGTTTCCTCTTCCGAGGATGGTTCGATTTCAGTGTCACTGCGCTCATCCCGGTCCACCTATCGTCATGACAACCACCATTAGTATCTCAGCCGTAACCATAATTACAAAGCCACACACGCCGCGGCAGAATGTTATTAAGTCGGGTATTGAAACCCCAAAATAAGTTCAACAAACAGAATCATATTTTTCGAGGCCAAATTACGTTAGGTATACTGACAAGCAGTTAACACTGACGAATCATAAAAATCATTTCATTCTCCAAACATACATAAATTGCATTGTCATAGACGATACTTATAAGTTTAACACAAATTGACTTACAAGTCATATATAAAACAAAACAATCATAAATAAATCATTAAAGTATGATACAAAGTTGATGATAAACTTATAAATCATTATACCATTTATACAGTAAAATTCTTTAAAACTATGAATATATATTTAATACAAACATGTAAAATGTAACATGCAATTTGTAGTGTGTTAATCATGTGATTATATCGATCACTTGTCGCAACCCGTGCACATGCAAACAACTACGAATTTGGCGTCTACGAATCTAATGGCAGTAAGCCAGACTTTATAGGGAAGTACCCGGGCGAGTGTTGGGTAATAACCTGCAAGCCACCCCGCTACCACGGCGAAATCGTTCCTTGGGTTCGCGTTTTAACGTCAAAACGTTACGGGATATGGCTCCAAAAGGGAAGGCCATTTTGTCATGCCATTCACATCGTCGTTTCAGGTATCTTCAAAACTTATAAAGCCAGCAATTTGAAGGAGGTTTAGTGGTGAACTAACTATACACGGGATAGGAGGGGGGGGGGGGGCTTAAATAGAGAACGCCACATCTGGATAGCACAATATATAGCAGGCCACGCTACAGAAAAGCAACAACAACAATACATAAACCTTCGCAATAGCGAGCAAAACCAGCCATTACGACTACAGCAATGCCAAGTGGGCAGGTGAAAGTACGGGGAAAATGGAATATTTACATGTATTATCTTTTCCAAGGCCTAAAGCTACCACGACCCATGCATCACCGTAAGGTTATTTTGACTGTTAGATATCGCGAACGATATAAGAGTAACAACCCTGTGGTTACATGTTCACTACAAAATAGTTAATGCCTACGTTGATTTATCCTACATTATGTTCATACGATTTGGTGATCAGAATTTAATTACTAAACTTTTAACGTTAAGTACATTTGAACATTTAATGTCTTTTTTTCTAATATCAGTTCATGATATCTCATCCTGTCGCATAGTTCACCGATGACACTACCATGCGTGTAGTAGTTTTAAAGTAACATATATATTATACTTAAGGTGAACATGTCACAATTCAAGCCAGAGCCGTCGAGGTGTCGCCAGCTAGACTGCACGCATAATGTTGCAAAGAGAGCACCATGACCTGCGAGATGACGTCATGAGTATGACAACCGCGACTGCAGAAAGGAGCTTTCTCGAGGTCCTTTCTATTCCACCAATAGTGCCAAAGCCATATAATTACAAGCACCACACAGCTCAAACTCATGCCATCTATATATCATTGAAAGGAACTCGCTGGCCACTACATCTAATTCTAAACTTCCCACCACGCAAGTATTATGTGAATACAGTTGCTGCCGAGTCCATCGCAGTTAGACAGTCAAGGTACATGCAGTAGCCCAATTAAAGCAATTACAATCATTACTAGGTGAAATAAAGCCTAAAGAATTCAGTCTAAGAAATTCAAGTAGCTCTGTTTGATAATGCGCAGCACCAAATATATATTTAGCATTGAATAATTATTTGGCAGTTAAATTGTTAAAATATGAAAGCAATCGAGTGGAGAGCCATAAATAGACCATGGCCTTCACATATCATAGGTTAGTAGTTCAGAATAGATCAAAGTGAGCTTGGTATGTATGACCGCCGAGGATAAGCTAAGGGGAGTTGAATATCTGTCTCCCATCTAGCTCAGACTTTGGCCTTACAATCGCCATGGTGACATCGAAAGCCCCACACTATTTGTTTTGTGAACGCTTTGGATGATTACGATTGCCACTATTGGTCAAATACTCAATTACCCTCCACTACAATAGCCTTGTGAGGTGATACTTTAATTCACTCATGCGAAGGGGGACATGGCTATGGGCCGATACGTCTTACTCAATATCGAAACCATTACCGGTACCAATCCATTCCCATTTCCCAAGTGATGACAGCCGCACGATGAGAGTTACAACGAGACACATAGACCGTCCGTGGCTTCAGCCACACAACCAGAGCCACATGCTCCACGTATGACGCCGCAGTGACACCACGTGATGTTGCCATAGCGACACGATAGGAGCTACACTGGGAGAGAATACGTTCTACAAAGTGAAAGGGCACGTGTATGTCACCATGGTAACGTCATAGGCGTACGGCGCCATGGATACAACGACACGTTCCGTTTTGTTAACGCGGCACGACCCGATTGCGTTGCCACAGGAACGCAAAACGTTTATGTTGCGCCATGGAAACAATGACAAATCCCATTGTTATAACGGCATAACACGATTACGTTGCCACAACAATGCTACATGCGTATGATGTTTCCATAGCAACATAACAAGTATGAAGTTGCCATGGCGACCAGGCACGTTACGTTGTCAAGGAGGGTACGTTACAGCAACATGGACATGGCACAGGACAGGGGGTCCGTGGACGGGCCGCTTTCCGAACGTTCTACCAGCCAATGTCGCCCATAAATACCAAGCTGACTTTCTTAAACAAACGATCTCAAACAGAAACAGAAACAAGGCGAAAACAAGGTTTAGTATATAGACGTCGGTCAGTGGAGGCCAGCCGCCTTGTACAACAGCGTGACACCAACCAGCGCAGCAGCAACGATAGAGAGAGGGAGAACATCGGCGGTGTGTGTGTGGGGGGGGGGGGGGGGGGGAGGACATGGGAACAGACTGGAGGGAGGCAGCAATCAAACGCCGTGAGTGGTTAGTCATGCTAGTAGTGATGCAGAAACAGGGGGTCACCTGTCCATTGATGATATACGCTTGAACCATGCGCAGAATCATGCCAAACCAGATGATGTGTAAGACTTGGAGGACGATGAGCAAGCCATTGAGGAAGAACATGACCGTCGTCAGGCCTAAGATCTCGTGCAATTCGAACGTGGCGCTTCGTATTATCCTGGCGTTTCAAAGGGCGCGCGTGCAGGGCAGCAACATGGGTAGATAATAATAAATCATTAAGCAGGTTAAGTGGAGTAATTAGTGAAAAACAAAAACGGTTACAGCACAGGATCGTTTGGTTAGAGGAAATGGAGAAAGGTAAGAAGGGGTAATGATAGCAAAGCCCGCATAACGGCAAGGGAAGAGATGAAATTTCGAGTGACAGACATGGAGAGAATGAGTACACATTTTAGTTTATGTTGTTTACAATAAACGAGTAATATGTTTAATGGACGGCGAGAAGAGAAAGGAGCGTTTTGGGGGTTATTTAAGGTAAAAACCACGACAATAATATTTCGAAAAATATATATTGTCAAGGAAACGGGTGACAAGTTTGAAGGGGAGGTTTGAAGATTTTGGTGAGTTTTTATCGGAAGGTTGGATAACGGAGTTTATACGACCGTTAATGGAATGATTGCGGGAGGGGGAGGCGGGTGAATTGGGGAGAAGGGGAAAAAAGAGAAAGAGAGTGTGATTATATAATCCCCGCCCTATACAATCTTACATAATGCATCCTATAATGCCGCCATAAAACAGGGGGCTGGAAGGGACAAATGGGGACACGCGAAATCGAATTCCGACACGGAACATTTCCAAATTCCGACACGGAACATTTCAAAATTCCGACACGGAACATTTCAAAATTCCGACACGGAACATTTCAAAATTCCGACACGGAACATTTCAAAATTCCGACACGGAACATTTCAAAATTCCGACACGGAACATTTCAAAATTCCGGCACGGAACATTTCAAAATTCCGACACGGAACATTTTTAAATTCCGACACGGAACATTTCAAAATTTCGACACGGAACATTTCAAAATTCCGGCACGGAACATTTCAAAATTCCGACACGGAACATTTTAAAATTCCAACAAGGAACATTTTAAAATTCCGAGACGGAACATTTCAAAATTCCGATGCGCAACATTTAAAAAATTTCTATACGTAACATTTTAAAATTCCGACACGGAACATTTCAAAATTCGACAACGATACCGTTTTAAAGTCGTTTCTCGAAAATTCCAGAGACACCGTTATTCGAAAATCGACAGTGGATACGGGCGAATTTGAAAAATAGAACCTTCCAGACCCCTATAAACTAAAGGTATCCGCAGAAGCACAGAAATAAAGCAGGCTTCTTCAAAAGACACTCAACAAAATAAACTTTACACAAGACAAGACCACAGGTGCCAATGATTCTTACGAAGACGCCTTTTCCTTCAATATCAATAAATGCCAGTTCGTGCTAAATTTAATTATACTACAGCGTAGTTCGTGTCTGCCAAAGCAGAATTGACGCTTAACGGGGTTAAACATTGGGCGACATCAATACGTTCGCAAGAAGAACCTGGTGGCTGTATATATCTAAACATTTTGGTGAAAGCTTTCACAGAATCCGTGGCAACCATGTCCTCGATACACTATGTGGGGCCATATGTAAATCACAAACAATATGTCCTTCCAATCCCTCTCAAAAACCTGCACAAATATCTACATAATAAACGCATGATAACTAGGAAGCAATTTGGCTTAAATACTGCATACAATTCTGCGTGCTAACCGCTAAGCAGATTTCTAGTTTCCTCACAGTGCCATCTTACTTCCTAGCGGGCAATAACTGGACAGTGAAATGAAGTTTGGGAGTCAGGATCAAGATGTAATCATAAAATTAATACTAATAGACAGACTGGCCCAAATTTTGCTGCATAGAAACTGAACTAAGTTGAGCAACATGCCACATAGGTCTTAGTTGAAATAACTACCAGCTTGGAAATGTTAGTTTAGGGACCAACCAAACTTCACAACTGCACCAGTTACCATGCCAACAGAACAAACAATACAACCAATGAAATAAAGTCGTTGTAAAACACGATGTGGCATGGTCATCCGTTGACACGCCGGCGCCCAAGGTCCCCCAAACAACAACTGTATATTGGTAGAAGTTGCGTGTAGAAGTAAAAAATAACTGGGAGGATGATTCGCCTTCACTAAGAGCAGCTCTAGAGCACCTACTAAAAGGGTACAAAATTTTCATATGAGT
Source organism: Arenicola marina (assembly GCA_964019135.1). Lineage (NCBI taxonomy): Eukaryota > Metazoa > Annelida > Polychaeta > Arenicolidae > Arenicola > Arenicola marina. Next base: position 11,678,629 of record OZ025259.1, on the reverse strand, counting down.
GGCATGCTAATCAGTTGGAAGAGAATTGAGCCTGCATGTATGTCGGCAGTCTACAGATTGTAGGTACCAGCGATTGCCTTAAGTCGCGCCCACTCATCTCTCAAGCCTTAAATACTGTCTGTCGACTATGTCACAAATGGTATGACCGGTCCAATAGGGAGAAGGTTAAGGAAAGCTTTCGCTGGATACTAACACCCCCACCGCCTAACACTACTGTAGTCCCCGGGATGAATTCAGCAACAGGATTCTAATGTCATACACCTTATTTGAAAATATTTAAAATTTCGGCACAATCTTTGACTATTTTGTTGCTGGCTGATTTCCTTCAGCCTGCTGCTCGAGTCCTCTGTTCGAAGCTATATTCTACGTTCTTCATCGCTAAGTCACGAATCCCGCAAACTAGATTTATGAAATAATAACCCATTGAAGCTACCAATAGCAAATCCTCGAAATAAGCAATTCACATATTACTATATTATTGATCTATTGAAAAAAAGAGCAAGTACTGTACTTGAGAGCATGGCATTGAGCGAAATATAATGGATTACAACCTTTTTTAGATGCATGCCATATCATCTTCTACAGTTTAGTCATGCTAATCTTGTGGTTAATTCTGAACTATCACAGAGTCAGAAAATAGTGAACCTTGCGCAGGTAGTTACATTATCAAAGAATGTCGACTCGAAAGAAAAACGTGCTTTTCCAGGCCGTTCGAAATAGTTTTCTTCCCTTATTTGGACATTGAAATATTACTTCTGCTCAGTTTGCCGCATTATGTGTTACTGCCATGTGCGTATTTATATATATAACCTAAGTATTAAAGAGTCATAATACACATCTCAGCAGCATGCCAGGAAATATACCAGTTGACTCCACCCATTAAAATGTACATCAGAGACCAAGAGAAAACTTCTCCATGTTTTGGTGTAATTCTATCATTTACAACTTAACTGATTTGCAAGATTATGAGCAAAGGAATTAACCGTATACAATGAATATTCGTGTTCAGTCATGCCCGTACGGTGTGCATCTATCCAATGTTATCAAAATTAGCGTTTCCAATAGCTACTATGATAAATGTAACTGTTCTTTTCTCTTCGGCCCCGCAGTAGTAGTTTAGAAAAAATACGAGCTGGAGGTTATGTTGTAACGAGACAGCTGGTAACGTTTGATGCGACGAGATCATGTCCTTGTTTTAGTTGACAAGGAAACTCCAACAAGTTGTCCAAAGACCCCGACTTGACTGTCGGGTGTCTGCTAGCTCTATGTCACGGACCACGGGTGGATATTTCTCAATATCTACTCCATTGCATTTACTTCATATGCAACGTTATATAAGGTATTAGCAAATGCTAAGTGAAACGGCATATTTTAATATCTGCACGATAGACATCTGTATTAGGGCCATTTCGCTTTGTTTGGGCTAGGCCTTTAATCTTCTTACCATAGAACACAATTACATAGAAATAACAATACACACAGTGCCAACACCATCGATAAAAATCTAATTTCAGTACTTGTGTATATGATACCATTCGCGCTTTAAATATTAAGGAAAGGCCAGGCATGTATGGGAAGAAGTTCTCCAACGCGTCAACACTACTTGCACAGCAATCATGCGCGGTGATTTAAACACCAATATATCATTCGGCCTTGTACGCATCCTTTATGTTTACATACGCATGCTTTCACTAAGTCGTCGTAGATATGCTCTTAGTTAAAACTTTGAACAAGATTGACGCCAATCACAAAGTTACTGGCGGTAATTCAAGATGGCCTCCATACATGAATGTCACTCCGGCACAATTTTAGATCAATACTTCCACAGCACACGGCAATACGCTGGTCAGATAAATGATTAGATTGACATAGTCACAACGGGTGCACCGAAATAAGAAAAACATAATACAGGGGACACACACGCACACATATATACATATATTACTACTGATTGGACAAGAAGCAGTGCGAGACAACAAGTGTATATGTACATATGCATGGCACGCGGAAACTTTCACCGGTAGAGATGTGGGGCACACATTTCTTGCGACATACATGGCCCGCGAAAAATACTAAACATACGTCTCGCGTGAACCAATATATACGTGTGTTTTTTTTGATTATTTCTTTTTTTTTTTTTTTTTTTACAAATCAATTTAAAAAATAAAAATGAAAGTTTCCCCGCCGCGACTGCTTGTAGTGGTTTACTGAACGAGAACGTCACCTGTCCGTGTATTATAAAGGTACGGGCCACGCGCAGGATCATACAGAACCAGACTAAGTGCAAGGCCTGCAGGACCACCAGCAGTCCGGTGAAGACAAAGTAGCCCGGGAACATTCCAATAATAGGAGGGCTCTCAAAGATGGCGGAATTTAACACCCTGCCAAGGACAAACAGACAGATAAGGAGTATACAAAAAATCACTAAGACACATGTAAAGCGGTTGTAAATAAATACGGTAGTGAGCTAGGACTCACTTTGTGACCAGCCAATCACAAGGCAAGCGAGAACCCCAACAGAGCGATAATAACTCTCTCCCGCTGTGATAACCGTTGTCCTTCTGATAAAATGATGAAAAGTACACAGCCTACATTTTATATCTTCTCACGGACATCCACTCCCTATCGGTAGATTATTGAGGACCAGGAGGAAGGGGGAGTAATAACTCTTACCGTTATTAGTTTAAATCACTTCCACACAAAAGATCCCAAATAGCTGGTATCAAAGTAAATAGTTCTGCAGACTTTACATGCATAAATAATTGAAAATAAACAGTCGTTAACAAAATACGGGGATTCCAAATGTAGCGAAGTACTTTTATGCCATGAGATAAACACGGCTAATTGCAGAGCAACGTCCAGACTAACGATGGGCCAAAGACGGCGTGACTTACACTAGTGAGGTAAGAAAACGATGGAGCCGTGCGGTGGAGCAACTTAATCAAGCCGAAATCGATCCGCTAACGAACTTGACACATGTCAGTAAATAAAGTTGCCTGCCAATCTGTTATTTGTTAATGGTCGACAAAGCATTCCAATTCTGAAGGAGGGTGGGGGGGGGGGTGCCACTATACTGTTAACAAATTTGAAATCTATTAGATCACAGCTGTCTTAAGTAAAATGATTCGGTGGAAGATCACGACTGACGAATCAGCCTTTCATATACATTCCAGGTGGGTTGGGTTTCTTATTAGCATTTGCCTCATTATAATATTGTTTTGCACATTTGTGTCTTGGGGCCAGTGCATGTCGATAAGAACTACAATACAAAGGTTGTCTCCCACAGAATAACAAAAGCTGAGATCCATGCTGATTAATGGCACCATTGGACATGCAGACGCACCAGGAAGAAGAGAGATCCACAGTTAATGTCACCATGATATACAACACACATAAAACCATCTCTACAAAATCGAAGAAAAGGTCACGTACGAGAAATATTAGGGGTAGATAAACGACATCGCCTGGTCGATCACACATTTGTCTATAACACTCCCTTTTTTTTAATAATATAATATATATAGATCATCTCAAAATTGAGCTCGATCAGAGGTTTCGGGTTCGTTACAGGAATGATACTGACCGATACATCTCGCTCCAAACCGAGGTCGTTCATACGAGAACGTGCCATAAAAAGTATGGAAGAAATATGAGAGGTAGACAGGATAAGTCACGGAGAAAGGACGATTTCTCCATAGAATCGTAAAACCTGAATTTCAGAGGCGCGACTACCCGCGGATTGTCAGATCAACGAATCTACCGTTATCGAGTCCTTTCTCCGGCTTAAGCGGCATGCATCCTCCTCCGATCATAAAATGTACCGGAGGGCTGCCTTCAAATCCCGTTAAGACGCACAGCGCGATATTATAAACTAATTAAAGGGTATTGTAAGATGACATGGGAATCAAGTTATAATACATGTTTCATGCAAAGCTGTGATTATAAGTCTGCCTCATTCATATGAACACAGAAACACGTCCCTAGTTCCCTTTTGGCCCTCACTTATTCACATTGGGAGAAGTCTGATGGCGTACAATGGTTTTCATGTGGTGCCTTTATGCAATAAATTATCGCGTTAATCGGAAGGGTCGACGTAGAAAGAACACGATATTTTACGGCGTATTTTTGTACGGCGAAAATAGGCATATACGCATTCGTCTTTTATCAAAGCCATGTTACTCGTCAGAGCGGAAGCTGTGTGCAGAAAACACGGCATAATATAGCAGGAATGCGTTATCAGCGAGCAACATGCAAGATGTAATGAGCCATGCGAAGGTTGCTCTGCTACAAAAGACGCGGCCAGTAAGTTACAGACACTTGATCGATCTTAAAACGCAAAAGCCGGCTAAGGTATTGGGTTAATTATCTGCATGGTAAGTAGATAAACTACATAATGTTACAATGATTTAACAGATTCAGTCTTGTTCCGGAAACACCAGTGTTAGTTTTGCGAGACCGGGATATATTCAGGTATCGTCGAGGAAAAAGTGAAGCGGAGTGGGGGGGGGGGGGCGGGGGGGCGGGGTGTAGTTCGACCCTAAAGACGGACACTGAAAGCCTTAGTCATATCAGCCCATATATATATATATATACACGACTTTTCTTTAGCAGTCTATGGCGGTTTGCAGTCTGGCGGCATAGGGAAGGGACTATCATAAACTTCATTAACATAAAATATCTGTAACAAAAGCGGAATTACATGCATAACGATACGTCAGCATTCACGCTGCTTAAATAGGCAGTAATAACATGCTTGGAATCGAATTTCTTTCGTTTCCAAAACTGGAGGCCCAATGGGATTTGCATAGAAAGTTTAGCGGCGACTTTAACGGCAGAAGGCGAAGGCAACAATATTAATATGCAACACTTTCGTATCGACATTCTTCAGATACTCCCACAATCCATAACGCATCCGAATGACCTAAACTGTTCAATGTGACCGGAACCGGATGTAGGCTATATACCACGTGACTGCCGTGAGAAGCCTGCCCCAAGAGATGCGCGAACATAGGCACTGCACCAGTTTCTTAATCATTATGTTAAGGAAACCGCATATCGCTAATAATTCACCGTCATTCATACAAGAATTATCAATAAATAGCCATGACATCGATCGTAACCAGGTTCCATTCGTCTTTACGAGTATCAACAAGCGCGTCTTAATCTGAATTGAACAAAGCGCTATGTCAAATGTCGATTAAAGAAGGCACTTATTACTAAATCAGTTAGTTACGTAGTTACGTTGCATTTAATTAGCGGACGTATAATTAACTAGTACGATTAGCAGGTTCGGTTAGCGATCAGCGCTATATAACGTAATGTTTTAACATATGCCTTATCCGCACAGAAATTTACAGGCATTTGGTATTTGGCATTCTGTGGCCACTTGCCTAGGATTATTCCTTATTGATCCTTCTTTACCATAATGCTTTAATGATGCTTATCGCCATTTTACAAGTAATAAGCACAAGAGACATTTTTGAGAAAAGAATCATCATATATGATTTAGCGATAATTGTACATGGCGGTGCGAATCAAGACATTTATTTCCATAACGTTACAACCGACTGATTCAACGTGTCTGGGTGTCGACAGTTCCAAGATACATGTACCTCCCGGGCGGGTATTAACCTAAACCTTCTTAAGTCGTTATTAGCATAGGTTTTAAAAAGACGGCTTATAAACCCGTAGGAAGACCAAGGCGTGGTCCAAGGTGAGGCCCATGCGTATTAATTAGGCAGTCGTATCAGGAAGTACCAAACACCACAGCTGGGATCACCACCACGATTTAATTATTAATTAAATCTAACATGCGGCTCCTACAAAAATTAAAAGTTCGCTCTCCCAAGAAAATGCAACAAAATGGCCACGATGCAATGAAAGAGAAACCGAATGGTAGAGGTAATGGGAAGTGACCCGTCGGATTCGACGAGTTCCTACCTGCCCTTCACTGATGAATTGATAGGCCATTTTGACAATGATACAGAACCAGAACACGTGGAGGGCTTGCAGAATGAGCAGTTGAGAGTTTAATGCATAGTATATGGGATACATCCCAATTATGTGATGCCCTTCATTCAGACTGGCGCGTAGGATTCTGCAAAATAAAGGGCACACTTTTTTGCACACATGTTCGGACGATGACAATTGGTATAACGATCAGTATGATAGGGACGTGGACTGGGGGGGGTGGGTCTAGGAGTCCCATCCTCATCTCGTGATGGGATAATGCATGTAATGGCATCACAAATAGAAAATAGCTGACAATATCTATCCTTCAAGTTTCGCCCAATTCAGAAAAACAGATTATTTACCAAGTATATGCACTGAACCATACGCAATCTATTTCTAGTTGGTTCCAGAACTGAATCGAGCTCATGCAATGAACCTTGACAATAAAGTAAGCTGTTTTTACGTAAACGATAAATGGCAATGCTTATTTTCATCATTCATGCCATCTGGGATAATATGCCTTTAAAAACATATGTTATTTTAAGGTGCAGTGAAATGCAGCCAGCAGCCAACCAGCTAATATTCAGCAAGTATAATAGCAATAATTTCAGTGCTACATGTCCATTACCCCTATGATAATTCGACGCTATGGCAGCGCATCACACTTGGGAATGCAATCAATATGCTAATGAGTAAAGAGCGGGACTGTGCTTTAAGTCTCAGGCTTGGGTACTGAACCACTGCACACGTCATGATAAGGAATTACAGTCCAGAATACTGAATTACAGGCTATAATACTTAATCACAGCCTATAATACTTAATCACAGCCTAGGATACTTAATCACAGAATCACCGCAGAATAAAACGCTCAGATGACCAGACCCAACCTTATTCCGAATCAGTGCTTGGAATATATATTCGTAATCAGATGCCTGGATATTAAATCACACGCTAACTATACCGAATCAAACGTTTGGATCCTGAATGATGGCGGATGTGACACTCACTCTGATGCTTATGATTCAGTGGCAGACGCTCTAACGGAATCAGGCGATATGGTACCGCGAGGCACTGAACACGACTCATAAACGTGGCTGATCCGTGGTAATAGACGCAGGTTTTCTTCCCGCTAAACGCACACCGGTGTGGAGTGTCCTTAGAGAGACGAGCGATGAACGAGCAATATGACCCCTACCTATGTGAAGGTCGAAGGGCGACATGTAGAGTAACCACATATAATATTTATCGCTGTCCCACAGCATCCATAAGCTGTTTTTAGGCATGGACATGCGTGTGTCAGGACACAGCCCTAACGCTTGGTCACTAAGTTCGGCAGCGGTAACCTGTTTGCACTAAAGGTACGACTCGTCGGCAGTCCATGGAAAATCCATGACCAACCAGGACAAAAATTATCATGTCTACATGGTTACAGGCGCCATTTTATATACGACCGAGGTCACGGGGCAGTTGATCATTTCATGGTCAATGGAATTTGACACAGGTGTTCTACTCGAAATAATATATCAGTGAATCTGTTTTATGCCAGGTCAAAGAGGTAGTTTTGCCTAATGGGGGAATGTTCAGTGTTTGCATATTGGTGCCGAATGCCATAGACACCACATGGAGCAGCGGTGCCACATGGAGAATAAATCACCCATACGTAACAAGCACAAATATGTGCTCTCTACGTATGGCGGACTTGAATGGTTTGAGCGACTGTACTAGAGGGCAGCACTGCATAATGCGGGTTACGGAATTCGGCGACGATATGGCGTTTGGTGAACACGACAACGCGTGTCTCAACTGTTATATCAAGCATCATTTGGTACCATGGTACAACACGACAGAAAAAATATGATCTGCCCATACGCAACCATCTGCAAAACAATATTTTCATTCATTTCCAACGACAATAAAAGTTAAATGCCACGCTTTGAGGTCGCAGGCAAATGTATACTGTAAAAGAAACAAACCAATAAATTCTGAAAAAATACCTAAAATTAGACATTTAATACAAAAATGCAAGATTCACTTTACATGCAGGACACCCAGGCGCATTCAAATATGAAATTGACTATTGACAACACGACATATTTAATATTTAATACTAAAACACGAACACAGAATGCCGTTTACTTATATCATTGCGCTACCAGAGCACTGCAATATGCGTCATACACATTAAATTAAAACATAATGATTTGTACTATGGTAAAGTAATCTTGCCTAGATATAAAAGGTGATGTATCATGCACTTAGACATGTTCATCCACGTAAGTTTCACCCCAATAAAACCAGGGTAAAGATTAAACAAAATACGGGAACACGAAACGACAAACATATATCTGTACTTACTTGAGTGGGAAGATCACAATGCGAGTCACAAACCACACGAGGGTGAAGATGACGAAGAGAATGTCGCACAGCTTGTGATATTTCATGTATTTGGCCAACTTGGCACCCTGGAAAGGAAACACAAATCTCTTGCACTCCTTGCAATTATAGTTATATTCTCAATATCATATATACATTATCATATGAACGGCTCATGTCATTTTTTCATTGTCGGTCAATAGCACTTGTGCCAATGTTTATTGTTGAATTTCACATACCGACGTTAAATAAAACCTTATCTTATCTTATGTTCTATATAGCAGTTGTACCCGTTTGGTACGTCAACCTGAATAGATGCTATGGGTATTTAACATGATCCAAATCTGTAAATATAAGTCTCAAGTAGTCATGAAGTGAGAGAAGCCATTTAAAGAGGTACCAGATATATTCTGGGGGCTAAATTGAGATGTGACATCATATTGGCGAGATCATTAATTAATAATTTATTAATTAATTTAAGTATTTATTCTGAAGTTTTCCTCACCTCCATCCAGTAATCCACGGCATCGTGCACCAGAAGAACAAGCGATCCGATACGGACCATGTTGGCGGAGTATGACATCAACATAAGCGTAATGGTCGCAAAGTGGTGGATGATCATCTCCAGGAAATCCTGAAAGTATGACATCATCAACATGAGAGAAATGGTCGCCGCGTGGAGGATGATCTCCAGGAAATCCTGAAAGTATGACATCATCAACATGAGAGAAATGGTCGCCGCGTGGGGGATGATCTCCAGGAAATCCTGAAAGTATGAAATCATCAACATGAGAGAAATGGTCGCCGCGTGGGGGATGATCTCCAGGAAATCCTGAAAGTATGAAATCATCTACATGAGAGAAATGGTCGCCGCGTGGGGGATGATCTCCAGGAAATCCTGAAAGTATGAAATCATCAACATGAGAGAAATGGTCGCCGCGTGGAGGATGATCTCCAGGAAATCCTGAAAGTATGAAATCATCAACATGAGAGAAATGGTCGCCGCGTGGAGGATGATCTCCAGGAAATCCTGAAAGTATGAAATCATCAACATGAGAGAAATGATCGCCGCGTGGAGGATGATCTCCAGGAAATCCTGAAAGTATGACATCAACATGAGAGAAATGGTCGCCGCGTGGAGGATGATCTCCAGGAAATGCTCAAAGTATGAAATCATCAACATGAGAGAAATGGTCGCCGCGTGGAGGATGATCTCCAGGAAATCCTGAAAGTATGAAATCATCAACATGAGAGAAATGGTCGCCGCGTGGAGGATGATCTCCAGGAAATGCTCAAAGTATGAAATCATCAACATGAGAGAAATGGTCGCCGCGTGGAGGATGATCTCCAGGAAATGCTCAAAGTATGAAATCATCAACATGAGAGAAATGATCGCCGCGTGGAGGATGATCTCCAGGAAATGCTGAAAGTATGAAATCATCAACATGAGAGAAATGGTCGCCGCGTGGAGGATGATCTCCAGGAAATCCTGAAAGTATGAAATCATCAACATGGGAGAAATGGTCGCCGCGTGGAGGATGATCTCCAGGAAATCCTGAAAGTATGACATCATCAACATGAGAGAAATGGTCGCCGCGTGGGGGATGATCTCCAGGAAATGCTGAAAGTATGAAATCATCAACATGAGAGAAATGGTCGCCGCGTGGGGGATGATCTCCAGGAAATCCTGAAAGTATGACATCATCAACATGAGAGAAATGGTCGCCGCGTGGAGGATGATCTCCAGGAAATGCTCAAAGTATGAAATCATCAACATGAGAGAAATGGTCGCCGCGTGGAGGATGATCTCCAGGAAATCCTGAAAGTATGAAATCATCAACATGAGAGAAATGGTCGCCGCGTGGAGGATGATCTCCAGGAAATGCTGAAAGTATGAAATCATCAACATGAGAGAAATGGTCGCCGCGTGGAGGATGATCTCCAGGAAATGCTGAAAGTATGACATCATCAACATGAGAGAAATGATCGCCGCGTGGAGGATGATCTCCAGGAAATGCTGAAAGTATGACATCATCAACATGAGAGAAATGGTCGCCGCGTGGGGGATGATCTCCAGGAAATGCTGAAAGTATGACATCATCAACATGAGAGAAATGGTCGCCGCGTGGAGGATGATCTCCAGGAAATGCTGAAAGTATGAAATCATCAACATGAGAGAAATGATCGCCGCGTGGGGGATGATCTCCAGGAAATGCTGAAAGTATGAAATCATCAACATGAGAGAAATGATCGCCGCGTGGGGGATGATCTCCAGGAAATGCTGAAAGTATGACATCATCAACATGAGAGAAATGATCGCCGCGTGGGGGATGATCTCCAGGAAATGCTGAAAGTATGACATCATCAACATGAGAGAAATGGTCGCCGCGTGGAGGATGATCTCCAGGAAATGCTGAAAGTATGACATCATCAACATGAGAGAAATGGTCGCCGCGTGGGGGATGATCTCCAGGAAATGCTGAAAGTATGACATCATCAACATGAGTGAAATGGTCGCCGCGTGGAGGATAATCTCCAGGAAATGCTGAAAGTATGAAATCATCAACATGAGAGAAATGATCGCCGCGTGGGGGATGATCTCCAGGAAATGCTGAAAGTATGAAATCATCAACATGAGAGAAATGATCGCCGCGTGGGGGATGATCTCCAGGAAATCCTGAAAGTATGACATCATCAACATGAGAGAAATGATCGCCGCGTGGGGGATGATCTCCAGGAAATGCTGAAAGTATGACATCATCAACATGAGAGAAATGGTCGCCGCGTGGAGGATGATCTCCAGGAAATCCTAAAAGTATGACATCATCAACATGAGAGAAATGGTCGCCGCGTGGGGGATGATCTCCAGGAAATCCTGAAAGTATGACATCATCAACATGAGAGAAATGGTCGCCGCGTGGAGGATGATCTCCAGGAAATCCTGAAAGTATGAAATCATCAACATGAGAGAAATGATCGCCGCGTGGAGGATGATCTCCAGGAAATCCTGAAAGTATGAAATCATCAACATGAGAGAAATGATCGCCGCGTGGAGGATGATCTCCAGGAAATCCTGAAAGTATGACATCATCAAGCCGACAGAAATGGTCGCCGCGTGGAGGATGATCTCCAGGAAATCCTGAAAGTATGACATCATCAAGCCGACAGAAATGGTCGCCGCGTGGAGGATGATCTCCAGGAAATCCTGAAAGTATGACATCATCAAGCCGACAGAAATGGTCGCGGCACCCGACGCGTGGAGGACTCTAAGTCACGAAAATAGACTGTGGCGAATATTAAAAAATATCATTAGAATGCCATCCAAATTACATCCACAAATTCACTTCATGACAACAAATGTCACAACACATCTTCATAAGGTATGCCGAGGCGTAAAAGTACAACGACTGGTGCTATTTTACATTAATAACTCTCTTAAAATCCTTAAAATACATGAGACTAAGAACATCGGATAACTCGACGCAAAGAAAATGCACATATAGTTGATATGGGCGATAACATGGTAGTGGGTTACGTACAGGACCTTGCGCTTCACAGTAGCTGGACTTACTTTCCTTTTGATGTCCATGAAGAGCGACATGACGAGGGAGAAGTAGAAGCCGAGCTCCAACATGTAATACCAGTAGATATCGGACGTGACGTGCTGCAAGCCAAACACATACAGAGATACTGTCAATCGTCCAAGGTTACATACAGTCGACCACCCACTGGTGTGAACACCAATTCCGCTCGATTTCTACAACCTGCACCGGTACCTGAACGGTGCATATTTGTGGGGGCTTTTTTTCTGTTCGTTGCTCAAATGTTTTGCTCTAATTGGATGCAGATTCGGCTGCTGATTCCGGACCGGTTGGGAGGAGGAATGGCGCGATCGTGCAACCCTCCCAAGCGTCCAGCTGAACAATAATGACTCTCCTGGACCCGGCAGTCTATCCGATAAGAGATAAACGCCTTGTATCACCTTATTACATATTATGGGGTGTGCGGGGGGGGGGGGGGGGGAGGGGCGGCAAGTCATGGTCCGGGAACTGCGGATTGGATGGGTAGCGCCTCACTAGCCCGATACAGCCTTACACGTTGGAAATGACGATAAACCCATATGATAATTTTAAAAAGGCAAAAAGAAAGCTGATCTACCGGACATGTTCCACTTTTCTGGCTTGTGACAAAGATGCACGGAACTCTGACCAAGCAGCATACTTTATAGGATTTATTCATTGCCAAGTTAAAGTAAAACTTGTAAAGGCACTTTACAACATGCCAAGCATGTACTTTTAATGTCATATTGAGAATAAATAAAAAATTTTTTTTTATAAATGTATGGCTTTTTCTCACACATGTAGTTGAATAGATATTCCTCACGTTAGTTTCCATTCGTATTCCTCATTTTCATCGTCACCACCGTTGACCATGCATTCGCCAGAGGGCGCTCGCGTTCTTTGTCTCTTACTGTTATATTATTAACTATGTTTAAAGTAAGCACATCTCCTGGCTTCTGGCACTGCGCTGTGGGTGTTGGGAGACGGGAGGGAGGGCAATGTTAGGTATTACTTATGCCATATGAAGCAGGTATACATTTATTCCCAAAGGAAACTTATTCACGATCGCTCATACGCAACAACTTATCATAAGACACGTGAAACTACAGCCTTCATGAAATGCTTAATAAAGAATGGAAATCACTTGAAACTGTGCCATTTGTCGCCAATAAGCACAGTTTACGTTCACGATTAGGCGCTTAGGACCAATATTCTATGCTAGAACATGACATTGAATGAGTCATGAAATGATAATGGAGAACATTTTTCAGTAATGTTACTGCTTCCGCTGCACCGTCCGATGGCGCCGCACGGTGGTAGATGAGAAAGTATCAATACGATTGGATGTTTGTTAGTGTGCATTTGATCAGATAATTAATGATGAATTTGGTGCCACTCGATGAATCTGCCGACGTTCCCCAAGATTTTTCTACAAAACTTCCTTTTAAAACTATTGTATTTCTAAGCAATAGTATATAGAATTAATAGAAACTTTTACCACAACAGCCCAAACACTAACACCCTTTACTGTTTTTTCTCCTGCAGCTAATGCTTCGGCTTAATTTCACGTGACCTAACACTTCTCCAAATTTTCGTGGGGAAAACGGGAAACGCGGAAATATGCGATTACCGATACTTGGAAGAACATTTTTGTCTTTGCGTCGAGTTATTCGATGTTCTTGGTCTCACGTATATTAAGGCTTTTAGGAGAGTTATTAACGTAAAATAGCACCAGTCGTTGTACTTTTACGCCTCGGCATACCTTATGAGAACCTTATGAAGATGTGTGACATTTGTTGTCATGGAGTGAAGTTGTGGATGTAATTTTGATGGCAATACCATTGCTAACTGAACCAGATATTAGATCTACAACAAAAAATATGTTCACAATATGACCTTGCTCGACTTGACCCTGCCCTTCTCTTACCGATACTTTGAAGAACATTTTTCTAGGAAACGCTATACCATTGCTAACTTAACCAGATATTAGATCTACAACAACAAAAATATGTTCACAATATGACCTTGCTCGTCTTGACCCTGCCCATCGACTAACTTGGTCCCCACCTTGCCCGGAGTAATCGCTTGAGGACGCTTCACAGAGTGCTAACAAAGAGCATCCTCATTTTTATGCGTTGGTTTTTTCATTTGATGTCTACGCTCAATTTTCCCGGTCATGACAACAAAGTCTAGACCAAAAGGGAGTGGCATAAAGCACGGACATCGAAATGCAACCTGCCGTGAACACGCGGCGGGAAGGTAATGTTGAAAAGAGAACGAGCCGAGGCCTTCCACTGAACCTAGCGTTAAACTACTGCTATATGGCCGACATGCGTTCCCATTTAGGGCTAAAAATAGGACACAACTTAACCTCTTGTCGACACTAGCGCTGGGCACAAATCGAGAGGAAATCGATGGTGTGCCTATATATATTGACAGGGACATCGGTAGCGGAGCTCATAGAATTACAGAGAATCGATGTACGACAAGGATCAACATAACGCCATGGCAACATACATAACAACCCCAAACAAATCAATACTTAGCGTACTCTATGAAGGAGACATGGAGCCAGTACATCTTACAGCACAGGCACGAGTCTACAAACACAACACCATTATCCCAAGTTTTAGGTCTCAAGCCTCTATCCGGCCGCCGCGTCCCGCAGCCCCTCCTCACGCTACTCCCATAAACCACGTAGCCTGATTTATCGATCTCCCTGCCCGTCCAACACTGCCCACCACTGCGGTAGGCGTTTGGCCTGCTTCCCACGCGGTCAATATACAGGTACTATGGGAAGTTATTCATACGAGTTGCCTCGTATCGTGGTGTTGTTATTTCATGGTTAGCTTGGTTAACATACTTATTGTGAATGAGTGGAATATTAAAAGGTCAGCTTGGTTAACATACTTATTGTGAATGAGTGGAATATTAAAAGGTCAGCTTGGTTAACATATTTATTGTGAATGAGTGGAATATTAAAAGGTCAGCTTGGTTAACATATTTATTGTGAATGAGTGGATTATTTCATGGTTAGCGTATTTATTTTGACATCCGTCTGTCTGCGATGGGTTGATTACTTTATCGTACGTTCTTCTCCGTATCAATTCATACGTCATTAAACCTATTGACGCCTTGTTCCCCAAAGGAAATATTATGCAACTATCATAATTGAGACAATCCTTCCTCTATCAAAACCATCACATATTAGACTACGTATTTTGCCTCCAAAGATCCCGTCACTCATGCGAAATCTGCCCTTGCACATCACTAGCATTGCGCACTTCCGCTTCCGCTTTTGAAATGGACTGTGACCGTGTAGGTCAACGGGGAGGGTCGAATGGTAGATCTGAATCACGTCCTAGAGCGGGTAGCCTCCTATACCTCCGTAACCACGTCCTAGAGCGGGTAGCCTCCTATACTTTTGTAACCACGTATCAGAGCGGGTAGCCTCCTATACTTCTGTATCCACATCCCATAGCGGGTAGCCTCCTATACTTCTGTAACCACGTCCCAGAGAGGGTAGCCTCCTATACTTCTGTAACCACGTCCTAGAGCGGGTAGCCTCCTATACTTCTGTAACCACGTCCCAGAGCGGGGAGCCTCCTATACCTCCGTAACCACGTCCTAGAGCGGGTAGCCTCCTATACCTCCGTAACCACGTCCTAGAGCGGGTAGCCTCCTATACTTCTGTAACCACGTCCCAGAGCGGGTAGCCTCCTATACTTCTGTAACCACGTCCTAGAGCGGGTAGCCTCCTATACCTCCGTAACCACGTCCCAGAGCGGGTAGCCTCCTATACTTCTGTAACCACGTCCCAGAGCGGGTAGCCTCCTATACTTCTGTAACCACATCCCATAGCGGGTAGCCTCCTATACTTCTGTAACCACGTCCTAGAGCGGGTAGCCTCCTATACTTTTGTAACCACGTCCTAGAGCGGGTAGCCTCCTATACTTTTGTATCCACGTCCCAGAGCGGGTAGCCTCCTATACTTCTGTAACCACATCCCATAGCGGGTAGCCTCCTATACTTCTGTAACCACGTCCCTCAGAGCGGGTAGCCTCCTATACTTCTGTAACCACGTCCTAGAGCGGGTAACCTCCTATACTTCTGTAACGACCACGTCCCAGAGCGGGTAGCCTCCTATACTTCTGTAACCACGTCCCCAAGAGCGGGTAGCCTCCTATACTTCTGTAACCACGTCCTAGAGCGGGTAGCCTCCTATACTTCTGTAACCCCATCCCAGAGCGGGTAGCCTCCTATACTTCTCTAACCAAGCCCCAGAGCGGGTAGTCTCCTATACTTCTGCAACCACGTCCCCCAGAGCGGATAGCCTCCTATACTTCTGTCACCACGTCCCAGAGCGGGTAGCCTCCTATACTTCTGTAACCACGTCCCAGAGAGGGTAGCCTCCTATACTTCTGTAACCCCATCCCAGAGCGGGTAGCCTCCTATACTTCTGTAACCCCATCCCAGAGCGGGTAATCTGCTACACTTCTGTAACCACGTCCCAGAGCGGGTAGCCTCCTATACTTCTGTAATCACGTCCCAGAGCGGGTAGCCTCCTATACTTCTGTAACCACGTCCCAGAGAGGGTAGCCTCCTATACTTCTGTAACCCCATCCCAGAGCGGGTAACCTCCTATACTTCTGTAACCACGTCCCAGAGCGGGTAGCCTCCTATACTTCTGTAACCATGTCCCAGAGCGGGTAACCTGCTATACTTCTGTAACCACGTCCCAGAGCGGTAGCCTCCAATACTTCTGTAACCACGTCCCAGAGAGGGTAGCCTCCTATACTTCTGTAACCACGTCCTAGAGCGGGTAGCCTCATATACTTCTGTAACCACGTCCCAGACCGGGTAGCCTCCTATACTTCTGTAACCACGTCCCAGAGCGGGTAGCCTCGT
This sequence comes from Arenicola marina, assembly GCA_964019135.1. Taxonomy (NCBI): domain Eukaryota; kingdom Metazoa; phylum Annelida; class Polychaeta; family Arenicolidae; genus Arenicola; species Arenicola marina. The sequence goes on along the minus strand of OZ025259.1, from coordinate 11,661,835 downwards.
AGACTTCCGCGCCCATTTGTACAGCCTAACTCTCAACAACTTGTGGAACTTATTTACTTCACATTCGTTCTATTTTGTCATGTTCACGCGCGTCATGGGCGATACTTTTTTCTCTCATACTGGTCGCAGACACAGAACAAACATTTCTCACTTAGCCAGGGGTTCATCCCATCAGCCAAACCACAATCCAACCCCTTGTAGACCCAGGGTGCGAGGAAGAGGGTGGGGGTGAGATCCGCCCTTAAAGCCGGTAACAGACTCTACTATTCAAAATTACTCCATATCAACATCTTCTAGATGAAGCTCCAACCTAGACGAGTTTCAGAAATTTCTACGCCAGCCATAGCCAAAATGCGGCCAAAACAGACATTACTCGATGTCAAGCTTAGGGGGCGGGGGCCTGCTGACGAATTGCCCACATGCACATGTGTGTAACAAGCTGGTTATATAACACTAAGAGGGGGGGGGGGTAAAAGTTTGAGAAGCGCAGACATAATATACATATCGATATAGCTACATAAACAGTTATTTCCATATATTCCTTCAGGTACTTATCAATAGATACTTCCGTTTCATATGTAAGATCCTTGGCTTGAATTAACTGTTAATAAACAATACTGCCTACCGGTAATTTATGCATCATTTGCAATCCACGTAAAAGATACATTGTATGAAGACATATCGTATGAGGCGAGACATGCTTCATAACTGACATCGATTGCCAACAGGACACGGGATACGACAGAAGTAGGTTTAATTTATAGACATTTGAAAGAAACACGGTACCACATGTATTGTATTTACGAGAATCGTAACAGCAGCACAGACGCTAAATAACAACAGAAGCGTGTTTCCCTGAAATAGATCATCTACTTTGACTATTTCACTAGAGGCTGGTTTTGCATAGATCATCTACTTTGACTACTTAACTAGAGGCTGGTTTTGCATAGATCATCTACTTTGACTATTTCACTAGAGGTTGGTTTTTCATGGATCATCTACTTTGACTATTTCACTGGGGGTTGCTTGTCCATTGATCCTCTACTTTGTCTATTTTACTACAAGCTGGTTTTCCATAAATCTTCTACTTCGAATATTTCATTAGAAGCTGGCTTTCCTTAAGTAGTTCATATACTATTAATATTTTGGGGCATCTTTCCCAAATTTCCACAACTATGTTTTTCCTCAATGATGTTTGTTTCAGATGTAAGGAATACAGAACGGGAAGCTACTTAACCCATGAGCGAATCAAGTCTCAATTCTCCCATACAAACTCCTGTTACGCCGACACTCCTCCGACCGTACTGTACAGTCATAGTTCGATGTACTGACCACGCAGATGATTAGCCCAACCCAGATTGCTTCTTTCGAAAATCAATTTAAATTTCGAATGTTTATTGCAGCGCTGCGTAGCCTTAAAAAAGGAATTTTACCCCTCCCCCCCCCCCCCCGCTACACCCCTTATGTCATCACAATGACGTCACCAAGACCACTGTGAAGCCAAAAAAAAATTACACAAAAGCACAACCCTTATCCACATATGGATAACGATAGTAAAAAGCTTGATCGATACCACGAGAGCTAAATAGTTACAAAAAAGTTACAACATGTTTGATGGCGGCAAAATGGAGGCAGCCGCTGAGTTACGGGCACGTTGAGTGGGGCGGGGGTCACTGATATCAGTCCAGTTGTCACAACGCGGTTACAGCAACAATAATAAAGCAGAGTTTCTCTGCAAGCACACATATCGTCCAAACCAATAAAGGGGGCCCGTCTCTTAAACAGAAAAATGAAAACGTGAATATTCCTTTAAAAAAACTTCTCACATCGAAACCAGGCAAGACACATATATAAAATAAAAAAGAACGAAACAGGAACGGACTGTAACGGTCCTAAGTATGCCAACGTGAAAATGCGAACCAACCGCATACACCTGTGTTACCTGCAGCGGGTACTCAGCCCAGCACCTTGGGGTGTCCATAAACCACGATTTCTTGATGATATGAGAGAGAGAAATGAATAGTTAATACCACTTTTATGTGGTCATTCATCACAGCGATATATTTACCTGGTCGGGATAGTCGTACCAGCAGTTCCTCGTGTCCCATGTCCAAGATTTCTTAAATTAGAGAACCGTTTTTTGTGAAGAACAAGCAAACCCATATGGTGTGCCACGAAAGAGCACAGCATCATTGTGTTTACAAACAATGAAACCATAAAATATGCCCCATTAAGTGTCTACCAATAGGACACAATGTGCCTCCAAAACGTCAGAGGACGCCAGTCGCCATTGGTCAAACAGAGACAGGAGCTCATGTGGACGCTCCTCCATAGTATGTTTATCTGTAGTGTCATATAGATATCAGAATAGTCATTTCCATGTTCAGGGGATTTTTTACCTCTAAAAATATTACTACTTGTGAAACAAATATATCATCAACTACAGGTAAGGTTAAATAAATAAACATAAAACATATCATGCATCTTAACATCTTGAGCAATCATTATATACTGTTAATCTGCTGCTATACACAAACTATGCGTTTTGTTTTCCTGGGAGGCCCGCTGCTATAGATCGGTACCATTATACACTGGATTCCATCAAGGTTCTAATGTAAGCAAATCAATCTACTTACATCATAAAGTATAACAACACCGCTCCAAAACGCTATGAAGTAGAACAAAAATCGCCAACTGCAAATAAAAAAGGAACATATAGTTGCTTAACCATCTCCATCATTTTCTATAAATTACAAAACTTTTACAATTCTTATTAACACTCACACCCGTGGTGCTGTTCACGGCATCAACATTGTAATCTGTCCAAGGCTAAAGGTTACTACTTCAACAAAATGTAAACAAACGAACCGGCCTCGTCGCCTAAACTAATATTCCGATTAAAATCTTAAAGTCTTATAAGCAAGGATTACGATCGAGAGTATTTTTTAGAAAAAGTAACTTCAATGGGAAAGACCACATTTTCAGCATGGAGACGGGGTTGCTGTTATTAAAAACAACATTGGCTCCCATAAGGAATTGAACACTCAACCTACAGCCAAAAATCGGCCGCTCTACCGACCGAGCTACCCAGCCTTCGGCCATACGGACTAGTGGCACTTGAAATCGCCTGCTTCTCATTCTCATTAAACCCTGCTTCTCAACTCATGAAAAACTGCTTCTCAAATCATGAAAACTGCTTTACAACTTCATGAAAGCCTGCTTCTCAACTTATGAAACCGTTTCCGCCAAATGTGTGCGGCCTCGCTCGTTCAATGTTTACTTTTTGTTGCCATAGTACCGGTAACGTCAAACGGTCACAGAAGAGACATCCAGAGGCTGCATTGATAAACTCGACTTACCCGCTACTACCGCTTCGTCGTGCATAGCTTATGTCATTACTACGAATACCGACGAAGGCAGTTTAAACAAACACAAACAAAATGGTGCTTTATGCTCGTGTTGTGCACACAGCGGCTTCCTCGGGCCAAGGTACTTCCCGGGACAATGAGTGATGAATGGATGAAACATGCTCGCGATTAGTTTTCGGATTCAAAGCCAGAACCTATCATTCTGCGGTCTAGTGTGCCAGCCACTACAACAGGGAGGCACCCTTAAACATCTACAATATGTCGTCATTTGAACGCGCTTCTGCTTGCATAACTTAAGTAGAACACGGGACCAGCTGTCAATTATTTGATCTTCTTGCTTGACTGATAGGATGCCATCTCATCGATCTGCGGTGCTGGCCAGTACAGGTATGACTGCACAAATATCATATATTTGAAAAAAGAAGACAGATCACTGGCACAAAGATTTCTGGGAAATACAGACATGTATGTATACATTGTACTAAATGGGCCACTCGCACATAAGTACATATATCGCAAACAGTACTTCCTTGAAGGGCAGCCATTTCGTAAATTAAATACATTTAATACAAACAACTCAAATCGCTGTCTGTGAGCTTTGACTTTGATGATTATATAAATATGTTATTTGTTATCTTCTTCAATGATATAAAAAGACAACGTCTACAGGGTAAGGGTACATAAATAGTGATTAACTTCGGCGTTTGTGTCTTGCACTGCCACTCTTTGAGAAGCGGCTATGCCGTTGACCTTTAAGCAAGTAGAGGGTCATATAGTTAACAGTGGGTTGCCAATGTAGCATTTGCATTTCTCACTTTTTATGGCTGTGAATTGTGGGTAGGTGTTTTGGCTCGGCGACATTATTCATTCACTGGGGGGAGCTACTGACATTCCTGCCTTGTATCCTGTGTATATGATATGGTACGCACCACCTTTCAACATTCGACTGGCGGCAGGGAAGTCATACATACTCATGAGAAAGTCAACTAACTGTAGGAGGGGTGGGGGGTAGGGTGGGGACAGGACGGGACGGATACGGGGTAGGAGACAAGCTTTATAAAGTCAACATATATATGTATTGAGGTTGTGAGAGAGACCGACAGCCCGGTTGGAGGGTGGGTGGTTGGGCTCTGTGTGAGCGATCTATACGCTTAAACCCGCTTGACCGAGGAAGCGAGAGAGACCGCCAGCTGTGATAAAACACAGCCCTATAAGGCCGACCTACCTACCAAATTCATCAGGAACTAGTCAAGGGGGGAGGGGGGGCGGGGGGACGAGGGGTGCATGTACACCCGGGTGTACAACCCATGCCTTAAGGGCACATTGGCGGGCGGAGTGGGGCGGGAGAACCTGCTTCATTCTTCACTTGGCAACGACAATGACTTCATGGGTCATAAGATTTTTCGCTGGGAGACGACCTATGCATGCTATGGGCCCAACTGGTAGCGCAGGCAGCCAACTGGAAAGATTTATTAACGCCTTGAACCCTACAACCGTGAAAGGCTGACGCCTACTGTTCCCATCACTCTGTTTTCAGGGGTCAACCTGGCACTTAGCTATGACATTTGACATACTAAACCTCGGGCTGCCAACCTCTTTTCTCCAAGTGCTCAGAGCATTCAACAAAGGCATTTACTGTAGCACTGGATGTGGAAAATACTCCACCAAAAACTGACCAACTAGCAGGGACAACACCTCAATCTGTGGTCCACCAACATCAAACAAACTACGCCTGAACAAGTAGTGCCTCAAATTGAACACGTAAACGAATCAGAATAAGTGATGTTCCTTATGTAAACAATTTAGCTTTGTGTGCGTGTCCCAGACGGCGGTAACTTGCAGAAACACGAATGCAATTCGGTACCCCACTAATGGTTACACCCAACATGAAACGCGTTTTAACATGTATGGCGATATAAACACCAGCATAGACTTGAATAAACACACTTTTGGGGAGTGGGGGCTGAAACGCGTGGAAAATTATCAGCCCTAGATTGGCTGTAAGACCATCACAGGCCAGTGGGCGCCTTTGCCATTAGTGTCAGTTTCCAGTTTAACGTAGCTACAGACAAACATACCAACGGTTTACCATAACAACGGGCGAGAAGGGTAGGGACTGCAGGGTATTAGCCAGAAACCCGCCGGATGGGCGGGCAGTTTCAATTTTGGTCGGCAATTTTGCTGTTTACCGCCCAAAAACGGCCTTTTGGTCAGGAGGTTTAGAACAAAATCATAGCGCTCACAATGTTATATAAACACCTTTTTTACCAGCCCCAAAATTGGCTGGCAACAAAAAAAATCATGAGATGAGCAAAACATCATGCCTGGGTCTCTGCTCTCTTTTTAGAGTGATAGCCTCACACAATCGGTAGCCGGTCACGGTCAAGTGATCATCAAAGGTTTCATGTGCATCATCAAAACTTTGCCGGATTTTTTGTTTTCCCAATGACTGGCTCGTGAGTGAAGCGCATTATAAAGTCATTGAAAAATATATGACATAGACATTTATGTATTCTTTGTCTCAGTGCAATGTCCCGGCAGGTTTCAATGCAGAGAAATGACATAAAATGGAGAAGTGACATTGGGCCTACTAAAAAGTTGATAGGATATATAGGCCTATACCCGGTAAGGCTATCATGTTAACATTGCTCAAGCTATATTGAGAACTTGAGAGGTAGATGTAGAATTATGTCAATAGAAGTTATGACAAAAGAAGTTGGTGTTCTATGTTAGCACTCCCCATTGTTTCAGTCTACCTGCAGAAGTTGACTGACCTTGTTTCCCTGAACCGTTGCATTTCGCTGGGCTTGCCCTGCACTCGTCGTTTCCGCCACCACCGTTCAACCTGCCGTGGTGTCCAGTCCAGCTGCTTGGCCAGTCCCTGTATCATCAAACTTATGTGTTCAACTACAGTGCAGGACTGACAACTTTGCCAGTGGGGTAATAAAGGGGGCTGGGGGGTTGGGTGGGCCTTAAGACACATAGCAGCAACTCCCCCTGGATCCGCCACCAACCTTACCCTCCAAGTGATTATTATAAGATGAAGTCTTGGGAAGATATGGAAGCAGCTGTTATATGTTGTCAATTATACAAACCATTGAGGAAAATAAAATCAACCATTCAATCAAGCTACTCAAATTCCTTTCATGTATACATATCAACAAGAGGCAATATGTTGCAAAACTGGCATCAAGATTTTCTCTTGATCACATTATTTATTCTTTGGTTTCTTTTTCACATCAGTTTGATTACTGGTAGATAATAAATACTTACAAGAACTTTGTCATGTGTGGGAGGCATCTTTCTATGTTGGATGTAAGATTCTTCAAGAAGTGCAACAGGCTCTGCCTTTTGTGGAGTTTTTTCTCTGATGCCAAAGTGACGTCCAATCGGAAGAGCAATAAATCTGATGAAAGAAACAAATAGTTTTACAAATTATAACACCTTTTGAGTTGCCGATGTTTATATGTTTTGTTTTTAGATACTCAAGTATTAATGCTATAAAAGTCAATGCAGATATTTTTTGTTTTTTGTGGCATAAAAGATTACTGGAGAGTGTAGACATGATAGCTAGACCCTGCTGGTAGGAATTAACATATCAGTCCAGAGTTCAGAACCTGTAATTTTATGGTACAAGCATATTTAGGTGACAATACATGCTTTGCCAAGACTTAAAGGGTAGGCAGGGGTGCGTACACTACAATCTACAGTTATACCCCTTGAATATTACACAATGATCTGTTTTTCAAAGACATCAGTTAACTGAATTCTTTATCATGGTTAGATAGATTTTGTCCCAGAATCCTTAGCCTCTTTGGTATGATTTAATTACTTGAATACTGTTTGAACTTGGAGGTACATACACTACAATCCGGCTATATTAAAAATAATAATTACTTCATTTAAAGATTTTATTATATGGATATCACCCAATCACAAATAGCTGAGGTAAATGGACATTTTCGTGACAAATGGATATTTTTTTCAGAAATGTCATAACAAATAATTGATCTAACACCTATTCACTTCAGCCAATTATAAATTGACTTAATGCATTATTACAAAAATACAAATCATTATTTCACTATTGCATCAATATTAACTAAGAATATACAGACTGAACATTAGGATATTTAAAATAAACACTTGTAACAATGAAATTTCATAAATTTCAAATCCTAAAATGACAAAAACAAAATTCTTATATTTAAGTAGTTTTATTTCCTACACTGTAAAATATTTTAAATGTCATGTACCGTAAGCTGCATACATATTAGAAGCCGCACCCCAACTTTGGCCTAAAAACCGGGTTGACCGGCGCCCAGAACCATTTCCGGAAAACTACATATTATAAACCGCACCCCGACTTTGGCCTTCCTACCCCCCCCCTCCCCCCCCATGGCCCGCCCTGTATTCCTGCTTAATCCATCCGGCCAACCAAGCCACTTAATTGTTTATACCAGCAGTCGCGACCACTAACAGCATTCACCTCTCCCTCTCCGATCGCACCTCTGATCAAGTGTCACACCAGTGGCTGGCTCTCCTGGACCTTACCAAACCAATTAATTGTTTATTCAAGCAGTCGCGACTACTAACAACATTCACCTCTCCCTCTCCGATCGCTGCTCTTATCAAGTGTCACATCAGTGGCTGGCTCCTACTGCATGTTTATGAATCCGGCAGCCGTATCAAGTTACACCACCTGAAACCTGGCCTCTGATCATTGGTCTACAATAGGTGTGGGGGGAGTCGCGTAGCAGTATAAATAAATAACACAACCATAAGTAGTTCATTGTCGGTCTTGATTGCCCCGGGTAACACAATGCCTGGGAAAAGAACATCTTACGACGCAGCTTTCTAGTTGAAGATTATTCAACATGCGACTGAGTCTCAGAGTAACAGAGCTACTGCTGAGCACTTTGGTCTCAATGAGAAACAAGTCTGAAAGTGGAAGAAAAAGCGATCTGAGATGGCTGTTAGACCGCACAGCTCGAAGAGGCTCCCTGGCGGTGGCAGCCTTTGATCGAGCCCAACCCCGCTCCCCCGCTTGCTCACTTAAAATCGGCAAAAGGCCCTATTTAAAGCCGCACCCTGACTTCCGACTAAAACCCAGGAATTTGACCCTCCAACTTCCTAATATATGCTGCGGCTTCTAATAGGCAGTTTACGGTACCAGCATTATTTTAAACTTTTGACCTTGATTGTGATTTACCCAAGGCTAATAGACTTTGTAAGGAGCATGTGAACATTGAAGGACTTGCTCTATAGACTTAGTAAATTAAAATACCTAAATAAATATTAAGCACTCCCTGCTTAATATGAAGGGACAGCAATGAATATCACTTATTCAGTTAACTTAAACAATTTTTTTGAAACTGTGGCTAATAGCTAATTTTAATTATTAATAAGTTGATTTCATTTTGATGTACCAAGAAGGATATTTTCAAATATAGAATAAAAAAGATATTAAAATAAAATAAGCTTATATATTTGTTTTTTAAATAAAATCTCCTACAATCTTACTTATAAAATATATTATCCAGATATAAACATTTTAAAATTATTAAAATATACTGGTTAAATGAATGCAAGAGCAAAAAGAATCAATACTATGACATCTCTGCATTTAATTTCCAGGCAGCTATAAATATATACAATATTATGATATTATGGAATATTAGGACTAACACTCACATGACTCAATTAAACCAACAAAACTGACATAAGGAAAACTTATATACACTATTATTTCCTTAAAACATGCTGCAGTGTTGCAATTAAAACAGCATCAGCTTGGTTGTGAAGCAATTAATAATTATAATGCAACCTCTAAGTCCTCTTAAATTATTCAAATAACATTCACTTTTTCACAAACATCAAGTTCCTGTTCAAGTCTAAGTTTAGTGTTTCACTTTCGTTGACTGGCTCAATAACAGATGCACAATAGGACTAAGAAGATATGTCAGCATAAACTTAGCACATGGTCAGATTATTGAAGAAAACAGAGGGGGAAGTCAAGTTGCATGGCCTAACACGCCTTGACAGGCAGGTGTGGTCAATTCTCAGGTGAGAAGTCCAGTTGTCAACAAACACACCTTTCCCAGAGTAACCGTGCCAAAAACAGTCCAATCGCCACTGGAATAGTAATCCACAGTTCCCGAGCGTTGGGAATAAAAATATCCTTGCGGGATTCCATATGAGCCCATGTTGCATTTGCAGGTAACCAGAAATGTTCGCTCCAAAATGCTGCGTTTATATCCGACAGTACCTGCCCCGCCATGTTCACCTGCGCTACTGAACTGAACGATGCGAGATACCCCACAGGGCACAGGGCTAATGACGAGATCACGCGAGACCGCCTAACCCCACACCGCACCGCGAGATTTCAGACCTCTTCCGGTTTTCTGCCATTGGCAAAAGGTGGTTTATTTTCTTGTCGAGGTTTAATCGTGTGGCATCTAGGTCTAGCCGTAGTTATACTTATTGGAAAACGACGTACAGAGAAACCTCACCTTCTATATAACAGTGTGATGTGTGTTATGTCGACCGTTTCTCCTTATTTTATGAAATTTGCGACTTATTCGTCTACGTGTTTCCCGTGCAAACGTACACGACATAACCTGATAACCCATAGACATAGGCTCAGTTGGTCGGTTTAGTGCACAAGCACAGGACTGGGGCCTCATGCAACTCTATTCTGTTTACTTAAGTAGACTAGCTTCTTGAATTTAATTTCTGGCATATTTGTAGTTTCGTTTAAAATTTGTTTTAAAACCATTGGCAGATTTGGTGGACACTGACATTCTTGCTTTGATAAAACAAAAAATATAAGACTAAGTCTTACTAGTCTAAATCAAAGAGATAACTAGCACCAGCGCTCTCGCCAGGCTTGTTCGAAAGGCCCTCCTACTGCAGATTGCAAACAACTGATCTGTAGTACCTAGTGCAGGCTTTTTCGTCCTCTGCTTTACCTCGCGACCTCAGTTTCTGGTCTTGTGCATCTAACCATTTCCATTTGTTATTAATGGGCCATGCAGGCAAAGGTGTTTTGGTGGCAAGAATATTGACTAGGCCTAAATCTGTAAATAGTCAGTTAAAGTTGCATGGCAAGTTCTTTCCCGCAAAAACAAAGCCCAGGTGAAATTTATATCAAAATTTGGAGAAAACTTGACAGTTTCATTGTATAAATTTAGAAACCTGATAAACCTCGCCGTTTCGGCTGTAGTGTGGTAATTGTATCTATCCGGGGACACCGCAGAACTCTGTCGCAGCATTGCTACTTATAGCAAAGCATCGTGAAATACACAAATTGATGACGTTTACTATTAAAATTTGTAGTGAGTTGATATCACGGGCAAGGCTAAGAGACACTATTTTGCAGTCTGGCATGGGTGGAGTATAGCTTTGACATCAAAACCCATACACTAAGATGAGGGTTTTGATTAGACAGATGTAATAACACTGTCGCCAACAATTTGTCGCGGATACAGAGAAAAGTTGTTGACACAATTAGCCTAAAAGTACCTTTTTGTCATGCTTGTATCTCTATTTAACTCCATGGCATTTCTTTGGAATTATAGTTCGCATATATTTCTCAACAAACGGAAATTTTGGTCAACAGATCCAAAGACACCGCCGAGATGACTCCATGATGGCTATATATCGAAATGCCGAAAAAAGTATTACCTACCGATAACTCATCATTATTTTGCATGGGCGATACAAGCAGCCTGCATATAAATCTTAAATATTCATGGTCCGGACTTATTGGTAGGTAATACTTTTTTTGGCATTTCGGTACGTAGCCATCATGGAGTCATCTCGGCAGTGTCTTTCGATCTGTTGACCGAAACTTCCGTTTGATGAGAATTATATGCGAACTATAATTCCAAAAATATGCTGTGGTGTTAGAGATACAAGCATTTCGAAAAGGTACTTTTAGGCTAATTGCGTTAACAACTTTTCTCCATATCCACGACGAATTGTTGGCGACAGTGTTGTTACATCTGTCTAATCAAAACCCTCACCTTGGTGTATGGGTTTTGATGTCAAAGCTAGGGTGGAGTATAGACAAAAGAAATCTTGAATGATTCAAGGACTGATTTTTATTTGCATTTTGACCTCTTTTAGTTTTGGCAAGAAAGAGCTTGACATGCAAGAAAGTAAAGATAACTTAATTAAGATATGAAGTTTAAAAGGTGTGACATTGCGGAATAAATGAGTGCTTTGCCCCAAACGTGGCCTTTTTGTAATGGTATGTGAATGGTTGCAATTATGACCTAGAGGCAGAGAGGAGTCTGCAGCTAGGTAGGCCCAGTCATGCAGGATGCAACACTTTGGGAATGTGGTTATCCTCTACGTCTAAGTCAAGCGAATCCGTATCTGCAGGTTGTATGGCCTGTCATCGTCAGTTGGAGATTCCTACCAGTGTAGCGACTTGTGGCAGCCTGTTCTCTGGCTAGATCGCTTGCATTGAGTGCTCTGGCCACCTGAGAGCCTAGCAGCACGTGGATCAGTGGTTTGAGCCCTGCTGTAGCTATGTCTGTATGGTTGCAGAATAAAGATCCCAGGTCTTTCTTTGTAAAGAGTAAGGGGTTACCCCCAGGGACATGGCTCTACTCTCCCCTCCTTCTCCTGACGCGATATGACCAAAAGTGGTTAAAGCATCCTTAAGAACCAACTAACCGATGCGAGGGTCAGAAGGGCCTCTTTCACAATATTGCCTACAGACTTCACAAGGTTCCGCTCAACCTCTTTTTTGGATGGCCACATGCACCTGCATTGGTGCCAAGGTTCCTCTTCTGTGGGTATAGATGTGGCTATTGTTGCTCTACTAGAAAGAGGCTCCTTTTTGGCTTAGTCGTTGGACACCAGTTGTCTTTTCCACGAACAGAACGGCTCCAATAGACCACTGTAAGCATTCTTTGCTTTATGGTGTAAGAGTATCCCAGGCTGTCAACCAGCTAGGTTTGGCCACGCTTAGACCCGTCGTGGATAAAGTCAAAAGATAATCTCCATAATGGTGTATCAGACAAAAGTGGTTTGACAGCCACATTTTCTTGACTTCATTAGATGAAGGTTGTGTTACTGTATTTTCCAGTTTTATATCAGGCATAAGAGGGGACAGAGCATTATTTTCCATACATAATATCTGTATGCCAACAGTTACATTAGCTTCCAAACAAAAAACTTGATGAAAGATTCAGGCTTACAGAATAAATTCATTGATCACTAGTTACCATCTGGGATAAATAGATACTTTCCTGTACTTGTCCTGCCAAATTTCAAATATATGGTACAGTGATTCTGATAGGTAGGATAAGGGGGGGGGGGGGGGGAGGGAAGCAGTGTCCCAGAGGTCCTTAAATTGCGGGACGTTTAAATAAAATATTGCGTAGTCTGCCCATTATATATTTACAATGCATTTGTAACCATGTCCCTTCACAGCTCCATGAAATGTGTCATTTGAAATTTATGTATGAGAAATGACGGGGGGAAGATGTGTACCATCAAGTGGGGCTAACTATTGGCAGCCATCAAATAAGTTATAAAACTGGAAGTAGACAAATATAACATTCTATCTATCATCTTTTGCAAATGAATGGATACCAACCAACATTGTAAATATAGCAATTATTTGATGTGGGAAAATCTTGTCAATTCTTTATTGGAAGTGTTTGGCAACCTTTATTTTGTAGTAACCATTTTTGTAACTATTTCAGACCTACGCCATGGGCAAGTTTATGAAACCAGGCAAGGTTGTGCTGGTTCTTAATGGACGTTATGCAGGCAGGAAAGCTGTCATTGTAAAGGTAACTTATGCTTATGCTTGTATTTGTAAAGATTTTGTAGTTTTTTATTTTACTTGATGATACTTTAGTAATTGTGACTGATATACATATATAGGGCAAAAACATTACCCAATTATCTCCCCAAAATATATCTTGTTAAAATGGACTGAATTTTTTTGAAGAACTATCACTTTCACTTGGGCTTTTAATAATTATAATTATGCAATCTATATGCATGTCAACAATTTGTTTTTACTTTAGAATTATGACGAAGGCACGTCAGAGAAGCCTTATGCCCATGCCCTGGTAGCTGGTGTTGACCGTTATCCACGCAAAGTGATCAAGAAGATGGGCAAGAAGAAGATTAAGCAGCGATCCAAGATAAAGGCCTTTGTCAAGGTCTCCAACTTCAACCATCTTATGCCTACTCGGTGAGTGTTAATTCTGCTTTACATATCTATGTATCATTCTCTGTCCCATATTTAACAGTAACAAAGAAATGTTTATGAAGACCTCTACTTTGGGCTCTAGCCCTGGAGCTGTTTTTAGCTCCCATGCACACCTTTTTTGCTGTAAGTAATTACAAACAACTGGCCTCGATTGAGGCATTTTCATAGTCCTCTTCCTGAGAGTTTGTTTGGTCTGGGTTAGCCATTGTGTGCGTCAATGCGGCATAAGACACCACTTCATTTACCCGCCGGACTGTCTGTTACAGTTACTCCATCGACGTGAACCTGGACAAGAGCTCCATCAACAAGGAGGCCTTCAGGGACCCAGCCTTGCGGAGGAAGGCCAGGCGCGAGGCCAAGGCCAAGTTCGAGGAAAGGTTGGTACATGACACCCACTGAGGTCCCACAACTTGTATCCATGGAAGTGGCGCCGCCATGCGGTGAGAATGGAAATGTACGAGGTCCTTGTACAACAACAGTAGATGTACTAGAAGAACGGGGGATATTTTTTGTTTGTCAGGTTGCAATATCACATTTTATCCCTTTTCTCTCTTCCTTGTGAAAATTAACCTGTCGAATGCAAACGCGGTGGCATATTTATCCTCAAATTAATGTTGTGCATTAACCATAAAAAGTGCAATAGTTGCGCCAATTGAGAGGTTGCAAGACCGGTACATACTCTGCTTACGTGGATAAAAACATACTGCAACCATGGTTAGCGATAACGAGTTCCCTACATTTTGATGTATACGTGTATAAGTCCTTGAACGTAGAGACACCTCGGGTTATTATAATATAATACGGGCGTTTGTAAATTATATATTTTCCTCGTTTCAGATACAAGACAGGCAAGAACAGGTGGTTTTTCCAGAAGCTGCGATTCTAAACATTGACAAGAAAGTAAAAAAAAACATTCGCTGCTCTGTACTGTAAAGACCTGCCAATAAAACAGAGGTGAAGCCCATCTGCAGTGATTTCTTCGTTGCGTTATTTCATGTTGTAATGCTGCTATACCCAAGTTAAAGTGCCCATTTTAGCTATCTTAACAAACATATGCAGCTTTTGAACTGCATCCCTCCTATTTTCTTGCCTTCTCGAAGTAGCTGTTCTGCGCGAACCCACAACTGACAGGATCGATCGCGTCTGCAGTTCAACTGAGATTGCACAATACTCTGATCTTTTAACGTATTGATTGTCCCGGTAAAAAGGGCAGCTGGGCGGCGGTGTCTGGTTCATGTATCTTTGCCAACGTTCTTTGAAGGCTTTCAGCATAAATTCTGCTGAGCAGTTTCGCCGAGAGGGTGGGTGGGAACCTTGCTATATGGAAATATCTGTAAAGCGTTTGCAGACAAACCTGTATGATATGGAAAGGAGACCTCTTCGGAGACCGTAATAGTATATCGATGTGATAACTGCTGAAATGAACAAATAGTCTAGAACCCGCCCTGGAAATCCCTGAAGTACAACGGCAGAAGCTGAAAATCCGTCTCGCAAACGAACGGATGCCAGCCACAAAGTTTCATGTCTTACATTCTCATTAATCAGTGCCTCACCTTGTGACACCTACCCACATATTTCTCACCTTTTGTACGAACGGTCCAAGTCTTCTAATCCAAGGGACCGTTAAGCCGAGTGAGCCTCATCTGGCGAACGCAGTAGCCAATTCAACCTGAGCGCCAGCCCAAAATATACCTAGATAGAGTGACTGCAAATGGTGTAGAAAGAAGGCGATGAAAGGTTTCAGATAATATGGGCGGGCCTGTTCACATGTTGGAAACACCTGTCAGGATTTTTTTGTGCGTAGACTTAGACTACTTAGAAAGAATACATCGGACCCAGCATTATGCGACCTTTCGTCTCCCTATCACACTCTTTAATCCTCTTCTAATCCCAGTTGCTTTTCTTATGCCTTGCTTGGGAGACCTCGCTTCGCTTACGTGCGTCCGCTTCCATGCTCTCCTGACACTCCCCGTCGTCAATCACTTCTATTCTGGTACATCAGTTGCTTCTTTCCTCCGTTTCTCCCACTCTAAAGTCCGGTCTAGACGACAGAAGTTTACGTATAGGTCACGCCTATAAGTCTTGACCTACAGGAAATCTTCCCGTCTATACAGAGGCTGGGACAAACCCACAATTGATTGACTGGTAGAATAGAACATCTATTTCACTAGGTAAAACCTACGCCTCATAAAGAAAACCCTATCGTTTAGACTGGGATTAACTCTCTGTTCCTCGTCCTCCTCTGGCATTCCAGCCGCCCCGCTGATTTTCTCATCAAAATCTCATTCAATCTTATCCGCTTCTGGCTCTCGCATTGCCTCCTTGTTCTATCGTGGCACTCAATCCCACCGTAACCTCTCCTGCACCCTCACTCCCTCCTTGTCCTCTCCTGGCACTCATTCTCACCTTATCCTCTCCTGCTACTCCCATTCCGTCCGTATCCTGTCTTGGCACTCTCTTTCTCGTCTTATCCGCTCCTGGCTCTCGCATTGTCAGCTTCTGGCACTCGGCTTTCCCTGATTGTCCTATCCTGGCACTCGCCTTGCTTCCTTGTCCTCTCTCTGCACTCGCATTGCCTCCTTGTCCTCTCCTGGCACTCTCTTTGCCTCCTTGTCCTCTCCTGGCTCTCGCCTTGCCTCCTTGTCCTGCCCTGGCTCTCGCATTGCCTCGTCCTCTCTCAGCACTCGCATTGCCTCCTTGTCCACTCCTGGCTCTCGCCTTGCCCCCTTGTCCTCTCTCGGCACTCTCATTCTCCCTGTATCCTATTCTGGCACTCTCCTTGCCTCCTTGTCCTCTCTCGGCACTCGCATTGCCTCCTTGTCCTCTCCTGGCACTCTTCTTGCCTCCTTGTCCTCTCCTGGTACGCGCATTGCCTCCTTGTCCGCTCTCGGCACTCGCTTTGCCTCCTTGTCCTGTCCTGGCTCTCGCATTGCCTCATTGTCCTCTCCTGGCCCTCTCATTTCTCTGTATCCTATTCTGGCACTCTCCTTGCCTCCTTGTCCTCTCTCGGCACGCGCATTGCCTCCTTTTCCTCTCCTGGCACTCGCCTTGCCTCCTTGTCCTCTCCTGGCACTCTCCTTGCCTCCTTGTCCTCTCCTGGCTCTCGCATTGCCTCCTTGTCCTGTCCTGGCTCTCGCCTTGCCTCCTAGTCCTCTCTCGGCACTCGCATTGCCTCCTTGTCCTGTCCTGGCTCTCGCATTGCCTCATTGTCCTCTCCTGCCACTCATATTGTCTCATTGTTCCCTTCTGGTACTCTCATTGCCTCCTTCTTTGTCCTTTCCTGGCACTCTCATTCCCCCTGTATCCTATCCTGGCGATCTTATTGCCTCCTTATCCTCTCTCTGCCTCCTCGTTTCCTCCTTATATTTTCGTGGCGCTCATTTTCGCCTTGTCCTCTCCTGGCACTCTCATTCCCTCGGCATCCTCCCCTGGCAGTCTCATTCCCTCCATATCCTCTCCTGGCACTCTCACTCCCTCTTTACCCTCTCCTGGAACTCTCATTCCCTCCGCGTCTTTTCTTGGCACTCTCATTTTTGCCTCATCCTCTCCTGGTACTCTCACTCTCGCCTTACCATCTCTTGGAACTCTCATTCCCTCCATATCCTCTCCTGGTACTCTCACTCTCGCCTTACCATCTCTTGGAACTCCCATTGCCTCCATATCCTCTCCTGGTACTCTCACTCTCGCCTTACCATCTCCTGGCACTCTTATTTTCGCCTTATGCACTCCTGGTACTCTCTTGCCCTCCGTATCCTTCCCTGGCAAGCTGATTGCCTCCGTACCCCTCTCCTTTCCTCTGTATCCTCTTTTGGCACTATCATTCTTTCCGAAACCTCGCAGGGCAACGAAATATGGTCTCCGATTTGAAATGACTAAATCGCACCTTAGAAGACATTCCTCCATCCTTATGTTAATATCAACGGTCGTTGATCGTTTTAATTGTCTGTGATCATAAAGTACTTCACATAAACAAGCTGTAAAACAACCAGACGGCGTCCAATGCGAGCAAACAATCAGTTTCATATTTCGATATTAGGATCCGGACATAAATGGACTCCTTCTAAGTTTCGTCAATGTATCAGTCATTCGACTTCTCTTTTTCAACGTTGATTGCTGCGACGATTGTAGTTTGAAGTTAAGCAATACGAACCCCCCATGGTATTGTACTTGCCTCGAGAGCTCGATTAAAACGCACCACTGTATTTGTACCATAAAAAACGTCCCCCTCCCCCCTCCCTTTGTTTAACAAAATTTCATACGGCCCTGTACGTAATATTAAAACAGGTCTTCACGGAAAAGGTTTTCTCTACTTTCATAACGGCATTTTATTATAAACCGATGGTCTTCATTCTATAGATCGGTATGGTATACTCTTAGTGCAGAGTGCATTATCCGGTGACAGCAAGACATTTTAAATAATAAATAATAATTTGAAACCAAATCTCGACACTCTTTATTTATCTCATGTGTAAGTTTACAAAAAAACATTCACTTTCACGCGCGAGGAAGTGGAATTTATAATAAAACGGAATAAAAACAACTAAATGTATGTCGGTGAACAGATCAAGCGAACTGGGAGATCCATCACATAAATCTTAATCCCCTTTTGATTCTTTATCCGCTTTGCTCGTAGACTGCTTGAGCAAATAATTGCAATCGTCCGTGCAGAACCTGAAACAGGACAATTTCATTATTTGACTTCGAAATACAAAATGTTTCATCCATAATCCGATAAATGGAGCTTCCACTAAGATATATGTCCTCCTATTACCCAAAATATGTTCTTCTTGGCATTTGTTTAACCAATCCATCCCTTCGATTCGTAACCAGGCATCTTTTCATTGTAGGTTTAGATTGTATTTAGATAATTCCAGAATAAAGTTGATGTTTAAAGGGCGTCATTTATATTTGTCACAAAGCCAGACACTGTCTGATCTCACAGGACAGATGGTTATCTTACCTGTACCACAGTAGAGGACAGATCACTGTTCCGGCATGCCAAAGAGAGTGGGCGTCGAATACCCAGAACCAGGGCGGAAAGTCCCAGAGTTCCAACGTCAGCAAGAGGCTGATGGTTACCACGGTAACGGCCCCGGACCAGACGTATGGTTGCCGTCGCCGTACCATCGCAAACCATGATAGCCACATGGTGTAATCCAGGGCACCTGCCAGGGCCAAAATACACAAAATCAACCAGTAAAAATCTTACATCTTCAACTCCTTGGCTCGTGAAATCTAGGACGAGGCAAATATCCATTTTCATCTTTGGATTTTTGATTTGAAAACATGATTTTTTTTCACGCTAAACAGTGCTGCGTTAATTATTGGGCAACCTTTTTATTTCAATGATTAACAGGATGTCATTTGTGGATCTTTCAACAAAAGTAAGGAGTATGTCTTAGCAGATGACTTAGTGTGACCTGAACTTGATGTGACCACAAGTGCACTGACCAGCGGTTACGTTGACAGCCATGTTATATCCGTAGTCAAACTTGGTGGATGTCATATAAACTATGTGTTGAATATAGAAGGCGAAAATGGCTATGCCGCTGTACAAAGTCCATTTGCGAGGTTGGTTTAATAGCAATCTGGAATGACAAAGCCAGAAATATTCAATATCGAAGGAACAGGCATAACAGTTTACGCACCATATATTTATTGGCCATTGTTTTACCATGCTTCGCCACTCTGTTAACGAGTTGAAGACAAGCAACAACAGGATTGGAAAAGAGACCAAGCACTTAATTAAATTGTGGTAGTCATCTTCTCTATCTTATAAACAGGACGCGCCACTTATGTATGACCAAAATTTCATATGATAAACGTTT
This sequence comes from Arenicola marina, assembly GCA_964019135.1. Taxonomy (NCBI): domain Eukaryota; kingdom Metazoa; phylum Annelida; class Polychaeta; family Arenicolidae; genus Arenicola; species Arenicola marina. The sequence goes on along the minus strand of OZ025259.1, from coordinate 11,642,399 downwards.
TGCATGTTCAGCTTTAACCAAGCTTTTAGTAGGTTTAATGGTTGCTTAACGAATTCATTGGGTATGTGATAAGAGCATTTGCATAATTTCCACGTACGCTGCATTTATTCCACGTATTATCCGGCGTATCTTACAATAACGTTTTCTCTTTCTGTGCTGACAAACCCAATAGCACCTGAGATTACCTTGCTGTTCCGGCAAACAAATTCGCCAAGACATGAAATAATGCGCTGAAGTAATCCATTTTCTGAAGAAAAAAAGTATAAGTAATGTAGCAAAATTTAATCATGTTGTATTGCATATTGCATCAACTAAAAAAAATAATGTGCAATGACTAATTGCATGTGGACTTCCTCATCTCTGCCCGACATGAAATGTCATTAATTGATTGAAAACGCAAATATTAATGACGACTACGACGGGTTTTTCCTCGATTGCCAGGGATATGTATACGTATTTGATAAGCTACCAGTTAAGATCCACCAAAATAGTATAAATGTATAATGCAGTCTGGGTGTTATTTTTGGTCGCCACGCAATATCAAGATGGCGTCATATTCTGAGGCAGTGTGAAGAAAAATATATATATATTGGACGTAGTGTAGAAAAGCTCATTAATTTGACACATTCTATGCCATTACCATGAAAATAGTATTTATCTTCGTAGAATAATTAAAGAGGATTATTTCCGTAGTGGCTGTTCGTACGGTCCGTATGAATGCACCATATGCGACTATTCGTACGGTACATGGTCACATGACGTACAAAATCCCATTGTAGCACAAGGAATTATTCACCTCGATCAATAAAGTGCCGAGTGAGTGCGATATGAATATAGTCTGCTGTGCTGTATTATTCGTACGTGGATACTTATTCATCTCGATCTATATAGAGCCGAATGCCGTATAAATAGTCTTTTGTGCTAATCGTACGCCACAAAACACACCCTGGGTTCAGTCAGCCGGGTCGACAGGGGGTGGGGTGGGGGGGGGGGGGGGTGGGCAGAAATTACCTCTGTCACCGGAGTATCTCTGCTGTGGAATACCGTCGACCAGATCCAGGCGTTTACCCCAGTCTGAAAGTAGAAGCATTATCAGTTTCCAAGGCCGCTATAATAAGTCTCAACCTGTGAGAAAGGGTGCAAACGTCTAAGACAGAATGGTGTACCACCACGGGCTCTTGCTTGAAAAGTTACACGTCAAACGTCATCATAGGAGATTCAGTAATAGCCAGGATCAAACGACATGTGATGCCTATGGCAAGCCCTGCCAATCTTAAATAAGCTTGTCACCCGTAAGTGCAAGTGCTGCCTAATAAATTTAAATACTTTACTTTAATTAAAACAAAATGAGCTGCAAATCCAAATCTGACGCGGACGGGCGGATGCCAACCAACTCCGATAATGGATCTTTATCCCCCAACACACACACAGACCCCAATCCACTTCCTATCAATACCATCATCATTCCTGCCATCATGGCATTACGGTGTGCTGGAGCGCTTTGCCCCCCCCCCCCAGTGCCCTAGCTTGTGTTCATTACTGTCAGTTTAATCTTCATTATACTAATTGTATGAGAAATCCACTACTGTATATGCAATGGCGGGCGAACTATGAGCATTTCACATGCGGATGTGTCTACGCGGTCATCCGGCTCGCCACGTGGATCAATCCGGATACTCTCCCTAATTGATTGTTTTGTTGCGGGGGCGGGGAAGCAAGTAGGAGGGGGGGGGGGTACGCAGCCATGTTACTATATAAATATGTTTATAGTTGACTCACCAATCCCACCCCTATCCAGATCCCGTACATGGGCGCCTTGGGCGATGTCCGTCTCGTGAAGTAGACCATCCCAAACACCGTGAACAGGCCATTTAACACCGAGAATACGGTGGAAGCCGGCTCCTGCACGCCAAGAACCCGGATGAAGGGCCACTGAAAAAAAAAAAAAAAAAAATTGACCAAACTGGATATGTGGATCTTTATGAAGGGTGGTTGGGGAGTGGATGGGGAGGGGGGAAAAGGATTAAATTACAAAGGGAAAACTGATACGTGTAAAATGCCTTTTTAAGACGTTATATAAATGTACCAATTTTATGTCATACCATCTATAAGTTTAATCAGCGCATTAGATCCGGTATTGGTTTATGACTATTACAGTGAAGGTAATATTATATTATCCTATTTAGTTGGTTGTTCACATACTGTATTCGCGATGACCAGCGTTGAGTGCCTACCATGGTTGTAATATGACAAACTATGACATATGTTAATTTAGGGGAATAACATCCATCATGAATAGTTATATACATTGTAATGATGAGCTTTGTTTTATGGAAGATGACATGTCACGTGATGTTTTAACGATACCATGCAAGGTAAAAGAGTCAAAAGATATTTTAAGCCGTGCTGCAGATAGTGTAAGGTACCGGCCTGATCAGCCTTTTATGATGAATGAGGATCATACATGTGCCCCTACCGACATAATAGCTACACCCAAGAATAATGAGGTAAGGTACGACCCCACATCTGTCCAGGACTGCCGCAATCATGAAAAGGTAAGCGAACGACAGGAGAATTTAGTGGCAGCGATCGAAGCCAACGAAGATGAAGAGTTATTTGGGCTCGCGCCATTTCATCAGAGAAATGTAAAAAATCTCAAGATAGCCCACATTAACATAAACAGCGTACGACATAAGTTTGGACCGCTTAGCCAAGCACTGGGAAAAGGCGCATTAGATGTCTTGTTCATTCAAGAGACTAAGTTAGACGATAGCCTTCCGGCAGGCCAATTTACTTTAAATGGGTACAAGGTCCACCGAAATGATAATACAGACAGCTCTGGAGGCATAATGGTGCAGGTAAGAGACGATATACCACACCGGCGGCGCAAGGATATAGAAATTAATGAAGACGAGAAGGGGCGTATCGAATCCCTGGCAATAGAAGTGACGCTGAATGCTGAAAAGTGGCTCTTTCTCAGTGTATACAAGCAGCCGAAGGTTAAAAACGCATTACTTGTGACAAAGATCGATAGCCTTCTGAATGCAATCGCTGCTGAACAGGTTAACCTTGTACTGTTGGGAGATTTAAATGTAAACATGTTAAACCATAAAAATTGTCTGAATGACGTATTAGAGGTCTATGGTACTAAAAATATCGTTAAGTCACCAACTTGTTTCAAAGGTAAAATACCGACCTTAATTGATGTTGTGATTACAAATGTGTCGAAGCGCTTACGAGATGTATCATGTATAGATACGGGCCTCAGCGATTTTCACCATATGGTTTGCGTAGCAACGAAAATAGAAGTTCCCATTAGGCAGCAGAAACGTGTCTATTATCGAAGCTTTAAACATTTTGATGAGATTAAATACAAAGACGATCTAGCATCGGTACCTTTTCATGTAGGTGAAGTCTTTGAAGATGTTGATGATTCATATTGGTTTTGTAGCACATTGATCAAAGAGGTCGTTGATAGACATGCACCAACCAAGCAACGGGTAGTTAAGAATAACTGTGTGCCCTATATGAACAGCCATCTTCGCAAAGCCATAAATGTAAAAAATATGCTGAGACGGAAGTACGAGCAATTAAGTAGCCAAGAGAATTGGGAAAAATACAGAAAGCAAAGGAATCTCATAGGACGTCTTCGGAAAGTAAGCATGCAAAAGTACATAAAGGGGAAATGTAGCGAAGCTACGACTAACGGGAAGGAATTCTGGAAAGTTGTAAAACCACTGATATCAAGAAAAAACGCAAGCAGCGGAAACGTGTTACTGAAAGAGCGAGACGAAATAATATCAGATCCATCAAAGGTAAGTGACATATTTAATCAATATTTCATAGACGTTGCCAAAGACATAGGCCAACTAGATGACATACCAGATGATCAACCAATAGACGAAATCCTTCTTTATCACAAAGATCATAAATCCGTTATGGCTATAAAGGAAGGTAACCAAGGTATAACGGAAACTTTTAACTTTCGGGCAGTAAGTAGCCACGAAATATACAATGCACTTAAAGGCATTGACGTGTCGAAGGCTAGTGGCTACGACAAGATACCTCCGAAGCTTATCAAGCTGGGAGCTGCCATCCTGTGTGAGCCATTAAGGTATGTGTTAAATATGACGATTAATTGTAATACGTTTCCAAAAGAACTAAAATACGCTGAAGTCACACCAATTTTCAAGAAGAAGGACAACTTAAATAAGGAAAACTACAGACCAGTAAGTGTTCTTCCCTGTATCTCCAAGATATATGAAAAAATATTGTGTGACCAGCTTATGTCCTTTATGGAACCCAGGTTATCACCCAGACTATCTGGGTTTAGAAAGGGACACAGTTGTCAAAGTCTACTGATGCGCTTAGTTGAAGACTCCAAAAATGCATTAGATAATAATCAAGTTATGGGAGCTATACTAATGGATCTCTCAAAAGCATTCGATTGTCTTCCACAAAGATTATTGATTACCAAGATGAACGATTATGGCATAAGTAAACAATCATGTACGCTAGTTGCAAGCTATCTTACGAACCGCGAACAGAGGGTAAAACTAGGACATAATCGGAGCGAGTGGCTTACCCTCAAGAAAGGAGCACCACAGGAATCTGTTTTTGGTCCACATCTGTATAATGTATTTACGAATGACCTGCTTGTATCCACCGCACGGGGAACCGATAAGTATAATTATGCTGATGATAATACTGTGGCGGCTCAAGGTAAGGAGTTTAAGAAGGTTAAAGTAACTCTAGAGAAGGCGTTATCGGAGATAACAACGTGGTTCGTCGACAATTACATGAAAGCGAACCCAAGTAAGTACCAGGCAATCGTGTTTGAAAAGAGAAACGAATTAAGTCAGCACAGATCGTTTTCGATTTCTGGAACAGAACTGGCAGCACAACAGGAAGTAACACTACTAGGTATTCAACTGGACGCTAGGTTAACTTTCGGCAACCATATATCAAGTTTATGCAAGAAGGCTGGAAAAAGTCTCAATGTTTTAGCTAGAGTTTCTAAATTAATGGATGTTGATAGCAAACTTACGTTATTTCATGCTTTTATTCTTTCACATTTTAATTATTGTCCCGTTGTATGGCATTTTTGTGATATGAAAAATATGCGTAAGATTGAAAAGATACAGGAGCGGGCATTGAGGTATGTGTTTAATGACTTTAGATCAGAATACGCAGAGTTGAGGAAGAGAGCGGGTAGACCATTGCTATATGTTGAACGATTGCGCTGCATATCATTAGAAGTTTACAAGAGTATCAACAAGATTGGGCCTAGTTATCTTCATGACATGTATAACGTGAAGGAAAACAATTACATTTTAAAAAATGGGCCAAATATATGTATGCCACGCGTTAAGACAACAGCTTATGGCCATAATTCATTGAAGTATCAAGGTAGCAAGCTATGGAACATGCTCAACAAGGAAACGAAGTTAGCCAAATCTGCCAAGGAATTTAAAACAACGCTGTCAACCTCGGATGTGTTCTTGTGTCACTGTAATTCGCGCACATTATGTAACATAGCTAATGGGTAAGGTTTTATGAGATGCAAAGGTTGTTATATTGTCATTGTCATATGTATATATATCTCATCCGCTCATGTCATTTTATCATTGTCGGTCAATAGCACGTGTGCTAATGTTTATTGTTGACTTTTACATACCGACGTTAAATAAAACTTTATCTTATCTTATCTTATCTTATATAATAGGATGAATTACAGTAACTGCTCTAAGACTTACCTTCCAAAACCAAATTGCTCTTATACTTTCCAATCAGATTCCAGTGGCGGATCCAGGAATTTACGAAATGGGGAGCGGCACCATTTATTTAAGTACTATATATCTTGGCGGATCCAGACAGAAACTTGGCCCCTTTACATATTCGTAGTAGGTGTCAAGTTTTGGTCATTCTGTGAAATAGGGGTAAACTTATTTTTTATAAATATTTTCTTAACGGCACGGTAATGTATCATACAAATTCACCAGAGGGTGTGTAATTGGGTATACTTTCTTAAAATAATCACAAATACAGAGTTCTTTTACCTTGCTATTATGGGGTGCTTACCTTAAAGAGAAAAGGGGACAGGTGGGGGGGGGGGGCCTGTGCCCCTGTGCCCCCCTCCCCCCGCGCCCTGGATCCTACGCTGGAAGCAAACCATCTTTACCTTTCCGTGGAACTGTTCTGGTCTTCTGCCTGCAGCTTGTAGCTCTTTTGTTGTCATCCACATACAATTGTAGTTACAGTCCTCTTCACAGGTCCAGTGTAATAAGTACTCAGCCCATGACTGACTGTCAGAGAATGACCGAATGGCTAAAAGGAATCGAACTTGTGTAAAACATATTGATAGCTTAAGCATTAATTATTACCACATTACCAATTTTAAACTACGACAATGATACTGTTAATCGACTCACAAAGGACACTGCGAATTTAAAATAATTGACACTGGGCACTGGACACCGCCCCCCCACCCCCCCCCCACGCGTAATAATGGGCCCGGTTGTAAACATTTCAGTGACAATTGTGTGTAGGCGTAGGTTATATTAGAAATGAAAATGAAGGGTTGGTGTTTTAGGTCCAGTAGTGTATAAACGAAGGTTACATTGGACCAAAACTATGCATAATACGTATAAACGAAGGTTAAATTGGACCAAAACTAGGCATAAATACGTATAAATGAAGGTTACATTGGACCGAAACTAGGCATAAATACGTATAAATGAAGGTTACATTGGACCAAAACCAGGTATAAACACGTATAAATACCGACATGCCGTCCTCCCCCCCTCCCCACCCCAGCCCCTCGGGCTCCCTCCCGAGCCCCCTCCCATCCGAATGAAGTCCCCTTTAACAGCCACGCCATTTACCCACCAATAACAGAAGATGACGTCATCAGTACAGATCTCGGCGCGTGATATCACGTCCTCACCTTGAGCATCTCGACTACAGATAGCATAGCGACATCCGTCTTGGCACTCTCGGTAGATAGGCAGTCGGTCACCGTAGGAGGCTTCACTCACATGGAGCAGCACCCAGGCGCACGCCACGGCCACGACCCACCGCCACCCCGCTCCACTGACACCACCCACGCTGTAGCCATGGCAACTCATCTCTGCGGAGCAAAGTCGACATGCAGACACGGAAAGACTTCTTAAAGATACGTGTAGGCGAGTGTCCTAAGTAGTGGGAGTGAGAAATGTTTTAAAATGTTAACGTCACTTACAGCTAGAGTGAATATTTTTTCAATCAGGCGGCGGGCGTATTTTAGCGGCGGAAGCCATTTAGGATTGACAAGCAACGTGTTTTCTTTTGTGAGAAACATGGTGGAGTATTGAAGGGCAAATACAGTTACATTTGCAGAAATATAAATATGCTTTTGCTGTTAACAATGCCAAGTCAATAAGGCCGGCGTCGTTTATTATGGTCATATTATAATCAGATTGACCGGCATGAAGAACCCGTATCGCTAGCAGAGGAGAACACACGAATTTATATTGATTGAAATATATGTATTATGTATTTCTGTTTCTGTTTTATGTAGCAAAGGCCCATGTAAAGAACACTACACTACCAATATTACAGCTACTAATAATACCATTACTGCTGCTATTGCGATAAATGTAACTTAGTATATAATTGTTACATGTTGGCCCATGTTCTCTTGTTTTCTATACACATAAAGGTGAGAACCACTTCGACATTATTGAAAGCCAAATATTATACTTACCAACCCAGATAAAGAATAAAAACCAGCCGTTTTTTTTAGCTCAATCCAACGCTAAATATATGAACAATTGTCTTAACTCATATCGGTAGCTAGATTTGCATGTGCGCTATGCAAATTTCCTCTCATCGTATACATGAACACGCGGGGATGTGATGGTAATTACCACTTTGTGATATTACCATAGACCTGCTATCCGCACTTCCAATTAAGTTATATAAGCCGAGATATTTGGGCGTCTGAGTAAAGCGCCCGATCAGTATAGTAGGCTATCACATCTTCCACTGTCAACAAACAAGGATCGACTAATGTAGGCCACCAACAGGGGGGCATATAGGATGTCCTATATGTGCTGATTATATATAACTAATTGTACACGAAGCGAAAGAATTGCCAGGTACATATCAAGCGCAAGGCCAAAGGGCATACACCCGGAGTGCTTATCATATGGAGGGTTGCCTGATTGTGCATGGGCGGTCGTATTTGCTGGCACACACTACGGTCAGGTCTGCCAGACTAATACTGAATTGCTTCCTCTTTATATCTATGCGAAAATGTAGCTGATTATCGATGATAAGCCGATCAAACATACGGGCGGGTCAAAGCGCGTCGCATATTGTTTGCCACTTGATCGGCCGTCTAAGCCGCATTTTCATGGCATTTCTGGCTTGGTCTCCTCTAGATACCAGTTGATCTGCGTTATTCAACGACTGGCTCAGCTAGATAAGCGATGTAGTAGCTTTCAGGTATGGGTTATTCAAACACAAGACGGCATGACACAACACTCAGAAACAGAGAAACACAAACCCCCCGTGCGTTCATACTGACATACTGAAATGTCCATTAAAACGTTATTTGTTTATCTTCAATAAACAAATTTAAAATATGACGACTGATCTCTAGCTCCGAAATCCATCGCGAATATTTATTTCGTCGCAGCCAGGTAATTTACTGTCACAGTACCTCACAGGTAAAAACATTTATTAACCACCTCTAATGACACATTATTCAGAGGGTAAACACGTATTCTCTGAGCGCCACCCCCCCCCCCCCCCACCCCTTGGCAAATTCCTAGATCCGCCCCTGCTGGATCTCAATCAAACGATTCACACCTACATATGGAGTACACGTATGTTGTTGTCGATTCTGACATATTTGTCAATTCTGCTCCCCATTTTTGCCAAGGCTGTTGTTGCAAGCATTGAAGTTCAAAAGGGCCAGGGACATACGACAATTTCACAACATTAGTAACATGAATAATTTTCTATATATTGATTGATGTCAACATAGCCAATGAGAAATGAACAATGGAATTTAATTGAAGGTCGTATCTTCTGCGTGGATGGGGAGCGTTCATTTTCGCCTACCTTTGACAGTGTCTCTACCCCCATCTAGTTAAGTTAGTAAATTTCACAATATATTACGAATTAATGATACTTTACTACGCTAGTGGAGATGTCAATGAAGAAGAAATTGCCACAGCGTGACCAAAGAAAGAATTGTCCTTAATATGTTTATACGGGGTCGAGTCAGAATTGACAACCACACACCTCCGCAAACTGTATTCGCGGTCTTAAGAATGTCTTTCGCACATTAGGTGTGCGTAATGTAGGGTCTAATGTTAAAGCGGTCAATATATAGTTGTAAGGTACAATGCTGAATGTGCGATTTTAAGAATAGTGGACGTTTGTAGTTTGTAATTTGTAGTTTTTTGTTGTGCGTAAATATGATTTGAACAATAAGCTCGTGTTTCTTCAATTAGGTGATTGATGGTATTTTAGAGAAGTAAAAAAAACGTGACCAGTAATTTGCAACGAGCATAGGACAACTTATAAAAACGCTTTATGCACAGTGCAAAATTGTTATTTATTTATTAACGATAAAACACAATAGAAATTATACGCATGGCAATTGGGAGTATGAGTACTTGATGAATGCAATAATTATGATATAATTGGAGACTTTTAGACGTTTTGTGTGAGCACCATTAATAGTGAAAGTTCGCTGTGCACTATTCATATTGTGCTATTATTTGAACATTATGGCTAATTAGTTAGTGTATTTTCCAGCAACAAATGTCCTGCTGCACTGTGAGAACGAAAGAGTTCGCGTTGACCAAAGGCGATCAGAGTTCTTACATTGACTGGTATTACGAATCTGCTGATATTGACGCATCGACCGATAACACTAGATTAGAATCTATTGATTTATGAATGGAATGACGTTGGTCTACATGGTCCCTGAGACAAATCTGATGGTTTGTATGACGGCCTATACCGGGCTCAGCAGGCTGGGATCGGCTTTCCGGTACTGCGCAGACTTTGGTTTGCTTTAAACTTCTCTTGGAGCAAATAACGACAGTCAGCTACGCAAAATCTGAAAAAAAGACACCGTTAGCAACTTATTTCATGGAATATAATTATAAGAGCAATATAGAAATCTAGCAGCCATGCCTAAAAGGTAAGTAGTGTTGTGCTTATGAATTATCCGAAGTGAAATGAACGTTAAACGTTAATTGTACTTAGAGGAAATGCACTATAAGAAAATATATAATGCCAAGGGAATGAAATGGCTCACGGACAACCCTGTGTACATCGTTGTAATTTGGTCTACATTTTATATACCTTGTAATGAAGTTTACGTACATGTACATCATTGTACATTATCTGCACATAGTTATACAGTTTCTATACGTCGTTGTACAATTACATCGTTTTACAATTTATGTACATCGTTTTACAATTTACATACATCGTTTTACAATTAATATACATCGTGTTACAGTTTATGTACATCGTTTTACAATTTCTGTATATCGTTGCACAGCTTAAATGTTTACTGTTTCTGACCTCGTTGCATAGTTTATGTACATCGTTGTACACGTTGTTTACATCATTGAACTGCTCTAGTACACCCTTGTAGGTTCTGTTTTTCATGACGAAATGCAGTATCGCAGTATCCTAAATTTACTATTTCAACAAAACGTAAAGACGCAAACAGATTATTCCGATTAGTCTTTGAATACCTAATTAGACAGATTATTCCGAGTAGTCTTTGAATACCTAATTAGACAGATTATTCCGAGTAGTCTCTGAATACCTAATTAGACAGATTATTCCGATTAGTCTCTGAACACCTAATTAGACAGATTATTCCGATTAGTCTTTGAATACCTAATTAGACAGATTATTCCGAGTAGTCTCTGAATACCTAATTAGACAGATTATTCCGAGTAGTCTCTGAATACCTAATTAGACAGATTATTCCGAGTAGTCTCTGAATACCTAATTAGACAGATTATTCCGAGTAGTCTCTGAATACCTAATTAGACAGATTATTCCGAGTAGTCTCTGAATACCTAATTAGACAGATTATTCCGAGTAGTCTCTGAATACCTAATTAGACAGATTATTCCGATTAGTCTTCGAATACCTAATTAGACAGATTATTCCGATTAGTCCTTGAACACCTAATTAGACAGATTAGTCCGATTAGTCTTTGAATACTTAATTAAACAGATTATTCCGAGTAGTCTCTGAATACCTAATTAGACAGATTAGTCCGATTAGTCTTCGAATACCTAATTAGACAGATCATTCTGGTTAGTCTCTGAATACCTAATTAGACAGATTATTCCGAGTAGTCTCTGAATACCTAATTAGACAGATCATTCTGGTTAGTCTCTGAATACCTAATTAGACAGATTATTCCGAGTAGTCTCTGAATACCTAATTAGACAGATTATTCCGAGTAGTCTCTGAGTACCTAATTAGACAGATTATTCCGAGTAGTCTCTGAATACCTAATTAGACAGATTATTCCGAGTAGTCTCTGAATACCTAATTAGACAGATTATTCCGAGTAGTCTCTGAATACCTAATTAGACAGATTATTCCGAGTAGTCTCTGAATACCTAATTAGACAGATTATTCCGAGTAGTCTCTGAATACCTAATTAGACAGATTATTCCGAGCAGTCTCTGAATACCTAATTAGACAGATTATTCCGATTAGTCCTTGAATACCTAATTAGACAGATTAGTCCGATTAGTCTTTGAATACTTAATTACTCGATCTCCAACTCTGAAATCTCCGTTGAGAGAATGAGAGTAATGTAACCACACTGGTATCCTGACTATCTGTGACGTAGGGATGACGTGTACGTTACGCAAAGAGAGAGACTGGGAACCAGACAACCTGCTCAAAAGCCAGGCGCCGAGGGGTGGGTCCATTGGGAAGGCCTAGCGCTATGATTAAGAATATTTAAGAAATAAAAGAAAGACAGATTATTCCGAGTAGTCTCTGAATACCTAATTAGACAGATTAGTCCGATTAGTCTTCGAATACCTAATTAGACAGATTATTCCGATTAGTCTTCGAATATCTAATTAGACAGATTATTCCGATTAGTCCTTGAATACCTAATTAGACAGATTAGTCCGATTAGTCTTTGAATACTTAATTAGACAGATTATTCCGATTAGTCTTTGAATACCTAATTAGACAGATCATTCTGGTTAGTCTCTGAATACCTAATTCGACAGATTATTCCGATTAGTCTTTGAATACCTAATTAGACAGATCATTCTGGTTAGTCTCTGAATACCTAATTAGACAGATTATTCCGAGTAGTCTCTGAATACCTAATTAGACAGATTATTCCGATTAGTCTTCGAATACCTAATTAGACAGATTATTCCGATTAGTCTTCGAATACCTAATTAGACAGATTATTCCGAGTAGTCTCTGAATACCTAATTAGACAGATTATTCCGAGTAGTCTCTGAATACCTAATTAGACAGATTATTCCGATTAGTCTCTGAAAACCTAATTTGACAGATTATTCCGATTAGTCCTTGAATACCTAATTAGACAGATTAGTCCGATTAGTCTTTGAATACTTAATTAGACAGATTATTCCGATTAGTCTTTGAATACCTAATTAGACAGATCATTCTGGTTAGTCTCTGAATACCTAATTCGACAGATTATTCCGATTAGTCTTTGAATACCTAATTAGTTTTTCTACAAAGTGACTCCCAGGGAACGACATTTTTCAGACTACATATACAGGTTGCTGCCTACAGTAGACCCATCAGTAGTTCGCCGCTTCCCCGACTAGGCTAACCAGGCTTCACATGGTGGTGTTTGAACGCGAAAACGTTGCGGCATTAAACGATAATCTCTAACATGGCAGCTGATTCAAGTCTTACTTGAACCACAGTAGAGGAAAGGGGATGGTGCCGAGATGCCACAGCGAGTGGGCGTCCAGGATCCAGAACAGGGGAGGGAAGTCCCAGATCTCGAGCGTCGACAGGATCATAATGGACACAGCGGTAAGGGTTCCGGACCAGACATAGGGCTGGCGCCGCCACACCATCGCAAACCAGGCAAGCCAGGATCCGTAGGTGATGGCGCCTGGAGGGTGAATATTGCCATACAATATATATTGTGATACAAGGTCAATGAATTCTTTAGTCTGATACGAAAACAAATATTTTAAAATTTATAATATATATATATAAAACAGTTTTTTTTTTGCCCGATCATATAAGCATTGCTTCTGCTCAGTTTGCACTTGAAAAGGTAATGTACACGTTTTTAGATGACATAAACCTATTATTGTAACATAGGGTTATGTAAGTGAACTGAATGGGCGCGTTAGCCCGCTTTTATGCACACAAGGGCTAAACTAGTCCAAGGAACCTTCCGGGATGATGAAGGAGCAAATGGGTAAAACATGCCTCAGATTAGATTCAAATCGAGGACCTGATCTGCGGACTAGTGCGCTAACTACTACACCTGGGACGCCCCCTTAGTCCTGAGACAATGGGTGTATTATTTTCGCTTCTTCACAATCTCCACTTGTGGTTGCCGGATAAAGATCTCGTCTTTCTTCGCAAAGAGTAAGGGGTTACGCCTTGGACATTGCTCCGCTCTTCCCTTCCTTCTCCCATTGATGCGATATGTCCAGAATTGGTTAAAGCTTCCTGAATATGCAACAAATCTGACCCATACCAGATATCAAAGATACCAGACTTTAATACAGCTAAAATTTTACACCTTAAGTAGCATATGCATTATCTATTATCAGCATTATCACTGTGGGGTTTGATGCCCATATGACAGGATCACTGACCAGCGGTCACGTTGACGATAAGGTTGTATCTGTAGTCGAACTTTGACGTCATGATGACTATATGCTGCAGGTATAGGGCGGCAATGGCCATACCACTGTACAGAGTCCATTTCCGAGGTTGATTCACAAGCAGCCTGCAAATATTGGAAGCGAAACCTGTATGTATAGTTAGATATCTCATTGGCTAAAATCGATGTAATGCTGTATTATTTTCTTCGCATATTTCTATATGTACGGTAGCGGTTTGGTTCTCACACGTAGATGGATACGGTTTTTTGTCATGCTATGTTAATTGTTTGAAATTTAAACTTTAGTGAAATATGAACGTATTATTGAGCTATGAACTCTTTTATCCCATTCCACTATAATTATTATACATGCTATATCACGTCCCATGTCATGTCTCCGCGACCGCCCTCACCACAAATGTCATACCCACGACCGCCCACACGCACAATGTCCGCAGCCCGCGTTCCATATAGGCACGTAATACCTAACTAGGGATTGAACACATGCCCTAAAACGTTTCGTGGCCGGGGAACATGTCACTATGGTTTACTACCAGTTCGCTAAAGCCGGACCTAACTTAGTCGATCTCCAACTCTGAAATCTCCGATGAGAGAATGAGAGTAATGTAACCACACTGGTATCCTGACTATCTGTGACGTAGGGATGACGTGTACGTTACGCAAAGAGAGAGACTGGGAACCAGACAACCTGCTCAAAAGCCAGGCGCCGAGGGGTGGGTCTATTGGGAAGGCCTAGCGCTATGATTAAGAATATTTAAGAAATATAGCTTTAAACAACGGATAGATGACATATTTTTTATTCGTTTGTGCCATCACAATGACGAATATTTGTTACGACGGGACAATACGACTGAGAAACTAACGTTTTTTTGCATTTCCTACGACAACGAGACATTATGACGTCACACGGATTCTCTCCGGTGACAACGTTGGAGCAACGCTTACACTTACACAAATGAAGAAACTTGGTCTTTTCGTGATACAAAAGTGATACGAAAACATCCAACTGGTCTTATTTTATCTTTACCATGTGGTTTAATGACGCACCCGTGTGTTGTTACTCCATGCACTGCACATTTGGACAGCGGATGGTTAAGTCGATCACTTGCTCTCGCCATTTTTGTTACCGCGGAGGCACGCGAAACTCTGTGACGTCACTCGCTGTTTGGTGAATTTGCGAAAGCCCGGGTGCAGGGCTAAATTTAGGACGTTATCTTTAGCTTTCGAGTGTTTTGAAGACGGATTTTTCTGTTCCGTTCTGCGCTTCATCGCTTATAAATATTTTAACTTTTATCTCCCATAGCCATGTTTAGTGAAATGGTACTCATAGTCTTTAGAATAAACCTGGAAAGAAATCGACTTATAGCTTCCTATATACTTCAACATGGAGCACGTGTGTTTGTTTGTCCCCAAGACTGAAGTCTCGCGGCCCCATCGCGAGAACTGTATAGCCCTATAGGGTTGTACAGTCATTACGGGATCTAATCTAGACCCCACGAGACAGGCATACTTATTCTCTACGTCAATGCGTAGCATCAACGGCCTGTATGTGCTGCCTACCTTCCGGTTGTTTGCCTTCACTCGCCTCACACAGAAGATCGGCTAAGGCTGTCCTTGGATGCACAACTAACCACTGAAGTTCTGCGCATATCAGAATTATAACCATCCTAGTAGATTTATGTAATATATGAGCGGTTAGACAGTTGATAAACCAGATTGCGGTTGTCCCATGAGCGACTGTCAGCAAGGATAGTGCTGTCAGTGTCAGTCGATCTAATGTGCTGCGCGGGGTTTTCCATGTCGTATGACATAATAATCATCATGACCATAGATCGTCATAGGTAGCCATAGATACCGCGCGCAGACATGCGCGCGGTATCTATGGTTACGTAACAACGCTCCTTATATGGATTGACCAGGCGAGGAAGATGGTTTGGTTTGTCCAGAAATGTAAACATCGATGATTTGCCTCAAAATACAACGCTTTCAACAGTTTCATCGAACGGACCACATGCATTATAGAGAGATAAAGTTCTTATCTTTAACTGTATTATGATTTCATAGTTAGCAATGCCGGGACCAAAACAAACAAAAAATAGTTTCAGACCCACTCGATTCTTCACGCACAAACCGCGCAGCTGGCCGGTTCCCAACACTCAAACGTTGACTAAAATGTGTGCTCGTCACACAGTTGTAGCAAGGCACTAGCGTGATGTGCACTCATTTTAAGAACACGTGCTTTTTTGTTGGTCCCCAAAAGACTTAAACCGGAAATGGAACACGCGAGAACTGTTCAGCCCTATAGAGGGGGCGTCTTGGAATGCATCAGTCGATGCGGTGCTTTTGGTCGCTGTAGCTCCATGGATTCTCCACATAAGGATCGTTGAAAAACGATAGCAATTACTAAATCATTAATTAGACCAATAATCATGTAACCAACCTTGCTATTGCAGCGAATAGATTGAATAAGTTGTGAGCCAGTGCGCTAAAGTAATCCATTTTCTGGAACAAATAGGTAAAGAATTAATTAAATGATTATAAAAATGATATTTAATGAAGGATACATATGTTTACCGCGATCAGATGGTAAACAGGAAGATCCGATATTGGTCGTAATGTTTTAAACCTGCCTCGTGTGACCGAAGAACAATTTTCTATACATGGGGTAGACATATAGTCATAGCTGGTATAGAGTCATCACTAATATTTAAATAACAAGAATTCAGATACGTAATCACATGAAGTTAAGCTAAAAGTGTCTTCATATCAATAACAACTTTATTTCTTTACATCAAATACAACTGTATTTCTTCACATCAAATAAAACTTTGTCTTCGTATCAATAATATATATACATATGAGGTGGAATTACCTCTGTGGCGAGAGAATCTCTGCTGTGAAAGACCGTGGACCAAATCCACGCATTAACCCCAGTCTGCAGATATCAAAAATATTTAACTTGTAAAGACTTAAAATTAGGTGACATTTTCTTCGTTGCTTCGTTTTTTGCGGATTTGTGTGTTCACAATATACGTACCTTCAACGTTGGTCCGTGACACCTTGGCTTGCAAGCTCATCCGCAGGGTGGCGCTCCGCAAGCTTCATTATCACCACTGCCACCAGATCGACCAACAACTTTAAAACAGGTTAATGGCCAGCCATTTGTACCGTAAGTAGCAGAAAACCTAGCTTTCTGCATGTCAAGCTAGACTTCTCACATTTCTCCGAGTGGCTATGGTTAGTAGCTTCCGAGCTACAACCATTAAGTAAACAAGAGTTTGTTTTTAAAGCAACATAACATGACTTTTCACACGCCAATCCTGGTGTTTTTTAGACGACGGTAGATACCAGAATTCGACAACAGCCTATGGACAGAATTCAGTAACCTAACAAGGCAGCAAGTTATGGAATATGCTCAACAAGGAAATAAAGTTAATGAAATCTGCTCAGGAATTTTGAACAATGCTGTCAAATGTTCTCAACTGTTTTCAAAATGGGATGATGTCACTGTAATTCGTGCACATTGTGCAACTTAGTTAACGGGTAAGGTTTAAATAGATGATAGAATGGTTGTTATTTTTTCATTATCATATGGACATTTATCACATCAACTCATGTCATTTTATCATTGTCGGTCAATAGCACTTATTGTGCTAATGTTTATTGTTGACTTTTTTTAACGACGTTAAGTAAAACTGTATCTTATCTTATCTGATCTTATCTTAAAGGCCACACTGAATTCAAAGTGGACTCACCAATCCCAGCCCTATCCAGATCCCGTACATGGGCGCCTTGGGCGATGTCCGTCTCGTGAAGTAGACCATCCCAAACATCATGAACAGGCCATTTAACACCGAGAACACGGTGGAAGCCGGCTCCTGCACGCCAAGAACCCGGGTGAAGGGCCACTGAAAGGAAGGAAAGCTCAATTTTACTTCAGAACCAGTTCCAACGCACGTTTCACATTCCAATGGAGCAACAGTGGAGTTTTATTGTGCTATCTGCGATTTGATAATTATTCAAAATAGAATTGTCTAGGGCAATGAAATAGAATAAATAATGTTACTGCGATTAAACTTAGATGGCAATATAGTTTTATTGCTTAGACGATGGGTTGTCATAAGATGACATAAGATCTTGACGTACGTTTCACTAAGATCAACATTATACATAAATATTCAACACATGCAGTGGCGCCTAGCTTACGGTGGAATAATATAAACTACGGCGTAAGAAGTCGTCTTCTTCCTCAAATATGATAATATCTGAATCAACCAATGATCGATCGCGATACGTACGATATACATTAATTATTATTTATACAGAAAATACTATTTCTAAAACATGGGATAACTGAGAGGAAGCTAATCTGTTGAAAACAGGGCAGCGTTAACTGCTCACCGTACCTTGCCATGGAACTGTTCGACTGGCTTGCCCTCCTTTTGCAGCTGATGTATAGTTATCCACATACACTTGTAGGCACATTCCTCTGGGCAGCTCCACCGCAGCCGTCTCTCAGCCCAGGACTGTCTGTCCGGGAACGGTTTAACGGCTGTAAACATCAAAGTCAATCGCATATATTTTCCATTGTAAAGATATTTAAGTAGCTAACTAGAACAATTCAGTTTTAGCATTATTTTATTTATTATTTTGGATCACGCTTTGTGATCTTTTTTATCGACACTTTTTGGGGGGACCTTACCATCGGATTTATCAGCACATTTGGGCCATCACTTTTCATCATCACTTTTTATCAACACCTCTTGTTATAACGTTTGGCTTTAACATTGGGCTATCAAAGGAACACACCTTTATATTGAATGCCCATCCGGCCTTAGTCGATATTAACTTGCGCTGAATATTGTGTAGCTCCTATTTGATGTATATTTTTACGAACTGATATGGTGGAATAACGTTACCTGTGTAAATGTGCATATGCCATAAAAAAAAGAGCCAACAATATCAGTGACACGATAAAAATTACAGAAACCGTAATATAAACCTGATCATAGGGTACGGGACCAAACGCCAGAATATTTGAATGAAATGTCCCGTGTTTCCCACCTTGAGCCTCTAGAGTACATGTCGCATACCAGCACCTCCCCTGGCACTCCTTGTACAGGGGGAGACGGTCGCCTCTGGAGGCCTCGGCTACTTGCAGCATGACCCAGCAGCACAGCGCTATCGGCATCCAGCGAGCATCCATGCCGCGCAGTGCGGACGCGCGTTGCTATAGTAACACATGCCGGGGAAAGCCAAAGGTTATATTACGGCAATGTTCGGCAATGGTGATGATAATATACCCCTCTACATCAGGGACAATATTAATCTGTTTAATCTATCGACCTATATCTAACTGACATGTTTATATATTGACCTATGTCTATCTGTTCATCTATCGACCTATGTCTATCTCTTTATCTATCGACCTATCTCTATCTATATCGACACATCTCTATATATATCTCTTTAAATTTATCCATCTCCATATATTATCTCTATATCTATTTATGTATGCATCTATCTCCAACAACCTATTTATTATATCTATCTATCTGTATAGCTATATCTATCTGTATACCTATCTATCTATATGCCTATCTATCTATCTATATATCTATCTATCTGTATATCTATATATCGATTTCTCTACCTGTATATATATCTATCTATCTGTATATACATATATATATCAATCTATATGCCTATCTCTCATTATCTATCTATCTCTCTGTATATCTATCTGCATATCTATCTGTATATCTATCTACATGTATATCCATCTATCTATCTGTGTATCTATCTACATGTATATCCATCTATCTGTATATCTATCTATCTGTATATCTATCTATCTGTATATCCATCTATCTGTATATCTATCTATCTGTATATCTATCTATATGTATATCTATCTATCTGTATATCTATCTACCTATCTGAGCGCGAGAGCGTTATAACTGACACTTCATTCATTTTTATTTGATCCCTCCAAGTTAGGATTGTCGGTCAGAACGAACGAAAAGTTGAGCTGGTATTGCCGGAAATGCTTGACATATATGCTATAATCTATCTGTCAATTTGATATTCAAACGTGCTCATACACAACAATATTACTCAAGGTTGACACAACACGAGCTTCAGGTTGCGTCTTCAAACAAGGCAACAATGTCTGATTATTTTTACCGCTATTTATGATTCTAATGTTTCAATACAATTTAATACGCGGTCGTAACAATCTTATAAAAACTTAAATTATTGACGAACGACGCGAATATAGGTCTATACTGTTACAGCACACGAGGCCCGTGGAGCACGTGTTCATTGGTTGATCTGTACGTAGGTCCACTATACTGGCTCCCCTTCAACCTATCATAGCCCGTTAGACTGGCTGAATATTCACTTCAGATTGGACGGCTTATTCTGTTCTCATCAGCCCGGACTTATTCAGTGATCATGGGGAGAGGGCTGTAGGGCCACGTATTTTGGTGAAGAAAAGACAGCTAATTTATAATGTAGTAGGAGGGTGCGCGAAATAAAGAAAACAACCGGGTTCCTTGGCAATTATCAGCAGGCTGAGAGGCTGAGTGGTGTTGGAGATCGCCTCCAAACGCCTATAATAGGTTGGACTTGGATAATGGTGACGTGATATAATCACAATTGAGCCGCGTATTGAATAATTTAATAAGCGTTACCAAAATATTTACTACACCCAAATTAAGCAAGGGTGGTGGGGTGGGCGGGGGGGGGGGGTTACGGCGATTAGTTCAGAAGTACCTCCTCCTTCCCATCATGCCTAGGGGCGATTAGTTCAGCAGTAGCCCCTCCTTCCCCCCATCCCCCCATCTCACCACGCCCAGGGGCGATTAGTTCAGCAAAGTACAGCCCCCTCCCCCCCCCCCATCCCTAAGCACACACACCCTCCTCCTGGGGGTGGTTGGGGGAGGGAAAAGTGATTATAAGCTCGTCATGTTACAATGGCAGAATGACGTGTCGTCTGCGAGTCGCTATGATGACGGGGAAAGGGAACAGGGCGGGAAAACATGCCCTGGGGGTGGGAGGGTGGGGTGGGGGGTAAGGGGGGGGGGGGGTTGAGTGTCTGGTAAAGTCGGTCGCAGCGTGGCTCTCCTCGCCACCAACGACTGGGGCAAAAACTCCCGCATGGGGTGAGAACCCACTTGTGAAATATTGCATATAAATTTAGTTTTTTGTGGATACCGGTGTTGCGTTTATCAATTAGGATGTGTAATTTTTGGGTTAATTAAGCTAGTTTGCATAAACGCATCACTTTTTACCTAAAGGGTCCTACGACCCGGACATATCTGATGATATGATGATGGAGCAGCACTTACCTTTAAATGCGGTACGGCGACGAGCCGTCAAGTACCAACGGTGTCAATATTCAGGCGTAGGTAACTATGGGAACAATGATATGACGGTGTCGTATCCAGGGGTACTCAAACTGTATTCTGGGGAATGGTTCGGCTTTAATCCTAAACTAGGCGATAATCTGCTTAGTAATAATACACCTTTTTCACTGCCTGGATATACCCATGATATGAGATTCAAAATTAATGCATAGGTCTCTTAACAGTATAACGTACTGTATTAACCCTGTCGGAACCTTGCAAATAAAGTGTTTGGTTAGATACGCAGGGCGGTAGGAGAAATGCACCCAGGACTATGCCCAGTTGTTAATGTATGGGTCCTTCGATTCATATTTAAATTGACACGTATTTCGCATCCATCTAACGTTGCTTCAACGTTACTTTCACGTTATATTAGTTGTATACATGAGACCTATAGCTATATAGGTGAATGGTTATCGGTCAACGGTCACACGATTTGCCTAATCTGTAAAAGCAAGGTCGGCGCCATTCTCCGACCTCGCTCGCTGGCATGAGCGCCCTCTGCCAGGAGAATGGGTCGGGCGGGGTGAGGCGGGCTGCCCCGTCGTCGCCAGCCATGGTTACAGAATATGCGACTGAGCACGCCACGTAGCGGTGAGCCGTGAAAGTAACCTGGCCTCGTCAAAGTCTCACTCCACTAATGAATTATCATCTCGATCTTGATACTGATCTGGTTGTGTATTGTCACAAGTAGGACTGAGCTTATAGGTATAGACCCACGCGACTGAACTTCGGAACGGTAATCGGGGCGGAGGGAGTGATGAGGCCGGCGGGGGGTGGGGGTGGGAAATATCGACAGGCACCGGCTGTTTCATCTCAGTACACCCCACTTCAGATAAAGTAGGCCTATTACACGGCGATCGATCGAATTTCATTCCCCTTTGTTCCTATGGGGGCGACTGTCTCTGCTTGAGACTCCGTATTACAGTGTTACCGTGCATCCGTATTGTAGTGGTACCGTGAATCCGTATTGTAGTGGTATCATGACTTCGCTCAGTCTGGACATAAATACGCCGACCATGCGATGTCGCCATCTAACGGCGGCATAAATTGCGAACAAAGACTCCCTCTCGGGTAGAGAGTCTGAGAGAGGGGCCGAACGACTCGTTATTAGAGTTAATTATTAACGACAAGCCTCGGGAACACGGTAATGGCGTGAAGGGCAGTGTAGGGCTAGCTTTAGCCCTAGTCGGGTAGAGGGCCAGCACTATTAACGTGATCTCTCTGGGTGACTCACAGAGGCGCAGTGGTTAGAGTGCTGGGTGACTCACAGAGCGAAGCGCAGTGGTTAGAGTGTTGGGTGACTCACAGAGGCGCAGTGGTTAGAGTGCTGGGTGACTCACAGAGCGAAGTGCAGTGGTTAGAGTGCTGGGTGACTCACAGAGGTGTGGTAGTTAGAGTGCTGGGTGACTCACAGAGGTGTGGTAGTTAGAGTGCTGGGTGACTCACAGAGGCGCAGTGGTTAAGAGTGCTGGGTGACTCACAGAGGCGCAGTGGTTGGAGTGCTGGGTGACTCACCCAGCCAGCATGGCAACCATCTGCCAACCGTGAAACAACGTTGCCGGCAATGTTGGCTCAATGTCGGCAAAGAACATTGGGCCAACGAGTGGGTGCTCATTGGGGAATGATTGTTTCAACGTTGTCTGCCAACAATGGCCCAACCATCTGCCAACCTTGGGCCAACATTAGCTGCCAACGATGGCCCAACCATAGGCCAACAGTGGGCCAATGTGCGCCGCCGACGTTCTACCGATATTAATCCACTATTGAACCACTGCAAATGTTGTTCACTAATTTATTGACAAAAACCTTTAAAAGTGCAATACATGAATTCTTAATAGGTATACATGACGCGTAATGTCTGAAAAAAATCGCTCGTGACCGCTCATACAGGTGCATGGCCGCTCATAGAGGTGGTCGCTCGTAGATGCGGTCGCTTCCACTTATTCCTGATTCTTGCGTTTGCCAGCTGTGTCACGCTCTCGTCGCCCGTCATCCCGCTCCCCAGCAAATCGCAGCCACTTCTTCACCACCTCTGAATTTGTGGCGCAACTGGCAGTCGGGTTGCTGCGAGTACCCCCTGAATTAAATCAAAGTAGACTCAATGGCAAAGCTGTTTAAAATATCATGCTGGTCCGATAATATGCATGAATAGCATTTACCTATACTGGTATACTTAACACATGTTTTTTGTTAGCTTAATATTTCTGGAACCCTGTTAAAGGCAATACAGTGGTAGCCACATACAAACTAATGATACTGTTCATAATTTGCAGTTGGCAGGATTTTTTGACAGATCTGTCATATCACGTTGAATATGTAACGCAAATGAGTTAAGTAGACAGTGGGAAAAGTGGAAATCCTTATCTTATCAGAAGAATACAGCCACACTTACCATACACCACCTGGCGTAAGTTTAGGCGAGGGAATGGCACTTTCCCACTTTTCCATTGCCAATGTATTTGCTTTGCCACACTGTTTAACAGCACTTAGTCCATCAAACGCTGCACTGTCTTGTCGAAAGTGGATACGCCCATCAAGGTGATGCTGCTGACCTAATTGGACATATGCAAAATAAAGAGTCAAACTGAAGATAAAATAGACATAAATTAAATTACACAAAGCAATACAAAAACATGGACAAACCTATGAGAACTGAAAATGCTGGTCTCTTATTCGTGCATACTTGACTAAAATTAGGCCAGTGGAAGCTTTTGGGGCAACGAAATGATGATGAATGAAATATGCCCCATATGGGGACCGTCCACTAAACCATGGATGCCTTGATCTCTAGTCCAGTACACTGACCAATAGACTAAGGGGGTTCTCTGAGACTTATGTATAGCTGTGTTTTGTGTGGCCAGGCTTTAACAGCAAAAAACATTAATCGTTAAATATTACAGCATACTGTTTTCCTCACGGTCTCATCATTAGCGAGGACCTCGTCCAATGTGTGTAGGGCGTCTACGGTCAGTGTTACGGACAGAATCAACTGCAACGTATCATTACGTCATATCATATCATAACGTAGCTAATTATGTTTATCTCCTGTTAAGTCCCTCATTATTCCATAGATGTCACCACTAATTGTTCCGGAGGCTCATGGGTGTTCTCGTAAAACTTTTCGTTTTTTTGTACTGGTCTCGTTCTCTCGTTTCCGGTTGAGTTGGTTTTTTACAAGTCATTGACAAGACAACACAGTCACAGTAATCTGACAAGCATTTGACATTTTCTACCACTTTAACACCCCAGCGTAGTGAGTATTAAACTTTGTTTATAGGCATTTAATGAGGTTTTCTTGCATAGTTGTTTGGTATCGCTATGGTAAAATGACAGCCTGTCATTTTTATAATTTAGATATTTCTGATACTTATTTGTGTAATTTGGCTGTTTTTTCTGTAGCCATTTTTTGTTGTTGTGGTTGACTATTTTGTGTGTATGTGACAGCCCATTTTGGATAATTAAGTATTAATTAAGTAAATTTTGTGACATGCTACAATGTAATATTATTTGATAGTTTATGACAACTTAAATATTTTTAGAATTTATTTCTAAAATTTTGTAATTTCTTTGACAGATAGAACCACTTCACTTCATTGGCATTTGCTTCACTTCTCTTCACCCCACTTCGACCCTTCAGTCTCCAACTACAACCCACCTCAACCTACTTCAACCCACTTCAGCCCACTTCAGCTCTTCACTCTTCGCTTCGTCTCACTTGTCGTTGCTTCGCCTCATCTGTCTTCGCATGAACTGATAATTTTTTTTTTTTTTGTAATAAACTATAAACCTTAGGCATAAGTGCGTGATTATTTTCGCTGGACTCTACGACATCCTGTAGCAAAGGCTACAGTCAGGATGGGGAAGGGCATTGAATCTGGCGGAGGGGTTGGCGTGCAAGTCATGTTGAGATGCTGGCAAATTTTGCCAAGCATCACACCATTGTGTTCCTGCTGCTGTTGCACGCGCTCCAAAGCGTGCAGGAGAGCAATATCATACTCTGTCACTGTCAATGAAATTTAAACAGACTTTAAAACAAAATGTGAACAGCATATTATTATAGGTAACACTATAACCACTTGGCCTAACTAAATAAAATGATCTCTTAGTTCCACGAAAAAATAATTCATATCAACATATAAGTTCAGAATGCATCGGCAGATATATGGTTCTGACCACCCACCCAGATACGTGTTCTCTATCTTTGTCTACACCCTTCTTCTCTTGGACCAATAGGAATAATCCATTTATATTTTCCATAATTATGTGCCTTGTTTAATAAGGGGCGGATACATGATAAAAATTGGCCATTTCCCAATTCAGAGTTATTTAATATTAAAATTCCCAGTTCACGATTAATGAAAATACTCGATCACTGCTGTCGGCTAATATTCCATTCCCAGTTCACGAAGAATTATTTTCCTCATTCCCAGTTCACAGTGAAATGAAAAGCCCATTCCCGAGGAACGGAAATACCCCTTGCCCCATTCCTAATAAGTGACATCAAAACCTTCAGCCAGGGGCAGGCTAGCTAGTCAAACACTGTGGTAAGATTAAAGTAAATCGTTTGAAGTGCTATTCAAGCCTTCACCTGCCCATGGCTAAAGGTTTTGCACTGGTTTGACAGTGTTTGATTTTAAAAAAGAGCTCCAAAAGAGCTCTAGGCACTCGTGTGAGCGATAATACAGGAAAGGTCAGAAACTGCATACTCAGTGACCTTTTTCTTCCGCTGTACCATTATATTACAGTTCTAATTAAGTCAGTGCATAAATTACATAATCCGATACTATAAAACAGACCGACAAGACAATAATAATGCGCCAAATGAATCAAAATCTCAAAATTCACGATAACTTACAGTCACTTGGAAAATTGCCGCATGGAAGTGTCGCTTCAAAAACTCGCTAGATGGCGCTGTGTTTTGCGCTAACGGCAGTACGCTGGTACGTAGGCGCAATGTTGGGCCAACATTACATTGCCAACGGTTGGGTGCAGAGCGCAGATGACGGTCGGTATTACGTTGCGCCTATGTATACTAGCAAACGGTTGCGTTGCCTACATAAAAACAACGTTGGGCCGATAATGCCATGCTGGCTGGGCACAGAGGCGCAGTGGTTAGAGTGCTGGGTGACTCACAGAGCGAAGTGCAGTGGTTAGAGTGCTGGGTGACTCACAGAGCGAAGCGCAGTGGTTAGAGTGCTGGGTGACTCACGGAGGCGTGGTAGTTAGAGTGCTGGGTGACTCACAGGGGTGTGGTAGTTTGAGTGCTGGGTGACTCACAGAGGTGTGGTAGTTAGAGTGCTGGGTGACTCACAGAGGCGCAGTGGTTAGAGTGCTGGGTGACTCACAGAGGCGCAGTGGTTAGAGTGCTGGGTGACTCACAGAGCGAAGCGCAGTAGTTAGAGTGCTGGGTGACTCACAGAGGCGCAGTGGTTAGAGTGCTGGGTGACTCACAGAGCGAAGTGCAGTGGTTAGAGTGCTGGGTGACTCACAGAGCGAAGTGCAGTGGTTAGAGTGCTGGGTGACACACAGAGGCGTGGTGGTTAGAGTGCTGGGTAACTCACAGAGGCGTGGTAGTTAGAGTGCTGGGTGACTCACAGAGGTGTGGTAGTTAGAGTGCTGGGTGACTCACAGAGGCCAGGTGGTTAGAGTGCTGGGTGACTCACAGAGGCCTGGTGGTTAGAGTGCTGGGTGACTCACAGAGGCCTGGTGGTTAGAGTGCTGGGTGACTCACAGAGGCATGGTTAGAGTGCTGGGTGACTCACAGAGCTAGGCGTGGTGGTTAGAGTGCTGGATGACTCACAGAGGCGTGGTGGTTAGCGTGCTGGGTGACACACAGAGGCGTGGTGGTTAGAGTGCTGGGTGACTCACAGAGGCGTCGTAGTTCGAGTGCTGGGTGACTCACAGAGCTAGGCGTGGTGGTTAGAGTGCTGGGTGACTCACAGAGGCGTGATGGTTAGTGCTGGGTGACTCACAGAAGCCTGGTGGTTAGAGTGCTGGGTGACTCACAGAGGCGTGGTAGTTAGAGTGCTGGGTGACTCACAGATGGTTGGTTGGTTAATCAGGACGCTTTAACCACTTTTGGTCATATCGCGTCAATGGGAGACAGAAGGGAGAGTGGAGCCATGTGCCCGGGGGTAACCCCCTACTCTTTACGAAGAAAGACATGGGATCTTTATCCTGCGACCACACAGACATGGCCACAGCAGGGCTCGAACCACCGACCCACGTGCCGTTAGGCTCTCAGTTGACCAGAGCACTCAATGCGAGCACTCTAGCCCACTGAGCTGTCGGGCCGGCCCCGGGTGACTCACAGAGGCCTGGCGGTTAGAGTGCTGGGTGACTCACAGAGGCCTGGTGGTTAGAGTGCTGGGTGACTCACAGAGGCCTGGTGGTTAGAGTGCTGGGTGACTCACAGAGGCCTGGTGGTTAGAGTGCTGGGTGACTCACAGAGGCCTGGTGGTTAGAGTGCTGGGTGACTCACAGAGGCGTGGTGGTTAGTGCGCTGGGTGACTCACAGAGGCCTGGTGGTTAGAGTGCTGGGTGACACACAGAGGCGTGGTGGTTATAGTACTGGTGACTCACAGAAGCCTGGTGGTTAGAGTGCTGGGTGACTCACAGAGGCCTGGTGGTTAGAGTGCTGGGTGACACACAGAGGCGTGGTGGTTAGTGCGCTGGGTGACTCACAGAGGCCTGGTGGTTAGAGTGCTGGGTGACTCACAGAGGCCTGGTGGTTAGAGTGCTGGGTGACTCACAGAGGCCTGGTGGTTAGAGTGCTGGGTGACTCACAGAGGCATGGTTAGAGTGCTGGGTGACTCACAGAGCTAGGCGTGGTGGTTAGAGTGCTGGGTGACTCACAGAGGCGTGGTGGTTAGCGTGCTGTGTGACACACAGAGGCGTGGTGGTTAGAGTGCTGGGTGACTCACAGAGGCGTGGTAGTTAGAGTGCTGGGTGACTCACAGAGGTGTGGTAGTTAGAGTGCTGGGTGACTCACAGAGGCCAGGTGGTTAGAGTGCTGGGTGACTCACAGAGGCGTGGTGGTTAGAGTGCTGGGTGAGTCAGAGAGGCGTGGTGGTTAGAGTGCTGGGTGACTCAGAGCTAGGCGTGGTGGTTAGAGTGCTGGGTGACTCACAGGGGCGTGGTGGTTAGAGTGCTCGGTGAAACACAGAGGCGTGGTGGTTAGAGTGCTGGGTGACTCACAGAGGCGTGGTGGTTAGAGTGCTGGGTGACTCACAGAGGCGTGGTGGTTAGAGTGCTGGGTGACTCACAGAGGCGTGGTGGTTATAGTACTGGTGACTCACAGAGGCGTGGTGGTTAGAGTGCTGGTGACTCACAGAGGCGTGGTGGTTAGAGTGCTGGGTGACACACAGAGGCGTGGTGGTTAGAGTGCTGGGTGACACACAGAGGCGTGGTGGTTATAGTACTGGTGACTCACAGAGGCGTGGTGGTTAGAGTGCTGGGTGACTCACAGAGGCCTGGTGGTTAGAGTGCTGGGTGACTCACAGAGGCGTGGTGGTTAGAGTGCTGGGTGACTCACAGAGGCGTGGTGGTTAGTGTGCTGGGTGACACACAGAGGCGTGGTGGTTAGAGTGCTGGGTGACTCACAGAGGCGTGGTGGTTATAGTACTGGTGACTCACAGAGGCGTGGTGGTTAGAGTGCTGGTGACTCACAGAGGCGTGGTGGTTAGAGTGCTGGGTGACTCACAGGGGCGTGGTGGTTAGAGTGCTGGGTGACACACAGAGGCGTGGTGGTTATAGTACTGGTGACTCACAGAGGCGTGGTGGTTAGAGTGCTGGGTGACACACAGAGGCCTGGTGGTTAGAGTGCTGGGTGACTCAGAGCTAGTCGTGGTGGTTAGAGTGCTGGGTGACACACAGAGGCCTGGTGGTTAGAGTGCTGGGTGACTCAGAGCTAGTCGTGGTGGTTAGAGTGCTGGGTGACACACAGAGGCCTGGTGGTTAGAGTGCTGGGTGACTCAGAGCTAGTCGTGGTGGTTAGAGTGCTGGGTGACACACAGAGGCCTGGTGGTTAGAGTGCTGGGTGACACACAGAGGCGTGGTGGTTAGAGTGCTGGGTGACTCACAGAGGCGTGGTGGTTATAGTACTGGTGACTCACAGAGGCGTGGTGGTTATAGTACTGGTGACTCACAGAGGCGTGGTGGTTAGAGTGCTGGGTGACTCAGAGCTAGTCGTGGTGGTTAGAGTGCTGGGTGACACACAGAGGCCTGGTGGTTAGAGTGCTGGGTGACTCAGAGCTAGTCGTGGTGGTTAGAGTGCTGGGTGACACACAGAGGCCTGGTGGTTAGAGTGCTGGGTGACACACAGAGGCCTGGTGGTTAGAGTGCTGGGTGACTCACAGAGGCGTGGTGGTTATAGTACTGGTGACTCACAGAGGCGTGGTGGTTAGAGTGCTCGGTGACACACAGAGGGGTGGTGGTTATAGTACTGGGTGACTCACAGAGGCCTGGTGGTTAGAGTGCTGGGTGACTCACAGAGACAGTTAGACCACCGAATTTAAAATATTCCGTGATCGTATGACCATAAGTGATGGACCCCACCCCCCCTCCCCCAAGCTGTAGCAGCCCTGGATTTTTATTATCCGCCCTCGGCTAACTCGCGCTATTGTTATATTGCCGCCGTTCTGGCGCATATTGCCGAGACACGTTGTGTCCGATAGGGTGCATCTCCTGTGGGATAGTGTGTCTTTCTGGTGTAATCACCGATATTCGGACATTCTAGTCGTCTTTGCCTTTTTTGAACATATGATAACACAAATATGGCGTACTAGGGGGAGAATTGCTGTACGAGCAGCTATATCATGTGTGTGTCGCCCTAGGTGGAGAATTGCTGTACGAGCAGCTATATCATGTGTGTGTCGCCCTAGGTGGAGAATTGCTGTGCGAGCAGCTATATCATGTGTGTGTCGCCCTAGGTGGAGAATTGCTGTACGAGCAGCTATATCATGTGTGTGTCGCCCTAGGTGGAGAATTGCTGCACGAGCAGCTATATCATGTGTGTGTCGCCCTAGGGGGAGAATTGCTGTACGAGCAGCTTATCATGTGTGTGTCGCCCTAGGGGGAGAATTGCTGTACGAGCAGCTATATCATGTGTGTGTCGCCCTAGGGGAAGAATTGCTGTACGAGGAGCTTATCATGTGTGTGTCGCCCTAGGGGGAGAATTGCTGTACGAGCAGCTATATCATGTGTGTGTCGCCCTAGGGGGAGAATTGCTGCACGAGAAGCCATATCATGTGTGTGTCGCCCCAGGAAAAGCTAATACGGCTGGCTCGCCCGTAGCTCGTTCCTTGCAATATAATAGAATAGCACAAAGCGTTGATTGAGCAGTCCGAGAATGTTCGTTAATTTTAACAGTTCCATATTTTAAATCTGCGGAACATTTAACGCTCCATAAATGCCCCTTGTCATAGTTAAACTTGTTATTATCTTCTGGTGGTTTCGTCTTGTGGTGAAATCATAAAGGCTTGGCCGACGCCTCCTTCTGTTCGGTCAGGGCGCGCGACGCATGGAGATAGACAGCCAGATTGATACCCTGCAAGGGAACGCAATGATTAATAACTCCAGGGCGAGCGATGCAAGGAGACAGACAGCCAGATTGATACCCTGCAGAGGAACGCAATGATTAACAACTCTAGGCGAGCGACGCATGGAGACAGACAGCCAGATTGATACCCTGCAAGGGAACGCAATGATTAATAACTCCAGGGCGAACGACGCATGGAGACAGACAGCCAGATTGATACCCTGCAAGGGAACGCAATGATTAATAACTCCAGGGCGAACGACGCATGGAGACAGACAGCCAGATTGATACCCTGCAAGGGAACGCAATGATTAATAACTCCAGTGCGAGCGACGCATGGAGACAGACAGCCAGATTGATACCCTGCAAGGGAACGCAATGATTAATAACTCTAGACGAGCGACGCATAGAGACAGACAGCCAGATTGATACCCTGCAAGGGAACGCAATGATTAATAACTCCAGGGCGAGCGACGCATGGAGACAGACAGCCAGATTGATACCCTGCAAGGGAACGCAATGATTAATAACTCCAGTGCGAGCGACGCATGGAGACAGACAGCCAGATTGATACCCTGCAAGGGAACGCAATGATTAATAACTCCAGTGCGAGCGACGCATGGAGACAGACAGCCAGATTGATACCCTGCAAGGGAACGCAATGATTAATAACTCTAGACGAGCGACGCATAGAGACAGACAGCCAGATTGATACCCTGCAAGGGAACGCAATGATTAATAACTCCAGGGCGAGCGACGCATGGAGACAGACAGCCAGATTGATACCCTGCAAGGGAACGCAATGATTAATAACTCCAGGGCGAGCGACGCATAGAGACAGACAGCCAGATTGATACCCTGCAAGGGAACGCAATGATTAATAACTCCAGGGCGAGCGACGCATGGAGACAGACAGCCAGATTGATACCCTGCAAGGGAACGCAATGATTAATGACTCCAGGGCGAGCCACGCATGGAGACAGACAGCCAGATTGATACCCTGCAAGGGAACGCAATGATTAATAACTCTAGACGAGCGACGCATAGAGACAGACAGCCAGATTGATACCCTGCAAGGGAACGCAATGATTAATAACTCTAGACGAGCGACGCATAGAGACAGACAGCCAGATTGATACCCTGCAAGAGAACGCAATGATTAATAACTCCAGTGCGAGCCACGCATGGAGACAGACAGCCAGATTGATACCCTGCAAGGGAACGCAATGATTAATAACTCCAGTGCGAGCCACGCATGGAGACAGACAGCCAGATTGATACCCTGCAAGGCAACGCAATGATTAATAACTCCAGTGCGAGCGACGCATGGAGACAGACAGCCAGATTGATACCCTGCAAGGGAACGCAATGATTAATAACTCCAGGGCGAGCGACGCATGGAGACAGACAGCTAGATTGACAACTTTCAAGGGAACGCAATGATTAATAACTCCAGGGCGAGCGACGCATGGAGACAGACAGCCAGATTGATACCCTGCAAGGGAACGCAATGATTAATAACTCCAGGGCGAGCGACGCATAGAGACAGACAGCCAGATTGATACCCTGCGAGGGAACGCAATGATTAATAACTCCAGGGCGAGCGACGCATGGAGACAGACAGCCAGATTGATACCCTGCAAGGGAACGTAATGATTAATAACTCCAGGGCGAGCGACGCATGGAGACAGACAGCCAAATTGACAACCTTCAAGGGAACGCAATGATTAATAACTCCAGGGCGAGCGACGCATGGAGACAGACAGCCAGATTGATACCCTGCAAGGGAACGCAATGATTAATAACTCCAGGGCGAGCGACGCATAGAGACAGACAGCCAGATTGATACCCTGCAAGACAACGCAATGATTAATAACTCCAGTGCGAGCCACGCATGGAGACAGACAGCCAGATTGATACCCTGCAAGGGAACGAAATGATTAATAACTCCAGGGCGAGCGACGCATGGAGACAGACAGCCAGATTGATACCCTGCAAGGGAACGCAATGATTAATAACTCCAGGGCGAGCGACGCATAGAGACAGACAGCCAGATTGATACCCTGCAAGACAACGCAATGATTAATAACTCCAGTGCGAGCCACGCATGGAGACAGACAGCCAGATTGATACCCTGCAAGACAACGCAATGATTAATAACTCCAGGGCGAGCGACGCATAGAGACAGACAGCCAGATTGATACCCTGCAAGGGAACGAAATGATTAATAACTCCAGGGCGAGCGACGCATGGAGACAGACAGCCAGATTGATACCCTGCAAGGGAACGCAATGATTAATAACTCCAGGGCGAGCGACGCATAGAGACAGACAGCCAGATTGATACCCTGCAAGGGAACGCAATGATTAATAACTCTAGACGAGCGACGCATGGAGACAGACAGCCAGATTGATACCCTGCAAGGGAACGCAATGATTAATAACTCCAGGGCGAGCGACGCATAGAGACAGACAGCCAGATTGATACCCTGCAAGGGAACGCAATGATTAATAACTCCAGGGCGAGCGACGCATAGAGACAGACAGCCAGATTGATACCCTGCAAGGGAACGCAATGATTAATAACTCTAGACGAGCGACGCATGGAGACAGACAGCCAGATTGATACCCTGCAAGGGAACGCAATGATTAATAACTCCAGGGCGAGCGACGCATAGAGACAGACAGCCAGATTGATACCCTGCAAGACAACGCAATGATTAATAACTCCAGTGCGAGCCACGCATGGAGACAGACAGCCAGATTGATACCCTGCAAGACAACGCAATGATTAATAACTCCAGGGCGAGCGACGCATAGAGACAGACAGCCAGATTGATACCCTGCAAGGGAACGAAATGATTAATAACTCCAGGGCGAGCGACGCATGGAGACAGACAGCCAGATTGATACCCTGCAAGGGAACGCAATGATTAATAACTCCAGGGCGAGCGACGCATAGAGACAGACAGCCAGATTGATACCCTGCAAGACAACGCAATGATTAATAACTCTAGACGAGCGACGCATGGAGACAGACAGCCAGATTGATACCCTGCAAGGGAACGCAATGATTAATAACTCCAGGGCGAGCGACGCATAGAGACAGACAGCCAGATTGATACCCTGCAAGACAACGCAATGATTAATAACTCCAGTGCGAGCCACGCATGGAGACAGACAGCCAGATTGATACCCTGCAAGGGAACGAAATGATTAATAACTCCAGGGCGAGCGACGCATGGAGACAGACAGCCAGATTGATACCCTGCAAGGGAACGCAATGATTAATAACTCCAGGGCGAGCGACGCATAGAGACAGACAGCCAGATTGATACCCTGCAAGACAACGCAATGATTAATAACTCCAGTGCGAGCCACGCATGGAGACAGACAGCCAGATTGATACCCTGCAAGACAACGCAATGATTAATAACTCCAGGGCGAGCGACGCATAGAGACAGACAGCCAGATTGATACCCTGCAAGGGAACGAAATGATTAATAACTCCAGGGCGAGCGACGCATGGAGACAGACAGCCAGATTGATACCCTGCAAGGGAACGCAATGATTAATAACTCCAGGGCGAGCGACGCATAGAGACAGACAGCCAGATTGATACCCTGCAAGGGAACGCAATGATTAATAACTCTAGACGAGCGACGCATGGAGACAGACAGCCAGATTGATACCCTGCAAGGGAACGCAATGATTAATAACTCCAGGGCGAGCGACGCATAGAGACAGACAGCCAGATTGATACCCTGCAAGACAACGCAATGATTAATAACTCCAGTGCGAGCCACGCATGGAGACAGACAGCCAGATTGATACCCTGCAAGACAACGCAATGATTAATAACTCCAGGGCGAGCGACGCATAGAGACAGACAGCCAGATTGATACCCTGCAAGACAACGCAATGATTAATAACTCCAGTGCGAGCCACGCATGGAGACAGACAGCCAGATTGATACCCTGCAAGACAACGCAATGATTAATAACTCCAGGGCGAGCGACGCATAGAGACAGACAGCCAGATTGATACCCTGCAAGGGAACGAAATGATTAATAACTCCAGGGCGAGCGACGCATGGAGACAGACAGCCAGATTGATACCCTGCAAGGGAACGCAATGATTAATAACTCCAGGGCGAGCGACGCATGGAGACAGACAGCCAGATTGATACCCTGCAAGGGAACGCAATGATTAATAACTCCAGTGCGAGCCACGCATGGAGACAGAGAGCCAGATTGATACCCTGCAAGGGAACGCAATGATTAATAACTCCAGGGCGAGCGACGCATGGAGACAGACAGCCAGATTGACAACCTGCAATAATTATTGCATTGAACACAAAGTAAAACATCAATATCATAATGTATCATTAACTCAAATCGCATGGAGACTAATATTAATCAAACTTTTATTAAATTGAGCAATAATTTAAAAGAAAAACATAAATTGTATTTTGTTGTTTCTACGGTTACATTATGACCGACTATATATGACGTTAACACCACATTATAACCGTTAAAGACAACGTTGCAGCCAGCGTTTCATTATATATTCTAAAGTTACCACTGACATAAACATTTTTAGTTATTCAAGATATGCAGCAACACATTTTCGATTTTTCAGTTTCAACAATATTAAGACCTAATATAACTTGAGGATAGTGATTAATATGCCAATGTGTGGTTTGAACCAGGCACCGGCCGCTTGGGCCGGCCAAGCAGTGCGCACGCGACACGCGACAAGCGCTGTGCCACGGGCTGATACCCCTCCTCGCACGTTGTAGTTATTTCGATGCCCGAGTTTCTTTGACTGACCGGCAGTCATACTGACCTGATTGGCAGCGGCTCGGACAAAGCTCGAGTTGGACGTGGCCGTGATGGCTCTCATCTGGTCCCCTGTGCCAAAGATCACCTGCAAGACCCCCAAGAGCCCCCCGTAAGCCGAGAGCCAGGCTACAGTAAGACCTGGCCATGATTACATAATTGGTCCAAAGGTAGTGATCATAGATGATGCCCTAATGCTCTCTTTATCATCACTACTCAAGTTCAGAAATGAAATGTTGGGTGTTTGGCGTGCTATGATAGCACGTCCCAGGTGTCTTTCCTTCCACTTTGAAACGAGAGAAACCCATTGTACATTAAAGAGGTCTGCCGAGAAGGCACGGGAACTTATAGAATATCAACGCACCGCTCCAAGTTAATACTTGACTAAAAATATCATAACGCTCCCATCTCCGTTCACACTTAAGTGTGATATCAACAATGTCTAAACATAAAAAAGTAACTGGGCACCGACCTTTGCTCTCTCTTTGACTTTCAGACTCAGCAACAAGGCGTCGACCTTGGCAGAGACGTCGTCCTCTACAATTCTCACTTCCTGCAGGAGAATCTCCGTACGGTGGCGCTCCATCGGACCCCCCACGGTGTTCACAATTGTTTCGAAGTTATCTAACGCTGTACGACATGCATACAGCTCCTTACCTGAAAGAAACACACGGTTAGGGCAAAACGTATCGCTCGTTGAACACCTGATATATTCATTTATCTCTTAATGGTCTTAATCAAAGCAAAGGCTTTGGTATACTTTCTTGTTCAACATATATAATGTTATGACAGACAAACCATTTAAAAATTTAAATAATATAAAAAATCTCATACATCAGAGGACGCGGATTCTGACAGTTTAAAACATTGTCGTTAAATACGTTTTGTGCAACGCATGTTGTTTATATAAAAAACAACACATGAAAGGAAGTTGAACTACGGTCAATATTAGTCTTTGTAAACAAATAACATTATTACCAAGATTTTGTTTTATTTAACCTTAATCGCCACGATCACCCATTATTAAACTCAATTGGAGTAGAAATAATCCAGAGGCAAACCTCGGAGAAATTCCTTCAACTGCGGAAGCAGCGGTGACTTCCGCTCTTGTTCGGCCTGCTGAGTCAACACGTGCTCTAGAAACTTGAAATGGCTACGACCGTGGCACAGGTTGGACACGAGAGCCAGCAGCGTTGTGATATCCAGGTTGACTTTCTGAATGTTTGGGGGCGCCATGAAAAAGTTACTCAAGGCGGAAAAGTAGGACTTTTCATCACTCATTTTCTCGGATGCATGACGGCCAAATAAATCTTCAGACGCTAATAAACGAGCGCTTTTCCCGGAAATACCATGATCCTCCTCCGCAGACGACGCTTTGGCGGATTCTGATTGGTCGAGACTGGAGACCCCAGCGACGGGTGTGGAATCGGACATTAATTGATTGCCGTGCACAGCCCGCCCAGGGAGATCGCCTATGGACGTCGTTTTATCGGCAGCGAGAGCATCCATTACGTCCCCAGAGCAGCTTTTCCTCTGAGAAGTGTCATCGCAAGCCTCTCGCGTCCGGCCGGGGAGCTCATCCGGGTATTCGACACCAGATGACGCGTCCGGCCGTACCGGACAATCAGTGGATTGCTCGTACCCATGTCCGTCTAATCCGACCTCGCGCTCAGACTCAAAACCACTCTGTCTGATGATGCCTTCTTCGCGCTTTTCCATTCCGCTCTGTATCAAATCACCAAACGGCGGGTTATTTTCATCGCCGTTGTCTTCTGAAGTGGTCAGATCACACGGCTGTGCGGTGTCTCGAGGCAGCCACCCAACATTGGCTGGGGCAAGTGGATTGTCGCGCGAGTCGCTGGCGTGCTGTGGCGAAGGCCCGGGGACGGGGACGGGGATGGGGATGGGGACGGGGATGGAGACAGTGACGGGGATGGGGGCAGGGACGGGAACGGGGACGGGGGTCAGTTCTCCAAAGACACCGATGCCTGCAGCTTCCAGGTCGGTTTTTATACCTCTCGTAACTCCATTGTTGAAGATAAACAGGATTTGAGGGGTAACGAAATTGATGGGCGACGCTGCGGCATACTCTTTGTAGATCGACGCCTGAGTCCCTATAGACTTCTCCCCAAATGGTCCATCCCCTGAGAAAAGCAAAGTAGGATCAAAGCAAATCACTAAATATTGTGGTAGTGATAGTAAATTCCGTACGACACAAAGGCACAAGTAATAAATTACCTTGGACAGTGAAAAATATGGAATGTGCCAAAAAGCCGAATAAGAATCTCATCCCATTCGTCTTCAATAGTAACTTCCGTTCGTGTGCAAAACAACTCACCTGCCCAAACCTGGTGTAACGCCTTTGCCTTCCGGGCGACAACTTTTACCCACGTAAATCCGTAGTTGCAGACGACATCAATAACTATGGAGGCATCGTGGCCTGGGGTTGAACAGGTCTGCAAGACGTGCACGACGTGGGGCAAGCTTTCCGCCGCCTGGACAATTCCTGAAAAAGGACCTGTCACTTACAGTCATTCCGCAGCAATACTTTAGAATCACCGGCCTATGTCACAGAATCTTGGTAAACACGCCACGCTGATGCCGGCAGTCGTTATTAATTAATTCATGTATACAAGGCAATTTAACCTTTGTAGGTAATATCGCGAAAATGGGCAGGATCAAGGTGGAGAGGAGAGTAACCCCCTACTTCTGGCGAAGAAAAACAACCTGCACAGACAGACATGTGCACAGATAGGATTGAAACCACGCACCGCCCGCTAGAGAAAACTAGGCAATAACAGAACGCGCTATCCACTGGGCTTCTTTACAGTATTACACTGATCAAGTTGTACGCATACATTGTACAGTTGGCATTGGCACAAGATGAACAATCTGACATATATATATATATATATATATTTGAATCTCGGAACGTTCAAGCTGAAAGTTGATTCCATTTTGGTGTAGACACAAGGACATTGTGTGCAACAAATGAAATGGGATGACATTTGAGCCATTTTTTGCCTGACTGGTTCAGGTGCAGGCGGGCAAATACTCAAACTATAGATATTCCTGTCGTTATTCAAATTGGCGACATAGACTTGCATTTCGTAAAACAGGCAGAAAACTGAATATCACAAAAAAAAACATCTCATAAAACTAAATATTAAAAAAATATTTCATGTCGTCGGAAAACATTTTCCACGAGTCAGCTTTACGTAACAGGCATAATAATATAAGGCCTTAAGACCAATTTAGCATTTATCATGATATAATCGCCAGAACTGTTCAATATTTACCAAGAATACGCCCCAGACATGACGAATGGCTCACTCCCCAGCTGGGACCGGACACATCCATCTTTCTTATCAACAACAGAGAGCTGGGGTCTGGCATGCCCTACACATTTACATTAGTGCCCAGGATTAAGTCGGATGAATTTTATCCCGCGATCAGCGCATGTTTTTTTCATCGGATATTGGTAATTTTGCCCGGTCATTATGACGACCTATGTGAGATCGGCGGTGAGGGCTCCAAAGGTTAAACGGCTTCGTCGGGAAAGCACTGGAACAGTTCCATGCAACTAGGCAATCAGTAGGCGTATATCATGGGGGGGGGGGGGGGTCCTGACGTGGAGCGGTACACCGCGCACATGACCAGACTATTCCGGGTGTACCGATAGGGTTACGATGTATACCGATGCACGAAGTGCTGACGTCCGGGGCATTCTTTTAGAGGCACAGAAACCAGCTTAGTCTATCATTTTTTCAGCATTCAGACATTTCTTCCCGAATGACCCGACGTGTAAAACTAAGTGTGCCTAAAAGTGGCTTAAAACACCAATCCATCTCTTTGGTTTAATTGGCAAGATTTAATGATGCACAATATTCACCGCAAATTTATATCACCTTCTAGGCGAAACTGATCACTACGGTAAAGTCTCATGGTGAGACATAGTTTGAATGCCAGTGACAAACTAGACATTACTTACCTTCAAGGTGGGTTAGATTGGTCGATGTCAAATGCTCCTCCTTCGCTTGTCTCTTCACCGCCATCTGCAAAAAAAAAAAACCAAAACATCACACAGGAGCGACCCACGTGCTTCTCAGAGAGAACATGACCCAATGACGTCATAAGTTGTTGTTTTTGTTTATTCCTATTTATTTTTATAATAATAATAAATTGTATTTATTTATCTTTTTTTTATTTTTTTTTGGGGGGGGGGGGGGTAGGTATTATTAAGGTAGGTAGGTATTGGCAAATCACTTCACAATTTCCCCAATCACCGGTTCGAGACCCCACAGCAAGTTTTTTTTCCAGTTAGTGGGCAAACCCAGCCGTAACTCATAATGGCGACATAGCCCCACGCAAAATAACTCATTTATTTATAAGAATTCATCTTTAATCAAAACGTATCGTCATGAATGCCACTTAAACGGGGTTACCTACCGAAGCTCTCTATTATTCTCCCGGCCAATCCTCTACAGATTTCTAAAAGCCACCTCGATTTGGCCTACCCTCGAGAGTAATTTCAGACCGCTCCAAGCCCATTTATCCCACTAGCATGTATCTCGATGCTGAAGACGGATGGAAAAAAAGGACAAAGGCTCTGGCCGTGGTGGGACATCCATCACTAGATGTCACCAGTTACTTAGCGTGTGTCAGTCACACTGTGGGGACTGTCAACACCCCAGGGGGGTCCCCCTCCTCGCGGAACCAACCCAGCCACGGCAAGACAGGCACTCATTTATTTACCTGATTAATTAATCGGATTCTGCCGTGCTATCTCGCTAGC
Organism: Arenicola marina; assembly: GCA_964019135.1. NCBI lineage: Eukaryota > Metazoa > Annelida > Polychaeta > Arenicolidae > Arenicola > Arenicola marina. The sequence continues at coordinate 11,601,905 of OZ025259.1, read as the reverse complement.
TGTCTTGTACTGTTGGCCCACCTCCTTTTCATTCTCCCCCCCCCACCCCACCAACCACACGCACTCCCATACTTTAGATCACTGTGTCACTGGGCTGTTGTTGCACCAAGCGATTGCGTCTTCAGTGGTAAACTGGCTTCGGAAAGGTTCTGTAACCATCAACTATGGAAAGCCGATGGCACAATATGTTCCACTTAATCGACTATGAAAAGCCGGTGGCCCCACATTTCTCAGTTACTTCAGTTTGTTGGGGAGTTCCGTGCATCCTCTCAGATCGCTACTGCCCGCCAGTGGCAAACTTCAAGATTACTTGAAAACGGTCAGATTTTAATTGGCAGCAAAGTTATCATTTGCAGGAATGAAGCGTAAAAAAAACGAGCCTAACATACTAAATAGAGCAATTTACTCAGTGTATCGATTCCAATAGCGATAACTTAGGCTGAACTCTTTCCTTTTATCACGAGTGTGTTCTTCGGCATGATTCGTCAATCCGTGTGATTAGCGCCGCCTTGGTGGGCAAGAGTGCGAGTAAATTGAACCAAGTATTGAAGTAACCAACAACAGAGATACACGCAGCCATTAGAGGGGTGAGTCCAAGACAGGGAGTGGTACCCTGCCCACGGCCCGCCTACACAGATATACGGGCACTGCCATGGTATTGTACAGGACCTGTCTCACCCCTGACCACCCTACACAGATATACGGGCACTGCCATGGTATTGTACAGGACCTGTCACACCCCTGACCACCCTACACAGATATACGGGCACTGCCATGGTATTGTACAGGACCTGTCACACCCCTGTCCACGGCCCGCCTACACAGATATACGGGCACTGCCATGGTATTGTACAGGACCTGTCACACCCCTGACCACCCTACACAGATATACGGGCACTGCCATGGTATTGTACAGGACCTGTCACACCCCTGACCACGGCCCGCCTACACAGATATACGGGCACTGCCATGGTATTGTACAGGACCAGTCACACCCCTGACCACCCTACACAGATATACGGGCACTGCCATGGTATTGTACAGGACCTGTCTCACCCCTGACCACCCTACACAGATATACGGGCACTGCCATGGTATTGTACAGGACCTGTCTCACCCCTGACCACGGCCCGCCTACACAGATATACGGGCACTGCCATGGTATTGTACAGGACCTGTCACACCCCTGACCATGGCCCGCCTACACAGATATACGGGCACTGCCATGGTATTGTACAGGACCTGTCACACCCCTGACCACGGCCCGCCTACACAGATATACGGGCACTGCCATGGTATTGTACAGGACCTGTCACACCCCTGACCACGGCCCGCCTACACAGATATACGGGCACTGCCATGGTATTGTACAGGACCTGTCACACCCCTGACCACGGCCCGCCTACACAGATATACGGGCACTGCCATGGTATTGTACAGGACCTGTCACACCCCTGACCATGGCCCGCCTACACAGATATACGGGCACTGCCATGGTATTGTACAGGACCTGTCACACCCCTGACCACGGCCCGCCTACACAGATATACGGGCACTGCCATGGTATTGTACAGGACCTGTCACACCCCTGACCACGGCCCGCCTACACAGATATACGGGCACTGCCATGGTATTGTACAGGACCTGTCACACCCCTGACCACGGCCCGCCTACACAGATATACGGGCACTGCCATGGTATTGTACAGGACCTGTCACACCCCTGACCACGGCCCGCCTACACAGATATACGGGCACTGCCATGGTATTGTACAGGACCTGTCACACCCCTGACCACGGCCCGCCTACACAGATATACGGGCACTGCCATGGTATTGTACAGGACCTGTCACACCCCTGACCACGGCCCGCCTACACAGATATACGGGCACTGCCATGGTATTGTACAGGACCTGTCACACCCCTGACCCCGGCCCGCTTACACACATATACGGACACTGGCATGGTATTGTACAGGACCTGTCTCACCCCTGACCACCCTACACGGCGATGCCTCTCAGATATCGATATTCTTGTGGTCGCGACCCCCCCAAGGGTTATATCTTATTTTTGCCCATGTCGTCCCAGATCAATACATCACAATGGCGGGCAAACCTGACAGAACCCCCCCCCCCCCCCCCCCACTTCCCACCTCTCATCGCCTCCACCCTCCCCTGCCACCACATCGCTTCCCACTCTCCCTATTGTTACATACCACACTCGTCCGCACCCTCACAACTCACCACCCCTGCTCCCCCCCCCCCCCGCTCCTCTCCAATCCCACCATATTGCTTCCCGTTCCGGATTTCTCTGGGGCCAACACGCAGCCTGTTCTCTATGGATCGCCCGCGGCATGTAAGACGGGACGTCGCGACTCATCAACATCTCTAGATGATGTTCTTGATCCCAGTTCAGAATGCCACAGCCCCCCCCCCCCACCTCCACAAACACACCGCCACCCCAACTCACAACCATAACCACCGCCATTTCATTTACCCGCAATTATCGCTCACCCTCTGCTATTTACCTCCCCCGTCCGCCTACCCTCCCATCACCCCATTGTCACTTTTATCACCCCACCTACCCCACCCTCCATATCCCCAGTTTGCGGTACCCCCCCTTCATCATCCCGCTTTATTATTACCCCCATCCTACATCATATAATCCTCTTCTCAGCTAACCCCCGTTCATCCCGCTGGTGTCTCAGTTAACCTCCCCCCCACTCACAGTTCCCATCCATCTCTTTTACTACCCCTGCCCACATACCCACCCCCTACATCACCCACCCGTCTATTTCAACCATCACCCCCTTTATCAACCGGTGTCTCTTTTATCGCCCCCCAGCCCCCCTCCATCACCCCTCCGTCTCGTTTACTATCCCAGCCCACAAACCCTAACCCTACATTACCCGCCGTCACTTTCACCTCCCCCCTCCCACTCATCTCGCCGTCAATCCCCCCCCCCCACCTCTCCCTCCCCGTCACTTTTACCACGCAAACCATACGCCAAGCGCGCGTCACAAAATTTCATTACACCACTAAATCTTCCTTTACACCTAAAATAAACTGCCGATGGACACGTTATTACCTTGCTACCCCCCCCCCCCCACACACACACCCCTTCTCTTCCCTAACCTGCCCCCCCCCCCCAATTTTTACCCGCTCCCGAGTAAGGCATTCCGTACCCCCGCCGTCCCCGTTCTCCCTCCCGCCCATCTCCCTTCCCCTCCATACTGCTCGTCCACCTCCTCGCTGGTCGCCACCTTATTCCTGATGCCCCCCCCCCCAACCACATCCCACCCCCGTCCTCTCGGCCCCTCCCGCCTTTTTATACGCATCATCCGCCCCATGTTTCAAAAGACGTATTCAACGGAGGACGCAATCCATGTATATGACACAGAAGAGCCATGTGTTATGGTAACCATAAAACACATAAGCCATCCGCCTCGCGTCTGTGGCGGTGAAGCAAGGCATACATATATATATATATATATATACCGTGAGACATCCACATGTATTATTCAAGAAAACCCAACGAGCCGCAAATGAATTGCAACTGGCTGAGAACGGCATCCATTTTTAATTCAGTGCAGACGCCCAGGTAAAACACAGACCTCGCCTGTTACATCGGGGAAAACAGCAAAATAAACATAATAGAAAACAGGTGATCAAATTCAATAAAAAAAATCACGTCAGTACTTGAAGTGGGTAATATCGCTGTGTAACATCTATCCTAGCTTATAATATAATATAATATAATATAATATAATATAATATACATTATACATCACCGATATTATTTGTTCTGATGTTTTACCCGTTGTAACAGGCGAGGTCTTTGTGTTTTACCTGAGCGTCCCCCACCGCTACTTCCGTTTCACTGTGATGCCGAGGCAAATTGAAGACAAACTGCTCCAGGGTAGGAAATAAACGCCATGTTAACAATATCCGGCGTCTAGAAGGAAACATTCGACGAATGGATTCCAAGAAGCCGACCGCTACCAGGAGAAACACAGAATGAACAGGACCATTTGACTTCGCCAATTGACCTTTAAGCTGCTGGCGGCATTGGTGCTTTTGGAGTCCATCTTCCCAGTTGGAGCCCACGAAACGGATTATATTTCGTAGTTTATATGTTTAAGTTTTTGGGGGATTTTTCATTATTTTTGTATTATGTGGATTTGTGTACTCTTCGTGACAATAAAGATTATTATTACAGTAACTATTATTATTGTTATTAAAACTGTACACGTGAGTTACACGTGAGCTGCGTGGAAACAATTGTGCGCCAAAGCGATTGGTGTTTCATGCCACTTTTGTGCAAATGAAGGCTAAAACAGGAAAGAAACCAGCTGGGACAATGAAATGACAAGGTCGGGTTTTTGTACCACTTGGTGATTATAAAGGACAACTTTGGCCAAAGAAACCTCCCAGGACTGTCACAATGAAATGGGGTTGGATGGACCTTGTCCCAGATGCAGATGCCAAGGTTGGAAGGATATATGAAACGACCGATCACATCATTATCTGGCGGAGATCTTTCCGGGACCGGTGTACAAAACAAGATTTTTCATTAGATTTTGAGGCCTAGGGAGGTACCCCTTAGGCCATGTACCTGGTGTCCGGTAATGTCATATGCTACACTGTCGTTGCGTTGCCCCCCCCCCGCCACCACCACCACCAATCCCGAGGGGTACCCAATGGTGCGTGTGGGGGGGGGGTTGTGTCGGCTGCATGAGGTCTTGTTCAGTGCTTACGTCCGTAGGCCGTCGCGGTGGTCTCCAGTTACCAAACAATCCCGCCGACTTCCAGACATCCAAGGGCTGGATTAGGAATCGTTAGGCTCTATAATGCCTAGACCACCGTCTACTTATGGGGCGTAGAGGCGGCACCAGATCAGGGTCCCCCCGGGCGGCAAAAACCGGCACGGACAGTCTCGCGTGGCTCCACTAGAAGAAAGATGGCGGACGAGGCGAGGTGGAGGAAGGAGGAGGCATGTGTTGGTAAGTCTCCACCAGCGGAGGAGATTGAAGATAAAACATGAAATTCCCGGGCTAAATGGAGGGAAATAGCACCACCGCCGCTTAGTTAATTGGACCCTTGTGCGGAAACACCGAAATGTCTTTTTCGTGTCGAATTACGCGGGAAGGGATAAGACCGACTGGAGCAATCTCATTACCGTCTTCCCACGTAAAGAAAAAAACACTCTCTTGGCTTATATCACCTTCCGCTGTAAGGGTCCATAAGCTTCCAACAGACAGATGAGCTCAACCACCTGTAGGTAAGATTTACCAGCTCCACGTCTGCTCAACATATGAAAGAAACCGCGGACTAGGCAAGCTACCGCCATTACCGTAGTATTACGAAACGAATGCTGGTAAGACCGTAAGGTCGCGCGTGCGCTATTTAACATGATCAGCACAATTCAATGACGAAATATTGTAAATGTCCAATCTCGGAAATCAAAATAATCATTAGGAATTATGGACGACATGGGAGGCCATTAGATCGATATGCCATCTTAATGTAATATAATACTTCAAAAAACACATCAACATATATAACTTGGGACCAAATTATTACACGGCGAGACCTATTTTTTCCTTTTCTCATTTCTCTCATTAATATTCAGGCATAATTTAGGCAGTACTTATGTAATCAGATATTGGTGGCTGGTGCTTTTCAAGACAGCTGGTCCAAGGCACTCATTGTTGCGTTAGATAAAAAAGGGCCAAAAGAGGATCTGAATAGTTATCGCGGTATTTGACTCTGTTCCGTGTGTAACAAAGTCTTTATTAACATTTTGTGTACCAGATTTAACAGCATGGGTCGAGAACTTCAATACCCCCGGGCATGAGCAAGCTGGCTTTAGAAACGGCACATCTACCGTTCATAATATATTTGTACTCCAAAATCTGGTACAAAAGTACCTCCACAAGAAAGGAGGAAGATTCTATTTAATTTCTGTGGACTTTAGCCAATCCTTCGATTCTGTCCCTTACGAAGTTCTTCGGTGTAAGCTGGAGTGCATGACAGATTTTAACATGTATTGCGCTTAATGTACTCTACACTGTTATATTCAGTAGCGACGTGTGAAGGGACTTCAGGGCACTTTCAGCCCTTTACTACTCATCATTTGTGTTAAAACAGTTCTTCCAAATTGTGCCAAAACCGGATATAATGATATTTGTGCGCATGAGTATTTTAATAATATCTCTGCACTTTGCTATGCTGATGATATAAACGAAATAAGCGATACCATTGGTCACTTGCAACAACTTAGTGAGATCTATTGACCGTTTATCATAATTGTAGGGTCAACTGTAGGGTCTATCGGTTAAACTATCTAAAACAAAAGCGCCCAAAGTACTGAAACCATCATTTACCATTACTTATGTAATGAACACATCGACAACTTGTATCTTGCTCCAAGACAATTCTCCTGCGGTGACGGTCATCAAGTTAATATGGAAATATACGAACCATAATTGAAACGGACAGGACAGACTGAAGCGGAAGATGAATGACGTCATCAGAAGCGACGATTCGTGCTAAGCACCTTGTGGGTGGGTATATGCATGGATTTGTGTCTTAAGCCACCGTTATGCACACATTAGGTGAGTCATAAATGATGCATGTAGGAGGGTGTGATGTTCCATTTAGGAGCGAACCAGCCAGACACGAGCATTGTAGATGTAAATGGTTAGTTTATTGTCGCATATATAGGCCATCGGCCCATATTACAAAAAGGTGTGATATTTCATCTCATAGAAAGGAACATGCGCAAGAAATATATGTACAACAACGATATATGAAGAAGCCTTTGTCCCAAATTATCTTACATAGATGCTATTAATGATTCCCTGGATTATCGGCTTTAAATTGATAACATTTAAGTTGCCGCAGCTCATCAATTCTATTTGTGCTGATTAAGTCAGTAAATAGTGTGAATCCTGGGTTCATCCAGTGTATTCTAGGAATATAAATATCACGTCTATGCAAGTCGATTTCGTGGGGTTTCCTTTTTATTTATGTTATTTGTGTTGCGTGTATGTTGTATTATTGAACTCACAAGTGACTATAATCAACGAAATATCTATCTATCTATCTATCTTACGTTGATACATGGATCGCGGGAATGTCTGAAACATACTCGCTGTCGCACATTGGCGAGATACAGCACATGACTGAGCCGGCTGACGTGGTGGTCAGCGCCCCCTGACGAGTGAACGCTGCCAGGCCAGCCATCGTGTCTGAGTTACAATACGATACCTCATATTGTAACTAATGCTTCATATCTGCCGACGTGGACATCCGTGTTTTGTGCTTCTTAGCTTCTTAAATAATTATTTCTATTATATGCGCATATGTTAAGAGTGGCCATATTGTCAGTGACCAACAAATCTTAATTACAGGCTCCCGACTGGGTCAATAAATCTGTTCTTTTTTGTATATTTATGACAGTCGTTATATTACTGTATTAATCAAATGAAATGGCGAAATACACGACTGTTGACATAACTATCCCATCTTCTTGAGTTGCAGCGTTACGTCTGAGGACATGGCACATTTCTGCCATGTCTTTTCTAATTAATATCCCACCCACTTCGAAAAGCGTTACGTCGGAGGGCATGGCACCTTTTGCCGTGTCCCTTCCAATGGACAAAACATATCTTGCTTCACGAAGCACCCGACACAGTGAAAGCCATTGACGCACTCCAGCAACTGAAAAAAAAATCTCACACAAATACAGCAGAGGAGCCAAGGGAGGAGGGGGTAGTGGGTTTGAATCCCCCCCCCCCCCAGACAAGGAAAGGGAAGTTGACTGTTAAAGTAGACATTTTTGCAAGGATCTTTTTTGAGGAGGAATGCCGTTTTTCCGTGCAAAATCAAGGCCGTCGGAGGTGTGGTTTTTCAGAAGTTTTCATTGAGCTCCCACCCCCCCCCCCCCCTCTTTCAAATTCTTAAATCCACCCAGCAATGAAAATGCCTTCACGCACAAAACGGGGGGAGAGTCGGCCAAGAAATCTCGTGGGACGCCGAAGGGTGAGTGGAGGAAGGCTGCTCGCACAGAACCACACGCCACACAATATTTAGGACTCTCAGGTTTTTGAAACAGAGAATATAGCGCCCCCCCCCCCTCCCCCTTATATCGCCAACGGCTTAATGGGAAGCAGGGGATTTGTATAAATATATATACACATACAGTTTCTGCAGCAGTTCCCCATCGCCGCAAATCGCTAGCGACTCCAGATGCACTTGAGATCCATCCCGGATTTACACAAGATCCCGACGAGAAAGGGAATCTGAATCTTTCCCCCCCCCTTCTCGCACACCCCCCTCCCCCCCCCCCCCTCTTCCACCCCGTCGTCCCCCTCCTCCTTCCTCATCATCCAACTCATTCCTTCCCCCTGGCGATCTCACTGTCTATATCGGGCTCAGCAAACATAGATATTTTCCTACGCCCGCCACAAGGGTCACTCGAGGTCTACCCACCCCCCCCCCCACCCACCCACCCCCTCCCTCCCCATCGTAGACCCACGCCAGGAGCCACGGGATCCAGCCAGAAACCTGGAGGGGATGACCTTGGTCACGGGTAACATCCCGTTTCGGCCACTAGACTTCTCACGGGTACACATCCCTTGTTCAAACTCAGTTTCCGGCAGGCTAAACACAAGCGGCGTCAGCGTGGAGAGATGGGGACGAGAAGCACACACCACACAAATAGAGGCCACGAGGAGAGACCGGGCTCAGAAATCGGGCCCAGAAGTCGGGCGCAGAAGCCGGGCCCAGAAGTCGGGCGCAGAAGCCGGGCCCAGAAGCCGGGCGCAGAAGCCGAGCCCAGAAGCCGAGCCCAGAAGCCGGACCCAGAAGCCGGACCCAGAAGCCGGGCCCAGAATCCGGGCCCAGAAGCCGGACCCAGAAGCCGAGCCCAGAAGCCGCGCCCAGAGCCCGGGCCCAGAAGCCGGACCCAGAAACCAGGCCAAGAAGCCGGGCCCAGAAGCCCGGCCAAGAAGCCGCGAGCCCAGAAGCCGGGCCAACAAGCCGGGCCCAGAAGCCGGGTCTGCCCGCTAGTATTGGTGGCACCTCAGAGGCGACGACAGGCGGCGAGTTTACACAACTAACAACCACAGAAAGTAGCTTTCCAGGACGGTAACCACGCGCCGCTTCGGAGTATAAACACAACCAAGTGTTAAAGGCACCCAAGTCACGTCAATGGTTGCCATGGAAACTGCCGCATAGATTTGCCCCCGCTGGAGGTCTGAGATGGAAGGATCCTCTTTAAGTGTCAGGCCCAATATGTTAGATGCGCATATAAGGTTCGCTAATTTCTTCCCTTGAGCCCATATTGCCGCACATTTTCTCATTTTTTAAAAATTTTGCTATACATTACTCCACTTTTGCCCAAATGGTCCAACATTTTTCCATTTTGGGCCAAATCGCCCAACATTGCCCCACACTTGCCACTTTATTGAGCCTATATTGCTCCACGTTTGCCTAAATGGCACATTTCTCGACAGCCCACATTGCCCAACATTTCTCAACTCAAGGCCACATTGCCCAACATTTCTCAGCTTGAGGCGACATTGCCCAAAATTTCTCAACTTGAGGCCACATTGCCCAACATTTCTCAACTTGAGGCCACATTACCCAACATTTCTCAACTTGAGGCCACATTACCCAACATTTCTCCACTAGAGCACACCTTGTCCAACATTTTTCGAGCCGATGTTTCCACCTGATACTACATTGCTCCGCTGTCGCGCGCTTCCCTATCAGGGCGCCAGCGACATTGGTCCGGCAGAGACACCAACCCAAACATAGCGGCCTACCCATCGAGCTATCAAGGCACCAACAAGATGGGCATCGTTGTCACTAGAATCGCCCGACCCCGTTTCTCATTCTCTTGAATGGCGTTAAAAGATTCATTTAAACGTCTGAGAATTATGGTGATCGTCTTACCTCAGCAAATATTTATAATACCTGGAGGAAGAATGCCGACGAAACTTCATCATGGGAGAACGCCGACGAGATTTAATGACGGGAGAACGCCGACGAGATTTCATGACGGGAGAACGCCGACGAGATTTCATGACGGGAGAACGCCGACGAGATTTCATGACGGGAGAACGCCGACGAGATTTCATGACGGGAGAACGCCGACGAGACTTCGTGACGGGAGCACGCCGACGAGACTTCATGACGGGAGAACGCCGACGATATTTCATGACAGGAGAACGTGGACGAGGCTTGATGACGTAACGTGACGCCGCCATGAAAGTCCAACAACACAGAACGTAACACCGTGGGGTATGGAGAGATTGGTGTTTCTTGCCACATGTATGCGCATATGGAATAAACCGGGCCTTCCTGGGACCCTAGAATACAGTCACAGTAGGTGGCGCATTCCGTTATTGTCCGGTTAAGCGGCCGGTGCGTGGCTCGCATCTCACCTCTGTAAATATCTATTTCCGCGCAGTATGCATATCCCTGGGTTTTCGTCGTAAAGAGTAGGGGGTCATTAGTCCCGGAGATATGGCTCCTCTCAACCTTGACCCTCGATCCCCATGGCCTCGATCTGACATAGAGAGCGTCTTTTTTAAACCAACCAGGACCTATTGATCTGCGGTGTAGCCAACCACTACAACAGGGAAACCCCCTGCCCCCCCCCCCCACCCCACCCCCGCACCCCCATCCCAACTAATAAAACCAAGAGAGGTTCATCGTTTTACTCGCGAGGTCTTCCCGAGTTCATCGGACATCTCGGAAAGCCCATTACACGGCGGGTACCACACAGGAAGGGCTCCGAGCCCCCACGCTGGCATGGTAACCCGAGAATCGATGCCTCCTTTCATTAATCACTTTTGCAACATAATAGGTGGAGGCGCCAGGCCCAGTATCAATGTTGATACACTCAAGTGAAGGCCGTTAATGTGATGGCAGTTTTCCTGTATTAATTTCCCATATATTACTCCCACGTCCCCCCCCCCCCCCCCCTCAAATGTCGGTCACCACCCAGTCGCTGTCGATTCTCTCTCGGTATCTCGGCATTTAGCATCACGCTTATATTACGGTGTTAAAGGGTCCACGGTGAAGTCTCCGAACACTAAATGAGATCAGTTTGCCCTTCCCCGATGCCCATCGCTTATATTAGTAAACTTCCCTCCAATTCATATTCTGTTCGATTCAATCGCTTCAGTCAGCTTCAATTAATCCTTTAACATGACCCCATTATAGTTTTCCTTTTTCTCACAAAGGAAATCTTTCTTTTGTCTGGAATCTGGTTCGTCCAACAATACAGTTCATTTCCCAGCTTAGTTATCGTGGCCCAAAAGTGGCATAAACAAATATCTTGGCTCCAATGGGAATGATTTTTTGTCAAACAAGGTAAAAAAAATCCTATAGTCGTAAGAGACAGACAAAAAATGATATACAAATGTATACCAATGTGCCAGGAGAGACACAAAGCCAAATGATGGACACGAATCACAGCTACACATTGGCTTCGGGCTTATTCATAGTTTTTTTACATATTGGCAGACACCATATGGACACACCCGTCTTATAATTGAGCCGGAGCCCTCGAGCCGAACTGTCATGTGATTAACGTGAGCAGCCATGTCAAGTTCCCGGATGTGGCACTCCCACTATATCAAGCCTTTTGTCCTTCCTTATCCGTGAGAGGATGGGCGGGAGGGGGGTTACCAGGGGGACATCCGCTCTATCCTAGGGCCATGCGACCTCGGAACAGTTATTTAATCCTTCCCACACAAACCAATAGCCTACATCAGTCTCGCAGCTTTGTGACATGTTTTTACAAGGATTTTTTTCATATCTCTCTCTCTGTCTCTCTCTCTCTCTCTATATATATATATACATATTTATATATATGCATGTATATTTATCAATCAGACTAACAGTTATTGGCATGAGGAGAGGTGGTGGAGCTGTCGAGGGCAGTCCGCTTGCAATAGACCCGTCTGTCATAAAACCTTGTCCCGGGCTGTCAGAGACCAGTCCTGAAAGTTGAGCCTATTTGACAGGGTCGTATCTCATATAACATCGCAACAGCGACAAACAAGACCCCAGGGCTGCACATCGGCCCGCATGCAGGGCCGCATGTAGGGCCGCATGTAGGGCCGATGCCGCCACCGCCACCCGGAAACTAAAGGCGGTGGTGGAGATTTTTAGTCTTCCTATATTACGCAGGACGCCATGGCATATTTGAGGTGCGGGTTTTCGATGCGCAGGACTGTCGTCCTCCTGGCAGAGGCGGTGCAGCTTTTCATCGACCGCGCGGCATTAAGCTGTCCTTCCTCTGTCCAGGGGGGGGGTGGGAACGCTGGTGAGGGTGGGGGGTGGAGCAAGAGGGGAGGGGGGGGGGGGGCGCAGGACATTGGCAGTGCTCCCGATGGACAGCAAATTGAGTATTTTTTGATATCGCCACCCCATCAAGAAGCGTCCATATGGGGACTACACATACCCCCACGACGCTCGATACGCGCCCGATCGAAAATATTGTTCAAGACACTGCCGCCACTGCGCTGTCGTTGCCGCAGTAGCATTGCTCTCCACAGTTGCCACCTCTCCGCTAACCTCACCCAGCCCGCGCTGAACCGCCCTCCCCATTCGACCCATCCCCTAAATTAAGCCCTTGTACTTATCCCCCGTCCGCCATCGCTCCGTCCACCTCCCACCACCTCCTGCCCCCGTGCGAATCTGTCACGTGACCCGCGAATATTGACCAATCGCGGCGGGGTTAGGGATTAGCTCGGCGACCGATGGCGGGCTGCCTGTAAAATGGAGGCAGAGAGACAGGGAGAAAGAGAGCCGGGGGGTGGGTGGGGAGGGGGTTGAGAGAGACACAGAGGGGATGCTGTGGTGATGGGCGGGCGGCATGGGGCGCTGCCAACCCCGGTCCGTTGGAGGCCGCAGTAGCAGGGGGCCATCCCATCCCATCCCAACCCATCCCCGCACCGACTCCCCCACCGTCACCCGGGCATCGGCAGGTCTTCCTTCGCCATAGTCGGCCGTGAAAGCGTGGCTATAGGGGCGGACATACAGGGCATGAACCAGCCAGCCACCTTGCCGGCCAGCCAGTCAGTCAGCCCAACCAACACACCCCAGCCCAGCCCAGCCCAGCCCAACCAACACACCCAAGCCCAGCCAACAACACCCCAGCCAGCGAGAGGGTGAGAGAGAGGGAGGGGAGACATCACACAAGTGCACGAGACTGAGGGAAAGGGGGAGGGGGCAGGAGAGAGGGAGGGAGATGGAGAGGGAAGGTGGTAGGAGACGCCCTGGCGTGGGTCGCTGCCTGCCTGCCTGCCTGTAGCCTGCCTGTAGCCTGCAGAGGAAGACGAGGACAGGGTAGTGGCGCCCCTCAGCGGTGGCCACGACACCCACTGCAGACGACCGCCTGACCGGGCCTGGGATAGGATACAAATACACCACGCTGGGGAGTGAGGGAAGGACGGAAGAGGCCAGTGGGTGTATAGTTATATCTATATTCACTTATAACGCGCAACAACATCACCATATTGCCATCGCCATCTCTGACAACTTACATTCTCTATTACATATATATATATAGAGCGAGGTCTTTTTTCATGTTTTTTTTTTTCATGCACCACCAGCCTGGCGGTTTTACCTTTGGCGTGTCAGTTTCAGCAACAGCGAGCCAGCTGCGTGCGGTAGGCCTCATCCCGGCGCAGCGAGCAGGCGACTCACTCACTCACTCACTCACTCACTCCACATGGCTCGCTCGCTCGCTCTCTCTCCCCGATTGAGCTGAAATCAACAACCCCAGGACGGGCGGACCGCCGTGTAGTGTCGCGAAGACACGCGGACATTGTGGCGACACACCGTCGTCTGAGGAAGTCCCCGTGATTACAACAACCACCCCCACCCTCCCCACCCACCCCGACACACATGACATCCTCCTCAGCCTCTGTAGCTCATTTTGGCTGCATTGACAGCAGAGTGAGCTCGGGAGTCGATACGTCGTCCCCGGTGTAAATTGTTCAATCAGAGCGGATATCAAACCCCTCCAATATATATGTTTTTACAAGATATATATATATCTTGGTTGACGACGCATGACTACGGAAGCGCTACTGCGTGAATTGGCTGAGGCCAGCAACGCCCATAGCGGCAGTTGTCGTCACCACAGGTGGAGATTGCAGCCTGCGGAGCGGACTGCGGCATTGCACAACAGGTGAGACACGTATGGACAAATACATATAGCTATCTATTATTGAAGGCTTATATGGGTATATACAAGAGGGCTTCCCCGGTAGTTCACTTGGCGGCGGTGACCTCAGGCTCAGCGCAGGCCCACCACGACAAGCTCGAGCCTTGCGGATGAGGTTTACAGTCAGGTGTACCCCTCCCCACCCGCCCACCCTCACCCTCACCCTCACCCTCACCCTACGACCAAATGTGGTTAAAGCGTCCTGAATATACAGTCAACTACCCTCCCCCTCGCCCCAGGCCACATCCCAGACCCGGGTCCAAAGGCCCATCCCGCCTCATCATGAGCGATATGCAGCAAACCTTCACTCGCATGCCTCAGTTTCATTACAATTGCGTGGGCCCGTACTTATATCAAGGCCAAGCCGTTCTTCCTGGGCTGTCTAGAGACATGCATAACGGATCAGCTGATTGCATTGCTCTATGGATTCCTTGGCCCCATTTACGCAATCTTAATTGTTCCCAAAAGTGGCCTAAAACCCATACATCGATGTGAAACTGGGGCCGGACCGATAGCTCGCTCGCTTTGAGTGTTCTGGCCACCTGAGAGCATCACGGCACGTGGATCGGTGGTTCGAGCCCCGCTGTGGCCATGTCTGTGGTGGTCGCAGGATAAAGATCACATGCCCTTCTTCGCAAAGAGTAGGGGGTTACCCCCGGAGGACATGGCTCCACTCTCCCTTCCTTCCTTGACGCGATATGACCAAAAGTAGCTAAAGCGTCCTGAATATACCACAAACCAACCAACCAATTAAATGTTGGATTCACGCAAGCCATGGGGAGGTCTCTGGCATCCCTCAGGCCTCAATCAGCCGACCATTGCCTGGCTATTGAGAGACCTGCTGGTGTAAAGTTTCGCGTATGGAGAGGACGCCGACATAACGTGGGCTGCACATGCGCCAGCTTGTATTGTACCGTAGTAACGCGCTTTTTGCGGCAACCAGATATACGACGCCTCCGAGCTGGACAGGTCATCGAAAGGAATGGAAGCGCCCAGGTGTTTTTTTACGTGTAGCTGCGGCGAGCAAGATCAATAGCTCAAACGTGACCCCCCCCACCCCCGCCCACTAACCACCCTTCTCAAAAGGAGAACAAAAAAAAAAAAAAAAAATATACCAATAAGACAAAAACAAAACTATATCACGGCAGTAAGCAGGGAACAAACCTCGGACATCTTCGACCATTAATTGATAACCAATCTCGGCGCTACCAGGCAATGGTATCGATACCGGGTTATTTATAGCAGCCACGGAGTCAGTGCGATACCATGTAAGAGGTCGACAGGACAGGGGAGGGGGGGGGGGGAGCAGGAGAGGGGGGAGGGGGGAGGGGGGAGGGCAGAGAGGTGGAGAGGTCCGTGGGAAATAAAAGCCACTGATGGAAGAAACTGAGGAGGAATGGAGCGAGAGAGTCGTTGACTTTAACAGAAGAGCCTGTGGTTCGGCAGTTTCCCCACCGCAGTCACTGGGCTAATGTCTGGTCGGGAAGAGGTTCTTTCTTTCTTATTCGTTTGCTGCCCGAGGATTCGCTCTGCGAGTGGATAGCTGGCCTGTGAGGGTAGTGGGGAGCGAGAGGGGGAGGGGTGATGGTGGGTGAGGGTCAGTAGGGGCTTGGAGAGCGAGGAGGAGGACGGATGGGGGTAAGATGGGCGGCGGTGGGGTGGGGTGGGGCTGGGGGGGGGGGGTGGCATGGGTTATCTGGCAAAGGGTTTATGCAGGTCGGATTTCCATGCCTCCTTAAAATCCCGCCCTGTCGCTCCTCTTGATGTGTCCTGTTTTTACACCATGACCATCTCGCTCCTTGATCCACAGCGTGTACGCCCTACAAGCCCCCCTCCCCCCCACCCACCTTGCCTCCTCCACCACGCTGTCCCTCCTCTCAGCCCCCCCCCCTCCTTCTCCCATCCCCGGCGCTCTATGGTTAGACATGTCGAGAGAAAACTACAGGTATACTGACGCAGGCGGGCGGCACAGGCAGAAAGCTCAGCAGAACCGAGTGATAGGCAGAGCAGGCTGCAATAATTAAATTCAAGCGTGCAAACTGAATAGCCCCCCATCCCCTTCCAAAAAAACACACACCGAATGAGTAGAGTGTACACGTACACACGATACATTATAGAAAAGGGCGGCGAAAACACATAAACACACAAAAGGAACCCCCCAAAAACGAACCGCCCCCCAAAAACAAAATTAATCAACAACAACAAAATATGCGCAAAAAAAGAAAGAAAAATGGACGAACGCGGAATACATGTGTGGGAAGAATGAAAAAAATAACAGCTGAGTGAGAAATATGGTGAGAAGTAGACAACAACCGGATATTGACAGCGGAAACGCAGGGTGGGGGAGACTGGGAAGAGAGAGCGGGCGTGGTGTATGTGTGTGGTTGGGGGGGGGGGCGGGGTTAAGGCCCGCAGACGTACAGGTGATGATTGAAGGCATCATATGGGTGGGGTGAGACCCATGCTACAGGAGGGTGAGGCGGCTGGGTTGAGGAGCAGGATGAAGCCAGGAGCCGTTAAGCCGTTGCTGTGTGGGGGTGCCATACCATCCAATCCCATCCCAGCGAAAGGTCAGCCCTACGCACAATGACGCACAGTGCATTTCAGAACCGTCGGCTGGGAATCAATCAGGTTAGGGGTGGGGATGTTTAGAGGGGGGGGGGGAGCCGGGAGGGACGGGGGGGGGGGGTTGAGGGTGCTACTCTTGAAGGGTACCATACCTAGATTGGCATCAGAATATCTGGAATTCGGTGCAGCTTGCATTTGATGTTTCTTGATGTGGTATTATTTTTGGCTTTGGATCCAGCGTGGCATTAGCTGTTGCGGTGTGGCCGCTAAGGATATCACCAGCTTATTGTAGCCTCGGGGTCACATGTCATCACGCACACCGTGTTCTGTGATACAAAAGCAACCAGTTGAGCCCAATGAACAAATGGATATGGGGAGTGGGGCGGCTGGGGGGGGGGGGGCGCAATATGGAAGACACGCGTGTACATGTACGTATATATATACAAACATGACATTGACGCAGCAGGTACGCAACAGGTAGCCGGCAATCGGGAGAAATAGGGGGAGAGAAATAGAAGGCGGGCAATATTGAGGGGGAGAAATAGAAGGGGCAATATAGAGAGGGAGAAATAGAGGGAGAGAAATAGAAGGGGGCAATATAGAGGAAGAAATAGAGGGAGAGAAATAGAAGGGGCAATATAGAAGGAGAAATAGAGGGAGAGAAATAGAAGGGGGCAATATAGAGGAAGAAATAGAGGGAGAGAAATAGAAGGGGCAATATAGAAGGAGAAATAGAGGGAGAGAAATAGGAGGGGGCAATATAGAGGAAGAAATAGAGGGAGAGAAATAGAAGGGGCAATATAGAAGGAGAAATAGAGGGAGAGAAATAGGCGGGGCAATATAGAAGGAGAAATAAAGGGAGAGAAATAGAAGGGGCAATATAGAAGGAGAAATAGAGGGAGAGAAATAGAAGGGGCAATATAGAGAGGGAGAAATAGAGGGAGAAAAATAGAAGGGGGAAATTGAGAGAGGGAGAAATAGAGGGAGAAAAATAGAAGGGGGAAATATAGAGAGGGAGAAATAGAGGGAGAGAAATAGAAGGGGCAATATAGAAGGAGAAATAGAGGGAGAGAAATAGAAGGGGGCAATATAGAGGAAGAAATACAGGGAGAGAAATAGAAGGGGCAATATAGAAGGAGAAATAGGGGGAGAGAAATAGGAGGGGGCAATATAGAGAGGGAGAAATAGAGGGAGAAAAATAGAAGGGGGCAATATAGAGAGGGAGAAATAGAGGGAGAGAAATAGGAGGGGGCAATATAGAGAGGGAGAAATAGGAGAGAAAAGGAGGGGCAATATAGAGAGAGAAATAGGAGGGGCAATATAGAGAGGGAGAAATAGGAGAGAAAAGGAGGGGCAATATAGAGAGAGAAATAGGAGGGGGCAATATAGAGAGGGAGAAATAGAGGGAGAGAAATAGAAGGAGAAATAGAGGGAGAGAAATAGGAGGGGCAATATAGAGAGGGAGACATAGAGGGAGAAAAATAGACGGGGGCAATATAGAGAGGGAGAAATAGAGGGAGAGAAATAGAAGGGGCAATATAGAAGGAGAAATAGAGGGAGAGAAATAGAAGGGGGTAATATAGCGGAAGAAATAGAGGGAGAGAAATAGAAGGGGCAATATAGAAGGAGAAATAGAGGGAGAGAAATAGGAGGGGGCAATATAGAGAGGGAGAAATAGAGGGAGAGAAATAGAAAGGGGCAATATAGAGGAAGAAATAGAGGGAGAGAAATAGAAGGGGCAATATAGAAGGAGAAATAGAGGGAGAGAAATAGAAGGGGGCAATATAGAGGAAGAAATAGAGGGAGAGAAATAGAAGGGGCAACATAGAAGGAGAAATAGTGGGAGAGAAATAGGCGGGGCAATATAGAAGGAGAAATAAAGGGAGAGAAATAGAAGGGGCAATATAGAAGGAGAAATAGAGGCAGAGAAATAAAAGGGGCAATATAGAAGGAGAAATAGAGGGAGAGAAATAGGAGGGGGCAATATAGAGAGGGAGAAAAATAGAAGGGGGAATATAGAGAGGGAGAAATAGAGGGAGAGAAATAGAAGGGGCAATATAGAAGGAGAAATAAAGGGAGAGAAATAGAAGGGGGCAATATAGAGGAAGAAATAGAGGGAGAGAAATAGGAGGGGGCAATATAGAGAGGGAGAAATAGGAGGGGGCAATATAGAGAGGGAGAAATAGAGGGAGAGAAATAGAAAGGGCAATATAGAAGGAGAAATAGAGGGAGAGAAATAGGAGGGGGCAATATAGAGAGGGAGAAATAGAGGGAGAAAAATAGACGGGGGCAATATAGAGAGGGAGAAATAGAGGGAGAGAAATAGAAGGGGCAATATAGAAGGAGAAATAGAGGAAGAGAAATAGAAGGGGGCAATATAGAGGAAGAAATAGAGGGAGAGAAATAGAAGGGGCAATATAGAAGGAGAAATAGAGGGAGAGAAATAGGAGGGGGTAATATAAGAGGAAGAAATAGAGGGAGAGAAATAGAAGGGGCAATATAGAAGGAGAAATAGAGGGAGAGAAATAGGAGGGGGTAATATAAGAGGAAGAAATAAAGGGAGAGAAATAGAAAGGGCAATATAGAAGGAGAAATAGAGGGAGAGAAATAGAAGGGGCAATATAGAAGGAGAAATAGAGGGAGAGAAATAGGAGGGGGCAATATAGAGAGGGAGAAAAATAGAAGGGGGCAATATAGAGAGGGAGAAATAGAGGGAGAGAAATAGAAGGGGCAATATAGAAGGAGAAATAGAGGGAGAGAAATAGAAGGGGGCAATAGAGAGGAAGAAATAGAGGGAGAGAAATAGGAGGGGGCAATATAGAGAGGGAGAAATAGAGGGAGAGAAATAGGAGAGAAAAGGAGGGGCAATATAGAGAGAGAAATAGGAGGGGGCAATATAGAGAGGGAGAAATAGAGGGAGAGAAATAGAAGGGGCAACATAGAAGGAGAAATGGAGGGAGAGAAATAGGAGGGGGCAATATAGAGAGGGAGAAATAGAGGGAGAAAAATAGAAGGGGGCAATATAGAGAGGGAGAAATAGAGGGAGAGAAATAGAAGGGGCAATATAGAAGGAGAAATAGAGGGAGAGAAATAGAAGGGGGCAATATAGAAGGAGAAATAGAGGGAGAGAAATAGAAGGGGGCAATATAAAGAAAGAAATAGAGGGAGAGAAATAGGAGGGGGCAATATAGAGAGGGAGAAATAGAGGGAGAGAAATAGGAGAGAAAAGGAGGGGCAATATATAGAGAAATAAGAGGGGCAATATAGAGAGGGAGAAATAGAGGGAGAGGAATAGAAGGGGGCAATATAGAGAGGGAGAAATAGAAGAAGAGAAATAGAAGGGGCAATATAGAGAGGGAGAAATAGAGGAAGAGTAATAGGAGGGGGCAATATAGAGAGAAAGAAATAGAGAGAGAAATAGAGGGAGAGAAATAGGAGGGGCAATATAGAGAGGGAGAAATAGAGGGAGAGAAATAGAGGGAGGGGAATAGGAGGGGCAATATAGAGAGGAGAAATAGAGGGAGAGAAATAGGAGGGGCAATATAGAGGGAGAGAAATAGAAGGGGCAATATAGAGAGAGAAAATAGAGGGAGAGAAAACAGAATGGGGCAATATAGAGAGGGAGAAATAGAGGGAGAGAAATAGAAATAGGAAATAGAAATAGGAGGGGCAATATGGAGAGAGAAAAATAGAGGGGAGAAATAGGAGGGGGCAATATTGGGGAGCAGAAATAGAGCGGGTATAGAGGGAGAGAATAAGGGAGGGGGTGAGAAGGCAAAGGGTGGGTTCGATTCCCTGTGGGGACGTCAAAATAATTACTAGTCCAAAGCCTCCACTGGTATTATGTGGGGGCGAATCCAAAAAATAACAGTTGAATTACCAGCCAGTTGCGTAGGCAGCGGAGAAACAGAGAGGGGGAGGGAGGGATCGGGGGGGAGAGGAATATAAAGCACTAGAGTAGGTGAGAGGAGAGGCCATATGGACGGTGTTATCATCAGAATAGATGGTAGGATGGACGGACACAAAGATACAGAACCAGACACGAGCACATGGAACAAAACGGCCATCAGTTATCATTACGGTAAAGTGTTGTTTCAGCAGCACGGAAGCGAAGCCTGTGGGGACCTCAGTTTTCATGTCCGAAACACATTTTTTGGACTAATGAATTTGTCACCATGGAAGCGGGGGTGGTGACGTCAACACTTACCATGTTCCCAACTAACTTTGTTTCGTTGGCATGGAAGCGAGGGTTGTGACGTCACCAGTTACCAGATCCGTAAGAAGTGTTGTTGCGTCAGCATGGAAGCGATGGTTGTGACGTAACAAGTGTTGTTTCATGATAATAGAAGCGAGGGTTGTGACGTCACCATTGAGCAGATCCGTAACAAGTGTTGTTGCGTCAGCATGGAAACCACGGCAATGGCAACACCAGGGTTCCGGTCTCCAGCACGTTAAATAAGTGAAGAAGTGAACTGAAGAGATGTGAGGAGTGGGCGAGGAGCGATACACTGATCGATCATCGCAGACGGTTATACGAGGTTAGTGCGTAATGCTATGTAATGTAATAGAGGATTTATGAATCCAATAATCTCCGTTCATAAATCTACGCGTTGAAGGCTTATTCGTCAAAACGAATCATTCTACTGACTTATGAATAGAGTGGCAGCCCAGCCTAGCAGAGAGCTCAGGCCGCACCGATATCAGGTCTTCGCGTAGGTATCGTGGCGAGGGGGCAACAACATTGATAACAGCAGGTTTTCATGCCTCATCAGCGAGCCTGCCAATTGATGGTGGTCGCGGCGATATCATTATATAGCATATACAGGGATTCTGGTATGCCAGTGGGTGGGCCTCAGTGTCTCAGAGCTCCTGAAAATTATGGGACATCCGCAAAATAATGGGACATTAATTTAACTGATATAATGCGTAGTCTGCTCACTATATATTTATAATGCGTCACCATGTCCCCACACAGCTCAATGAAATGCGTCATTTGATATTTGTGTACGACAAATGACGCAGGACGCATAATCGCTGCAGATATATATATTTGGATGTCTGTCTCTGGATATATGTGTATGTATATCTGGAGTTCACGTGAACGCCGAGGAGGGCTGAGCCCCGGCGCCATGCAAGTTCAAAGCTCTGGACGGTCCCATTGTTGGGGGAGGCTGGAATCAACCGCTTCCGTCCCGCCGTCTTTGGTTACCATGGCGGTCGCTGGGTGTCACCGTGGATGGAGTAGTTGGGAGGGTGGTTAGGGAGGGAGTGGGGTGTGGCAGTGGGGGTAGATAGATGGGGGTGGTGGTGATGTGGCACGAATGGGCGAGGGAGATGGATGGGGGTGGAGGGTTAGGGTTACGGTTGGGGGGTGGGGGGGGGCAGGGAGGGATATTGAAGGCGTTGCCAGTAGCAACCACGTGTCCGGGCCTCCCCCACCCCCCGCCTAAGGGCCAATTACCTGTTTCACCACGTGCGTACATACATCACAGCGGAGGACGGACTGACAGGAGGGATACCGAGGCATGCAATACTACGACTACCGGCTACTACTGACAGACAACCCCCCCCCCCCACCCCACCCCCCCGTCCCTCCCCACCGTCTCATACATGGTGCGTCCACCATTGCGCGAAAGGAGATGAGGGGTGGAGGGGGGGAGGTACTTGGCCGCCTGTCTCATTAGCCCCACGACTACTGGTCTTAATCCCGGGGCTTGAGAGGGCGAGGCCCCCCCCCCTTCCCCTCAACCTCCACCCACCCGGCCCTCGCCCTCTAAGCCCCCACCCTACCCTCGCCCTCTAAGCCCCCACCCCCATACCGCCCTGACTTTGCGGTGCATTGGCGGTGGCGGAGGCGGAGGCGGAGGCGGAGGCGGAGGCGGGATCTGATGCCCATGCCAGCCATCGTGGCAGACATGCGCTGCAATCTGTTCTCGTGTGCCGCTGCACCTGTATTGTTCCCTCGCCTCCTCCTGCCGGCTGCGGGGACAGCCACGCCACCTCTCCCCCTCTCCACCGCCTTCCCGCCACCCCACCTCTCCCCCTCTCCACCACCTTCCCGCCACCCCAACCACGCCAGGCAGGGTGGGCGGGCGCCCAGATTTCGGTCGGTGAGGACGTGTTTCTAATCACCGCAATCTCTTCAGAGTGTAAGGTAACATATGGTAGGCAAACGCCCAGCCCGCGACCCGCAGACAACGGTAAAGGGCATGTCTGGGCCGTGCGAATACTGTCACGAGCAAACCTACTAATGCAGCCATTCTGCAGCCTACATCGTCGTAACATTGCACGACAAAACGAGATACAAAACGGGGGAATTATGCATATTGTTATGAACGAAAATCCTTTAGTTTGGCTCTTGTTTGCGCCAAAAGCGGTCTAAAACACAAATTATTTCAATCATTTACTCGGTTTCCATATATATGGGACTAACACTCATATATATATAGCATATACCCATAAGGTCGCGCACATGAAAGCTAAATTGGACCATCTATACATATACATGTATAGAG
Source organism: Arenicola marina (assembly GCA_964019135.1). Lineage (NCBI taxonomy): Eukaryota > Metazoa > Annelida > Polychaeta > Arenicolidae > Arenicola > Arenicola marina. The sequence continues at coordinate 11,578,570 of OZ025259.1, read as the reverse complement.
ATATATATATAGAGAGAGATTATGAAGAATACATGACAAATATATCTTGAGATGGTAAATCTTGGAAGCCGTATCCTCAGTGCACACGACATGGTGTGAGGCCCACGCTGATTGTTACATGGACTCATACAGAAATATCTAAATATGTTCTGCATAGAAATGGTGTAAGCTTATTCAGATTCTGAGAGTATATTGAAGAATATTGTATGGAAATAAATAACAGAGAAAGTTGTTAAACTAGTTTTTGGACAACCAGTGCATCTTGTGTGGCTTTCTCGTGTACTACGTCAATCACGATTCCGACATTCGGGTGTTGCCTTTCAACATACTATGATAACAGATATATTGCGTATAAAGTAAACAGTCACACAGTCAGACAATGTGTTTAGATTGGTTGGTTGTATATAAAGGACACTTTTAACCAAAAGTGATCATATCGCGCCAATGGCAGAAGGAAGGCAAGAGCGGAGCCATGTCCCCGGGGGTAACCACCTACTCTTTGCGAAGAAGGACATGGGATCATCGGCCACACAGACATGATGACAGCTGGGCGCGAACCACCGATCCACGTCATGTGTTTAGACGGCTTCTCCAGTAGACTTTCAATAAATCATCATATAGGTGAGAGATTGCAGTATGAGCAGCTTTAAGTACATTGTGATGATACGCACAGCGACAGCGACAGCGATCCGCGCCAGACAGCCCCCCCCCCCCGTCCACCCCCGGACCCACCCACCCCATCAGCCACGCCAAGACAGAGTAATCTACCGTATTGCGTGGTAACAGCCCCCCCCCCCAAACCCTCTCATTAAACGCCACAATAATAGGCCGAGCCGAGCACTAATGTCTCCACCAGGTGTTGGAATCATTTCCTAGTCGGCGTTTCTATCACGCAAGCGAGAGAGAGAGAGAGACAGAGAGATAGAGGTCGCAGGAGGGGGGGGGGGGGGACGGTCGGCCATTTAGGCCACCGCGCACATCCATAACAGGCGATAATATAGATAGATATTACGCATGTAATATCCTCTCACAGCAGCTGTGGTCGCTGGGAAGGGCTGCAGCTCATGTGAGGACCATACACGTCCACACTCGTTAACAGCGAAGGGTATTGTTTTTGGATGACGTTTATGCCGTTAAGCCATAACGCGTTTAGCATTGCGTTTGGCATTGCATTTAGCATTGCGTTTAGCATTGCGTTCTCAAGTGAAAGTCTAAACCCTCGTAATTCGAGTTATGGTCATGCAGCGCCTGCATGTCTTGGGACTGTCAAATCAATGATTTATCTGGCTTAATTTCCTGTCAACGTCATCGCAATTATTGTCATTGCTGAACAAAGCCATTCCAAATATGGAGATATTGCTTGAGAAACCCATCCTAATTACTGCAGCCAATGTCTAGACGAGGAGAAGCATATTGTTCAATGTTTAATGCCGGGCACCAAGCCGGGTATACATACATCTTCATCTTCTACACGACATCACCCTACAGACGGGATAAAAATACGGACAATAGAAATGTATAATTAATGAGGGAGCGCAGTAGATTTGCTTTATGACCCTATCTGGGCCCAGTGTGTTGTCGGCAAACTCTAGTTGCAACCTCACTTGGCCAAATCCTTGGAGTCAAATTTATCTCGGAGGCAGATTTTTCGTCTGTAGATATACCGTGGCACGAAGTTTGTCAGAAGCCAGAATTTCTACTCTGGCCATCTTTACAAACGTCGTAATGGTCAGTGGCCATCTTTATAGACGTCGTAATGGTCTGTGACCATCTTTACAGACGTCGTAATGGTCAGTGGCCATCTTCACAGACGCCGTAATGGTCAGTGGCCATCTTTACAGACGCGTAATGGTCTGTGGCCATCTTTACAGACGTCGTAATGGTCTGTGGCCATCTTTACAGACGTCGTAATGGTCTGTGGCCATCTTTATAGACGTCGTAATGGTCTGTGGCCATCTTCACAGACGCCGTAATGGTCAGTGGCCATCTTTACAGACGCGTAATGGTCTGTGGCCATCTTTACAGACGCGTAATGGTCTGTGGCCATCTTTACAGACGTCGTAATGGTCTGTGGCCATCTTTACAGACGTCGTAATGGTCTGTGGCCGTATTTATAGACGTCGTAATTGTCTGTGGCCGTCTTTATAGACGTCGTAATTGTCTGTGGCCGTCTTTATAGAGGGACCGGCGCGATAGCTCAGTGGGCTAGAGCGCTCGCATTGAATGCTCTGGTCACCTGAGAGCCTGACGGCGCGTGGATCGGTGGTTGCTGTGCCCTGCTGTGGCCATGTCTCTGTGGTCGCAGGGTAAAGATCCCATGTCCTTCTTCGCAAAGAGTAGGGGGTTCCCCCGGGGGACATTGCTCCACTCTTCCTCCCTTCTCCTATTGACGCGATATGACCAAATGTGGTTAAAGCGTCCTGAATAACCAACCAACCAACCAACCGTCTCTATAGACGTCGCAATGGTCTGTGGCCATGCTCCTGGATCATCAGGATGTGTTTGTGGCCAACTTGACATTCCACTTTCTGTTCTCCACCCCAGTCAGGAGCTTCGCCCTCTGCCTACCGCTGACCACATTTGCCCTTGGGCTGGTCACTGGCTCCGTCTATCCTCACAGAAGTTACCCTCCAGTACCAGACTCTATCCACTCTTGCCTGAGTTACCCATGCCTGAGTTACCCGCGAACTTCGCCTACCCTTGCCTGAGTTGCCGGCGGTCTTCCCCCAACCTGGCATGAGTTGCCCGCAGGCTTCGCCCACCCTTGCCTAAGTTGCCGGCGGTTTTTGCCAACCCTTGCTTCAGTTGCCCCCAGACCCCACCCTTGCCTGAGTTGCCCGCAGCCTTCGCCCACCCTTGCCTGAGTTGCCGGCGGTCTCCGCCCACCCCAGACCCCACCCTTGCCTGAGTTGCCGGCAGCCATTGCCCACCCTTGCCTGAGTTGCCGGCGGTCTCCGCCCACCATCGCCTGAGTTGCCTGCAGGCTTCGCCCACCCCAGACACCATTCTTGCCTCAATTGCCCCCGGTCTCCGCCCACCTTGCCTGAATTGCCCCCAGATCAGTCAGTGCCCCGCCTTCAGCCCTCCCGCTGGGACGGATGTAATGGGGTGACGTCGGTAGGCGGTCGAGACTATTCCTCAAGCCGTGATGCATCACTTCTGTCCGCTGGTAGCCGTCGGCGAGGGCATAAGGCGACGGAAGGCGTGAGGCGAAGACAGAGTGAGGGAGAAACCGTCCCACCCCCACAACCCCCTCACCATTACTCCAAACCACTTACTTCTCGGATGAAATAACGATTCATCTACGGATTGTAGGGTCTTTGATCACGTGGTAACGCGCCTGGGAGAAGGTCCTGCGCCCTCGGGGGCCGTGCTTTCAACGACTGACCTGCGCCTCCTCCTCCCCCTCTCCCCCGGCTCCCTCCCCTAACCCCCATTTCCCTGTGCCCCGGGGGTGGTAGCAGTATGGAATCTATCTCGTCGATTTCGCTCACCACATATAGGGGTCCGGAGAGGCTAAGATGGAAAGAGGGGGGGGGGGGGGCAAGGACAAAGCAAGGCCAGGTCAGACTAGATCTCCCCCCTCCCCGCCCACTCCCCCATCCCAGAACCCCCGGGGTCGGAGGGTGGTTAACGTCGTGGCCGCTTGTCGCCATGAAGTCGAGCCTTTGACGCATCCCCCCCCCCTCCCAACCCAACGGCCCCTGGCTGTACAAACGTCCAGAACCTCAAACCCCCATAATTCACCCCCCCCCCCCGCCCCGCGGGCAGCCCAGTGGTCCTGGGAGTCCGGGAGGGGTGACAGCCTCCACTACCCTTCCCCACCCCCCGGGCTATCCAGTCGTCGTGGCATTAAGAGACCCTCGTCAATCACACCCCCTCCACCCAACCCCCCCAAGGGCGACCTCCGCCCCTCCCCCGACCTATCGGCGGGCCCACTGTCCATCATGGCGCCGCCTCGGGGCCCCGGTCACGTGATTACAGGCAAATCGCCCGAGTGACGAGTGGGGCGACTGTACGGTGCTGCCGCCTAGGGAGCGAACCCGGAAGTAGAACCCGGGGTAAAGTCAACGGACAAGGCGAACAAAACCTGGAGACAGGCAAATTGCCGCGGAACGGGGCTAAATAAAGTGCCAGGGGGGAAAGCGGCCGCGGGATCCGTCACGGAAGCTGACCGTGGGACGGTGTCTGGAAGGAACTGGTGTTGTAGGCAGCTTTCGTGCACACGAAGGCTAAATTTAGCCAAGACCTACAGTGACAATGAAATAGGGGGACGACGTCAGAAAGCCGTGTTGGGTGTTAGGGTGGGGTGTTAGGGCGGGATTTGATTAGATGTTACGCTGGGGGGGGGGGGGGGGGGGCTAGGAATTAGGTCTGCCTCGGAGTTAGGGCGAGTGGTGGGGTGGGGTGGGGTGGCGGAGTAGGAATGGGGTAGGGGAAGTGGCCTACCAGGGCGGGGACAACTGGGAGGGAAGGATAAAACCTACTGTTCGGGTCCGCATGAAAGCAAACAGGAGATTGAATAGGGCCCGGTAGATGGCGCTGCCGTATTTACACGGCCCGCCCCCGGCCATGGAGACCCTTCTCACCGTGAGAGGGGTGCGGGGGGCCCAGGCCCCGGGGGGCCAATCTGGGGAGTCGGGGAGAAAGAGGCGACAAAGTGAATCCACAAGGGCAGGGCCAGGGATGTATGGCTGCCGGTGGCGGTGGGTGGTGGGTGGATAGTGTGGAGGGGAGTGGGGAGTAGGGTGGGTGGATAGTGTGGCGGGGAGTGGGGCGTAGGGTGTGTGCATGTGTGTGTGTGAAGGGGTTGGCAGGTTTTCTGGGAGGGGGAAGAGAAGGAGGTAAAAATAGAGCTGAGGGGAGAATGATGTACGGACAGTGGTAGCGGGTGGGGTAGGACAGATGGAGGGGAGAGTGTGAAGGGAGGTGTGTGGCGAGTGAAGGGGTTGGCAGTTCTTCTGGCACGGGGAAGCGGAGGTGAAAATAGAGCTGAGGGGAGAATATATTGTGGTGACAGTGGTAGGATAGTTGGGGTACGGGAGGGGGAGGGAGGGGGGCATGAAGGGGCTGGCATTTGGGAGGCGGAAGTGGAGGAGGTAAAATAGAGCTGAGTGGAGGATGTTGTTGTGATAGGGTAGGGGGAAGGCGTAGGGTAGTCGCTGGACGCGAGCCGGCTAATATATGGGCACTAGACTGAACGACTTTACAGCGAGTGGCGCAACTGAGAGGGTCAATGGACGGAGGGTGGGGGTGAAGGGGAATACACACAGAGTCGGAGCCCAGGGAGTAGCCCGTGATGTATCCCTAACAGAAAAACCAAGGCACAGGGCTGTAGTTAGGCAGCAAGCGGCGCTATCCTCAGCTTAGCGTACATGGGGGTAGCGCGACCAGCGGACAGCCACGGACGGTGTCCAAGTGGCGATCCTAGAGGCGATAATTGCAAGGTAAAGACCGGAGACAATCACCAAGGGAATAAGCGACCCCGGTCACGGGGTGATCAGAAGTGACAGGGCGACCAGGGGTGACGAAGATGGGTCACGACCAGGGGGTGACGAAGATGGATCACGGCCAGGGGGTGACGAAGATGGGTCACGACCAAAGGTGACGAAGATGGGTCACGGCCAGGGGGTGACGAACATGGATCACGACCAAAGGTGACGAAGATGGGTCACGGCCAGGGGGTGACGAACATGGATCACGACCAAAGGTGACGAAGATGGGTCACGGCCAGGAGGTGACGAACATGGATCACGACCAAAGGTGACGAAGATGAATCACGACCAAGATGTGACGAAGATGGGTCACGGCCAGGGGGTGGCGAAGATGGATCACGACCAAGCGGTGACGAAGATGGGTCACGGCCAGGGGGTGGCGAAGATGGATCACGACCAGGGGGTGGCGAAGATGGATCACGACCAAGATGTGACGAAGATGGGTCACGGCCAGGGGGTGGCGAAAATGGATCACGACCAGGGGGTGGCGAAGATGGATCACGACCAAGAGGTGACGAAGATGGATCACGACTAGGGGGGGGGGACGAAAATGGGCACGACCAGGGGGTGACGAAGATGGGTCACGACCAAGATGTGACGAAGATGGGTCACGGCCAGGAGGTGACGAAGATGGATCACGACCAGGGGGTGACGAAGATGGGTCACGATCAAGATGTGACGAAGATGGGTCACGGCCAGGGGGTGGCGAAGATGGATTACGACCAGGGGGTGACGAAGATCACAGCCCTTACGCTGGTCTGTCGGTGACAAGGTCCGTGCGTTGGCCGGCTGGGTGGCTGCCTGGGTGGCTGCCTGGGTGGCTGCCTGGGTCCCGGTTTGGTGAAAGGCTGGTTGCCAACCTGGTGGCTGCCTGGTTCCCAGGTTGGTTGGGAAGCTAGTTCCCGGCTGTGTGGGTGGCTGGTTTCCGGTTGGGAGGGAGGCTAGTTCCCAGTTGAGTGGCTGGCTGGTTCCCGGTCGGGAGAGAGGCTGGTTCCCGGTTAGGAGGGAGGTTGGTTCCCGGTTAGGTGGGAGGCTGGTTCCCTGCTGTTTGGGTGGCTGGTTCCCGGTTGTGTAAGTGGTTGGTTCCCTGCTGTGTGGGTGGCTGGTTCCCAGTTGGGAGGGAGGCTGGTTCCCGGCCTGGTAGCTGCCTGGTTCCACGCTAGGTGGCTGGCTGGTTCCCCGCTGGGCGGCTGGTTGTTGGTCCCCGACCTGGTTCCCCGCTAGGTGCTGGCTGGTTCCCGACCGGCGGTCTACATACACCAGCTGTGGGGGTGTCGCATGACCAGCGGATGCCCGTGATCGATACCCCCCATTAGCCCATAGTATCCCTCTGTGTGGCGACGGATAGCAGTGGCCATAGGGAAGCGGACCGACCGCTGGCACGGGGGTGGGTTCGAGGGGGCAGGGTTAGGGCCAGAAGAGAAGAGACCATCGAAACCGCACATCACAAGAAACAGCCGCCCCCCCCCCCCCCCCCCCCCCACGGTCGAAGCGCCCATTCCACACACCGCCCCCTTTATGGAATCACCCCGCCTCGGCTCCCACTCTAGTGGACCCTCCATCCTATCCCCACCCCCATCCCCCCAGACCGCCGTCACCCACCCATACCGCCCACCCACACACCGTATAATCTGACCCCCCAGCCATCCTTCACTACACCGCGGCATCCACCCACCAGTGCCGTTAATCCAGCTGCTGTCCCCGCAGTAAATTGGTTTGACAGCTGTGGTTGGTGGCGGCGAGGTGCTCCCGAAAACCCGCAGACGGCTGTATCACACGCCTCCATGCCTCCACACAACACGGCCAACACCTCCATGTTTGATACACCGTGGGGCAACTTCATGCCTCGACAAGCCGCAGAGGACTTCACGAAGCGTAGTTCCGATAATATCCACCACGAGGCGCCACACTGCACATGCACGCCAAACGCATTCTGGGTATTATTTTGCTGACATTTGTTTTGTGTCACGCCAAGATGGTGTCATCATAGGGCAACGAGTAGGTTATATCATCAAATGTTCCTCTACATTGGGATCAATGTGAAGGAAGATATATATTCTGCTTATAACTCCACAACACTAAATTATGTTATGTTCAATTCTTAAGAAAAGATAGCTGAGTAGACAATTAAATTATTTTCAATAAATCAACGCGGCAGTCTTGTTTTGTTTCCATGACGGTGGTTGGTCGGTTCACACAATTATGAAGCTTTAACCCCTGTGGGTCATATCGCCACAACGGGAAGGGTCAAGGGGAGAGGAACGGGGAGCCTCCCTGGTGTAGTGGTTAGCGCACTAGACCGCAGATCAATAGGTCCTGGGTTCGAATCCGGGCTCGGGCACCTAATCTGGGGCATGTTTCATTCCTTCATCCTTCATCGTCTCGGGAGGTTCCTTGGCCCAATTTAGCCTGTATGTGCACAAAAGTGGCCTAAAACACCAACATTCCAAGGGGAGAGGAACCAGGCCATGAAATAACCCCCTACTCTTTGCGAACGAAGACATGGGATCTTTACCCTACAATAATCTAGCACAAGCCTAGCAGAGCCAACACGCGGATAGCCCAACTCGCTACCTACAAGGCCACATAGTGACTCCGGAAAATGGCGGATATCTGGAAAGTCATCCACTGGGCAACACCTCCAGCGGTTGCACGACGTCATACGGGGCTACCCCAATGGTCTAGTGGTTAGGGCACTGTCTGTGTCGAGTGGCCTCTGTCAGGCCAGCCATCGCGCGGGGCGGCAGTCCATGGCTTCGCGTCCCACTGTGTGCACTACGTCATACGGCGCTACCCCAATGGTCTAGTGGTTAGCGCCACTGTCTGTGTCGAGTGGCCTCTGTCAGGCCAGCCATCGCGCGGGGCGGCAGTCCATGGCTTCGCGTCCCACTGTGTGCACTACGTCATACGGGGCTACCCCAATGGTCTAGTGGTTAGCGCCACTGTCTGTGTCGAGTGGCCTCTGTCAGGCCAGCCATCGCGCGGGGCGGCAGTCCATGGCTTCGCGTCCCACTGTGTGCACTACGTCATACGGGGCTACCCCAATGGTCTAGTGGTTAGCGCCACTGTCTGTGTCGAGTAGCCTTTGTCAGGCAAGCCATCGCGCGGGGCGGCAGTCCATGGCTTCGCGTCCCACTGTGTGCACTACGTCATACGGGGCTACCCCAATGGTCTAGTGGTTAGCGCCACTGTCTGTGTCGAGTGGCCTTTGTCAGGCAAGCCATCGCGCGGGGCGGAAGTCCATAGCTTCGCGTCCTACTGTGTGAATGCCCCTGTCCATGCATTATACAGATCCATCAGCAAAAGTATGGATCTCCCCCCCCACCCCCCACCCCACCACTCCCACGGGAACATAGCTCTGTTATACCCCGAGTCCTGCCCATTGAGGCGATAAAACGTTATTAGGTTCAAGTCTCCTTCTGGCATCAACCAATCGCGTAACGAATGTCCCAGAGGTTCAGGCCATAAGCCGAACAACATGACAAAACCTTCGGCGATTCAGCCGTCAGCGAGTGAGTAATTCTCAATCCACAAACTGCGCATGCAGGCCTACATCTAGGCTACATACCTCCCGCTAGGATACATGGAACGGGTGTTCTCTTCGGTATGAGGAGATGTGATCAATATAGCATTCCTGCGATTCGGTATCTCTGTATTCCAGGATTTCATCATCATTCATTCTGTTCCCGCCAAAGAGCTCCGGTCCATTTTCCCACCTTTCTTTCCATCGATTTTGATTTGATTTCGTTTGGGACTTAGCGTCGCTTTCAGTCTTTAGGTGGTACAGCGCCATCTATACCCTGAAGATTGATATGGCTTGCATTCAGCGCGCGTGTTTGTGTAACATAAAATCCGACCGTTGCTCGTGCAAAATCCTTTCCAGGCTTTTGTTACGACAATAAACCACGACAGAAAACCACTCGGTCAACACATAATACCCGTCCCCAACCTCTTATTATAGAAATATCGCATGAAGATATTCCCCATGGTCTGTATCATTGACAACAAAAATGGTGCCGGTCATTAAAACCCATGAGGAGGGCGGGGTGGGGGTGGGGCTCTATGGGGGATTATGGGTCTTTTCATCGTCGCGAAGGCGGGTGTGTGTGAGGGGTGTGCGGGGGGGGGGCGCAGGGGGTGGAGTTGGAGAGACAGCGAGGCAAATACCACTCGGATTGTATACTCTACATCGATAGACAAACACGCAAAACCCACATGAAACGGCTAGCACTAATGGCTTTTATGGTGGTTTAACGGCGGGTAAATAGACGGCCCACCGGGAGGGTAAGCGATGGGCAGGGAGCAGTGTCGTCTGCCCTTTTGGCGCCCTAAATATTGATCATATCCCAAGTGCGGATACGGCAGTCCAAAGACCGAAGAAATTGAAACGAACCGAGCCGGGGGGTGGTTGAGAAAGAAAGGGGGCTGCGTGCGTGGGAGGAGGGCATTGTGAACCATATCTCCATAAAACAAACTATTATGTAATACAAATCTCCGGCAAGTAATCCCTTTGCACATCACGTGATCACACCCTGTCTTTGTCATATTGTATATGGAGTTAGGCACGCGTTGGGATGCGCGCGTGTCGCGGATAAATACACGCAAGCCGCGCGCAAAGCTACATTGTGAAGAAGTGACAACGCTGCAGCGGATATTTGACGTGTGAAAATAAGAAACGACGATGTTTGACATATGGCATGTAACATGACATGCTTACGAACTCAATATAATATAAACCTTTCTGAGACGATGTTATTTTCTTTGACATACCCGCCATGTTGTCATACATGGACGCCATGTTTTTATCATTCCCGATAACACACAATATACATTCACCTTTTAAGAAGGAGGCCATGTTGTTTGACATGTCCAGGCAGGCACCAACAGGACGCCATATTTTATTAACATACCAACATTATCTTACCCCACAAAAGATTTTTCCCTCCTTAAGAAGGAGGCCATGTTGTTTGACATGTCCAGGCAGGCACCAAAAGGACGCCATATTTTATTAACATACCAACATTATCATACCCCACAATATATTTTTCCCTCCTTAAGAAGGAGGAGGCCATGTTGTTTGACATACCTAGGCAGGTACCAAAAGAACGCCATATTTATTAACAATCCCAACATTAACATACCCCACAATATATGTTCCCCTCTTAGGTAGTAGGGTCTTTCTTCGCAAAGAGTATGGGGTTACCCCGGCCACATGGCTCCGCTCTTCCCTTCCTTCTCCCATTGACGCATTATGACCAGAATTGGTTGAAGCGTACAACCAACCTCGAGAAGAAGGAGGCCATGTTTCACATAGCAGTGTATGATTAGCTCGCCTACGAGGAGCACAAACAGTTGTACGTTGCCGCCCACCAGTCGGCTTTCGCATGACGCTGGGCTGGCAGCAGCTGGGCAAGGCAGCACTTTATATTATTGAGTGATGTCAACACATCAACTTTGAGGCTGGACAGACGAGGAAACGAGCAATTATCATTGTGTATTAATTACTGTGAAAAATCAATGGGTCAGCGTCAATTCCAAGCGGTGCTTTTCTCTATGCAAATAGAGACAACGGTAGACCATGGAGTTGCCAGGGGGGGGGGGGGGTGGAGAAGGGGTAAGGGGGGCAGCGAGCGGGGGCAGGGGAAAGAGGCGGGGGGGGGGGGGGGAGTGGTTTGGGACGGGACGGACGTTGCATCATATTTCATCGTATGAATTCCAAGCCAATCTTGCCTGACTTGTCCCGCCAATCTAATCCAAGTCCACCACTCGATCCATTAAAAGCCCCGCCCCCGCCACGCCATTACCGCTGCCTTATTTTTATTGCGGTGTTTGCCGGTATCGTACAAAATAAAACATAGCACCCCCCCCCCCAGAATGGCAGGAAATACCAATATACAAGGTTCAAAACGACGAGGACATGGCTGAGTTATACATTACACAAATATTAAAACCAGAAAAGTGTAGGGACGTCTAGTGGACACAGGGAACAGTGGGCGGGAGATAATCGCATTATTGTGCTTGTGTATGTGCAGGCGGGCGGGTGGGGGGGAGGGGCGTATTCACGGCGTCACACCCTACTCCTGACCCAGGTACAATTATAACTATCCATTACTCCAAAACTACAAAACAGCCCATGGCGGTACAAGGTGCACGGAGGTACATGCTCTATGTGCCGGCACTGGCACCACCATTCCCAAGCCTCCCCCGCACTACTCTGATTGCTAACTACGTAATTCCCGATCGCTTACGTCACAGGCTGCCCATGTACATGGCTCATTGACTGAATCTCTCTTTTTAACCCTTTCATACAGCTAGCAATCCGGATCTGCTTCTCATGCCTACTCACATGTCGCTCACATCATGGGCATCTTAGCAGCCTTCATATCTGGTTGATATGCTCCCCAAGGAGTAATAAATTATAGCAGGGGAGAGGGGCCGGGAGGTGGGGGGGGGGGGGTAGTGTTGGCTGGGGAAGGCGGGGGGGGGGGGGGTCGTTAAAACGAACCCCAAATGTCGTCTGGCCTTCTCATTGCTATTCCGTAGGCGTCCGTCCGCTCAGCGTGACACTGACTCGACCCCCCTCCCCACGCACACCCCACCCTCGCGAACCATCATGCCTTCTCCCCTATTACTATCCCACCATCACCGCGCAAACATCCGAACTTACCCATACCCCAAGGGACGAGCCACTACATCATGTCTCATGTCCCTTCCCATCGCACTACTGTTTCTTCACCCCTAACCCCCACCCCCGGCCCGTATCTTATCTCACCCCTGCCCTTGCCCCCCACACATCTTAACTCATCTCTACCCTCCTTCCCTGGCACCCCCCATCCCGTTGCCATCGCCCCCCCCCCACCCCCTCCGGCACCCACCCTTCCGATATCGTCCTACATCCGTGCCACGACCTTTGCACATATCTGACTCGGGGCTGTGGACATCCTGCGGAGCGCCAGAGACAAGGGTGTGGGGGGGGGGGGGTTGGGTAGACATCGCCAGGGGGGGGGGGGGCTGTTGGGTAGGTATCGCAACGGGGATGAAGCTGTTGGGTAGACGCGGCCAGAAATCTGCCCAAGGATCATGCTGCGGCCAGTGAGCATACAGTGTGCGGGGTGGGGGGGTGGGGGGGGGCGGCAAAGACAGAGCTACATACACATTGATCATGTGCAAGGAGCGAAGAGGACATAGGCAGGGCAAGGAGCGAAGAGGACATAGGCAAGGCAAGGAGCGAAGAAGATATAGGCAGGGCAAGGAGCGAAGAGGACATAGGCAGGGCAAGGAGCGAAGAGGACATAGGCAGGGCAAGGAGCGAAGAGGACATAGGCAGGGCAAGGAGCGAAGAGGACATAGGCAGGGCAAGGAGCGAAGAAGACATAGGCAAGGCAAGGAGCGAAGAGGATATAGGCAGGGCAAGGAGCGAAGAGGATATAGGCAGGGCAAGGAGCGAAGAGGACATAGGCAGGGCAAGGAGCGAAGAGCACATAGGCAGGGCAAGGAGCGAAGAGGACATAGGCAGGGCAAGGAGCGAAGAGGACATAGGCAGGGCAAGGAGCGAAGAGGACATAGGCAGGGCAAGGAGCGAAGAGGACAAAGGCAGGGCAAGGAGCGAAGAGGACATAGGCAGGGCAAGGAGCGAAGAGGACATAGGCAGGGCAAGAAGAGCGAAGAGGACATAGGCAGGGCAAGAAGAGTGAATCAGACTTGTATGTGGCACTGGGAGAAAGGCGGGCCACGGGGGAGGGGAAGGGCAAGAAAGGGGTAAGGGGTCGCCGGGGTCAGCCCGTGACAGGGGGTACACACCTCGCATCCTCAGTCAATATCCCCGGGGGACCCCCCGCCATAGGAGTGAACACAGCCAGGGGAGGCGGCGGCCAACCAGGGAGGAATTAATTTATCGGGAGACCAGCCACGGCTCGGGTATCGGGTCGACAGGGGTAAGCACGGCGAGTGGGTCGGGACAGGTTAACATGGGCAAAGACAGTGGGCGGGTCGAGACGGGTTAACATGGGCAAAGACAGCGGGCGGGTCGAGACGGGTTAACATGGGCAAAGACAGCGGGCGGGTCGAGACGGGTTAACATGGGCAAAGACAGTGGGCGGGTCGAGACGGGTTAACATGGGCAAAGACAGCGAGCGGGTCGAGACGGGTTAACATGGGCAAAGACAGCGGACGGGTCGAGACGGGTAAACATGGGCAAAGACAGCGGGCGAGTCGAGACGGGTTAACATGGGCAATGACAGCGGGCGGGTCGAGACGGGTTAACATGGGCAAAGACAGCGGACGGGTCGAGACGGGTTAACATGGGCAAAGACAGCGGGTGGGTCGAGACGGGTTAACATGGGCAAAGACAGCGAGCAGGTCGAGACTGGTTAACATGGGCAAAGGCAGCGGGCGGGTCGAGAATTATAAGGCAACCCAAGCGGCCATTGCGTGGCTCCAGCCCAACCCATCTCGCCACACCTGTGCCAATATCCATGTTCGCGCAGGATAAAGATCCTGGTTTTCTTGCAAACAATGGGGGGGCTACTTCAGGATATATGGCTCCTCTCTACCGTGACTTTTCCCGTTGTGGCGACAGGACCTACCGAAGTTCCAGTGTCATCCTCTACCCTACCAGCCTCCTCAGAGTTCGACACGGGTACAAAGGTCACATTACGGCTACACCAGCCGGTAAACACACACCAACCAACCAGTAAAACCCAAGCGTCGACTCCACCATTGTGAGGAGACGCGAACAACAACATGTCAGCGACAGAAGTCCCATGTCCGCCACCGCCGCCACCCCCAGCCTGACCCCGCCCTTGTCAACCCGCAACGCCCGGCCCCCCACCTCTCCCGCCGCCACACCACCCATCCACCCACGCCGCCTCCTTCTGCCGATCTCCCCCCGGCAAATTTTTTCAACAAGAGCGCCACCTGGCGCGTTCTCAGGACGTCATGCGCCGCCAAGCGGTCGTCTTGTAAACGACGAAGCCGGCCTGGCCTGGCCTGGCCTAGACTTCCTCCGCCACCCGAGGCCAGCATACGATCAATGCTGGGAGTTTTGCTAGTGTAGTAATAACCTATTGCTTCTTCTTTTTCTGTAACACCGAGGGGTCAACTTTCATGCGCAATTTCAAGACGCTCGTTTTGATTACGGAAAAAGGTGTATTGTCAGGTTTTTATGGTCATTAGCGTGGCGTCGGTATCCTTTCAGCCATTTCGCTCGTCGTTATTAAAATATATGTCGTTTTATGATTCTCGTGAAACTCAATATCGCACATTTATAGCCATGACATTCAAATGGATGGGACGTCACATAATGCGAGTAATAGATACTGTGACAATCTAGGGTTAGGGTTAAACAAGGTGTGACGCCAAAAAATGCGAGTAACAGATATTGCGATAGTATCAAACAATCAGGTGTGACGTCAAATAATGCGAGTAACAGATATTGCAATAGTATCAAACAATCAGGTGTGACGTCAAATAATGCGAGTAACAGATATTGCCATAGTGTCAAACAATCAGGTGTGACGTCAAATAATGCGAGTAACAGATATTGCGATAGTGTC
>OZ025259.1:11536065-11563321 GCA_964019135.1 Arenicola marina | reverse complement strand
GCCTCTGTCAGGCAAGCAATCGCGCGGGGCGGCAGTCCATGGCTTTGCGTCCTACTGTGTGCACTACGTCATACGGGGCTACCCCAATGGTCTAGTGGTTAGCGCCTCTGTCTGTGTCGAGTGGCCTCCGTCAGGCCAGCCATCGCGCGGGGCGGCAGTCCATGGCTTCGCGTCCCACTGTGTGCACTACGTCATACGGGGCTACCCCAATGGTCTAGTGGTTAGCGCCACTGTCTGTGTCGAGTGGCCTCTGTCAGGCCAGCCATCGCGCGGGGCGGCAGTCCATGGCTTCGCGTCCCACTGTGTGCACTACGTCATACGGGGCTACCCCAATGGTCTAGGGGTTAGCGCCACTGTCTGTGTCGAGTGGCCTCTGTCAGGCCAGCCATCGCGCGGGGCGGCAGTCCATGGCTTCGCGTCCCACTGTGTGCACTACGTCATACGGGGCTACCCCAATGGTCTAGTGGTTAGCGCCACTGTCTGTGTCGAGTGGCCTCTGTCAGGCCAGCCATCGCGCGGGGCGGCAGTCCATGGCTTCGCGTCCCACTGTGTGCACTACGTCATACGGGGCTACCCCAATGGTCTAGTGGTTAGCGCCACTGTCTGTGTCGAGTGGCCTCTGTCAGGCCAGCCATCGCGCGGGGCGGCAGTCCATGGCTTCGCGTCCCACTGTGTGCACTACGTCATACGGGGCTACCCCAATGGTCTAGTGGTTAGCGCCACTGTCTGTGTCGAGTAGCCTTTGTCAGGCAAGCCATCGCGCGGGGCGGCAGTCCATGGCTTCGCGTCCCACTGTGTGCACTACGTCATACGGGGCTACCCAATGGTCTAGTGGTTAGCGCCACTGTCTGTGTCGAGTGGCCCTTGTCAGGCAAGTCATCGCGCGGGGCGGCAGTCCATGGCTTCGCGTCCTACTGTGTGAATGCCCCTGTCCATGCATTATACAGATCCATCAGCAAAAGTATGGATCTCCCCCCCCCCCACCCCCCACCCCACCACTCCCACGGGAACATAGCTCTGTTATACCCCGAGTCCTGCCCATTGAGGCGATAAAACATTATTAGGTTCAAGTCTCCTTCTGGCATCAACCAACCGCGTAACGAATGTCCAGAGGTTCAGGCCGTTGGCCGCACAACATGACAAAACCTTCGGCGATTCAGCCGTCAGCGAGTGAGTAATTCTCAATCCACAAACTGCGCATGCAGGCCTACATCTAGGCTACATACCTCCCGCTAGGATACATGGAACGGATGTTCTCTTCGGTATGAGGAGATGTGATCAATATAGCATTCGTGCGATTCGGTATCTCTGTATTCCAGGATTTCATCATCATTCATTCTGTTCCCGCCAAAGAGCTCCGGTCCATTTTCCCACCTTTCTTTCCATCGATTTTGATTTGATTTCGTTTGGGACTTAGCGTCGCTTTCAGTCTTTAGGTGGTACAGCGCCATCTATACCCTGAAGATTGATATGGCTTGCATTCAGCGCGCGTGTTTGTGTAACATAAAATCCGACCGTTGCTCGTGCAAAATCCTTTCCAGGCTTTTGTTACGACAATAAACCACGACAGAAAACCACTCGGTCAACACATAATACCCGTCCCCAACCTCTTATTATAGAAATATCGCATGAAGATATTCCCCATGGTCTGTATCATTGACAACAAAAATGGTGCCGGTCATTAAAACCCATGAGGAGGGCGGGGTGGGGGTGGGGCTCTATGGGGGATTATGGGTCTTTTCATCGTCGCGAAGGCGGGTGTGTGTGAGGGGTGTGCGGGGGTGGGGGGGGGCAGGGGGTGGAGTTGGAGAGACAGCGAGGCAAATACCACTCGGATTGTATACTCTACGTCGATAGACAAACACGCAAAACCCACATGAAACGGCTAGCACTAATGGCTTTCATGGTGGTTTAACGGCGGGTAAATAGACGGCCCACCGGGAGGGTAAGCGATGGGCAGGGAGCAGTGTCGTCTGCCCTTTTGGCGCCCTAAATATTGATCATATCCCAAGTGCGGATACGGCAGTCCAAAGACCGAAGAAATTGAAACGAACCGAGCCGGGGGTGGTTGAGAAAGAAAAGGGGCTGCGTGCGTGGGAGGAGGGCATTGTGAACCATATCTCCATAAAACAAACTATTATGTAATACAAATCTCCGGCAAGTAATCCCTTTGCACATCACGTGATCACACCCTGTCTTTGTCATATTGTATATGGAGTTAGGCACGCGTTGGGATGCGCGCGTGTCGCGGATAAATACACGCAAGCCGCGCGCGAAGCTACATTGTGAAGAAGTGACAACGCTGCAGCGGATATTTGACGTGTGAAAATAAGAAACGACGATGTTTGACATACCTGGAACGATGGCATGTAACATGACATGCTTACGAACTCAATATAATATAAACCTTTCTGAGACGATGTTATTTTCTTTGACATACCCGCCATGTTGTCATACATGGACGCCATGTTTTTATCATTCCCGATAACACACAATATCCATTCACCTTTTAAGAAGGAGGCCATGTTGTTTGACATGTCCAGGCAGGCACCAACAGGACGCCATATTTTATTAACATACCAACATTATCTTACCCCACAATATATTTTTCCCTCCTTAAGAAGGAGGCCATGTTGTTTGACATGTCCAGGCAGGCACCAAAAGGACGCCATATTTTATTAACATACCAACATTATCATACCCCACAATATATTTTTCCCTCCTTAAGAAGGAGGAGGCCATGTTGTTTGACATACCTAGGCAGGTACCAAAAGAACGCCATATTTATTAACAATCCCAACATTAACATACCCCACAATATATGTTCCCCTCTTAGGTAGTGGGATCTTTCTTCGCAAAGAGTATGGGGTTACCCCGGCCACATGGCTCCGCTCTTCCCTTCCTTCTCCCATTGACGCATTATGACCAGATTTGGTTGAAGCGTACAACCAACCTCGAGAAGAAGGAGGCCATGTTTCACATAGCAGTGTATGATTAGCTCGCCCACGAGGAGCACAAACAGTTGTACGTTGCCGCCCACCAGTCGGCTTTCGCATGACGCCGGGCTGGCAGCAGCTGGACAAGGCAGCACTTTATATTATTGAGTGAGGTCAACACATCAACTTTGAGGCTGGACAGACGAGGAAACGAGCAATTATCATTGTGTATTAATTACTGGGAAAAATCAATGGGCCAGCGTCAATTCCAAGCGGTGCTTTTCTCTATGCAAATAGAGACAAGGGTAGACCATGGAGTTGCCGGGGGGGGGGGGGGGTGGAGAAGGGGTAAGGGGGGCAGCGAGCGGGGGCAGGGGAATGAGGCTGGGGGGGGGGGGGAGTGGTTTAGGGCGGGACGGACGTTGCATCATATTTCATCGTATGAATTCCAAGCCAATCTTGCCTGACTTGTCCCGCCAATCTAATCCAAGTCCACCACTCGATCCATTAAAAGCCCCGCCCCCGCCACGCCATTACCGCTGCCTTATTTTTATTGCGGTGTTTGCCGGTATCGTACAAAATAAAACATAGCACCCACCCCCCTCCCCCCCAGAATGGCAGGAAATACCAATATACAAGGTTGAAATCGACGAGGACATGGCTGAGTTATACATTACACAAATATTAAAACCAGAAAAGTATAGGGACGTCTAGTGGACACAGGGAACAGTGGGTGGGAGATAATCGCATTAATGTGCTTGTGTATGTGCAGGCGGGCGGGTGGGGGGGAGGGGCGTATTCACGGCGTCACACCCTACTCCTGACCCAGGAACAATTATAACTATCCATTACTCCAAAACTACAAAACAGCCCATGGCGGTACAAGGTGCACGGAGGTACATGCTCTATGTGCCGGCACTGGCACCACCATTCCCAAGCCTCCCTCGCACTACTCTGATTGCTAACTACGTAATTCCCGATCGCTTACGTCACAGGCTGCCCATGTACATGGCTCATTTACTGAATCTTACTTTTTACCCCTTCATACAGCTAGCATACCGGATCTGCTTCTCATGCCTACTCACATGTCGCTCACATCATGGGCATCTTAGCAGCCTTCATATCTGGTTGATATGCTCCCCAAGGAGTAATAAATTATAGCAGGGGAGAGGGGCCGGGAGGTGGGGGGGGGGGGTAGTGTTGGCTGGGGAAGGCGGTGGGGGGGGGTCGTTAAAACGAACCCCAAATGTCGTCTGGCCTTCCCATTGCTATTCCGTAGGCGTCCGTCCACTCAGCGTGCCACTGACTCGACCCCCCTCCCCACGCACACCCCACCCTCGCGAACCATCATGCCTTCTCCCCTATTACTATCCCACCATCACCGCGCAAACATCCGAACTTACCCATACCCCAAGGACGAGTCACTACATCATGTCTCATGTCCCTTCCCATCGCACTACTGTTTCTTCACCCCTAACCCCCACCCCCGGCCCGTATCTTATCTCACCCCTGCCCTTGCCCCCCACACATCTTAACTCATCCCTACCCTCCTTCCCTGGCACCCCCCATCCCGTTGCCATCGCCCCCCCACCCCCCTCCGGCACCCACCCTTCCGATATCGTCCTACATCCGTGCCACGACCTTTGCACATATCTGACTCGGGGCTGTGGACATCCTGCGGAGCGCCAGAGACAAGGGTGTGGGGGGGGGGGGGACTGTTGGGTAGACATCGCCAGGGGGGGGGGGGGGGCTGTTGGGTAGGTATCGCAACGGGGATGAAGCTGTTGGGTAGACGCGGCCAGAAATCTGCCCAAGGATCATGCTGCGGCCAGTGAGCATACAGTGTGCGGGGTGGGGGGGTGGGGGGGGGGGGGTGGGGGGCGGCAAAGACAGAGCTACATACACATTGATCATGTGCAAGGAGCGAAGAGGACATAGGCAGGGCAAGGAGCGAAGAGGACATAGGCAAGGCAAGGAGCGAAGAGGATATAGGCAGGGCAAGGAGCGAAGAGGACATAGGCAGGGCAAGGAGCGAAGAGGACATAGGCAGGGCAAGGAGCGAAGAGGACATAGGCAGGGCAAGGAGCGAAGAGGACATAGGCAAGGCAAGGAGCGAAGAGGATATAGGCAGGGCAAGGAGCGAAGAGGATATAGGCAGGGCAAGGAGCGAAGAGGACGTAGGCAGGGCAAGGAGCGAAGAGGACATAGGCAGGGCAAGGAGCGAAGAGGACATAGGCAGGGCAAGGAGCGAAGAGGACATAGGCAGGGCAAGGAGCGAAGAGGACAAAGGCAGGGCAAGGAGCGAAGAGGACATAGGCAGGGCAAGGAGCGAAGAGGACATAGGCAGGGCAAGGAGCGAAGAGGACATAGGCAGGGCAAGAAGAGCGAAGAGGACATAGGCAGGGCAAGAAGAGTGAATCAGACTTGTATGTGGCACTGGGAGCAAGGCGGGCCACGGGGGAGGGGAAGGGCAAGAAAGGGGTAAGGGGTCGCCGGGGTCAGCCCGTGACAGGGGGTACACACCTCGCATCCTCAGTCAATATCCCCGGGGGACCCCCCGCCATAGGAGTGAACACAGCCAGGGGAGGCGGCGGCCAACCAGGGAGGAATTCATTTATCGGGAGACCAGCCACGGCTCGGGTATCGGGTCGACAGGGGTAAGCACGGCGAGCGGGTCGGGACAGGTTAACATGGGCAAAGACAGTGGGCGGGTCGAGACGGGTTAACATGGGCAAAGACAGCGGGCGGGTCGAGACGGGTTAACATGGGCAAAGACAGCGGGCGGGTCGAGACGGGTTAACATGGGCAAAGACAGTGGGCGGGTCGAGACGGGTTAACATGGGCAAAGACAGCGGGCGGGTCGAGACGGGTTAACATGGGCAAAGACAGCGGACAGGTCGAGACGGGTTAACATGGGCAAAGACAGCGGGCGAGTCGAGACGGGTTAACATGGGCAATGACAGCGGGCGGGTCGAGACGGGTTAAGATGGGCAAAGACAGCGGACGGGTCGAGACGGGTTAACATGGGCAAAGACAGTCGGCGGGTCGAGACGGGTTAACATGGGCAAAGACAGCGGGCGGGTCGAGACGGGTTATCATGGGCAAAGACAGCGGACGGGTCGAGACGGGTTAACATGGGCAAAGACAGCGGACGGGTCGAGACGGGTTAACATGGGCAAAGACAGCGGGTGGGTCGAGACGGGTTAACATGGGCAAAGACAGCGAGCAGGTCGAGACTGGTTAACATGGGCAAAGGCAGCGGGCGGGTCGAGAATTATAAGGCAACCCAAGCGGCCATTGCGTGGCTCCAGCCCAACCCATCTCGCCACACCTGTGCCAATATCCATGTTCGCGCAGGATAAAGATCCTGGTTTTCTTGCAAACAATGGGGGGGCTACTTCAGGATATATGGCTCCTCTCTACCGTGACTTTTCCCATTGTGGCGACAGGACCTACCGAAGTTCCAGTGTCATCCTCTACCCAACCAGCCTCCTCAGAGTTCGACACGGGTACAAAGGTCACATTACGGCTACACCAGCCGGTAAACACACACCAACCAACCAGTAAAACCCAAGCGTCGACTCCACCATTGTGAGGAGACGCGAAGTCCCATGTCCGCCACCGCCGCCACCCCCAGCCTGACCCCGCCCTTGTCAACCCTCAACGCCCGGCCCCCCACCTCTCCCGCCGCCACACCACCCATCCACCCACGCCGCCTCCTTCTGCCGATCTCCCCCCTGCAATTTTTTTCAACAAGAGCGCCACCTGGCGCGTTCTCAGGACGTCATGCGCCGCCAAGCGGTCGTCTTGTAAACGACGAAGCCGGCCTGGCCTGGCCTGGCCTAGACTTCCTCCGCCACCCGAGGCCAGCAAGCGATCAATGCTGGGAGTTTTGTAATAACCTATTGCTTCTTCTTTTTCTGTAACACCGAGGGGTCAACTTTCATGCGCAATTTCAAGACGCTCGTTTTGATTACGGAAAAAGGTGTATTGTCAGGTTTTTATGGTCATTAGCGTGGCGTCGGTATCCTTTCAGCCATTTCGCTCGTCGTTATTAAAATATATGTCGTTTTATGATTCTCGTGAAACTCAATATCGCACATTTATAGCCATGATGCTTCATATACTCAGGTGATGAAAGACATTCAAATGGATGGGACGTCACATAATGCGAGTAATAGATACTGTGACAATCTAGGGTTAGGGTTAAACAAGGTGTGACGCCAAAAAATGCGAGTAACAGATATTGCGATAGTATCAAACAATCAGGTGTGACGTCAAATAATGTGAGTAACAGATATTGCGATAGCTTCAAACAATCAGGTGTGACGTCAAATAATGCGAGTAACAGATATTGCGATAGTGTCAAACAACCAGGTGTGACGTCAAATAATGTGAGTAACAGATATTGCGATAGTGTCAAACAATCAGGTGTGACGTCAAATAATGTGAGTAACAGATATTGCGATAGCTTCAAACAATCAGGTGTGACGTCAAATAATGCGAGTAACAGATATTGCGATAGTGTCAAACAATCAGGTGTGACGTCAAATAATGCGAGTAACAGATATTGCGATAGTGTCAAACACTCAGGTGTGACGTCAAATAATGCGAGTAACAGATATTGCGATAGTGTCAAACAATCAGGTGTGACGTCAAATAATGCGAGTAACAGATATTGCGATAGTGTCAAACAATCAGGTGTGACGTCAAATAATGCGAGTAACAGATATTGCGATAGCTTCAAACAATCAGGTGTGACGTCAAATAATGCGAGTAACAGATATTGCGATAGTGTCAAACAATCAGGTGTGACGTCAAATAATGCGAGTAACAGATATTGCGATAGTGTCAAACACTCAGGTGTGACGTCAAATAATGCGAGTAACAGATATTGCGATAGTGTCAAACAATCAGGTGTGACGTCAAATAATGCGAGTAACAGATATTGCGATAGTGTCAAACAATCAGGTGTGACGTCAAATAATGCGAGTAACAGATATTGCGATAGTGTCAAACAATCAGGTGTGACGTCAAATAATGCGAGTAACAGATATTGCGATAGTGTCAAACAATCAGGTGTGACGTCAAATAATGCGAGTAACAGATATTGCGATATAGTCAGTCGTGACGTCATGGTGGTATTGATGCAGTCGTGACGTCATGGTGGTATTGATAAAGAATACGACGTGACGTTCAGACAGCCCCTCGATTACCATCCTCGATTACCACCCTCGATTACCATCCTCGATTACCATCCTCGATTACCCCTCGACCACATCGACACCAGCAACCTGTAGAAGTAAACACTTTACGGCTGTAGTAATGTATAGCTTTACTATTAACTAGGGAGGCTTCGTTGGGTCGTTGTCCCAGATATCTCAGAGACCCCAGATAGTCTATATGTTCACATCTTATCCCCAAAACCCGAAGAGCTTGTTTGGCTCCGTTTAGTCAGTGTTGTGGACATAGGGTATCTTAAAGGCCCAATTCATTACAAAAACGCTCCGTAGGTTCCGGCAGTTTGTGGAAAGCTAGCGGAGTCTACAACTGGCTACCCGGTTGCGGATTCAAACCACGCACATCTGATTCATCTGTGCATCTGATTACCATAGTGTTCCATAGGGTTGGGTAGGCCCAGTTCAATCAGACGTTCAGCGTTCAGCGTTCCTTGGGCCGCAATCCCCCCCTGCCCCCCCCCCCCACCACAACCCCTGGGCGAATCAAAGTGGCCTAACTAGCAACCCTTCCATCGTGCAAAACGCTGATACATAATGGCATCATTATAAAACTGACTCTTCGTATGTTTCAGATGTTGACAATGCCTGGCTACACGGCTCGCAGCTGTCATCACTGTCCAAGTATGAGG
Source organism: Arenicola marina (assembly GCA_964019135.1). Classification (NCBI taxonomy): domain Eukaryota; kingdom Metazoa; phylum Annelida; class Polychaeta; family Arenicolidae; genus Arenicola; species Arenicola marina. Next base: position 11,554,516 of record OZ025259.1, on the reverse strand, counting down.
CAGACCACGCGGCCTGGATGTGGACCAGCGTAAGGAAAGACTAATTCAGCACCCCCCCCGCACCCCAACAACTGGAGGTCTATCGGCACGTGACTGACGCCTAATCCAATGCCAACCAAGGAGCCGGGACCAGCGCCGCCATCTAGCGGTAGAACTGACACGAAATGTGAAAGCGACAATTGCTGGATTGCGTGTTCCGTACTGTAGTGGTGCAGAGTACAGCAGGTAGTGCATCAAGGGAAGTGCGGCAAGCGGAAGGGACTGGGTCATATAAAGCCTTCATTGAAAGCGGTGGATACTAGCGGTGTCAGCGTTACTGGTGCGATACCACGACCCACTGACCAGGCAGGCATAGGTCGTGGCACGCAGTGAAGGAAACTGTGTCGCTGAGACGCCTTAAGCACAGTCGGCGTACCAACGGCGTACAAGACGGAATACCACTCTTGTGCTGACAGCGAACCCACCGACGAACCATCGGGGTACAATCGTTGTACCGAGGGCATACTACCGGCAAACTACCAGAATATCAGCGGCATACCGACCGGCGTACCGTCCGCACTTTACCCGGTAAACCACCGGCGTACCATCTTGAGTACCCCCCCCCCCCTCCGCGTACCACGATGTACGACCACGTGGCCCAGACGCTGGTGAACGCCACGGGGCTCATCCAGTCGTTCCGCCTGGTGTCCCACACCAAGGACTCGCTGTACGTCCGCTGGGTGACCACCGACGAGGAGCCTCAGGGCGGTCACCCGCAAGTCGTCCAGGGCTACAAGGTGCGCTACCAGGCGAAGGACAGCAACGTGATCCTGTACAGCCCCCAGCTGGAGCCCCACGTCAACGCCTACGACATCCCTATGCTGCACGAGGATACGGACTACACCATCTGCATCCGGGTGTTCGCCAACAACAGCAGCTTCATCGACGGCTGTCTGGAGGCCTCCACGGCGGTCGACTCGCTGTCCGTGGCCCTGGGCAGCACCTTCGGCGCCTTCCTCGCCCTGGGCATCATCGTGCTCTTCGTGTTCGTCGCCAAGTGGCAGCACACGCGGCGCCTGCGCAAGCAGCTGCAGCGGATGACGCCGTCGGGGGATTCCTACGACAGCATGGTGCAGCCGGACGGCGACTACGAGCTGAGTGACGTCAGCCTTCAGGTGCACGACGACACCGTGAAGATGGACCTCAGCAGTCAGTCCTCGCAAGTCTCCACCGTGGCCAACGGCACGGCGAGGCCGTCCGCTGGGGGTGGGATGGGTGGAGGGGGTGGAGGTGGGGGTTTTGGGGGTGGGGGTGGTGGGGGGCATGGCAGGATAATGCGCCACCAGGCCAGCTGCGACAGCTGCGGCGGGGTGACGGCGGGCGAGGAAGAGGACCCCCACGGCCCGATGAAACACCCACTGGACGGCTCGAGGGAGGGCAGCCCCCGGCACGGCTACGGCGACCCCTCGCCATACCCGCAGCAGCAACCCCACCACTACCACCCGCACGGGCTCCCTTACCAAAACTCGCAGGAACGGTTCGACGACCCGCCATCGACAAGCGCCACTCCGCACCCGCTCCAATATTCCGACGACGGCCCCGCCACCTCCCTGCTCGACCACCACCACAACCTCCACCACCCCCACCCCCATTCCGACTACCAACTCCACCCACACCACCCCCAGGTGCCTCCCCAGCCGCACATCACCCCCCAGGTGGTGCTCCACAACGAGGTGGCCGCCCCAACCAAGCTCTACGACGATGAAGGTCGACCCCCCGACGTCCGCCCCAAGGACAAGGCCCTCCTCGAGCTCACCCACCTGTACGCCAACAAGAAGTACTTCGAGGAGCCCCAGACATCGCTCAGACCCAACATGAGCTGCAACTGGTAGCCCCCCCTCCCACCCCCGCCCAACCCACCCTGCAGCGAGAGGAGGGACAGGGAGGGGCAGGGGCGAGCGAGCCCCGATGAGTCACGTAAACCACCACCAATCAATCCACGTTTGCTCATACTGTCAGCAAAAGAAAACATAAAAAAAACACATACAACAGCACGCATTTCCATTGACATTTCAGTCTTGTGCTATATTGACTATTTTCTTCAGGTATCGGTCATAAAATATGGTGAGCACGATATATTTCTATAATTACGTGTATCAATATTCGCTACATTATCGTCTGTAGTGGTGTGAGTAAATGGCGCTTCTGGGCGGGGAATCACGTGTACAGTGTCAAGGATATATATATCTATATATATATATGTATATATATATATCCATGACCGGTTATCATCACAGTTGAGAGCAAGAACGTTCCGAACGCCTGGACCGACAAAAATTCTTTTCGATTATCATATTTGTTGTCCTTTATATATGCATAATTATATATCTCTGCTTTTTTACCACATCTTTACCTCTACGTTGTTGGATGTAAAACGTTGTGATGGACTTTGTGATGCACGTTTAAATCTCTTCAATTCTTTTGTCTTCGTGCTGTTGGCACGAGGTTAGATTTGTCCCGTGCCATCAAGGATTTACACGTGCTGGCCTGTGTAACTGCGCCAAGTGGTCGCATAGTCGGCATAGCAGCTTCCCAAGTCTGTCATCGGGGATTCACACTTTATGTACTGTATTTCTGTAGGGCGTGGTCCAACCAGCTTTCTCATTGTTCGCGATGCTTTGTGGTTACATCGCCTCATACCACCACAGTGTACCAAGGTTACATCGTCTCATACCACCACAGTGTACCGGGGTTACATCGCCTCATACCACCACAGTGTACAGGGGTTACATCGCCCCATACCACCACAGTGTACCGGGGTTACATCGCCTCATACAACCACAGTGTATCGGGGTTACATGGTCTCATACCACCACAGTGTACCGGGGTTACATCGCCTCATACCACCACAGTGTACCGGGGTTACATCGCCCCATACCACCACAGTGTACCGGGGTTACATCGTCTCATACCACCACAGTGTACCGGGGTTACATCGCCTCATACAACCACAGTGTATCGGGGTTACATGGTCTCATACCAACACAGTGTACCGGGGTTACATCGCCTCATACCACCACAGTGTACCAAGGTTACATCGTCTCCTACCACCACAGTGTACAGGGGTTACATCGTCTCATACCACCACAGTGTACCGGGGTTACATCGCCTCATACCACCACAGTGTACCAAGGTTACATCGTCTCATACCACCACAGTGTACCGGGGTTACATCGCCTCATACCACCACAGTGTACAGGGGTTACATCGTCTCATACCACCACAGCGTACACCGGTACTATGCCATATCAAACCAGCAGATTCTCAGCAGAAGGGAGCCCGGTGCGATCTCCCAGTGGTCATGTTGCCTTATGACGGAACAAATATTGATACTCATTATTTAATATGTAGGCTAGTAATTGTTATCAATAATATAGTTTCAAGCTCAAACGTTATTTCATACGGACGATTCCATAGAAATTACACCATCTAGTGAAAGGGAACCATTTGCATTGGGACTTGCGTGTTGTAAAGCCCATGGCGTTGGCCTTGTTCATGGTTCAGTACGGCGGCAGATATGTTTATTTTAACATTATTAGGTTAAAACACTTACGGATGAAAATTATGACGTCACATTTCGTGATCTCCTAATAGTAACACTGGTCTTCTCGGATTGCTGGACCGCGCATCAATGAGTCAAAGGACAACGCCATCTGACCTCTACACTGCTGCATCAGCAGCCACTGAGCGATAATACGGAGTGATGTTATGATGTTGTTATGACTGGTGAATAATGTTATCGCGCTATGTTGTTATTGTTAGCTAAAGAGATACATTTTTAACTATTTAAATACTAACACTGCTACATATCGACGGCAATGCGATCATGCGAGAGGTCAACCCAAATATATTCTTGCGATGAAGAAATGTGAAGTGCATTTCGGTTTCCGTGATTGTCTGTCCTCCGTTCACACTGCTTCGTGACGCGTCCTTTAATTAAGTAACCTGGACCAAAGTAGTCCAAGTATCAACCGTCAGTTGAATCAAAACTTTATTTTCCATACATTTTAGATCTTTTGAAGGTAAGCCAACAAAAGACATAATATTAAGCGCCCGACAATGATACAAAGAGTCCCTTCAGACAAGTGTAAGGGTTACCCATGTAGCTTTTTAATGTCCAATGGAGAGCAATCTTCGTCTGTCTGTGTGTCGCTGTCCCAGTCTACATAGCAAGCAATGCATAGCAAGGAGTGCATAATAGCCCAGCTCTCTCTGTTACACTGCAATAACTCTTCGCAATGCTCACGGGACCGCTATGCATAGGAAATACGAACAGCAATCCAGCGGTTTTAGGTCCAAAATTGATGATGAAATGCAAAAAAAACACATGTCGAGAGAAATATAGCTTTAGGCTCAGAAGCTTTATCGATCAGAATGTATAAAGGGAGCGGTGGAGGGGAAGTTTGGGAGTGGGGCGGTGGGCGGGAGGGGGGCCGGGGGGGGGGGGAGTCGCCTCCGCAAACCGCTCCTTTATATCATAACTGTAAGATAAAAATTGCTGACTGGCCATAAAGCGGTAAACTGGTCTCCGTTATGGGGCGGTCACTAACCAGTGAAGCGTTCCCGCCAATAACAACTGGCCGCGACACAGCTCGGCGTGGGACATTATGCCCTGGTCGAGCTACAATGGCGAGGGATAAACCGCGCCGTTAACTCGCACATAACGCGGCACAATGCGCATGCGCACAGCAATGATTGATAAATAACGGACGCCCGAGGGTGCCCGTTAATCTATCGTTATCCGGGAAGTGTGTTTCGAGAGCCGCTTCTGTGAGACAGGACTATGCGGCACCAGCATGATCAACTAACTATCAGAACAAGACTAACGACAACCGCCCCAAATCGTTTCAGGACAGACAGAGGGAGGGACAGCAATGTATAGAACACCCAAAAAAGGGAAGGGCATGAACTGATCTATTTAGATGCCGTAAATTCAGCCACTGCGATGAGGAATATAGAAATTGGCCAACCGTATCGACACCCTTTCCACCCAGGCCAGCTTATAACCGGAACACACCAGAGGCGTTTGTTGCTTGCTTTCTATCGTTGGCCATGCAGACGTCACCCGATAGAGTATCTCACACAAACAGCTAATCAGCGCTATTGCCATAGAAGGGCAAGGCATGGCAAACGAGAAAGAGGTAATGGAGGAGAGGGGGCAACAGAAAACAGAGAGATTCACACAAACAGTTCTTCACCGCTATGGCCTTAGAAGGGCAAGGAATGGCAAACATAAGAAAGAGGCAAACGCGGGCGAGGGGAGGGGGCAAAACGAATTGGGTTCTTCGCTTTCTGGGCGGTGTTTTGTGTTAAGATAGATGAGACTTAGCCGTGGTGACGGCGGAATGAAAGGATATAGAGTAGCCAACAGTGGAGGTCAAACCGCTACATGATGCATCGGTCCAATTGACACCAGAGAGGGTTTTGTTTCATTCCAATCAGGTTGGGAGTGGCCGCTGACCGTGAGCCGCTTGGGGTGGTCCAGTATCTTATGAGGCCACCTTTTCCGCTCTGCATATATTAACCCTCGTCTTGCATTCGTCTTGCATTACATATATATATATAGGTTAGCTCTTATCGAAATTCTGATTCCCAGAGTTGAGGCAATTCGCATTTGATCTTTCCGCTTCCTGACCTGTGACCTACAAAATATCCATAACACGCTGGGAAAGACCTTGTCGTGTTTGAGCGCTGCCGGCTTCAAGCCTCTTAGGCGGCCGACGCCCCGATGGGATAGGGGTGGTTGAAAGGGAGGGATGACGGGGAGGGGAAGGAGCTAAAATACGGACTCCTCTTAGCAAGGGAAATGAAAACACCACGGAAACGTCTGGGCGGCGAGCGAGGGGATAGACATCCCGCTAGGTCGGGAGGGCATGTGAGACCCTTGAAGAGAGCATAATAACTGCCCCGAATCAGCGTCCATAATGTGCACTCTTCTAACGACAGATGGCGCCTCGGGAGCCAGTCGCCAGCGTCCTGTCGAGACACTATTATTATTCATTGCCAGCTTCTTTTTCTTGGCTTATGTGCCTTAGGCCACCTTTGGGTACAAATGGGTTAAAGCGGACGCAGGCAGAGACCTCCCGAAATGGATGGAATACGTTAGCTGGTGTCGAAATCAAAACACCGCCAGATTCAGATGCCAAGTTGTAGGATCGATTATAATTAGGAGGGGGATATTCTCCCCATACCCACCTCCTGGACAGTCAGGCATCTTATCGCCCCTCATTGTCACCTGTCAAGGTAAGATTAGGGGAGAGTGAGAGGAGAGGGGGGGGGGCGGAGAAAAAGGTAGACAATGGGAAGGAGTGCAGGTGTGGGAGGGGGAAAGAAGGTGAGAAGAGAGAGAGACAGGTGGGGGGGGGGCGGTATGGGGGTAACTCAATCCCAGATATCAGGTGTGCATGCCATGAGAAAGGTGCGAGAGAAGAGGACAAGAATGTCCACCGGGTTATAAATATTCATAGGTCGATGGGCCTCAGCACCTAGCGGGATCCGCTGGGAACCAGTGGGGACAGCGGCACCTAGCGGGCACCCAGCGTCACTTAACTGGAGCAGACACACGGGTACAGCTGGGCACGAGAAAGCCACCCATGACCATTACTGACACTGTTATTTTTGCTCGAAACCACTCTATGCAGCAGCTTGTAAACCATACGAGCCATACACATGTCAAGAGGGGTAGGAATTTGTTGGTCTTTCGTTATAAAATGTAACAATACAATACTGACAGGTTCATCAATATTTCAGGCTAGCTGTAGGATAACTTACGATGATTCCCCAATCTATGACAGCAAATCGAATGGTAACTCAGCCGTGTGGATATTATTGTTCCAACTATTTCTAACCTCATATATGCAAGTACATATTCGACATTCAAGTCTAGTTATAACCCAACTAGACCTTCGCCATCTTAGAATTACCCTGAAGTCCTTGATATTCGATCACTCTCGCCGTTCGGCGTACATGCTGGACAGGGCCAATGGGTTGTTTACTTGCGATCAGATTGAATAAACTGATTAATATGACAACCCGACTGTGGCTGCTACATGAACACATACGGTGCACACGTGGATAGCTGGAGGCCCCGGCTGGAGGCTGATCATCTTTCATTTCAAACTGGAAAGGAAATGACACAGAGCTGTGAAATCATCCGTAGATGAGGGATCGCCGTGAACGAGTCTCGAGTCGAAGATCAATAACTGCATATAAAATGCAAAGTGCACGCGGCTAGTGTAGTTTTTGCCTTCTGGCTTGATGTATCTGTTATGGGAAGCGAGTGTTTTGGGGTGCGTTCCTGTGATGAGCAATGGTAGAGACGAGCGAGGGACTGGCATGACACTGGGCGCATTTATTTGGTAACCCGGGTATATCCCCAAGGTGGACGGAATACGCAGATTACGTATCGGTGTACCGCCGGTACACTTCCTTCACCCCGACCGGGTGCCGGCGCATCCATTCGGTATGCCGATGTGTTCCGTTCAAAACAGCGCGGGATATTCGAGAGAAGATGGCGGCTGATGGAAAAGTGACTGTCTTGACTAGTTCCATTGCCGCTAAAAGAACCGGACATGACCGGTGTGAACAATTCATTGACATTTGACGTAGCCCGACCAGTAGGTCCTGAAGAGCTTGACTACACCGGGCGCCCACTGTAGGTGAGATCTGTCCCATGGCAGAGCGCGAAAGACTCGTTATGACGCGCACGAGCTTAGTTTAGTAACCATTGGTAACGTACGCGGCCCGAGCTTATTGCCTGGGGATTCAGGTTTCAAACTGACTCCCGGCAACCAAACAAAACACAAAAACGGTTTTCTGCCACCGCCGTCGTCGCCAAACAGCGCGAACCTCCTTGGCGAGATAAAGACATAAAGTCGAGAGACAACTCACACATCGCGCTGTCCCTGAAGCTTTCTTGGGTGAATACAACGCCCACGGCCAGTGACAGTCGCCATAAGCTACCATTACGCCATACAAGGTCAGGGGTTCCAAATATAACGTGTTTTTTTTTTCTCTCAGCGCGTACGTACGTACAACAGTTTTACGACATGCGAGTCGGTGGAAAGCTGTAAAACAAAGTAACGACTCATTACTAATAACGACTGCACCTTGCACTTGAATATACCTGAATGTTAACTGATATGGTGTCCGGTTATTGTCGAGGTCGTCATGAGCAAATTCTGCACACTATAATGTTTTCACATTCTGCAGTACGGAAGCGTGAGGTTGGATCTGATATACGATAATAGCTTATCAATAGGAGCCGCACAATGCGCTGATCACACTAGATTAGGGGGGATATTACTAATTAATACACCCAGGAATAAAATGACCATTAACCCCCTCCCCCCCCCTCTAACAGCCGCTCAGACCAACCCCATAGCGGGATAATTTGGTGCCAAGGCGGGTAGCACCCTAGGCATTATCGAGCGAGTCCAGTAAGTCCAGACATGAGGCCAGGCCAGTCCAGGCCAGACTACACCAGGCCAGGCCAGCCCACGTCGGCCCAGCCCAGCCCAGGCCAGGCCAGCCCACGCCGGCCCAGCCCTACGCCAGGCCAGGCCAGGCCAGCCCAGCCCACGCCGGCCCAGCCCAGCCGACGCCGGCCCAGCCCTGCCCACGCCGGGCCAGGCCAGCCCACGCCGGCCTAGTCCAGCCCACGCCAGGCCAGGCCAGCCCAGCCCACGCCGGCCCAGCCCAGCCCACGCCGGCCCCGCCCAGCCCACGCCAGGCCAGCTATCTTAGTGCCGTGACAGGCAATGTCTGTGTTTGCGCTGGATAACGATTCCGTGTCTTTTTTCAACAAGAACAGGAGGTTACCCACGGGTACATACAGAACTGACGACATGATATCATATTATACAGGTCGAAGCGACCTTCGCAAATCAACTAGAGACGACCACCCCCCCCCCCCCTCCACCCAATCCACTTTTTTTAGGATACATATAAACACTGATATGCGATATGTGTTGCTCCGGATAATGTTACTCCCTTACCATCAACGTTATTTGAACGGTACACGAAGTTCGTGACTGAGACTTGAACTTCTTCTATAAAATTAACCCAATAACCAGCCACCAAAGGGTTAAAAGCTCTCCCTTCTCAATCATGGTTATACCTTTCATTTCTTGGATCACAACTAGGTCGAAGTGCGGAGAGTTGTGTTGTGTTTATTTCTCTCACAAGGTACGTGTTTTACCTGAACGACGGGGGTGTGTAATGACGTCACAAAATATCGTATTTTATGCACATAAACATTGTGTATGACTGGTTGTTTGTATATTCAGTGCATCGTTTGCGCCGCTGTAATTATTTTTCTTCTTTACAAAATAAAAGTTTTATCTATTGTCCTAGAAACGACTTGCGTTGATCTGTACAAGACACTTTGGAATTTGGAATCCTGGCACCTGCCTCTGGGACAGGTTCCATTTACCCCTATTTCACTACTGCGGCAGTTACCTTGGCCCAAATAATCTCCGCGATTCTGAAAGTTGCAAACATATAATGACTCCTTCCTTAGCCATTCTGAGCTTAGGATGCAAGGAGAAAATGGTGTATAGTCCCTCTCATTGTCCCGATAGGCTACTTGGTCCTATTTAGCATTCATGTGCACCAAATTGGCCTAAAACAATAGCATACCATTTATATTCATTACAGCCGAAGCCACACCAGTGTTAGTACCTTACTTCATTGACATTACCCTATTATAACAATACCAAAGACATCCACAGTAACCCACGTTACCCTATTAGGGCAATACCAAAGACATCCACAGTAACCCACATTACCCTATTAGGGCAATACCAAAGAAGTCCATAGTAACCCGCATTACCCTATTAGGGCAATACCAAAGACATCCACAGTAACCCACATTACCCTATTAGGGCAATACCAAAGACATCCACAGTAACCCACATTACCCTATTAGGGCAATACCAAAGACATCTATAGTAACCCACATTACCCTATTAGGGCAATACCAAAGACATCTATAGTAACCCACATTACCCTATTATAACAATACCAAAGACATCCACAGTAACCCACATTACCCTATTAGGGCAATACCAAAGACATCTATAGTAACCCACATTACCCTATTAGGGCAATACCAAAGACATCTATAGTAACCCACATTACCCTATTAGGGCAATACCAAAGACATCTATAGTAACCCACATTACCCTATTAGGGCAATACCAAAGGCATCTATAGTAACCCACATTACCCTATTAAGGCAATACCAAAGACATCTATAGTAACCCACATTACCCTATTATAACAATACCAAAGACATCCACAGTAACCCACATTACCCTATTAGGGCAATACCAAAGACATCCACAGTAACCCACATTACCTTATTAGGGCAATACCAAAGACATCTATAGTAACCCACATTACCCTATTAGGGCCATACCAAAGACATATATAGTAACCCACATTACCCTATTAGGGCAATACCAAAGACACCTATATTAACCCACATTACCCTATTAGGGCACTACCAAAAACATCCATGGTTACCCACATTACCCTATTAGGGCAATACCAAAGACACCTATAGTAACCCACATTACCCTATTAGGGCAATACCAAAAAAGTCCATAGTAACCCACATTACCCTATTAGGGCAATACCAAAGAAGACCATAGTAACCCACATGACCCTATTAGGGCAATACCAAAAACATCCATGGTAACCCACATTACCCTATTAGGGCAAAACCAAAGACATCCTTTGCAACCTACATTAACCTGTTAGGGCAATACCAAAGACATCTATAGTAACCCACATTACCCTATTAGGGCAATACCAAAAAAGTCCATAGTAACCCACATTACCCTATTAGGGCAATACCAAAGAAGTCCATAGTAACCCACATTACCCTATTAGGGCAATACCAAAGACATCTATAGTAACCCACATTACCCTATTAGGGCACTACCAAAAACATCCATGGTTACCCACATTACCCTATTAGGGCAATACCAAAGACACCTATAGTAACCCACATTACCCTATTAGGGCAATACCAAAAAAGTCCATAGTAACCCACATTACCCTATTAGGGCAATACCAAAGAAGTCCATAGTAACCCACATTACCCTATTAGGGCAATACCAAAGACATCCACAGTAACCCACATTACCCTATTAGGGCAATACCAAAGAAGTCCATAGTAACCCGCATTACCCTATTAGGGCAATACCAAAGACATCCACAGTAACCCACATTACCCTATTAGGGCAATACCAAAGACATCCACAGTAACCCACATTACCCTATTAGGGCAATACCAAAGACATCTATAGTAACCCACATTACCCTATTAGGGCAATACCAAAGACATCTATAGTAACCCACATTACCCTATTATAACAATACCAAAGACATCCACAGTAACCCACATTACCCTATTAGGGCAATACCAAAGACATCTATAGTAACCCACATTACCCTATTAGGGCAATACCAAAGACATCTATAGTAACCCACATTACCCTATTAGGGCAATACCAAAGACATCTATAGTAACCCACATTACCCTATTAGGGCAATACCAAAGGCATCTATAGTAACCCACATTACCCTATTAAGGCAATACCAAAGACATCTATAGTAACCCACATTACCCTATTATAACAATACCAAAGACATCCACAGTAACCCACATTACCCTATTAGGGCAATACCAAAGACATCCACAGTAACCCACATTACCTTATTAGGGCAATACCAAAGACATCTATAGTAACCCACATTACCCTATTAGGGCCATACCAAAGACATATATAGTAACCCACATTACCCTATTAGGGCAATACCAAAGACACCTATATTAACCCACATTACCCTATTAGGGCACTACCAAAAACATCCATGGTTACCCACATTACCCTATTAGGGCAATACCAAAGACACCTATAGTAACCCACATTACCCTATTAGGGCAATACCAAAAAAGTCCATAGTAACCCACATTACCCTATTAGGGCAATACCAAAGAAGACCATAGTAACCCACATGACCCTATTAGGGCAATACCAAAAACATCCATGGTAACCCACATTACCCTATTAGGGCAAAACCAAAGACATCCTTTGCAACCTACATTAACCTGTTAGGGCAATACCAAAGACATCTATAGTAACCCACATTACCCTATTAGGGCAATACCAAAAAAGTCCATAGTAACCCACATTACCCTATTAGGGCAATACCAAAGAAGTCCATAGTAACCCACATTACCCTATTAGGGCAATACCAAAGACATCTATAGTAACCCACATTACCCTATTAGGGCACTACCAAAAACATCCATGGTTACCCACATTACCCTATTAGGGCAATACCAAAGACACCTATAGTAACCCACATTACCCTATTAGGGCAATACCAAAAAAGTCCATAGTAACCCACATTACCCTATTAGGGCAATACCAAAGAAGTCCATAGTAACCCACATTACCCTATTAGGGCAATACCAAAGAAGACCATAGTAACCCACATGACCCTATTAGGGCAATACCAAAAACATCCATGGTAACCCACATTACCCTATTAGGGCAAAACCAAAGGCATCCTTAGCAACCTACATTAACCTGTTAGGGCAATACCAAAGACATCTATAGTAACCCACATTACCCTATTAGGGCAATACCAAAAAAGTCCATAGTAACCCACATTACCCTATTAGGGCAGTACCAAAAAAGTCCATAGTAACCCACATTACCCTATTAGGGCAATACCAAAGAAGTCCATAGTAACCCACATTACCCTATTAGGGCAATACCAAAAACATCCATGGTAACCCACATTACCCTATTAGGGCAAAACCAAAGACATCCTTAGCAACCTACATTAACCTGTTAGGGCAATACCAAGATCACAAGGGTTTGGCTTAAATGTTGTTGCTAGGTTACACTCCGCCCTAGCCACTGACCCTTATGAGAAATATTTCCATGACACCAACGAGAGAGCGTTATCCTAGCTCTATTTGAGGTCCTCTTGGAAGATCTACGGCTGCCCTGGTGCCGCCACACCGCTCCTGGGCATGGCAGCCCGACTATACAGACAACCCTTCTGTCATCAGTACCCCCTCCCCATAGTAACCCCCCTCCTCCCACCCACGCTGATATAGCGCTACTCAAGCACCATAATGGTTGCACCAGTTCCAATCATGGCCGCCAGGGGCCGCCAGGGTTGGTCGCCAGGGGGACTCCAGGTCTGTGGAGGGGAGATGCGGCAAGGATCTATGGGTTACTTAGATAAAAGGTTTTGACGGCGAGGCAAACCTATGAGGAGCAAGCCCACTCGGGGAAACAAGTTGCCCCATTTAGCTTGATAAAAATTCAGCCCCGCCCCCCTCTCATAAAAAAAATATCCCGCAAGATCTACAGCGCCGCTTAATGCCAAGGGAGCATCACAGATAGCATTATCCTGGAAGCAGACGGTTTATGTCTTCATTCCGGTAAAATATGGAGGTCTAAATTACTGCATAGCCACCCCTACCATACTCCAACCCATCACATTGTCGCCCACCACCCCCCCCCCCGCCCACCGCTCCTTCTCCTCCTCCTTTAGACTTGCGTGTCCAAATTTCCAATTGCGCTGTGTGACGGAGTGACATTTGAGTTTTCACAGTGTTAATGATCTTGTCCCCACTGTCAGGAGACGTCGAGCAGTAACAAAAACCCTGCATATCGATATAGGCAGAGCTTTGGTTATGAGATCGTGCCAAGAACCCATACACCACACAACCACCGTGTTCGTCCCGCCATTGTTGTTCCGCCGATATTTGCATGCGGTCGTGTCGTAATATTTTGACAGGTCAAACAACCCCCCACAAAATAAGGAGCAATAAAAGAAAACAGAAACAAAACAAATGAAACAAAACGCAAAATAAAAAAAATTAAAAAAGGAGGCGATCTCACTTTTGCAACAGAAAATATGGATTTACCGACCCATCTCCATCACCGCTGGCATTGGCCTTCAGCGCAGACCCCCCGCCCCCTTGGCCCTGGCCTCCCCCCCGGTGCCACCCTGACACAGCGACACCTGATAGGGGTGACGTGAGGGGGGAGGGGGGGGAGGAGGTCGGAATGTCAGGGGGCGGGGTCGGGAGGCGGGAGGGGGGGGGTCGGAAGATGTTTAGGGGCGGGATTGGGAGGCGGTGTGGGGGGGGGGGTCGAAAGATGCACGAGGGCGGGATTGTGAGGCGGGGGGGTCGGAAGATGTATGGGGGCGGGATTGGGAGGCCCAGGGGGGGGGGGTCGGAAGATGTATGGGGGCGGCATACAGTCAGGCGGAGAAGCCATCAAATGGGTGACAGCGCCAAAGGTCAAGCGAACAAACCAACGTTCCCAGCTTCCGGCAGGAATCCCAATTACCTACCCTTGTGATTCCCCCCCCCACCCCCAGCCATCACTATGCACACCCGGGTCCCCCACCATCACTCGGTTCTCTGTTTACCCCTGTTTACCCAGGCCTGCTGGTCCCGTTTAAACGCCCCCCCCCCCACTCCCCCCATCCCCGGAACAAGAGAGCCAATATATCTTGGCGTAACAGACAAAAGACATACCCAACTAATACGTGTGGTAAAACACAAGTATTACCCCTACATTTTTTTGGCCCTCCCTCCCCCAAAGCTGAGTGGATGCACATGACAATGATGTCTACCGGCCGCCCGACCCCATGGTTTTCCACACTTTGGGGGGGCCAGAGCTCCTCTCGTTTACTCAGTCACTAGGGGGCGTGTGTGTATTGGACCCCTGGGGGCAACGGAACAGGCCGAGTCGGAAGAGAAGTCCGGGAGAAGCGTCCTCTTCAGGGAGCGACTGAAGCGCCCTCTTCAGGGAGCGACTGAAGCGCCGTAATGCAAGTGTCTAATCTCCGATATGGAAATATCGAATCTCCATAACAGTTATGCAAATGACGAATCTCCGTAACAGTTATGCAAATGACGATTCTCCGTAAGGTTATGCAGCCAAATGGCGCATTTCCTTAACGGTTATGCAAATTTCGAATAGCCACATCCAAATGTGGAAGCTCCGGTATGCAAATATCGAAGCTCCGTTAAGCAAATGTGGATAAAATGTTTTGCGTTTCGGGATTTTGTTTGCTGCCCGATTTGCTGCGAGTGTGCTTGTCACCTCACAAAACAGACAATGAAACACTGAATATATATTAAGAGACCAGGAACGCGTGCTCGAGTGTTGCATAACGTGTGTGGTCATACATTCCGGTCCAGCGAAGGCGCAGATGACCCTTTAATGAGGAAATACACAATGAGAGCCCTTGATTAATTCATAACATACAATGCAACATACTGATAACCGGCGAAATCACTAATATCATCACATTAATCATGTCAAAATCATGGCGAGTGTCGGCACCGGTTCATATCTTGTCTATTATCGAAGGACATGGGCTTTTTACCCCTACAGTAAGTAAACCCCTCCTAAACGAGGAAAGTATCACCCATCCGCCACAGACAACACTGATGGGTGCAGGTGCTGGATCATAACATTCGTGTGCAGTAGGTTAGAATATCAGTACAGCTTAATATCGCACACAAAGTCATCACCATAAAGATGATGGTTGGTTGGTTGGTTGTGTACTCAGGACGCTTTACCCACTTTTGATCATATCGCGTCAGTGGGAGAAGGAATGGAGATTGGAGCCATGTCCCCGGGGGTAACCCCTACTCTTTGCGAAGAAGGACATGGGATCTTTATCTTGCGACCACACATACTTTACCACAGTGGGGCGCAAACCACCGAGCCAGGTGCCCTTAGGTTCTCAGATGGCCAGAGCACTCAAGGCGAGTGCTAACCCACTGAGCTATCGAGCCGGCCCCTCATGAAGATGATGCTGGACATGTGATATGGCCCATGGCACCCCATCGACAGGGAGGGACATGGGCTCGCCTTTCTTCGTGCCCCCCCCCCCCCGTACCTGAATATGACACGTACGTCACATAACAGTCCTACATCCTACAGTGAAACCTCCCTATAGTATAGGGCTCTACAGTCACTATGGTCTCTTACCGATACCCTACGAGACGATACTTATGCTGTGTCAATGCTATAGCATCAACAGCCTTTAGGGATATAAAGTCACAACGGGATCTTATCGAGACTCCACGAGACAGGGAAACTTAAGTCAATGCCTAGCATCAACGGCCTGTACGTGCTGTCTACCTTCCGGTTGTTTGCCTTCACTCGCTTCACACACAAAAGCGGCTATCCTGGATGCACAACTAACCACTGATGTTATGTCAATATCAGAATTATAACCATCCGAGTACATTTATGTAATCTATGAGCGGTTAGACAGTGGATAAACTATATGCGTCTCATGAGTGACTGTCAGTGTCACACATTCTAATGTGTTGCGCGGGGTTTTCAATGTCGTATGATGTAACATGACGACTGCGGCAAGCTCTGTCTGTCACAGATAGGCTTGTTCAGTCATAAGCGCAAATGTCGCGACGCAAATCGCATCACTTGAAATCTAACAAAGCTGCAAAAATCCATCGTCTTGCGTAGACGGAAGGATGCAAATGACGTAATAATCATCATGACTCGCATGTCTGCGCCCGGTATCTACGGTTACGTAACAACGCTCCTTTATTATACTGAAAGGCCATCGTCCCATTGTACATATAATAAACAAAGAACCAAAAAATAACAAAAACACCTGTAGTGACATATACTATCAATATACATATTACTAGCTGAAGTTGTCTTGCAGTATGAAGGCGTGGTAAGCAAATGCAGCTAGATTAACATGGTGATTCTTATTTAAGTTGGATAGTAATGAAATAAACCCATACCTATGACGTGGGTGGGACAATTTAAACTTTTAGGTATAGATTTTGATATTGAACTGGGCAAGGAGAATGAAAAGAATCACAACCTAAAGGTTGCGGAATTTGACATTATATTGAACATGTATGGAAAGCGCAATCTGTCAATTAAGGGTAGAGTAACTGTTGTCAAGACCCTAGCGTTACCAAAGCTAATCCAGGTTATGTCTGCACTGCCAATGCCCGGAAAATGCTGTATTGAAAAGATACAGAGAGCCATCAGTTTATTTGTGTGGATGATTGGAAAGTCGAAAGTCTCTCGCAGAAAAAGGTGGATTAAAGTTACGGATTTAACATCGATGCTACAATCCCTTTTGGGCGGATGATGGCGTTTGTTTAGGTTTCCCTCTATGGAATGCATATTTTATGACAAACGCAAACCTCAGTAGGAGAAAAAGAGAGTTTATCGAGAAGAGTATTATATATGTCAAGGATCTTTTCAATATAAACAGTGAGCCACTCGGATGGGAAGAGTGAGCAGATTTTTATAGCATGATGCACGCCCTTCTGAGAGAGTGGAGGAGGGACGTTATGGAGAGAAGTGGTCAGGATACCGTTCTAATATAATTAAACCATCTGTATAGATCGAAGCGAGTGTGCAATGATGTTTATACGGTTTTGATTACTTTGTTACCTATAAATCGCAATAATGAGGAATAGTGGTCGAGAGTTCTTGGAGTAACCATAGATGAAAAGGAATGGCGAGCTCTCTACCTGCTACCTATTAATGCGTCCGAGAAGAGACAAGGAAGTTTTCAGTATAGGATTGAACATACAATTTGTGTCACGAATAGGTATCTCAGAATGTGTAGGCTGACAAATTGTGACGCATGCTCTTTTTGTAAATGTGAAACAGAATCTCTCGTCAACCTTTTTCACCACTGTCCAATTGTTAATCCCATATGGAATGAACTGGGGCTGGTACTGGCTAAAGCGACTGGCTTCACAGCAGACACATTAATAACGGTTTTATTGGGCATTCGTCTACCCAGTTTTTGTGATCTAGTTAACCATGTCTTGACGATAGTAAAACAGTTTATTTATAAATATAAGTGGGGTAATTGTAAGCCAAGCTTCAACAATCTCACCGAACGGAACACATGCACTATGAAGAGATAAATGTCTTATCTTTAGCTATATTGTGATTTTATACTTAGCAATGCATGGACCAAAGCAAAACTATAACATTTTGACACCCACTCGATTTCTCACGCACAAACCGCGCAGCTAGCCGGTTCCCGGCACTCAAACATCGACTACTAACAATGAGTGCGCCTCATGCAGCTGTAGCAAGGCACCAGCATGATGCGCACTCGTTCTAAGAGCACCTGTTTTGTTTGTTGGTCCCCAGTCCTATAACTCTGAGCAAACGGAAATCTTATCAATATCAGACGTTCCGATTTATTATTATCCCGTGCTTGATTTTCGCAATTTTCCAAATTCATTCACATTAAAAAAAAAAATTATTGGGCGCTAAGCAACCCTTGTCAATGGTTAATGTATATATGTTCCTCAATTATTTATTTTTTAGGATTTTCT
>OZ025259.1:11447876-11535865 GCA_964019135.1 Arenicola marina | reverse complement strand
GTTCCATTCTGCGCAATTTAGTGTTTCCTTTAGCGTCAGATTCTGTGCACGCCGAACCCGTAACGTCTGGGCTGGGTGGCTGGTCGGCCGGACCGGCCTAGGCTCAAGGACCACAGTCTTTGCAGAGAAGCAGATAAGCTCAGTACCATCTGTACCCATCTGCCTATCTCACTGAGGGCGTTGGTGGCTATCTGTCAACAAGCATATACATTTCATTTTACAGTCACCACCACCCATCCCTCCTTCAATCACCACCGCCAAACCCTCCCTCGCATGGATATCTCAATGAGTGTCTTCCGCGCTTACATATCCAGTCGTTAATCTATTTCCTTTACAGTATCGTAAAAGCAGTTTTACGTTCAAGGAAACCTCCCCGGGCATTGAAATGGGGTTAGATGAGACTTGCCCCAGGTGCAGGAACCATAGTGTAGGGGCTCGAACCCACGACCTGTTGATGTACAGGCTGGTTGGTTGGTTATTCAGGACGCTTTAACCACGTTTGGTCATATCGCGTCAATGGGAGAAGGCAGGGAGAGTAGAGCCATGTCCCCTATTCTTTGCGAAGAAGGACATGGGATCTTTACCCTGCGACCACACAGACATGGCCACAGCGGGGCTCAAGGCATCGATCCACGTGCCGTTAGGCTCTCAGGAGACCAGATCACTCAACGCGAGCGCTCTAGCCCACTGAGTTATCGCGCCGGCCCTTGTTGAATTACAGCTCAGCCGGCATGCTTACCAAATGAGTTCGATGGCTTAAGTGGCCGGTGTGCCAAACAAGGAGGTCCAGTACAGTTATTACTGCTAAAGCACGGTATAGTGTGGTATGCCTAGCGAAGTCACACATTTACATATGTAATGTAGTAAATATATTATCAATGAGTGTAGTGTGAAAGAAATCCAAGAGCAGTAATAAGTGATGAAATGTCAACCTATTTTATTCGGAGTAATTGGGTTTAACGAGTCAGAACAAAATAGAAGAATCTTGACGGTCAATTGTGTAATCAATCACACTAGTCTTTTCGCCATATTATGTCTAAAGTCAGTCATAAATGCCGTAGACACACGTTTCGGCCTATATTTTCCGCGATTATGCTGCGATCGCTCTAAAAATCACTGACATGAGAAAGCAACACTAGACCATTTTAATGATACCAAACTTATGTTTGTACTCCGATGTTATCCTTTTTTATGACACAAAGAATATTTCTCCATGCTGACACTCCATTGGCAGCAGACACACTTTCGCAAATAGACTAAATCACAGACAATGAAAGGCTCTATAGTTGCCATGGAATCCTCGTGGCTGGTATAAATATAAAGCATGTATTGTTCAAAGCTCGTTCGGCGCTATGGCAACCATCATTTTATGACGCGTGTTTTAGTCTTTTGGCGACAGAGCGTTTTCTGCCATTGGTGTGTCAGCATGGAGAAATATTCTTTGTGTCATAAAAAAGGATAACATCGCAGTACAAATGTAATTTTGTTATCATTAAAATGGTCTAGTGTTGTTTTCTCACGTCAGTCAACTAATACACACAAAGACGCCAGACAGGTAGCTAGAGGGATCCAAATTAATACACACAAGGATGCCAGACAGAGACAGCCATTGGGAACCAAATGAATACACACAAGGATGCCAGACAGACAGCCAGCAGGAACCAAATGAATACACACAAGGACGCCAAGGCAGCCAGCGGGAACCAAATGAATACACACAAGGAAGCCAAACAGGCAACCAGCGGGAAACAAATTAATATACACAAAGACGCCAGACAGAGGCAGCCAGCGGGAACCAATTTTATACACACAAAGACGCCAGACAGGTAGCTGGAGGGAATCAAATTAATACACACAGGGACGCCAGACAGAGACGGCCATTGGGAGTCAAATGAACACACACAAGGATGCCAGACAGAGGCAGCCAACGGGAGCCAAAGTAATACACACAAAGATGCCAGACAGGCAGCCACCGGGAACCAAATTAATACAGACAAGGACGCCAGACAGGCAGCCAGTCGGAACCAAATTAATACACCCAAGGACGCCAGACAGACAGCCAACGGGAACCAAATTAACCCTACACACAAGGATGCCAGACAGAGGCAGCCAGTCGGAACCAAATTAATACACACAAGGACGCCAGACAGACAGCCAGCGGGAACCAAATGAATACACACAAGGAAGCCAAACAGGCAACCAGCGGGAAACAAATTAATATACACAAAGATGCCAGACAGGCAGCCACCGGGAACCAAATTAATACAGACAAGGACGCCAGACAGGCAGCCAGTCGGAACCAAATTAATACACCCAAGGACGCCAGACAGACAGCCAACGGGAACCAAATTAACCCTACACACAAGGATGCCAGACAGAGGCAGCCAGTCGGAACCAAATTAATACACACAAGGACGCCAGACAGACAGCCAACGGGAACCAAATTAATACACACAAGGACGCCAGACACAGCCAACGGGAACCAAATTAATACACACAAGGACGCCAGACAGACAGCCAACGGGAACCAAATTAACCCCACACACAAGGATGCCAGACAGAGGCAGCCAATCGGAAACAAAATCAGTACACACAAGGACGCCAGACAGACAGCCAACGGGAACCAAATTAATACACACAAGGACGCCAGACACAGCCAACGGGAACCAAATTAATACACACAAGGATGCCAGACAGAGGCAGCCAAGGGGAACCCAATTAATACACACAAGGATGCCAGACAAGCAGCCATCGAGAACCAAATTAATGCACACAAGGACGCCAGACAGAGGCAGCCAAGGGGAACCCAATTAATACACACAAGGATGCCAGACAGAGGCAGCCAACGGGAACCAAATTAATACACACAAGGATGCCAGACAGAGGCAGCCATCGAGAACCCAATTAATACACACAAGGACGCCAGACAGAGGCAGCCAAGGGGAACCCAATTAATACACACAAGGATGCCAGACAGAGGCAGCCAACGGGAACCAAATTAATACACACAAGGATGCCAGACAGGCAGCCAACGGGAACCAAATTAATACACACAAGGATGCCAGACAGGCAGCCATCGAGAACCAAATTAATGCACACAAGGACGCCAGACAGAGGCAGCCAAGGGGAACCCAATTAATACACACAAGGATGCCAGACAAGCAGCCATCGAGAACCAAATTAATGCACACAAGGACGCCAGACAGAGGCAGCCAACGGGAACCCAATTAATACACACAAGGATGCCAGACAGAGGCAGCCAACGGGAACCCAATTAATACACACAAGGATGCCAGACAGAGGCAGCCAACGGGAACCAAATTAATACACACAGGGATGCCAGACAGGCAGCCAACGGGAACCAAATTAATACACACAGGGATGCCAGACAGGCAGCCATCGAGAACCAAATTAATATACACAAGGACGCCAGACACAGCTAACGGGAACCAAATTAATACACACAAGGATGCCAGACAGAGGCAGCCATCGGGAACCAAATTAATATACACAAGGACGCCAGACAGGCAGCCAACGGGAACCAAATTAATACACACAAGGACGCCAGACAGAGGGGACCAGTGGGAACCAAATGATTTTAAGCTGCGTTAGTTGTTTTAGATTGTACAAATATACAATTCAAATGCTTAAAATAGCGAAATATAAAATCATTTGCAGACGCAAACAACCCGTGCAAGTCTTTGACGGTGTCCTCTTTCAGTTATTACACGTTTTAGAGCACTTTATTTATGTAATATCCGCAAATACAAAAGGAAGAAATGGACCTCTAGACGGCCATATATCTAACTGTCAAGGTAATACATCACATTCCTTTTATAAATATCGAATAATTCGGGGATTCGTGCTTCATAATTCACCTATTTGTGTTTATTTCCTCACCATCGGAGACAGTTTAACCTAAAAGTATACAGAAGTCATCAAAATCTTCGCAATGTACCATAACTGTGCAGTACAATGGATACAATTTAATGAACTATCGCCCCATGAACATTTTGCCACACATATCTGGTGAAAGCAGGCGGCCATCCTGCGCCCAACGTCACCCAAACACACTAGTTTTAGCTACTCCAACTACAGATAGTTTTGATAATTTCATCCTGGCTCCCGCATCGACGATATTAAATCTAATGACCTGGTAGGTAGCACGTTGGGGCTATGGTCGAGTGTGCCCTGTAAGGCCAGCCCAAGCGGCTGGTGCGCGGGTTGAACCCCACCTGCGCAACTGTTTGTGCAGGATAACGGTGCCATGTCTTTCCTCTCCAAAGGTAGGGGGTTACCCCAGGAGTATGGCTCCTCTCCACCTTGGACTATTTCATTGTCGCGATATGTCATCCAAAAAGTCAAACCAACAAATACATATATCTGATAATCTATCCGAGCTCCAAATCTCCATAACGACAACAATGCACGTCCATTGCAATTCGTCATTTCTAATTGACATCTCACTATACATTGAGAGGTGAAATGCCGCTTAAGCGCTTTAGCTTAAACTCAACACCGAAAACTACTGACATATCTATGAGACCTGGTAACACGGCTGTTACACTCGACCCAGGTTAGGTCAATTTTAAGGTTCATACGTCGATCCCGAAACAATGAGGCGATTTACCGACACGGCTGTGATTAATGGGTGGATACATCCATCGGGCTATCAATCGATCGGCCTTGGACACTTGACTTCCGGCCGCCGGTCCCCATGGGTTACAGACATGACCGCTGGATGGCGCTGTCAGGCATCGATCCGCGGCACACGAAGCCTACCAACCGTGCAAGCCGAATCACTCAGCAAGGCAATATCATCGCCAATCCCTTTTTTTGGTCTTTTGGGCCAGCGTCACGCACCCCCCCCCCCCCCCCCACACCCAAACCTCCCACACACCCCCTTCTCCTCCCCCATTCACACTCATCCACCGCGTGCCTTCCCTCTACGTCCTCATTTACGAGTTCAGCGCCAAAGTATGTATGCAGAGAAAATGTCGGGGCAAATATCCAGTCACAGGTTCTAGAGCTTATGGTGCTTATGAGGGTTTCCTATGCCCCCCCCCCCCCACCGAGAGATATAGATTAATCACAGGTCCGACAAATGCGTTTTAAGATGGTTCCCTCTTTCTCACCCCCCTGAGATATATATTTAATAATGACAGGTCCAAGAGACATTTAAGATGGTTCCGGCGGCACCCCCGCCCCCTCTCCCCTCCGGGATATATTTTGGTACAGGTTAAATGGCACATGTAGTTATGTTGTATCGCTTAACGGGACACGGCCTAAGATCGGCCCGATTCATCACACAATATCATCACTTACTTCCTTCTGGTGAGTCATACGTGAGCGACGCAAAACAATAGTGGCCGGCCCCCCCAAGGGAGAAACACGTCAAAAGTCCGTAGGATAAAGGGTACGCTGCTGTCCTCGGGGGTATAGCTGGCAGATACATTATTACCAGACCCCCCTGAGCCAATGTCTGTGTTAGAGGGTACGCTGCTCTCATCGGGGGTATAGCTGGCAGATACATTAATACCCGACCCCCCTGAGCCAATGTCTGTGTTAGAGGGTCCGCTGATCTCATCGGGGGGTATAGCTGGCAGATACATTAATACCCGACCCCCCTGATCCAATGTCTGTGTTAGAGGGTACGCTGCTCTCATCGGGGTATAGCTGGCAGATACATTAATACCCGACCCCCCTGAGCCAATGTCTGTGTTAGAGGGTCCGCTGCTCTCATCGGGGGGTATAGCTGGCAGATACATTAATACCCGATCCCCCTGAGCCAATGTCTGTGTTAGAGGGTCCGCTGCTGTCCTCGGGGGTATAGCTGGCAGATACATTAATACCCGACCCCCCTGATCCAATGTCTGTGTTAGAGGGTACGCTGCTCTCATCGGGGGGTATAGCTGGCAGATACATTAATACCCGACCCCCAGGATCCAATGTCTGTGTTGGTGCAGGTGGAATATCTGTATTCCCTTGCGTTTCTTCCCTTACCCTAGGGCTTGTCCTTGCCTTCTGGGCTATTATCTCACAGACGCCACCGCCTCCCCCCCGCCCCCCCAGCTTCCCCAACAATCACCACGCCTACTTTCTCCCCTCGGGTCCATGTAACATGACCCTAAAGGTTAATGCACCCTGGTCGACCCCCCGCTCACGTGGTAATCAATGATTGCCGGGCAGGTTATGACCATGGGGGTTACGGCCGTTGGCCCATCCGGGGGCTGAGGGTTTTTTTTTCTTATCGATAATGACAGAGGACAGGCCACGGTATAAGGCTAACATGCACGCCCTTCAAGGGTACAAAGATCTCCCCCCGGCCGTAATCTCCCTGAACGAGCTCGATGAATGAAATAGCGGAAGCAGCGCCACCTGTTATTGGCGTGCAGCTGAAGACGAGGATTTTTTTTGTGGTGGGGGGAGGGGGAGGGGGGTGAGGGGGAAGGTTGGGGCGGGGAGTTGAGACGGGTGGTGACCCCGAAGGACCCAATTTATGGCGATGGGAAGGCGGTCAGCCAGTCTGCCTAGAATAAAAAAGACGGCAGATCTTTTACGGCGTCTCGCGAGGACATTCTTGGGATAAGCTCGCGGCCATGATGAATTTGCCGGCGTCTCCATTTGCCTTCACACCCTGACAGCCACGCCGAGATCCCTCGTCCGTCTCGCGTGCCCACGTGACCCCGCGCGGGTCTCGCGCCGGTACTTCACTACGTCACTTCCGCCCCGGTGAAGCGAACCGACGCGACGCGACGCGATGAGAGCAGATGCATCACCCAAGCTGCGCGCCGTTGTGATCTACGTCATCAGCCTTATCGGAAGCCGAAATTGGGGATGTCTGAATGGAAGGGGCCGACTACCTAAACCATGGCAGTATTCGCACTCTGTTGTCAGTGGCTAATGTTGACACCAGTTCCGGGAAAAACCCATCCCGGTATACGTGTCAGAAATTGAGATTTTATCATATTATGTTACAGTTTGACAAATTAGTTTATGTGGCGAAGTTTGGCGGCTTAAAAGCTGAAACTTACTGTGTAAGATCCATTTTAGTTTTCCAATCGTGCGTTGTTTTGCTGCCGCCGCCTAGATCTTGTCACTCAGTGGTTACCGCGGTGTCAATGCGCGTAACTGATATTTACATAAATAGTTCCAACAAACCAACCGAACTTAATAGCTATAGACCTGAATCATATGAACTCCAACTAGAGAAATACAGCCACAATTTACGAAAACAAAAGGTTCATTTAACAAATAGATACCATTTTGCCTAAAACAATATGCTCGTTAGACCTCTCTCCGCCGCAGAGGCGTAATCACTTTGACGACGTCATATCTCCAAGGAAACACGTCGCGCGCAACCCTTAGTTACAGGTGCTATTGAGCGCCACTGTTATGATTTCGACCAAATATTTAGGTGCAGTTGTGAGTATCCTTGTCATCGTTAGATCTCCGTGTTGAATTAATGGCGACGTTTGAAGTTTCTATTCGAGCGAGAAAATACATATGGCATTGCTTCTCGTGCGGGATGGGTTTATCTCAGCACGCATCTCCGAAATCCTGCCTTCGCCTAAAGGCTCAGGCAGGATTTTGGAGACTTGTGCTGAGATAAACCCATCTCGCACTCGACGCAATGCCATATGCATATCATCCCTGGCGACCGTAAGAAAGTGCCACCCTCTTATAATTAGTCTCATTTCATCTTCAGGCCCTGGTACCCGGGAAAACAGCGGTAGAATGAGGGAAAGCTTCCGCTATATCACGCCTATCAAACAGTCCTTTTTTTTACTAACCGACATCATTGAACATTATGTTGATTCAGCCCCATTTCATTATCCCCGGAGGATTATCTTGGCCCAGACTGGCCTTCTTGTGCAGAAAATGGGTTTAAACCGAAACCAACGGCACACATAACAGAGTTTTAAGACGTCAGCGAATGTGTCCGATGTTAAACCGGATGTTATAAGGTGTGATTGTGGGGCGATGGGAGGGCAATGGAAGGCAACAAGTGTACAAGTGCAACAAGGTGTGACATATACTAATTCAAGCCTTTAGCAAAGCGAGCAGAACAGTTATTAAACAACGTTTTATAATTAGCCTATTTCAAGTGGCCCATTCTGCCATTCATCATTCACAGTCCACAAACCAACCAAACAACCAATCAATTTAGGCCTAATTGCTACAAGCAATGTAAAAGAACATTATCATATGCACACTAATCATGGCGCTCCACTAAAGAACACGATAATGCGTACAATAATCATAGCGCCCCCCTAAAGGTCATGGTAATATGCATACTAATCATAGCGCCCCCCTAAAGGTCATGGTAATATGTACATTAAATCATAGCGCCCCCCTAAAGGTCATGGTAATATGTACACTAAATCATAGCGCCCCCCTAAAGGTCATGGTAATATGCATACTAATCATAGCGCCCCCCTAAAGGTCATGGTAATATGTACATTAAATCATAGCGCCCCCCTAAAGGTCATGGTAATATGTACACTAAATCATAGCGCCCCCCTAAAGGTCATGGTAATATGCATACTAATCATAGCGCCCCCCTAAAGGTCATGGTAATATGTACATTAAATCATAGCGCCCCCCTAAAGGTCATGGTAATATGTACACTAAATCATAGCGCCCCCCTAAAGGTCATGGTAATATGCATACTAATCATAGCGCCCCCCTAAAGGTCATGGTAATATGTACATTAAATCATAGCGCCCCCCTAAAGGTCATGGTAATATGTACACTAAATCATAGCGCCCCCCTAAAGGTCATGGTAATATGCATACTAATCATAGCGCCCCCCTAAAGGTCATGGTAATATGTACATTAAATCATAGCGCCCACCTAAGGGACATGATAATACGTACACTAATTATGGCGCTCCACTAAAGAACATTATAATATGTAAACTAATCATGCACCCCCCCCCCCCGAACCAAAGGTCATGATAATATGTACACTAATCATAGCGCCCACCTAAAGGACATGATAATACGTACACTAATTATGGCGCTCCAATAAAGAACATTATAATATGCACACTAATCATAGCGCCCACCTAAAGGACATGATAATACGTACACTAATTATGGCGCTCCAATAAAGAACATTATAATATGCACACTAATCATTGGACCCCCCTAAAGGACATGATATATGTACACTAATCATGGCGCCCCCCTAAAGGACGTGATAATAGGTACACTAATCATGCCCCCCCCCCACCCCCCCCCCCCCCAAAAGACATATAATATGAACATTATTCATGGCGCCCCACTAAAGGACATGGTAATATGTTCACTAGTTATGGCGCTGGACTAAAGAACATTATAATATGCACACTAATTATGGCGCCCCACTAAAGGACACGACCATATGTACACTAATCATGGCGTATCGACATGA
The DNA here is from genome assembly GCA_964019135.1 of Arenicola marina. Classification (NCBI taxonomy): domain Eukaryota; kingdom Metazoa; phylum Annelida; class Polychaeta; family Arenicolidae; genus Arenicola; species Arenicola marina. Next base: position 11,526,448 of record OZ025259.1, on the reverse strand, counting down.
TGAACTTCAAACCGGGCCCCCAAGCTAGTTCTTACCACCGTGAATGGCTATCAATTTTGTTTCACAAACTTGCATGCAGCACACAATATTCCTGTAAATCAGTCAATTTCCCACAAACACGAAAACCCATAAATGTTACTATTTATTATAAAATACTCTTAACAATTGGCTTGCCAAGCTTCCATGTTTAGAGTCCACAAACTTGATTCACTAATAATGCATTAGCGATGATTCATCTCAACATGAAAAAATTAGCCAATAATTAGGCATATGTTAAAAAAAAATACCGGGGGGCTGCAAGGTGATATAAAAATAAAACTGAAATGTTGGTATAAAATCTATTTGCCGTATAAAATACACATTTTCGCCCATCAAGTGGGTGTCGATATGTTTTGAACACGTGACCAGAGTTAGCCAATCACACGCAAGGCGTTGACGTCACTGACGACTACCTTCCGCTGAACCAACACTTTTTTACATGCGAGCGGTGCGTCTTTCGACAAGCTGTCGACATAACACCTCTCATGAATAGTGACAAGCGTATTTGACTCATAAACTTGAAACCTCGATGCATTTAGAACAAAATGGTGTACTGTTCATTCAAGTGCAAAAAGGAATGCAAAAACAAGATTATTTTGCTACCGCTGTCCGCCAGGCGACCAGCAGCTTTTGCGGCATTGGCTACGCAAGATTGCTTGTGTGAGTTTTAAAGCCACCAAACAATCTCTGAGTATGTTCCGACCACTTTGAGAACATGAATATGCCTTTTTAACCAAAATATTGTCAGTATCTATTTTAACCAACAGATTCTCTCTCAGTGATCACAAAATCCGGCACTTTACTCTCACTCTCCACATCCTCTCTACGGCATGAGCGGCCCACCCCCACCACTGTAGCAGTGTAGTGCCCCCCTACCCCCCGCCCCCAGCGGCCGCTTCTTGAACCATGGTCCGCACATTTACTAGTCAAAATTGGGCACCCTGCCAACATTGACGATGAACTCCACCCCCACCCGACCCCCAACCTCCTTTCTAATGCAACACGGCTTCACTGACCACGCGATGCGTCTACAACGACCGGGGCGGATCTAGGAATTTGCCAAGGGGGGGGGTTGCTCTCTGAAAAGTTCCGACCGTGGGGTGTGCTCTCTGAAAAACTTGCGACCGGGGGGGGGGGCGTGCTCGGAGAAGCCGACTTTAACAGTGTATGTTCAGGTGCCCAAGCGGGGAGGGTTGCAACCCCCCTACCCCCCCCCCCACTGCGACCCCCAAGAGACCCCACAAGGTAGCAGCACTTCACTAATCGAGAACCCCGGTTGGGGTCTCCTAGAATTGGGCTGGCTGGTTCCAAGCCCAAATGTTATAAATGTCACTACGGGATAAAATAAGATAGATAAAGTTTTATTTAACGTCGGTATGTAAAAGTCAACAATAAACATTAGCACACGTGCTATTGACCGACAATGATAAAATGACATGAGCGGATGAGATATATGTACATATGACAATGAAAATATAACAACCTTTGCATCTCATAAAACCTTACCCATTAGGTATATTACATAATGTGCACGAATTACAGCGACACAAGAACACATCCGAGATTGACAGCGTTGTTTTAAATTCCTTGGCAGATTTGGCTAACTTCGCTTCCTTGTTGAGTATGTTTCATATAGCTTGCTACCTTGTTACTTCAATGAATTATGGCCATAAGCTGTTGTCTTAACGCGTGGCATACATATATTTGGCCTAAATTTTTAAAATGTAATTGCTTTCCTTCATGTCATACATGTCATGAAGATAACTGGGCCCAATCTTGTTGATACTCTTATAAACTGCTAATGATATGCAGCGCAATCGTTCAACATATAGCAATGGTTTACCCGCTCTCTTTCTCAGCTCTGCGTATTCTGATCTAAAGTCATTAAACACATACCTCAATGCCCGCTCCTGTATCTTTTCAATCTTACACATATTTTTCACATCACAAAAATGCCATACAACGGGACAATAATTAAAATGTGAAAGGATAAAATAATGAAATGACGTAAGTTTGCTATCAACATCCATTGATTTAGAAACTCTAGCTAAAACATTGAGACTTCTTCCAGCCTTCTTGCATAAACTTGATATATGGTTGCCGAAAGTGAACCTAGCGTCCAGTTGAATATAACAATAGCGCGAGTTAGCGGGGCGTTAGGCAATTTTATTGGCCCGACATCAAGCTGTAGCAGCCCGCCAATTTTCATTATCCGCCCGAGGCCGCGTAGAGGCAAAAGTACAAGTTCGTACAATAATATCTTGGAACTATTATTTTATAGAATTTCTTTGGTTATCTTGGCAGCCATCTTGCAAATGGCGGCCATTTTGAAATATCTGACCTGAGTCCATAGTCCATTTTTTCCGTACCTCAAACTCTACAAGTGTACCAAATTTGGTTCTTTTACCACAAGAGTACAATACATTGCAGGACCGCCGCGGGTACTAGTACATAACTCAGAAAGAATAGCAAAGCCGCCGGCCCCCCTTCACCCCACCGCCACCAACCCTCACAGGGAGGAGGTGATGAAGATGCACGACGGCCTCTGCACCCAAATTTCTGCCCTACCGAATTTTAGCGATCCCGGCTTTCCCGCCCCATCAAATCCGGTTGCGCAAAATCACAATCAAAACGATATCTTATCCCCCCCCCCTCCCCCACCCCTGGCACCCGTCCCCCACCCAAAACCCCCGGTGCAGCTCGGTAGCCCCACCAAAGACAAAACTTCTACAAAATCCACACCCTACGAGGAACTTGAAGCTATTGTTAAATTTACACAAACGTTTCTGTTGATACGATACCGTTCAGGATACGGCGCTACCATTCAACCACGTGCTTTTGTTTACATTCTAACACGGTATTTCCTAGGTGGCGCCTCGGTTTGTTTTGTCACAATTGGCCCATAGGGGAAGTTCACAGTTGGGCATCCTATTATACACTATCCTTGATAATACCTAGTAATGTTACTTCCTGTTCTGCTGCCAGTTTCCAGAAATCGAAAACGATCTGTGCTGAATTAATTCGTTTCTCTTTTCAAACACGATTGCCTGGTACTTACTTGGGTTCGCTTTCATGTAATTGTCAATGAACCACGTTATCTCCGATAACGCCTCCTCTATATAACCTTGTTAAACTCCTTACCTTGAGCCCTGTGGTGCTCCTTTCTTGAGGGTAAGCCACTCGCTCCGATTATGTCCTAGTTTTACCCTCTGTTCGCGGTTCGTAAGATAGCTTGCAACTAGCGTACATGATTGTTTACTTATCATGCTTATGCCATAAGCGTTTATCTTGGTCATCAATAATCTGTGTGGAAGACAATCGAATGCTTTTGAGAGATCCATTAGTATAGCTCCAATAACTTGATTATTATCTAATGTATTTTTGGAGTCTTCAACTAAGCGCATCAGTAGGCTCGGAGCTGTCGCTCTACCCGTCTCCACTCGCCTCCGTCACGGTGCCGTCCCTCTACCTGCGTCCACTCGCCTTCGTCACAGTGCCGTCGCTGTCCCCGCGTTCACTCGCCTCGGTCACGGTGCTGTCGCTGAACCTGGGTCCAGTCATCTCCGTCACGATCCTGTTCTCCGCGGTCGGCGATGCGATACGCAGGCCTCCTGTCTACTGTCACGTTATGGCGTCGTCCTGGTCCCGTCGCCGGTCCGTCCTGATCCGTCCGGCGGCGTCCACGTCCGTCGTGGTCTTTGGGGGTCTTACGGGGTCGGGAACAGATGTCTTTGTCCTTGTCCGCATCGTCTGTTGGTGTCAACTAGAGCAGTTGGCAGAGTCTGTTCTGGCCCTTGCACGTCAGATGTGTCGCAGCATTCGTCATGTATCAGTCGTTAAAGGATCCGTCATTAAGCCTAAACAGGGGTGGGGGGGGGGGGGGGGAGTTGTCGGTAAAGTCGCATCCCATGTCGTCGCATAGTCCTTTCAGGCCGGAGTTAACCATGTCGATGTGTCGGGAGCAATATAGGTATGTTGTTGTTACAAGCAGGTATAACATAGGCATTGTCACATAGTGTAATCGATAGGCACGGTGAAGTAAACATAAAATTCAAATTAAACTGCCGCCGCTTCCTCCGCGCTTTTCCGAACTACTTACTGTTTGATTAACGATGTCATAATCACCGGGTAAGATATATCCGCGAGAGGAAATAGTTCTCACATGCGGCACCAAATTATTCTGTTTAAGAACAAATTCCATGAAATGAAGATCAGATTTTAATATTCAAACGCGTATATTTCTTGTTTAGACAATCTAGTCGCCTGCTAGTCTCCAATTCTACCAGCCCCAATCTCAGAAACTCTAAGCTGCTACAAGTATACAAGCGAAGTTGGGGCCGTGGAACCAGGCTACAGAAAGCTATGCAGCGTGTGTGACATATGAGTTATTCAAATGCGTTTGATCAGGTTGGGGCTGAGCAAACCAGAACGACCTGTATAAACAATGCCTGATCCACCATCGTCAACCCCTACAGGTTCAAACTGGTCCCCAATTAAATCAGATTCCGGTCGTAGTAGTCGTCTAAACCTACTGGTCGCTTCATCGCCGGTGACGTCATCATCAGTGCACTGAGGCGGGTGCCCATGGCAAGTTCGGTGGTCGTGCAAAAGTGCTTGAAACTTCACTAATGTAGGATTAAAAAAATATTTATTCTGTGTAATGTTTAGTTAATTCCCTATAGTTTAACTGGAAATGTAAATGCTATGGGCCCGGCATTTCCCTTTAATATTGTTGTGCCCTACCTTATTTAAGAATTTCAGTTCGGCTTGGCATTTCTTCACAAGTTTCTGTATCCCTGCTATATGTGTCAATTGGTGACTCCGACTGACAAGCTCACTGGCCTTGCAGAGGAGTTCCTTTAGCCTCGCCTTCAGCTGGGCGTCCTTGTTCACAGCTTCATTCACTTAAAAATAAAATGGACCTATATCTATCCATACCAATTAGGGTTTATACAGAAATGCTCACACTGGCTCAGAAGTCTAATAACCCTGCTAAAACAGTATTTTGGCAATTTATTGAGTCTTTTAGTCTGTATGCCTGAATAAAGCCTGGTGTGCCTGAATAATTGTCTGGACAAAAGAAGGGTATCGCCTCCTTTATTAAGACATCACCTTCATTATTGAGATATCCCCTCCTTTATTCAGATAATCCCTCCTTTATTCAGATATCCCCTCTTTATTCAGACATCCCCTCCTTTATTCAGATATCCCCTCCTTTATTAAGGCATCCCATTCTTTATTCAGATATCCCCTCTTTTATTCAGGCATCCCCTCCTTTATTCAGATATCCCCTCCTTTATTAAGATATCCCCTCTTTATTCAGACATCCCCTCCTTTATTCAGACATCCCCTTCTTTACTCAGACATCCCCTCCTTTATTCAGACCTTCCCTTCTTTTATAAGACATCCCCTCCTTTATTCAGGCATCCCCTCCCTTTATTTAAGTTCAGTGTGTGCTGGGAAATATGTGAAGAGTCTCGTTTAAGGGTCAGCTGCTGTTTAATTACCCACCGAAGAAAGGGTTTGGTCACAATGTCTAGAAGAAAATCATAGGATTCACAAGTTTATATGACAATATGACAATATAAAAAAATCACTGCTGTTCATTGAATTATAATTTGTGAGCTCGAATGTTGTTTTTTAATATTTCTTAAAAATTTTGACTCGTTAAAAAAAAATCTAACTATACCCTGTCATTTATGACCAATGCATACATATTCAGGTTACCTGAGGGTTGTATATTCAAGATGTTTAAAACCAATTCTTGTCACATTACATCAATTGGAGAAGGAAGAGCAGAGCAATGTCCCAGGGTAACTCTTTACTCTTTGCGAAGAAAATATAACCGAAACAACCTAGTGTTGATATACTTTATTGATTGATTGATAGAACAAGGTATATAGAATACGTAAACACTATGATTGTTCGAGCACACATTATAATAAAAGCTACAGTCGATTCCCTACTAAAGTCGAAGGATTTTAACATTGTTACCGTTGTGCCCCTAGAGAAGCGGGCTTGCCTGGGGGCACTTGCGCCAAAGACCATAGTTCCACGGCCCATGTCCATGTACCACTCCACAGGCACCGTAAATCGACTGACACATAGGGGGGTGGGGGGGGGGGGCCGCATCGCAGTGCGGACCCCCCCCCCCCCCTCTGTGTCAGTCGATTTACGGTGCCTGTGATCCAGTCTGCCAGTGAGCGATATTCGGTGAAGTTAATGTTTCCCCTCTATGTGGTCTATGTTTCGAGACAAAGTAAACAAATTACATAGTACACACTGAACCATTTCTTAAAGTTATAGTATATTATTTGCCTGGTGCATTAAATACATACTCGTTAACAGAAATACAGCCACCAGAAGATTAATCAAATCATCGCATTAGGCTCTTCCACAGCCCCACCTCCGCTCGCTCCATGTGAGGCTGTAAACGGCTAATCTAAGGTTGGCAGGGATTGGTCAACGCGCTCTGCCTGTTTCGAATATTCTCATTGGCTGTGCTAACTTTAGCTCCGCGGGTGCATCATGGCCGCCCTTGACAAAGTTTTGGAGAAAGTGAAAGAGTTTTGGCTGAAATAAGATTTAAACTTGCTCCTAAAATAGTTTTAACGCATATAAACGAAACAACCAGGAAAGAAAAGCAGACGCATGGCTATTTAGGAAAAAAATAATGTGATTGTAGGCGGAAATACGTGGAAGAATCCTCCGATCAGGCGGACGTTTCGCGAAAATCGAGAATGTTTACTTTCCAGTTCAGCGGTGGGGGGGCTGATCAGCTGATGCCTTCAGTGACCGGCCAAGAGAAATGACAGTGGTGTCACTGTCAATTCGGTTATACACCAGCGAAGAAATAAGCTGGCAGAAGTAACATCTATGCTGGAAATTGCAGGTAAGTTTCAGTTATATTTAATTCTCTATGTTTTCATTACATATGATTATCAGTATATAAGCTAGCTTCATTAGGTATACAGATGCAATTAAATGCCTTTGATTAATTTGTGGCAAATTTTGCATTTTAAATTAATGATGTTTTTTATGCAGCTGTAATATCAGTGGTGTGTCAATATAAAAGAGCCAGCATATGATTTTACCTCTCCCCATCATACCCAACAATCATAAAAATTATTGCAACAATTTAATAAACTTATCTGTGTTTTTGTCTTTTAGATGCATGAAGAGCTATGCTGCAGATATTTGCAGACCTCCAGACAATATTCATTTGCCAAATGCTATTGAGGCATTTAGAATAGGTGGGGATATTTATATATTCCTGTTATTTATTACTTGAAGGGTTTTAGCCTTAAATAATCATGTTTATTCCTTAATTCTTATCTAAATTCGGTAGTGCTATAATCTATTTCTGGTAAAGTCTCTGTGTAAGGACTTCATATGTACATGACATGCACATAACCACATGACTGAAGTGTATAAAACATGTTATTATTGTCATTTATGTGAAGTACAATTAAGCATGATTTTTAAGCAACTGATTGAGCAACTGATTGATTATGGCTCTGTATAGTAAACTCAGATGATCAAGTGTTAAGCAGCAAGTATTACTTTTTTCACCTGGGTAATTTACTTTGTCTGAGAGAATTGTACATAGTTGTCTGCTCTACTTAGATACCTTTGTTTAGTCATACACTGCATCTCCAAAACTCCCATGATGAGAGCTTCGCCCAGTACCTTATTACATATAATCATGTGTGATATCTCGGCCCAGGCCCGGTGGATGAAAGACACCAAGCGCCTCGGGCCAAATGGGAAGTTCCCTTTGGCCTAACGCGTAAGGTGTTCGCTCGGGATGCGAAAGGTCCCCGGTTCGAAACCCGCCTCTGCGGGTAGAACTTTCGCAGTCCATTCGGGCCTGGGACCAGAAATACTACATTTGGTGCCGATGGAGACGAGCCTGGGTTGTCGGAACCACCCGGAGCCACAGGATATGGCCAGCGTCCGGTTTGACGGCGTGGCGCATGGTGGCGGTCACTGCGAGGTCGCAGTCGATTGGGGAAAGGGTGGAGTGTGATATCTCGGCCCAGGCCCGGTGGATGAAAGACACCAAGCGCCTCGGGCCAAATGGGAAGTTCCCTTTGGCCTAACGCGTAAGGTGTTCGCTCGGGATGCGAAAGGTCCCCGGTTCGAAACCCGCCTCTGCGGGTAGAACTTTCGCAGTCCATTCGGGCCTGGGACCAGAAATACTACACATGTATTAAATTTATGATCAATCTGTGAAACCCCTAATATATAAAAGTTACTTTTATATTCACAGCATATTGTCCAGAGGCTGGTTGAGGCACTGGACTATTGAACACATGGGGGAGAACCAACTCATGTTAACCCTTCAGTGTTACTTTTTCGTGAGAGGTTAAACTTGCGAGAATGGTGCTTTGTCAAGACCAGGACACCACATCTGGAGCCATCACAGGATGCTGTTTCATGACTACCACAGTGAAGCACAGTTCAAATGCATGCTAATGCAAGATTTTGAAATGAAATAAGCCAGGGATTTGTTGGAATTATGAGCTGGGTCATTATGAAAACTTGGTAGCCATTGTTGTTTTACATCAATCCTACCTAAGAATAATTAGACGAAATGTTTTTCATTTAGTTTCATGAAATAATACTTATTAATGCTTTCAATAAAATGTGTTTGTCATTCTTCAATCGAATTTGGCTGATGTTTTGTTAATATAATTTTGTTCTTCACGCACACATATAAATCTCCTGAACCCCTGAAACTTCAAGAGGAATTTCTGCAGCACAAAATACCTTTCTAATTACCAGTATTCCCAGGGGAACAGATATATTCCATGTTATACGTGCAGCACACTTTTTTTGCTGCAAAACTATCCAATAATGTTCTCAGGCAGTCTCATCTTTATGTATATATGAAGTTACAGTTATAACTGTTATAAAAAGAAATTTATAATCTGTTTTATTTTATTATAATTTTTACTCTTTAAAGCAAATACCGGTATCTAGTACTTAAACTTCCTGTTGATGATTTATTTGATATTTGAGGCTTAAGTTAATGTCTGGTAGACTTAACTTAATTATTATGAATATGTGTGACCATGAAATGTTAACTCCCTAGATTCTTTTTCTAAGTGAAGAGAAGCCTGCATAAACATGTACATAACTGTTAATGAACCTGTAATTTTATCCGCTACAGAACTATAATAGCTTTTTTCTCTAATCAAAACCTATAACTTTCACCAAATAACATAATACAAATTTCTATTTCACCAAAAGATAAAATCACCTAAACAAAACAAAGTTTTTCACTATAAGATGCAGCATGTGAGAGGAGTGATACAGTAAAATGTTTATTGATTACTTTTAAACATTGAACTGTAATAATGTGCAAAAAAATATAATATGACAGGCTTATAATTATGATGACACATAATCTATGATAATACTTAAAATGATACTTATTAGAGTAAAATATTAATTTAATAGGTTGATGCAGATAATTTTATATTGATTTTTATGACATGAATGTTGCTGAACAATCAAAGTTTACATGACCAATGTTGAAAAAAAAAAACAGGTGACCCATTATAGCTGTAAAAGGGGCATACCATTTGATTGCAGGAGGTAGGGTGGGGGGCATGTTTGTAAGCTTATTAGGCCTCCCTCTAAGCAGCATGTATGCCGTGATGTAACGACACCATGTGACCTTAGAGCCAGGTAAGGCTTTTAGCAGGACAGATATTATTATGATATATATATTATAAATGTATATAGTGATGGAAGAAATTGTTCACCACATTAATTCCAACTTCCAACAGGAAGATACTGCTAAGATCAGGGGCGGAACTAGAGGTGGGGTCAGGGGGGTTTAAACCAATCCCCCCCCCCCTCCCTTGGGAACTTGAACATACACTGTCAAAGTCGGGTTCTTCGAGTACCCCCCCCCCCACCCCGGCCGCAAGTTTTTAGAGAGCCCCCACCCCCCACTCCCTTTTCCAAATTCCTTGATCCGCCCCCGACTGATTTAATGCCGTTTTTAAATAGTTGTGCAGTTAAAGAATACAGAGATCTAAATTCACTGGCATCGTAAAGTGACAGAGGGAGGGGCGGGTGGTATTGGGCTACATAGTCGCACCCCCACCCCCTCCCTCACCCCTAGTCCTGAAAGGAGTCCCTCTGACTTGGAGGCCTCGCACGATACGGAGACGAGAGCCCGCTCCGGCGCGGCCCACAGCGTAATAGCCAGTGGGGGGGGGGGGGGGGTCATGCAACGGGCTACCCCATTTACCCTCTTTCCGTCGCTTTACAGTGCCTATATAGCTGTGACTAGATTTTAGACATCAAAATTTTGGACATTACAACTCTTTGCATGCAAAATAGATCGACTTCTAGATTTGAAGTTTAAAGTGAAACAAAACCATCGCCCCCTCTCGCCCTTGGGATCAAATGGCCCGTCCCTTAGGCTCAGCGACTTTCCGACAGATTTTTGCCGGGTTGGTACCTGCGCCAGTAAACTGCCAATGAAGCTGACTGCAAAATTCCAAAAAATGAAGAAACTATGTCTTGTCATGATCAAAAAGTGATACCAAAACATCAAAACTATCTTGTTTTACCTTTATCGTGTAGTGTAATGACGCATTATTGTGTTCTTACGCCATGCACTACACAGCTTTGCATGGGAATGGTTATGTCGACCACTTGCTCTCGCCATCTTGGTTGGTGAGATGCCGCGGAGGCTGATGGGATTTTTGTGACGTCACTGTACGGAATTCCGTACAGTGAATTTAGCCGTTTACAGACCCAATCTGAGTGAGCTGGCCACGCAGCGGGGGGCTGTGGAGGAGACTAATCATCGCATCAGTGTTGAGTTGCGGAGCACGATCGACCGCCGCGAACAATTTGTTGCGGGCATATCCACTAAATAATTAACCCTAATTTGAAAATAACAGCACACTATAGTGTAAAATATTGATAAATATGGGATAATTATTATGCAACCATATTTACAGGTTATCCCCACGTATTTTAGAAGAATCGTCGTCCAGAATTGAATCATAATGCGGGACTACTCTCGCTGAGGCGGTCGATCGCGGTCGACCGTGCCCCGCAACTCAACCCAGTTGTATATAAATCAACTTCCGGCCATGTCGCATAATACTCGCCAGGTGGCGCACAAAGTGCGGGTGAAAACAAACGCATGTTTTAAATTCGTTCACCAAACGAGTTTTTCATTTCACCGGCCGGGAACTGTGGGAATGAGTAAAAATGTTTAACTGGCAATGATGGGGCATATAAGCTGACCCTCGTGAATGAGGATTTTTTATTCATGGTAACCTAGAAATTTTAAACTTGTATATCGAGCTTTTTCCCGCCAAAACTAAGCCCAGGTGAAATTTATATCAAAATATGCAGAAAACTCGATTGTTTTATTCTGTAAATTCAAAAACCTGATCAACATCGCCGTTTCGGCTGTGATGTGGCAAACGTGTCTATCCCGGGACACCGCATAACTTTCGCGGCACTGCTACTTATTGAATACCAAAGCATCGCGAAGCACACAAACTGCGTGATGATGTTTACCACTAAGTTGAAAACTTGTGGTAAATTTATATCACGGGCAAGGCTAAGAGACTCTATTTGACACTGAGTCTGATATGGGTGGAGTATAGACAAAAGAAATCTAAACTGATTCAAGGACTGATTCTTATTTGTATTTTGACTTCTATGGTTTTGGCGGGAAAGAGCTCGATATGCAACTTGACGGGAAATCGGCCATTAACCGACCTCCGTGATCTGCTATAGCTGTCACTGATCAATAATCTAACCGGGAAAGAATAGCTTGGCGGAAACCTATTCTGCAGTTTGCATCAGTCGTGGCGCACGTCTGTGGGTGTTCATTCTGACCTGTTTTATCTAACCAAGAAATCGCTATTTATGTATTTTTTAAAATTCTTTTGAGTACAGCTAGTGTATAGTGAAAAACAGAGAAAATACGACATTCAATTCAATTTTATTATTTATTCAATTACGTAGACAACAATATATATAGAAAGTTATTCATGTTATGAGATTGCCTATTGTCATGGATTCGTCTAAACTGCACTGATCCCAAAAGCAGTCTCGACGAACATGGGGAGCATTTACTTTTCGGCTGCCCTCGGCCAGAATTTACAAGGAAGTCAGGTTCGACAGCAAACATCCTCGCTTTCCACTTTTATTAGATACTTCTAATGCAGGGGCGGATCCAGGGGGTGAGGGTTGGGAGTCCATGGGTCTAGACCGCCCCCCCCCCCCAACTTTTATATTCCGTCACTAAAATCTTGGTGAACCGGTAATTCATCATTTAATTATTTTTGAGGTCTGGTCATCTGGACTACATTTATTTGTTTTCTGCATAAACTTTTGTTCTGCTCAACGACTTTGCCTTAGATCCGTAAACTGCTACTTTCAAAGTAGACGTAACCCTTTTCATCAATCGACGCCAGCGTTTCATTAATTTACTTAATTATTCAATATGCAAAGAGATAAAGACGTAACGCAGATGAAAATGGCAAAATCATTTTATTATCAATGCTGCAAAATAATATAATCTGCAGTATCACAATTTAGGTTGCAATGCCACATTTCAAAGATCCAGCTAGCATGGTTTACTATTAAGGGTCTGTCTATATTTCGAATAACTGTGATCAGGAGGCATGATCCCCACTTACCTTACATTGCAAACGGCATCTACTCAAGTTGATGTCAAATATCTTACGTTTAAGACCGGTAAGTATAGGTTTTTTCGTAAGGTGACCCTTGCGCAACAATAAGAACGTGTACAATTTGTAACAACCTCCATATCTCCTGCTCACTTATCGATTTATCTGCATTAAGTGTAGACCATATTATAAAATATAAGAATTTTTGGATGAGGTGCAAGGCTTGGGAATAAGAACTAGAAATTGTTGAGCAAAAACGTTGAGCAATTCGCTTTCGATTGCTGCTAACCATAATAGACAAATAATAAAGCAGCTTAATTTATATAGCATGTCGAGCCATCCATCCGGACAGTCGGCAGGTCTTCACCCCTTCCAATAACTTATTTATATATTGATCATTTTGACTTAGGTAACCATCTGATGAATTTGCAGCAGAGCGCACGCGGGACTTTTTCTGATATATTCCAGATGATATAAAGTACAATCGGGATCCCATGCAATCAGAAATACTGGCAAAAACGCGTATATACAATAAACGAAGGTGAACTATGTTGCTGTAGCGAGAGTTTTTGCACTTAAAGTAACTCCTTTGTAATAAGTTTGGCAACAAATCACGCCACATAGAACACCGGGAAGTATGTTGGTTGTATATTCAAGACGCTTTAACCACTTTTGGTCATATCGCGTCAACAGAAGAAGGAAGGGAGAGTGGAGCCAAGTCCCCGGGGGTAACCCCTACTCCTTGCGAAGAAGGACATGGGATCTTGTGGGGCTCGAACCATCGATCCACGTGCCGTTAGGCTCTCAGATGGCCAGAGCCGAAAACTGCTATTGCTACAAAACCCCATGACAGTGTCTGTCATGGAAGGGTTATATTCTGATTCCTTCCTACAACAGTGAGCAGCTGTCTTGCCGTCATCGATTGCACAACGTTAACACAAAATAACATGCGTGTTTTAAGGGCAGGTATACGACACCATGCGTCCCACATGATCGATATCTGCTACACCGATTAAAACTGGTGGCCTTCGAATTACTCGGAAAAGTACCGCTACATAACATCCAATATACCAAATAATTTTCAGAAGTCTTTTTTTTCACTGATCACTGACAATGTTCTATTCACTCGTGACTGCAACAATTGTATTTCATAGGGCCTATATGCGGTTTCATAACTAAACCTGACAAGCTATAGATCTAGTTTTCCAAAACATGATGCAGTCACCAAATAGCAAATGTCAAATACCTGAATTATGCAAAATTTGAATTCAATCAATAAGAATTCGCAATAAAGATCATGTATACAGTCTTATAATTATGTGTATCAACAAATCAAATTATGCATGACGTTATTATGCATATATCTAGGTAAAGAATTATTTTGATTGTGCAGGTATGTATAACGTAATGGTAGTGTCACTCCCCGAGTGTGACGCTCAGCGAAACTCTCGCACCCTTACATATATATATATATAGGCATGTGTTTCATATATATATAGCTACATACAAATATTACATATCAGTATGCAATCAGGAGTGAGAAATCAAGACGATAAGATCTTGGTTGGATCAAGTCAAGTGCTCTCAGTGCAGTGAGAGGACAACCAACTACAACTTTTTCTTACTACATCGCACATGTTGGTATGTTTTGATCGAGCTCTGTTCCGTTCTCCCTAAGCACGTGGAAGTCAACGTCGTTCTGCAAACAAGCAGACTCATATTAAGAATGTTGTGTGCGACTGATATACCTCTCTGAGTTCATTTAGTTATTTCTTTATTGAAAGTTGTAAAAAATTAAAAAAATTAAAAATTAAAACAAGAACAAGATGCTAAGGAAATTGATGAGAGGAAATATGCCTGCCACGGAATTGGTAATTGTATCAACATCATCGTTTGCGTACATGGGCAACGTCTAGCCACGGACCATCAAGGATAATGCTATAACATAGACTGTAAATAATTAAGGTTGGGCTTATATTATCAATAACAAAAAAAATAGTTAAGCATAACCGCTTGGAAGGAATTGCCCTTCAACAAAATGACCGAGTTTGTCATCAGAAACGTTAAATGCTGATTTACTCGGTAGTATTCTGCCCCTCTCGCTATTGGTTGTCACATATGACAGGATGCGCAAGCAAGACTTACGTAAATGGCAGAAGCAGTGTACGAGGTCTGCCACCTTCGGCACAGTAGTGTCTGAAACATTCAGCCATATTTTGAAGAAAAGGGAGAGAGTTGTTACACAACATATACAGTGAGTGTAGACATATACGAGTATCGTGTAAAAATATAGGCCTTTCCGGCTTAAAAGTACAAATTGCGTCCATTAATAATCACTCGATCTGACCTCTTTGATGAAGCCTGGTGGTAGAGATAATTACCCAAATGAAAGATCACATCTTCTCACAGATATATGAATCCACGTTTTCTTTATGTCATAACGAAATAGAGCCAATTATCTGCATTAAATAGTGCTTTCATGGGACAAAGCTATGTCTGCATCAAAACATTGAATTCCTCATTACACAGTTTCTGCAGAAACACTAACGTCTTTAGATTCAGAAAATATCAAATTTCATTTTTCAATCAGCAAAGAGAATATGTGAGAACCATCCAAGGGGTCACATACACGAATACAATATATGTAATAATATAGACTACACAGTACATATTTTCAAACCATAATGATGTACAAAAAGATAAAATTGTGATACCGGTAACCGTCATATCTGTATAATTCTAACATTGCAATCGTTTTCTTTATTATTGTTGTACAAGATCAGTTCACTATGTACAATATTCTCTCTCGTTTTTGAATTCGATGATGCATTTTTTTTTTCATAATCGTACAGCAAGTTGGGACATCAGACAGAATACATGTTATATCGCTAAGAATCGACAACAGTGCAGGAGGGGGATCATGCTAGAAGAGGGATGACCGGTTTCCATTTTCTCAGGAATATTTTTTTTAATAATAACTTTATTCGTCAGAAAAATTCATCAATACAGTAAAAAATTAAATAAACAGTGATTTAAGGCCTCCAGCCCATATCACTTAACTGTTGTAAACATGTTTACAAAATATGTGTGGTGTGTCCCTTAAATGTCTGACAAAACAAAATCTTACTTCTCTTTTGCTCAGCCAAATATATATAATTACTAATATCCCATAGAGTGCTTACAGATTTTTTTTCTCGCAAATCGTCATATAAATTACATTTAAACAGAAAATGCTCCTCGGTTTCTATTTCTCCTGAGTTACACAATTGACAGATTCTATGTTCACGCAATATATTTATCCAACGTCCGGTTTCTATTCTTAATCTATGGCTGCCACATCGAAATCTTGCCATGGCTATTTGCTGGTTACTATCAGATATTTGACTAAGGTACTCTGAGAAACCATAAGATGTTTTCAATTTCTTAAATATTCTTAACTTAGGTGAGTTATTAACATCGCTATGCCAGTGTTGATCATAACAATCTTCAAGTCTCTGCTTGAACATAAACAAAAATATATTCTCATCTGCTACTTCTTGTTGACACCATATATCCCCAAATCCGTACATTGATAAAAGATGTTTAACTTCGGTCATCCAGTTTCGTCTACCCGCCACATCCAATTCTAGTAACATATCATAACATTTTCGAGGTAATCCTTTCGTTGGACAATTTTAACCAATATTTAACACATTTCAAGTGATATTTCACACATAGTAATCTACGACTACATTCTCCAAGAGCTGCAACCTTACAAGCGCTCTTAGAGAGTCCCAATTTGTTTTTGCAGAACCTGGTTTGTACTGTTTCTAAGTATTTACTTTCTTTAAAACCCCAATTTCCCCTTCATACGTTAAAATCGGACATATCTTTTTATCAAACAATTCTAACATCACACTGGGATTAATATCCCCACATTGGTGTTTTGACCTGTATATAGAAGTGATAGCTTTTTGTGCCTGCTGGCATAACATTTAAAAGTAGTACCTATTAGTAAACCTAAATATTTGTACCCAGATATGACTTCTACTCTCTTGCCTCCCAAATACCATTTTTCATAATTCTTCAAACACCCTCCATTTCTGAAGACTACCACTTTTGTCTTAGCTAAATTTACTTTCATTCCCCACATTTTGTCTCGTTACGATTTTGTTTTGTTATTCCAAATTGTTCTATATCGTATCAATATTTAATACAATTCGATGATGATGAATTGGATGATCCATATTAAAGCAATAAATAAATATTTCGAAGTATTGTTCTATGTAATTCAATATACTCACGCCATATAGCCTTCGTCCCCCGCAATGGTGACGTTAAGTTGGGCGTATACGGTTTTTCCGGCCCTAATAGGGATGGTCAGTTGGGTGTCGTTGACGGTGTCACCGACCACGCGTGTGTCGTACGTTGCCAACATCTCAACTGACGTCACGTAAACTGGGTAAAAGTTGGCATTCGTTACATTGAATTCATTCTGCAAAGAAAATATATACAAAATAAACGATTAAAATGGTCAAGGTAAATATACAAACGACAATGTATACATGTGTAGCCGCTGCTACTCTTCATCGAAAAGACACAACGCTTCCCTTGCCTTCACAGCTACATTTATTTAGACACCACACACGCCCCACACCGAACACACGTGTGGTGCCCCTCAGGCCGAGAGAGCAATGGCCGCCAAACTCCGCAGCCCCGCACGAGCACATACCCAGTCACGTGTCTTCCTTCCCATTGGTTGACACTTGCGGCGCTGGGATTGAAAGCAAGTGCCGACATCGCCCTCCAGTTGTTTGATAAGATGGCTATACCGGCTATTACGTATGGAGCAGAAGTTTGAGGCTATAAACGTTACGATCATATTGAAATAGTCCATCCTAGGTGTGCTCTAGCATTTCATTTCAGTTAGCCACAGTGGCTAAACACCTTCAATTTTCTTTAGCCCCATATATGTTGTATTTTCCCCCTCGAAAAACATTGTGTTTATAAGCCAAATGCATCATCGGACCCGTTCGGGATAAACAATGGCACGTGGTCGGGTGAAGTGATGAATGTCAGGAGGGGAGGGGGGCGCTATTATACAATGGTGGGTTCAGGGCGGAGGTCCCTGGGGGCCCCGTAATGCATGAGAGGGCGGACAATTCTGATGAAAAAGATTGACCTGATATTTTAAAACTTGTGATGGGGGGGGCATGATCGCCACTTCAATGTGTGTCACAATGGCGTTTAGTGAATAATTATTCCACTGGTACAGAAGTTTGAAAAGCACTTGCCCAAGGATGGCAAACCCACTTGAGGAGGGTTACCCCCGTTCACCCCTCCCCACCTCAAGTAAGTGGATGTCCAGTAAGGGTATGCTAAGGACTTTAAAGTACAGTAGCGGACACCCTAGTCCCATCAGTCGTACATTTTTCGAACAGACTCATAGTCAACCTCCACCCCCCCACCCTTTCCAAAATCGTGTATCCGCTCCTGGCACGATGATTGAGCAATTAACGTCTCCGTTGATGGAGAAATCTCCAGGCGCAGAAATCTCGAGGATATACGAGGAAATCTGACTTCGGAACCTTTTTTTTACCTGAATCCTGGATTCTTTCTATATACAATTTTGGTCCATTCCAGTCTTGCCTCAAGCTCGGTTAAGGACTGGTCACATTGAGGAGGGGTAGTCGAAATGGTGGGGAGAAGTCATATGGCGCTTCTAGCTTTGAAAGCAAACCCCACGTGGGCATTTAATGCATTGCTAGGTTTGGGCGAGTTCCGCAGTAGCCCCCCCCACCACCTCTTTGCGCTTCAAGGGCGATCAATCTGTTTGCTATTAACCTGCCCTAAACGCCACATTTCAATGCCACTTGGTTTGTATCTTCCCAGCAAACCCGCTCTATAGACACTGTTGTGTGTCCCTAGGAATACACCAGAACTTCTCAGCCATAAAAATGTGGTGTTTCATGCGAAACATCAGTTTTGTGGGTTAACTTTATGAATATTTTAGGTCTGATGGGTATCTTTTTTATAAGAAATATCCGCACTACTAACAGGCGTATAGGCATGCGACAGTGCGCTCTCTCAGGCATTACTGGATGTCAAGGGACCCCCCCACCCCCCACCACACAGACACGCACTCACACACACATTGGACATGTATTATAATATGCCCGCCGCGCCCCTCTGGGTCGCCAACTCTAATACGAGAATGACAATATGTCTACCGCACATATCCTTATCTTAAAGACAAATATCGGTCAATAACATGAGAACAAATACCTAACCAGCCAGCTAGTTTGCCTTTACCCTTAACAATGTCACGAACAATGGTCACGAACAACACGCCAACAGCCCACCGTCCCGACTGGCCCGAACCGGAAAGCAAATACGCGCGTGCGCACTCGCAAGGGTGATTTGGCGTATTGCCGGCTGTGCAGCGTGTCCCCTTCGCCGCCATCATGGACAAGGCGAGCGCCGAGTTTATTCCGTGTGGAAACGCATGGGCCAATCTCGCGCCACATGCAGTTTGCTGTCGCCATTGGCGACGTGGCGAACGGTTAGCGCGCACCCAGTGGCATTTAAATTTCTGTAAAAATAGGGCATCCTCGAAAACAATTAAGGCAGCCGTGTTAGTAAAAATGCGGCCGTTACCCTATATTTGTCACATGTTACCAAATGTTATATCATTTTGGTTAAAACTACTTCATATGGGGGACGGACAGAAAGAGCTGTTACATTACGTAGTACAAAATGGACGGAAATGGGAGAGAAATTTGGGCGATTGATGTGAAGCATATTTTATTTAGCTGCGGTTGAGACACGATTAAATGTCACGCCTTGAGTGTCGGCGATGCTGAACTCTCAATGTCAGAATTTAAACACAGATTAGGAGATTGTCACCAACAGGAGTGGTGGAGCAGTATTGATGAATCCACCAAGTTTGATACAAGTTTACTCGAGAGAATTTAGAGAGAAAAGCATGTCATTATAATGCACCCAGATTGAAACATCGTATAGCTATTGCGACATTTAGATGCTCAAATCACAGGCTTAGCAACAGAAACGTACAAAAACGTTCCCGGGTGTGATCGGATATGTATACATGTATTGTAATATAAATGGCTTCCATTATGGGGAAGACGAATATTATTTTCCCTGTATTTGTAACTTATACAAAGACCCACGAAATCAGTAAGATAGATACGTAAGATACGCTTCTAATTGCACCAGGGCAAACATTTATAAATATACCGAAATAAGATAATCCTGGGACAACAGAACTGGAAAACTTCATATACCAAGCAACAAATCTCCGTGATTTTTCACAAAGCTTTTCTCATAATTAAGATCATTGTGTTAATATGATAATCTGTATATATATTGTACTATGGGCCGAAGGCCAGCAGTACGGAATAAACCTTTATCTTATCGTATCTACATATCGGACAGAAATGTATCCAGAGTTTAAAGGATGCTAATCAATTAAAATATAATATAATTCTCTATGGAGATGTATTGCTGTATGCACGAAGTGCTAACTATAACCGTCTTATTGCATCACGACACATACCATCCCACCACTCACAGTTTTCGTAAATGTCCATTATGTTTGTCATTATGTGAGTTCAACGTTTACGGATATGCGTGAAACGATCCTACAATCTCACGGCAAATTCGATTATAAACTGTACCGTAAATGTCATGTGAATGACCTCCTCTGTTTGGTTGACATACAGATAAGTGGGGCTCAGATTAGGAGAGTTGCTCTGTAGATGAACACTTCGTGGAAATAGGAAGAAGAGGAGCATGCCGGCGATGACTGCACAGGCTAACACTGCCAGACAAACGTACATCACCCTGAAAAGCACAAAATGAATGGAACATCAATATACTTTCATATTAATATATATCATATTTATGAGTCTATGGAGTGCTGTGTGGAATGGTTAAAAAAATGGATTTTTTTTTAGATTTATATAAAAAATAATATGTAAAAAAGGGTAAAAAATACTTTTAAAATAAGAGTTTTATGTATTACCCTAGTAAACTGAAGAGAAATTCACAACATAATGTAATACCAATACATGTAATTTTAACCTAAAATGATTATATAGTCAGGAACATGTGGTAGCAGCATTAGTTGTCAAGCAGTAAACTGCACAAAGATCAAATCAACAATTACTGGTGAGTCTTGAGGTATAGATTGTTTGCTTAATCATAGATAGATCTTATCTTATGCTTAATGATAGATAGATCTTATACCCATAAAAAAAATCATATAAAAATACCTACGTTCTCCTTGGCTTGAGGCGTTTGTCATTTAATGGGATGATTGCAACCATTTCATTTTCTTTTTCTAGACAATTAAAAAAAGTATTTCAAATTTTGATCTCAAGCTATAATACTTGCAGTCTACCACGTAATTCTCAGACGTACATGCCCCAAATAAATCATTACTATTAACACTGTAGTAAACCAAAACTATGAATTCATATATTTAGATGTCAAATGTTCAACCAGCCCCTCTAGCTACTTCGGAGGGTTTAGAACTTTCACTTTGGAATGGTACTTCAGACTTTTTTATCCAGCCCTTCAGTTTGACAGGGTGGGGACAAAAGCCCAAAGTAGCTGCTGAAGTGCTGAAAAGGTCCAAAATGTTTCTAGATCACTACAGAAGGCCCAATGTGCGATGATATTATATTATGAAAGCCATTAACTCAATGCATCAGAAAATGTGGCATCTTGTATTGGAAAAATGTATATATATATATATTAATGTTCCCCGTGGGTATGGATCGGTGGCCTCAGCTCAAATGGCTGTCTAGGCATGCCAAAGTCTTGCCGGTGGGGAGGGGGGCGGGAAGGGTATTAGCCAGATTTTTTTTGTTGCCAGCTAAAATTTCGGCTGGTAAGCAAAGTGTTCATATAAAATTCTGAGCGCTATGATTTTTCTTCTAAACGTCCCAACCAAAAGGCTCTTTTTGGGCGGGTAAACAGCACGGCACTGCCCGCCAAACTGAAAATCTGCCTGCCAAAATTCAGACTGCCAGCCCATCCGGCGGGCAGGCAGGTCTCTGGCTAATACCCTGGGGGGGAGGGGGGGGGGGGGGGGGGGGGAGGATGTTAATAACAGCTTGCAGGTTTAGAGGCCAAGCTGGAGTGTCTCACTTTGAGGGGGGGTATGGGCTAGCTGGCAGGCTGTTGGTTGATTGGTTGGTTATTCAGGATGCTATAACCCTTTTGGTCATATCGTGTCAATATGTGAAGGGAGGGAGAGTAGAACCATATCTCTGGGGGTAACCGTCTACTCTATGAAGAAAGATATGGGATCTTTATCCTGCAACCACACAGACATGGCCACAGCAGGGCTGAAACCACTGATCCATGTGCCGTTAGGCTCTCAGGTGACCAGAACACTCAATGCGAGCATTCTAGCCCACTTAGCTATCGTGCCAGCCGGCTGGCATGCTGGCCAATAACAGAAGCTGTATAAGAAGTTAGAAGTGATGTTGGATATTATCGACCATGAAACTGTTGTGACTTTGTTATATCTGGAAAGCCTGTATGATGATTGTTTTCAGTACTGACAGGATTGGTAACAGAGCGGCACTCGCTAATACCTCATGCGCTATACTGCCACCCACACACAAATTTACTGTCGCTCACTATCGAAAAAATGAGTCTATTAGGTGTCGGCGGGCAGGGGAGGTATGTAGTCCTGCAAGCAAGCCGTTGTAGCTACCGCCAACGGCTTCAGTTTCCGCGACTGGACCTATATCAGAGCTGACTATGTTACATCTATGGAACTAGGGAGGTGTGGGGCAGGATGTCGAACATCTTTCTCACTTTCTCCCCCCTCACCTCGCCAGTCCTACAAACCGGTGACATCTCCCCTCCACCTTCACCTCCGACGGCTTCCAAGATATAACAAGTTCAAATTCAGACAGCTTGCCAGCCAGCCTACCAACCCAAACACCTCCCCTCCACCATGCCAAGCCGCCATTAACATCCTTCACCCTGCCCATCCCCCACCCTCATCTCTAGGCGGCGCTGGGGGATACTTCGAAAATTTTCAGCAGCTACCTCTGCCAAGTTCTGGCTTATTTCCTGCCCAGTTTGACATTCCATTCATGAATTTAAACACAAGAAGAGTTTTGTCTTGGTCAGTTTACCTCTGGCGATCCGTCCCACGCCCTGACATGTTGGGCAGGGTACGCTGCCCTCGAAAAATTCCTCATAACCCAGATATTGATGACCTGCCACCGTCAGTTGATTAGAGTTGTTTTCTCTTCGGCCGTCGTTTTCTGGAGTTCTAGCGCCATTGTCTCGTGATATGAGGCCGTGTGAGTCGCCGAAAGACGGAGACCCTCCTTCCCTCAACAGATTTCTCGTGGACATCTTAATGTAAAGCTCTGATTTAATCAGTATATGTGTACATGTGCAATTCTTTACGAGACAAGTTGGAGAGTCAAAACTCTTGCCTTGGTAAACATCTCACAGAGGCACATGATTTTGGTCATGTGACCATATCGAAAGTGATTCATATAACAAAAAACGTCGTGTGCAAGCACAGCTACTCGCGTACCAAAACGAACAACAAAAGTAATTTCTATGGTAGCTGGGATTGTGAGGTATTTAATCGGTTTGCCGAGGTCACCAATTATTGAGCGTTTTTTGATCCAATTTATACTAATTAGCAAAGTATCATATGTATTTTAGTTGTTAAGCCTTAAATTGGTTTGCTCGGCGTATACGCGTATATAGTGCATCTACTGAGATATAAGTGCATCATCAAGTATATGGTCACGAGCTCATCGATTTGCTATCAAGTATAAAACTACTTTACCTAAGCCTTAAATTATCTTGCTCGGCGTAATTAATTACAGTGCATCTACTGAGATATAAGTGCATATATATATGGTCTAATTTTATAGCTCCTCGAATTGCTATCGAAGTATAGGCCTACTTTACGCAGTAAGTCTCAGTACGTACTATTTCATAACTCGTACATCCCGAGCTGAATATCTTAAATCTTTGCAATCTGATATAAGCTTATATACTCCAATTCGGTGGATCCTTTGAAAGGAGGGGTGGCCATGCATGCGAAATGGTGATCATCCTGACCCTTAATTTTATTCCCCCCATAGCCTCGATCGGGAGACATAAGTTCCAACGCAGTGGGTCTTTCAAAGCTATATAGTACCTCTCAGCCCGCGCCCCCCTCCCCCTCCTCCTCCTCCCCCCTCCCTCCCTCCCTTCACCAGCCGATTATCTTCGGCTAGTTTAAAGTCAGTCATAAATGCCGTAGACTCACAAGAATATTTCTCCATGCTGACACTCCATTGGAGTGTTGGCATGCAGAAATATTGGTTGTGTCTTAAAAAGGATAACCACGCAGTACACACGTAAGTTTGGTATCACGTGTTGCTTTCTCATATGGGCCGAAACGTGAGTCTACGGCATTTATGACTTTGACTTTTTCTTAGTCTCCACCCCCCATCCCCCCCTCGTAATCTTCAGAATGCCTGGAACCGCCCTTGCCGTCGTACGTACCACGCACGGCGCCATATGTTGCATCTGAAATGGCAATTTTACATACCTACCGGGGCAAATACGCATGTCAGAAACCGATCCATTGAATATAGCGGTCGATTAAATCTGACAGTTCTCAGGTTGTTGATATGTGACGTTTATCTGTTCGACTGTTGGTTATCGTAGTCAAATGTTAATACATATCTAAGTCTAAGTTGAGACAACTTACTTTAGTTCCATAAATGCCATGTAGTAGTGTGGTATGTTATATATGTGATTTATCGTAAGATGTGGCTTTGATAATATGGATGTCATAAGCACCGGCTGTTGAGCGATAATATGTATTTTGACCTTTTGAAGTTCCGTACTCGCAGACCGGGTCGTATTGACTGCTGGTGTAAGCTTATCTGAGTTGCGTACCGGTCTCACTTTATAGCGAAAAGACAGTATCTTGCGAAAAGACAGCTTAAATGCGGATAAATCCTCAGTTGAAGCTACTGATCAAGCTGATTGGGTTGCCCTATATCGTTACTGCTTGTAAGAATAAAATATATATTGCTTAATCGGGTTTATAGATATTGTTTAAGAAATATTTCAACATGGCCCCCATTCAGCGATCGGTGGGCTGTCGGCATGTTTGATCAAAACTTGTCCGTTACCTCACTAAAGTCAGTCATAAATGCTGTAGCGTGTCGTTTCGGCCCATATTTTCCACGAATTTGTCGCGATTGCTCTAAAAATCACTGACGTGAGAAAGCAACACCGTGCAATTTTAATGATACCAAACTTACATGTGTACTGCGAGGTTATCCTTTTTTAAGACACAAATAATATTTCTCCATGCTGACACTCCATTGGTAGTAAACGCAGTTTGGCAAATATACTAAAGTACATGTCATAAGATGACGTAGTTGCCATGGCGCCGAACGTGCTCTAAACAATAGATGCTCTATATTTGTACCAGCCACGCGCGCCATGGCAACTATAGAGCATTTCATTGTCTCTGATTTAGTCTATTTGCGACAAAGGTGGCGTAACCAGTCAATGTGGCGATGAAATCAGGTTGCTAATAAATACTCAGTTGAAGTTACTGATCAGACTGATTGAGTTTCTAATGTCTTTACTGCTCGTAAGAATGTTACAACTTTTTTTGTCGACTTTTTCAAGGCGTAGGGCGATGTGCTGCCTCCATGTTTGATATGCAATGTTACATACATGTTTGCGTTATGAGGTCCGTTACGCGACAATTTCATCGGTGTCAATGGGACATGTATTGCCTTAAAGTTTTCTTGTTAAGTGTCTTTTCTCGACATCATTTGTCACAACAAGTTACGCCATTTAGTGATGCAATGAGCAAGTGTCTACCTATGCCACATGGCGGCAGCCCAACTGTCGCTGAACGGGGTCCGGGTTGATATACTTTTGACGATTGATGGTTAAACAAGATATTTTTTCATTGTTATGAGCGGTAAAGACATTTGAAACCAAATCAGCCTGATTATGCAGCAGCTTCAAATCATGATTTATGGACAGTTAAGCTATCTTTTCATAAGATACTGTTTTTTCGCGAATTGTCCCCCAAGCGGAAATGTCCCCCCCCTGTAGCTAGCGTAGCTGGCACTGTACAAACACATGGAGCTTAGAGGGTCTCAATATCAGGTATTTTTAATAAGGGGGACCTAGTTCAACAAATTAAACGCTGTCCACTCCCAATTTGAATTTAGACGCTGTATCATATACATGTATACATATATGCATGAGCCCATGTGACTCATTATAAATTTCTATTTCACCAGCCTGTAAAGACTGCATAGCAGAGAGATTCCTAAAATAGAGGGATGCTGGCAGATAACCTGTTTAGGTTTAAAGCAAGATGACAGGAGAAAATCACACCATAAGACAGATGCATGGAGCCAGTCAATCATCTGCATGGGTGGCTCTCTTTTCCCACTTATTCATGACAGCATCTGCATGTGAAGATGGTCTGAATCTGTGTTTTAACACTCAGATGAGACTGCAATGCTGAGCACCATGCAGGCCTATAGCTCTGTGCCGTTAAAAAAATAGCATTGACCTGCTTACTTGCACCTTTCAGGCATTGTTTATTGATTCAATTGCTGAGCCAGCTCTACTTATATCAGATTTACATACAAGGTGTGAGTAACAGTAACACACTTTATTAAACCTACATCTTAATAGCTAGTCAGCCAGTCCAGTTTTATTTGCTCAGAGCCAGTCAGACCGGTGCATCACATAATAGAGGGGCTTTGGCATGTAAAAGTGTAAAAGCCTGTAAAGCGGAGGGATCATGTTGTATAATGGAAGGACTGTATAATGCAGAGACCACTGTATTGATATGGGCTGTACCTAGGAAAGATAACTGCCATGCAGACTGCTATCTGCAGGTTTATATTTTAATATGTGCTAGAGCAGTATTGTCATTTTTTCTGTTATGGGTTGCTTAGTTGCCTTATCTGAATATATGTTTTACATTTGGAAAAACAATTGTATAAATTCCTCTTGGTACTTGAAAGGACACCAGCAAATTGCACATTGCAATCTAAATAACATCATGAAGACACGAGATCCTAGAGAAACATGCGTGCCACCATTTTCATGAATGAGTTTAAAAACAAACATTAAGAATTGCATATAGGTATCTAACTTTTTCTCCTTTTGCTCCTATCTATGCTTTTCTCTCTAGATATATATACTGCTAAGCTTGCTAATGTTTGCTTATTAAATTACTTTTCCCTTGTATTTCAGAATTAGTCCCATTATTTTTGGAAGATATGAGTAGAAATCTTACCCTTGGAAGAGTCCTTCTCCAAAGGTGTCTGAGACCGTTTCAACCTGTAGTATCACAGTTTTGTACAAGGCAGATTTCAAAAGAAGACATGGATAAGCTGCTAAAGAATCCATTCTACACAAAATATGCTGACAAATTTCAGCACTTAAAGGAGTAAGTTTGTCTCATTGATAAGATGCTGTACACTTTCTTCAATATTTTCTTAAATATTGTGAAGGAAAAACCTTATGCAATCTCCAATATCCAAATGACATAAATATTTTCAACTTGTTCATGAACCAGTAACTCTTTGGGTTTCTTACATGTCTTAGTTGCCTTATCTGAATACCGGTATATGTTTTACACTTCGAAAAACAATTGTATGAATCTCTCTTGGTACTTGAAAAGATGGCAGCAAATATAGTTACATGTTATAAGTCTAATATGTTGATTATTCTAGATCTAATCCTGAGGCCTTCCTGGCAAAGTTAGAAGAGCTGGAAAAGGCATACGAGAAAACTAAAGCAGATGCCAAAGCTGACAAAGAAGCTCAGTCAGCCACAGCAGCCACAGCGGGACAAACAAAACCTAAGGTATGGTGGTGTGTCGTTCTGTGTCACTTTTATGTACCTATGGCCTTTATACAAGGAAGCAATATGTAGATCATGCATAAACAAAGTTTTGTCTTCAGCTGTTAAGTACTGCTAAATACCTATTATATAGGGAAATGACATATAACTACATCACTTAGACTCTGTATCATATGCATGTATACATATATGCATGAGTCCATGTGACGAAATTTGCACTTTTTTTTGTTTTTTCTATTATCATCAGTGTTTATAGTCCTTGGTAACAATTTTAGTACCGGTACCATTTGTCTGGGAGTTTTCGAAGTAAACGTTTTAACAAATATTAACACCATATGTTACCAGGTAGTTGTGATGCAAACCTTATCTTATATATAACTGTACCGTCATTCCCCATCCATTGTTTCCAACTACAGAGTTTGGACTCTATATTGAAAACAGACCTGATTAAAGACAAGAGCCGAGAAGAAATAGAAACTGTAAGTTTATCATGTTTATACTGTGCCTCCTATCATCGATAATTAAAGACAAAATCGTAAATAAGTATATAATTCAAAAAAGTAGGATGTACATGTACTGGTATATAAATCAGTTAAGCAGGAAGTACTGTTATGTTTTTTTTAAATTTATGTTACCGTACATATAATTATTGACATTGGCCTGATGTAAAAGCGTTTCCGCGACACAGACGCTTGTGGGATCGTGTTGTTGTTTCTAATCATTTTTTGTGATCAAGAGTTCATATTTAAAGAAATTAATGCAACCAAGATGAAATAGATGGTAAAAGTTAAAGTTATGTCCCCGGCCAGTTTATTGTAACATAGCTGGCATAATAACACGAAGCCATGATGGGTGTGTAAGTCGACATCAAGTAAGTGCTTTATAACCATATCACACCGACTGCTATTCTTTATTTTTAGATATGGATGGAATACCATCGTGATAAAGATAGCCTCTTTGCTGTTATTCCTGTACGTATGTATAAAATAGATTGCACTAATTGCCATATGTGAAAATACTTGACCATTGCTATTAGGTATACGGGGGGATATTCATAAAAGGATAACACATTGATGAGGATTCGATCATTCTGCATACCATACGTCATATGCACTACTGGCATCTATAAGTATGATAATTCTAACTCCAATACATATTTACGTATATGAGCGTGATCATTACATTTACCTTAAAACCATAATGTCATGTTTGACCGCCATACGTTGCTTGAGAACCATCATTACATTCCTTGTGGATTAGACAGTCTGTATGCCCAGTAATGAAGATTACTAGATAGATTAGTCTAGATAATGAAAATGTGTAGCTAATATCAGCTCTATTACGATTGAAATAAAGTCTTTAACATGTACAAGTTGCGACTTTGTTAAAGTGAAAGTTTCTCACTTATCCATCCAGACGCCCGAATACGACGATTTGAGGAAGCGCCTTCAAGACTTTCCTACAGTGAGTGCCTTTTATTGTTCTGTTATTGTACTTAGTCAGACATATCTCGGGGGGACTAAACAATACAAACGATGTACATTACTCAATGTTTGAAGAGTGTATGTCGTAAAAAAAAAACGTTGCTTAATATTCTGCCACGATGTAGATTTGATTACCCGGTAGTATATTTCATAGTGATGTATTCGGTAAAACACGTTTAATCTCCTCAGCAAGGTTTATCCAAAAAGCATTCACTATGTATGAAATAAGGTTTAGCCTAATTCTCTCTAATTAACTAAGTTTGTTCTAGTCGGTTGCATGTTATTTTTGTGTTCTGTATTTGTACGGGGGGCCTGGTGCCTGAAGTTACCAATAAACTATCTATCTATCTATCTATTCGGTAAAATGACGTATTTAGTATTACAAATATATTTTATCTTTCAGTTTGTGTACCCGGTTCCTCGAGGTCAAGGTTATGTGTTCTACTACCAGCAGTTCTACTATGACTGTCTGCACTTCACACCTCTACTGATGTATCAGGTGAGTATTGGGTTGCCTATAACCCGCAGCACAAGAACATCTTATCCTTATGCTTGCACGAAGAGATCTGTATACTCAAGACTTATGGAGTGTTGCTTATTACGTGATATATGTACGAAATATCGGATTCTGGCCATTATCCTATCTTATTAAATTGTTGAATGCGTATGTTGATTGTGCAAAACCGGATTTGTCTCTCTTTGTTTCATTCACGAAATTGATGTCGTTGCAGACGCACAAAGAAAATGCTCCGATTTGCTTAACACTCGAACACTACACAGAACTGAAAGAAGACAAAGGTATGCTTCCTCCCTCAGAAACATTAGTTTTACATATACTGGTGATGTCGATATCAGTGGGATTTTTAACCTTAAGTAGCAAAACTAGGAAAAATTAGGTAACGACTTCCAACACCATCTCAATGAGGTTAGCATTTTTATATTCAAAACGTCGTTTTCGGGAGGTAACTGCGCGTTCCTTGTACGTTCATGTAATGCCTCATTTATGTTCCAGGTCTTGTGTTGATGCGCGGCCAGCCAGACACTAAAGTGATTGTAAGTCATTTTGTTTCCTTGTAAGAGTCTTTTATCTGATTCGCAAAGAGTAGGGGGTTACCCGCGGGGACATGGCTCCACTCTCCCTTCCTTCTCCCATTGACGCGAAATGACCAAAAGTGGTTAAGACGTCCTGAACCAACCAACCATCTTTTATGTAATTCAAGATACGTTAGTTAAGACGTTAACGACTGCGAGTACAATGGTCTAGATAACTCCATTAGTATCGTTGTAAATGTATGTAGAGGATAAACATATTCACTAAGAGATAGTACAGTGGCGTAGTTTGCTAGTTTGATTGGTCAAACCCTCGGAAAACCAAATGCCAGAATATGTGTGAATCAAGACTTTTCCATGGCTACAGTATATGCCACCATTTGCATCCCGTCTGGCGTTTTTTGACGAAAGTGAGGGTCGATTTTAATATTGCCATATCTGTTGTTTTTTGTACCCGCAGAGCGTGAATGAGGCTCAACTGTTAGCGCTACAAGTCAAGATGTACTACGGTATGAATTCGGCGCTCAAGTTTAACCTCGTGCGGCTGTTTAACAACTCACCCGCGAGCTTCGACCACATGGCCCTTGTGAGGGAGTTCGAACAATACAAGAAGGATTCCACGTTTGCTAAGGAGGAAAGAAAACAATAAATCTTCGCAAGCTCTTTATTTTTTACAATGTTGAGAAAAGAAAAAAATGTATGTGGGTGCATTTCCCAAATAAACGCTGTAATTGTGAGAATGTATTTATGCTCGATACCCCACAACACAACTACAACACAAATCGTATTGGTGTAGTGTAAAAGTACAACTATGCAGTCTAGTGATAGGGGATAGAACGGTCGTTTTTCTTTGTCGCGCGAACCAATGGGTCCATATAGCTCACTTATTATTCAATACAAGTATAGATTTGGTCAAATATAGGCCATGGCCTGATGAAGTACAATGAGTACGTTGTTACTTTCCCTCTACGAAGAGAGGGAACTAATCATTTATTGTGCACAGATCTCTTCAAATAAAACACGATTCACAAGATTTCAGCATTCATATGTAAGCGATCGGGTCGATGACGTCATCCGTTAACTCCTACAGCGCATTAAAGATGAAAGGTGAAGGTTTCTTTCAGTCGTTAGGGACGC
This sequence comes from Arenicola marina, assembly GCA_964019135.1. NCBI lineage: Eukaryota > Metazoa > Annelida > Polychaeta > Arenicolidae > Arenicola > Arenicola marina. The sequence continues at coordinate 11,495,163 of OZ025259.1, read as the reverse complement.
CCTGTGGCTGTCCCGCGCGCACCGTGACGTCACTGTAGCGGAAGACCTTGAGGCAGTTGTCGGCTCCTCCGCTCAGCATGTACTGCGGCATGGACCAATCCACGCACATGACCTTGTCCTCGTGCCCGCTCATGTCAAACAGAGGCGCGTTGGGGCTGCAAGGCAAGGCAAGAGTCGTCGTCAAACTTCCACTGGCATGAGTGAACAGCGGCGACTCCGGAGTGAAGAGAAGGGGGGGGCATGTTTGACCAAAAAAATCACATTTGATTCCCGATTCAGTTGGCTCTCCGCTTCCTGTTCCAAGGATTTGTTCAGTCATTTGATTCAGAAAAACAGATTGTACCGATCAATATTTAATATTAATTTCTACTTTTTGCATGATTTTAGAAATTAGGATGTCCATTTCGACGTTAGGATTAAGTTACGTCAATACATTACACCCTCTCCATCAGATACATCTTTGATGACATAATTTTAAAAATGTAATGTAATTGCTTATGAAATCAATACAATAGATCAGTTGCAAACCTTCGGGTGTCCCACAGCTTCACTAGGTTGTCATGGGAACCAGAAATGAAGTGGTTTTCATTGGTCGGCGACCAGGCGACGGCGGAAGTCCACGCTTTGTGCGACGTGTACGTTGCCTTGACTACGGCTCCGTCTGTCGGAAGTACATTACAAAATTATATTTATATACATGTCGAAGTCGATCTATCCATCGCTCTGCTTACTTGTCCTTCAAAAAATAAAATATTATAAGTATTATATTATCAATACACTACTCTTCTCAATATCATATTATATTGCAATAATCACCAATAAACTTATCTACTAAAGCTTTCTTGATGATATTAGGGTATCCCTGTTTACCTGTGACACGTGGGTCGTATAACCGGATGTGGCGATCAGCTGACGCGGCCACCAGGAGACGGCTGAGCTGAGAGAAGGCGACGCTGAAGAACACTTTGTTTCCTTGCTGAAAGACAAAATCTACATTATAGTATGACCGTATAGGTAACGACACCATACCTTCGCAGCGGTGACGCCTTTTCTTTATGCTTCCTGTGTTAAAATACAAAATCTATATATAAATAGAACTTGTGGCGATTCACACGATAGCAAAGCAGCGGCAAGGTCTTTTAATTATTTGCCTTTTTCACCGCTTGAAGTGTTCTCTTATCACATTAACTGAACAGAAGCGCTTTTCTGGCTATACCCCATAATTAAGCTGTTAACGTGCCCGTGTTAACGTGGAGGGAGGGAGGGGGGGGAGTAACTGACCAGGATTGACTTTTGTGTTGCTTGCGCCATATCCCAGAGACGAATGGTGTGGTCCCAGGATGCCGTGCAAACCTCCGAGTCACTCAGCCACTGGACTGAGGAAATAGCCTCGTTATGACCCGACAAAGTCATGATAGGAGTCTTAAAAAGAAAATGTAATAATCTGTTCTGTTACTCGGTCAAGTAATCATCCTCTCTTCATTCTTTAATGCATGTCAAGTTGAAGACATGACGGTCGTTATTCTATGTGTAATAGTAATAGATAGAATCAATATTTTTGTATCGCTCACGTAATGCTCGCGTAGTGCATTGGTTACAGTACATGTAATCTATTTAATAACATGGTTCGGACTGTTCGCTTTTCCTTTCCAATGACACTAACACTTCATATCTCATCAGAATATCACATACACAGCGACGTACAACAAAGCGTAAAGACTGTCATCATAATTTAATATAGTCCAAAACCAAACTCCAGGATCAAAATTTTATGTCGTCATCTTGTGGATGAGATGCCGCGTGGTGCTCATGGATGGTCACCCTTCCCTCGATCCAGAATTCCTGATATTAGATAGCTTATTATGAGTCCCGACAGAAGACCTGGAGATATATGCAGCAATAACCACAGACGTGACTGTGACCTACCCGTAACCACAGGCGTGACTGTGACCTACCCGTAACCACAGACGTGACTGTGACCTACCCGTAACCACAGACGTGACTGTGACCTACCCGTAACCACAGGCGTGACTGTGACCTACCCGTAACCACAGACGTGACTATGACCTACCCGTAACCACAGACGTGACTATGACCTACCCGTAACCACAGACGTGACTGTGACCTACCCGTAACCACAGACGTGACTGTGACCTACCCGTAACCACAGACGTGACTGACCTACCCGTAACCACAGACGTGACTATGACCTACCCGTAACCACAGACGTGACTGTGACCTACCCGTAACCACAGACGTGACTATGACCTACCCGTAACCACAGGCGTGACTGTGACCTACCCGTAACCACAGACGTGACTGTGACCTACCCGTAACCACAGACGTGACTATGACCTACCCGAAACCACAGACGTGACTGTGACCTACCCGTAACCACAGACGTGACTATGACCTACCCGAAACCACAGACGTGACTGTGACCTACCCGTAACCACAGACGTGACTATGACCTACCCGAAACCACAGACGTGACTGTGACCTACCCGTAACCACAGACGTGACTGTGACCTACCCGTAACCACAGACGTGACTATGACCTACCCGAAACCACAGACGTGACTGTGACCTACCCGTAACCACAGACGTGACTATGACCTACCCGAAACCAGACGTGACTGTGACCTACCCGTAACCACAGACGTGACTGTGACCTTCCCGTAACCACAGACGTGACTGTGACCTACCCGTAACCACAGACGTGACTGTGACCTACCCGTAACCACAGACGTGACTGTGACCTACCCGTAACCACAGACGTGACTGTGACCTACCCGTAACCACAGACGTGACTGTGACCTACCCGTAACCACAGACGTGACTGTGAACTACCCGTAACCACAGACGTGACTGTGACCTACCCGTAACCACAGACGTGACTGTGACCTACCCGTAACCACAGACGTGACTGTGACGTACCCGTAACCACAGACGTGGTCTTGACCTACCCGTAACCACAGACGTGATCTTGACCTACCCGTTAACCACAGACGTGATCTTGACCTACCCGTAACCACAGACGTGATCTTGACCTACCCGTAACCACAGACGTGATCTTGACCTACCCGTAACCACAGACGTGTTTTTGACCTACCCGCGCCGGAACCTTGGAATGTTCCGTTCTCTTCTTCTTAGACGGTCTCTCTGAAGTCTCTCCTCTGGAAGCGTCATTTCCGTCTTCCACTGAGGAAGATCAAGGTCACAGACAAGATTCATGAGAAGCTGGATCAGTTACACCGCGGCCAGTACCATTACATTGGAGTGAATGGAAAAGGAAGATTAAAATATCACTTCTTAAAGACATAATGTGTGTTTACTAACATTTATGTTATATAGAGTGTATTTCAATGATTTCAATGTGATAGGCTTATTCAGTCATACGCGCAAATGCCGCGAAGCAAATCCTATTACTTAAACCAAAACAAAGCTGCAAATCCATCGTCTACCCAGACGGACGGATGCCAATCTTTCCAACGAATATGTGCCAATTAATCTAAAGCACCATCGTCCCTTAATGAAGTACAAACATAATAAAACTTAAACATCTAGAGACAAAGATCAGGTGCACATGGTGCTACTTTCCATAAATATATAACATATGTTCATGTTACCTGTCGACCAGAGTTTCAGTAATTTATCCCAAGAACCACTGCAAAACTGCAAAATCAAAAAGAAAGTGCCGAGTTGTGAATGTGTCAGCGCAACTTCTTAGAGCTCTTAGTCAACAGTACCGACCGATCGAGTGTTTTTTTATGATAAAATCTATCACCCTTGCAATTCTTAATTACACTAAAATTACTCCCAAATCAGCCCGCAATAAATACTAATGACAACTCTAATTTAGTACATGATACATACTCACTTTGATGTATTACAAGGCAAAGCTACGAGGTTTGCATTCATGCACTAACGACCTGAGCGTAACCGTTACATATACCATTGCATATTTAATCTTAACTGCTTTGCGGACAACTTTGCACATTAAATTTGCAATTTTTATGGATATACGTCTGAACCTTCAGTAGAGTAAATTTTCAAAAAACAATGTAACGGTGTACGAACTTTGTCCTGGAGGGGTGAACGGCCTACCTTTGTCCTGAAGGGGTGTACAGCTTACCGTTGTCCTGGAGGGGTGAACGGCCTACCTTTGTCCTGAAGGGGTGTACAGCTTACCTTTGTCCTGAAGGGGTGTACAGCTTACCTTTGTCCTGGAGGGGTGTACAGCTTACCTTTGTCCTGGAGGGGTGTACAGCTTACCTTTGTCCTGGAAGGGTGTACAGCTTACCTTTGTCCTGGAGGGGTGTACAGCTTACCTTTGTCCTGGAGGGGTGAACGGCCTACCTTTGTCCTGAAGGGTGTACAGCTTACCTTTGTCCTGGAGGGGTGTACAGCTTACCTTTGTCCTGGAGGGGTGAACGGCCTACCTTTGTCCTGAAGGGGTGTACAGCTTACCTTTGTCCTGGAGGGGTGTACAGCTTACCTTTGTCCTGGAGGGGTGTACAGCTTACCTTTGTCCTGGAAGGGTGTACAGCTTACCTTTGTCCTGGAGGGGTGTACAGCTTACCTTTGTCCTGAAGGGGTGTGCAGCTTACCTTTGTCCTGGAAGGGTATACAGCTTACCGTTGTCCTGAAGGGGTGTACAGCTTACCTTTGTCCTGGAGGGGTGTACAGCTTACCTTTGTTCTGGAGGGGTGTACAGCCTACCTTTGTCCTGGAGGGGTGTACAGCCTACCTTTGTCCTGGAGGGGTGTACAGCTTACGTTTTTCCTGGGGGTCTACGCCTACCTTTGTCCTGGAGGGGTGTACGGCCATTGTCCTGGAGGGGTGTACAGCCTACCTTTGTCCTGGAGGGTTGTACAGCCTACCCTTTTACTGGAGGGGTGTACAGCCTACCTTTGTCCTGGATGGGTGTACAGCCCACCTCTGTCCTGGAGGGGTGTACAGCCATTGTCCTGGAGGGGTGTACAACCTACCTTTGTCCTGGAGGGGTGTACAACCTACCTTTGTCCTTGAGAGGTGTACGGCCTACCTCTGTACTGGAGGAGTGTACGGCCTACCTTTGTCCTGGAAGGGTGTACAACCTACCTTTGTCCTGGAAGGGTGTACAACCTAACTTTGTCCTGGAGGGGTGTACAGCCATTGTCCTGGAGGGGTGTACAACCTACCTTTGTCCTGGAAGGGTGTACAACCTACCTTTGTCCTGGAAGGGTGTACAACCTAACTTTGTCCTGGAGGGGTGTACAGCCATTGTCCTGGAGGGGTATACAGCCTACCTCTGTCCTGGAGGGGTGTACGGCCTACCTCTGTCCCGGAGGGGTGTACAGCCATGGTCCTGGAGGGGTGTACAGCCTACCTCTGTCTTGGAGGGGTGTACGGCCTACCTCTGTCCCGGAGGGGTGTACAACCATTGTCCTGGAGGGGTGTACAACCTGCCATTGTCCTGGAGGGGTGTACAACCTACCTTTGTCCTGGAGGGGTGTACGGCCAGACAGTCGACGCTGGCGGCATGTCCCCGACACGTGTGTACGCAGTCCACAGAGTTTCGCTGCTGGTTCCACTCCCAGATCAGGACGCTCTCATCGTGAGACCCCGTCACAAACTGTTTCACGGGATACTCGTCATCTAGAGACCGAAACCCCAACACACCAGGATCAAATGAAACGTTGGCGTTTCTGAGACCACTTTAGTACACACAAGGGCTAAAATACGGGTCAAGGAACCTCCCAGAACCATGGATGCTGAATGGATGGAACATGCTCTAGATTAGGTGCCCGGGACCCGGATTCGAACCCAGGATCTGATCTGGCAACAGGGAGGAACCTTCAAGTTAATGAGTATGTTCCACACATTCACTGTGACTGTTAAGTTTGGCCTTCCGAAAGGCCTACAACAAAGCCAAAAGATTTATTCTCTAACATATAGGAGACATAGGAACGCTCTGAGGCATCAAAAGGGTACAATTTGAGAAACTGCAGCGGCCACGTGTTGGAACAGGTTCCAGAACTGCAGTTCCCATTCTTTCTGAGGGGCAAATATCGGTATGTAGAACGTTAAGGTTGACGGAACCCTAAACGCACCATTCTTGACCCAGGCGACGCACTTGACGGGCCCACCGTGACCGGGGATCGTCGTAATCAACTCTCCTTCCGTGTTCCAAATGCGGACTGTGTTGTCATAGCAACCAGTCAGGATGCTAGAAGAAAATAGCTTTACATAAATATAAATGGATCCCTGCTCGTAGAAAATTATATATCAGAAAATCCTGGTGAAGTAGTGTTTATTTTGTGGGCATCGACAATCCGACAGATATACTGCAGACTGCAAGCCACAATAACAGTTGGTACCACAGCAAAACAACTTTATCTCATATTCATCTTCTGCATTTACTCGCTTACATTTCTGCCATTAGTAGAAGCATATATCTTTACACAATAAGTGTCTGGACAATATTATTAAATTTAACAGCTTTCAAAGTATTTATTATGAAAGCAACATTTTTCCCAATGCAAAAATATTGCAACAATAAATCCCTTAATACTGACCAGCCCAAATAACTTTAGTGACCTATATATATGAATCACTCACTAGTCCTGTTGTGCATGCACTGCAGCCACCCAGTCATCGTGTAGCAGGGAATCTTCCGGCTCAGGGGCAGGGTGGCGTTCGACATATTCAAGGTCAAACACTAATTCCTGAAGAAATACAAAAATGCATTCTAAAGCATTCCGACTTCCTATTGTCTCACATCACAATAAACAGCTGCAATGGGGTGCAGCTGTATAGCATTTTAAAGTATTTATAACGATTGCATGTCACAAATTCCGAATTTCATATTATAGAAGTGATATCCAGTAGCATACATTTATACTTAATGGGATTACAGCAGGAGAAAGTTGTTCTGAAATGCTGAATTCAATATCATATTTGCAAGATCCAGGCTGTTGTTTGTGTGAAGCTTTCAAGACCCTTGTTATACAGATCTTATGGAAAGTGAAAACGTACAGTAGACAAATTCTTCTGCTCTATGTAGGCTTGTAGTGGAACTCTCAAAAATTCTCCCTCAATGAGGAAGTCAAAGTGAATGTGTCTTTCCTTTGGAGCATCTAAAACAAAATAAAAATGTACAATTTGAAGGAAATAATAAATTTATAAATACCATTTTTTAAATACCAACAATGTATTATTATTTATTTTTTTCAGGGACAATGCTGGTTCTGTAACTTTTTACGCAATAGGCCTTAACACCATAAACAACATTTGCCATTCTGTCCACAGACGCGAGGGTATATCCTTCCCGTCATTAGTATACAAATACTGGGCTAAAACTATAAATAGTGGCTGATCCATACCAGGGTATGTGGACATGTACCCCCTTGTGCTGAAAAAACTGGTGGTAGCTAATACCCTCTGTTTCTCCAGCTTTAATATTGATATGGCATCAACATCACCCCATCCATCTTGCGTAAGTCCAGATTCTCCATTAAGATTATCAGCTACTGGTATTTGTACTACACATGTATATTAGATAATCCTCATGTAATCAAAGTAGCCAAACCATGTGAAATGAAAATGTTCATACCTGGGTACAAAAGACTATTTATTAATGCTCCTAAGTCTTGTTCTCCAATATTAATTGGCAGAGAAAATGGAGAGTCTGGAACTGCATATCTGTAAAATAAACAGATGACAAGTTAGATTAAACAAAATAGTGTTCTCTCACCAGGTCACAATATATATATATATCCAATGGGAAATCGAATCCCCAATATTAAAACTGGTGCTAAACCGGTTTCCCAACCTAAAGGTAAATGTATTCTTTCATTTGTTTACGGTTTTAACACATATAGGCAATGGCATAGGGTTATGTTTAGCCATGAATCCATAATTGTAAAAGTCTCAGCCCACACACAGCCTAGGGTTCTGGGCTAGGCTATGACCATGTTATGCGTTTATGAAGTATGTTATACTGGCATGGATCTATTTTAACTAAGATCTATTTATGCTTTAAGTTTTATACTTAATTTTTTACCTCGATGGGACTGTTCACTAAATTAGTCACATACTTTTGTGCAGATATCTCTATTTATTACAGTGATGATTACCCCTGGGGTCAATGCAGATTCGAAAGTATATAGACAGGACTGCCATACTACCAGAATGGCTGTATTGTCTCTGCACCCCTTAGTATGGGTGGGGGGAGGAGGTTGTGAGGGGGGAAAGCTTTGAATTGGAATCATCAGATCCCAGAAAGGCATGACTTGTAAATGTCTATGAAATATTGCATTGAAAAATGCTTAGATGGTCTTTTTTGTGTTGAGTTATTGTCACTGAATGCCAATTAATCCATTTCTCACCAGACCCCAATGTGAGCCTCCCCTGCCTCCAACCCTGACTTCCCAGTATGCACATGGCCAGCAAATCGACCTGGTTGCTAGCTTCATGCACCTCCACCCCTCCTCCCACCCCCATAGGCTGCAACTCCACCCGAATGCTATGCAGAATGGCCGAATGGTCTAAAGGCCGAGTCGCTCTCACCACCCCCTACCATACATAGGTGGACAGGTAGTGGTCAGGCTGCGAGGGGATTAGTCTGTACCTCAGCGATTCGACTGTCTGTTGGTGCTGTTCACACCACCTCGCCAGAGTGACCACGAGGCTATTGTGGAGTTGTTTTCAATGGTTTTTGTTGGTGTGATTGATTGGTAATGTATTTGACTTAAAATGACCCCTAGTGCTACTACTATGAAACTACTAATGCCACTGCGACTACTACTACTATATTTATACTACTTCAAATCCGCATCAGGAGCTGGATCTTGGAGAGGGCGGGTGATGGGGTGGTCGTCTGGGCAGATCACGCATGCAGGTGGACACTTACAACCGCTAAACAAGACTTCCCAGCGAACAAAAATTTATGTTGTAACAACTTGAAAATATTTGTTTTTTTACGTTACCCAAACTTTTTCAGTTAATTAGAAGCATGACTGTCAAAGACAATCAATTGCATATTGTTTTTATGATGTCTTATTTTTCAGGTAACGTTGTCCTAACATTATGAAAATGTTGACTCTTGATTTCTTACCCTTTTGTATTTATAACAACTGCTACAGGCAATTTGTATTAGTCACTACACAGGGCAAAGGTTTTATTTTCATGGAATATAGGCTACAAAATATTAGTTCAATATTTGTCGCTGTTTGCGACAAACGTTGTAACAACGGTGTCCTGATGTCAACTTTCAGAGGACATGATTACATCCAAAAGCCAATGTTTCGTGAACGTTGTGTGTTTGCTGGCTTGGGCCCTCAAAGAAGAAGCCAGGATTTAATTACATGCCAATGTGACTATGGAGTCAGAAAAAGTTATCAAAAGACTACCAGTTTCTGAAGGAACTAAGGCAAGGTAGGGAATTAGTAATTTAGTAATGAAGTTAACAAGGCGAGGCAGGGATGAATTTAACAAGTTATCAAAGGTTGTACATGTGGCGTTGTGTTGTGGATCATTTAATGCCAATTTCTCATTTTCTAATTTTTTCACTCTATATATGCGAGTTAGCCTCGGGAGTAAATGGGTAAAAAACGGAAATTAAATAAGAATTGCAATAATAGTTGGTGCAAGTGCCCCCAGGCAAGCCCGCTTCTCTAGGGGCACAACAGTAACAATGCCCAATCATCACAGCGTAGACTAATCCATTCACTCGAGGCGAGACCATTCCATGCTCCAATAATCCTTCGGCCGTTATGCCATTCGGCAATTATGAGCTTTTAATTATGGCAATTTATACACTTATGTATTTGTTGTCTCGCTTGGCAATTGACTGGTGTCTTTGTCTTTAGATAAAAGACACATAAAAAATGATAAAATCTGTATCTGAATCCCAAACTGTTAAATATCCATGCTTTTATTTAGTCGAAGATTGATTAGATATATACTTATACTATGCCAACTATATTATGTCAATGAGACTTACCGATTTCAAAATCGTTCTATCATTCATTTGTCGCTGCTATATATAATACGGATACTGAGTATTAGTTGAAAATTAATGGTATGCACGGCTTATATCATCTTGCTAAAGATACGAATCGCACGATGTGGGATTTTCTTTATGTAACACGTACCCATATTATGAATAGGCTCTGACTTTGATGTCATCACAAATCAGGAAGTCAAGCCTCTTGCAACCTTGTAACAATCATTTTATTGCTAGCAGTAATCAAAAACAACAACAACGGGCAGCCAGCAACGATGCTCGCAATACTTTTATTATTAGTATTAATCCTTTAACAATGGGCAGAGTTCACCCCTCCACTGAATGCCGCCATCAGTGCGCACCACCCCTTAAAACATGTACCCCCACCCCTCTCCTTTGGTTCAAGTGGCCCGCGGTCGACCCGTCCAGCGGTCGAGGAGGGCATAACCCACTAATACAGCCGTTCTGGTAATAACTTACAACCATCCATACTCTGATCCGAAACCATCAAATAAGATCTCTGAATAATTTCTCGGGTTCGAGCAGTCTTGTACAACAGTCATTGCAGCAACCCAGTTTTTGTTTCATATAAATCAAACACGCCCTAAGTCTTAAAAGGGTTAATTGGCGAAAAACGTACCGGTTTAATCAACCATATTATCGCCCACTACCATAGGCTTTTCATGTAGCACAATAACAGAACCCAACAGAATTAACAAAACATCAAGATAACAATGCCCCAAATGACACTTTAAAAACTATTTTCCTTACTGTGGCTGCTTTGTAAAGAATTTCACTTGGACATGAGCAATGTTGTCTGGAGCCACACTGTTCCTGGGCGCAGCCATCTTGGTATAGAATCGAAATGTTAATTTGAACTGTACATTTGCTTCTTTTCTGAGTTTCGAAGGGCTCTTCTAGTAAATTATATATATATATATATATATATATAATCTAGGAGGGGGGGGGGGTTAGGGGGGTTGCAACCCCCCGCCCCCCCCCCCGGTCGCAAGTTTTGCAGAGCGCACACTCCTCGGTCGAAAGTTTCAGAGAGCAACCCCGGCCCCCTTGGCAGATTCCTAGATCCGCCCCTGTCAATTCGTCAAATAAGGCCGGTTATAGGAGCTGAGTTTGATGACGTAGTTACAAGCGTAGAATGCACTAGCTTCTACACTTTTCTAAAAAAAAATATAACAGACGCTGCATTCTGAGAAAGTCTTGAACTTTCGTACGTGTGCTGTGTACTGTCTCTTGCATTGTGCTCTATATCAGTAAGTTATATGCACCGAAATGCATAATTTCCATTTAACCAAAATTATAACTCCTTCAGGGGAACATTCTTACATTAACTGCCCTTGGAATCAATGGAGTTTACCAGGGTCAAGGACATACAGCGGTCAAAATCAAATGATAATTTGCTACATATTTATTGGTGCCAACATGGTTGAATGAGTAATGAAATAATAAAATTTAATTGAATGTCGATCGTATATTAATTCGAACTGGATGGGGAGTTTCATTTTCACATATATACTATATTTACTGTATCTTTACCGCATGCAGTTAAAGTTACCCTTACAGCAATATTTTCCTTGAGAAAGGCAAACATTTAACATTCATGCAGTCAGACAATGTGTACAGAACGTCTTTCCAAAATATTTCGAATAATATGGATAGGTGCTATCTAAAAAATGCGAGCGTATATTTATTAACTCAGATATTCCGAGGGGATACATCTAGATCAGTATTCAAAATTAATCTCATTTCGGCTTGCCATAAATAATATCTTTGGCGGGATATGCACGTGCTTCTCATTCGGTTGCTAAGGAACTCCCATTGTGACGTCATGTTTATAACATTTTGACGTCACAACTACTCACTATGACAGCAGCCGATGGGCGGTCACCAAGAGCGCTCTACTTGGCAACAGACATTTAGCGCGTCGCTTATAAATTAACTTTAATTTGAAGCATACATCCAGTGTTAACATTGAATAATTTATTGGTTAATTTTTTGGGGCAGCTGATTTAATTATTAAAGACATGACATAATAGCTAGGCTCCATCCCCTTTTTGCTTGAATATATTTACGTACAGCTGATATTTACTCCGAATCCGAAAACGTCTCATGGGGGCTGTTACGCGAAATGAAAGTCGTAAGCCTATGCTTGAAATGGCCTTTGAATATGCATGCATACGTTACCTTACGAGCTCGCTTGCGCTTGCTATTATAATCTAGATGAAAAATTGCTGTATGAGCAGCTTTAAATTTACTATTTTTATAAACTACATGGGAATATGTGCTGAAGACACATTAATACGCTAGTAGAAACATCGATGAATGTAAAATTACCACTGCGTTCCCGGAAAAAAAAATCTTCTCTTGAATGTACAGGGTCGAGTCAAAATTGACAATCAAACATGTTTGTGCACTCCAGGTTTGACGTAATGCCAGATCTCTCCTAAGGTATAAGACCGAAATTCGCAGTTTTTATGAACTGAGCTATAGGTTTAAAAAATTAATTCCTGGATAGTTATTAGCGGAAGCTTATAATAAGCATCGATCTAACAGAAAACACACACGTATATTTGACAAACAATGTCATTGCGTGAGTTTTGTTAAAAGGCATATGTTGTATATAGGACATTCAGCTGTACTGAATTGTACCGTTTTTTCTTACAAATATATATGTAACTACGAATAGTTAGAAAGTAGGGAGCGCAATAGAGAGAAATGTGCAAGGGTGATAAAAAGCTTGGATTAAGGTTAGAAATAATTTTATATAAGGGTTAAGAAACAAATATTTTAGAGTGATGAACTGATTATTTGAAACACGATGAGGCATAACGTGAACTATGAAAGTACTTGGACGTTTCGGCCTCGGGATACGCTTGGGTTTGAATTCGTTGGTCTATTTCACGAGCGTTCATCTCCGTATAATATATTATACATGGGGCTGCCGTGCGCTGACTGACAGTACCGATTGTGACCAACAGAGGTGAGCGCTCGTGGTCGATTTATAATGCACGTATCCACATATCCAGGATTTCAGAGTTCATTTCATTTATTTAACCAACACAAATAAATCTGTTGTTACATGAATACATACGCATTACAGAGGTATTGCAGGTTAGGAGACACAGGCTAAGATTAATTAATCGCTAACGCCTGGCCACCTTATCATATCAGTTCACACAAAAAAAATGCTTAGATGGCGGAACACGCAAATAGAACATAAAAACAAACAAAACGTATCATACAGAGGGTAAACGTTTGGACTAAATTTTAACGAACCACCCCCCCCATCCTTAGACCCCCCCTCTCCAAAACAAACACTTACCCCTCCATAAATAAATGTTAATACTGGCATATGTAGCAGTTTTCAATGGTACAGTCGTAGGAGTAATTATCTAGAATAATGATTTTGTTGTAGTTTGCGAATCCATGTATGCTGTGCGTGTCTATTTTAGAGAGAACTCTGGTGGGCTCATTATTAATTAGATCAACAAGACTATGTCTGATACACTTAAGGGCAAAGGAATGTCTGGCTCTACTGGTAAAGACATACGATTTACGTCTGGTATTATGATGGTGTATATCACAAAGCGAAGTAAGCGGTAGATTCAAAAAGTATTCTGGAAGAATTCCCTTCTTTTGTTTGTAATAAAATTTTAGCAGCTGTAGTTTATGTATGTCTGTTATCTTTAGGCATCGCAGTTGTTTAAACAGAGGCTCGGAGTGCGCATTCCATTTACTTAGCGTAATAGCCCTCATTGCCTTTTTCTGTAATCTAAACAAACTGGTGTTGTCATAACCCCATAGCAGGACCCCTGTTGTTATATGAGGCAGAATCAATGAATTATACAGGCTTAGTAAAACGTGTTGGGGAAGGATATGTTTCAGTCTATGCATAATGCCAATGGATTTGTTTATTTTGTTTGCAATTTTTCTTACATGATTATGCCACTTAAGATGTTTATTTATGGTGATACCCAACAGATTGAATTCATCAACACACTCCAAATGCGTATTGTTAATTGACAACTCTATTGGGTTTACTTTTCTTTGTGGCGTATAAAAAAGCATATATTTGGATTTCTCTATGTTAAGAACTAGCCGATTTGCAGACAACCACTCATTTATTTTTTATTATAAGTTCTGCATTTATAATAATAGAGGATGTTCCAGTTGTAGATAAGTTAAGTGAAAAGAAAAGCGTGGTATCATCCGCATATATTATATATTTAAAGAATTTACTACACTGTTCTATGTCATTAATACAAATTATGAATAATAATGGTCCTAGAATGGAACCTTGTGGTACACCTGTCGTTATGTTCGTCATGTTTGATGTGACGTCATCCAGACAAACACATTGCGATCTATTTGTTAAATAATTCTCCAGCAAACTCAGGGCCATTCCGCGGATTCCGTAATGATTAATTTTTTTGATTAATATGTCATGATCAATAGTGTCGAAAGCCTTAGAAAGATCAAGAAAAATACTAACGGGAAGTTGGTTTTGATCCATTGATATAAGGACACGATCTACAACCTCTAATACAGCTAGGTCAGTCGAATGTTTGGAGCGAAATCCGTATTGACTATTTCTAAACAGTTTATTTATGTCAAAGTAACTGTAGAGTTGGTTAGCAATTATTTTCTCAAAAACCTTAGACATGGCCGGCAAAATTGATATTGGACGATAGTTGCTAATATCATTTTCATTACCCTTCTTATAAACTGGTACAACTTTGGCAATTTTCAGTGTAGACGGAAAGATGCCTGTTGCCAGTGATTGATTCACAATAAAGGTCAGGGCTACAGAGATTTCATCTTTAATCAATTTTAGAAGGTTAACAGAAAGAGAATCGACGCCTTTACTGTACTTAGGCTTAAGATTATTTATAACATCGATCACAGTGTTTGTGGAAACGAATGTAAAGTTAAACTCGGTATTAGGCTTGCCTTTTATATAGTCTTCAAATCGACGAGAAGTTGTTTTTAAATTTGCCTTTGCAAGCTCTTGACCAGCCGTAGCAAAAAATGAATTAAATTTCTCACAAATTGTTAAGCGATCAGTGATTTCATAACCATCAAATTGTATAGACTTAGGGAAGGTCCTTTTATCGTTTGAAAGTTTGAGTAAATCTTTCAGAGTACCCCAGGTCCTCTTTATATCATTTTTGCAGCTAAGGAATCGACCATTATAATAATCACGCTTTGCTAAATAAATATTTCGTTTTAGGATACGATTATACGTTTTTAGATTAGTTCTATGAGTCTCATATAATGGAGAATCTGGCGGCGTTCCTCTTAGTATTTTATACTGTTTATCTCGGAACTTGATCGATTTCATAATACCCTTAGTTATCCAAGGATTTGATTTGTGCTTGAATTTTCTGAACTTAACTAGCTTAGAAGGAATATGTTTTTCTCTAGCACGAAGGACGGACTTTTCTAGTATTTCGTAATTCACATTTGGGTCAGATGAAATGTCATTATTTAGCATGTTTTCGATTTCCATAGATTCTACTCCTTTTTTGAAGTTTGAAACTGAAACCGGGTCTTGGCAAACAAATTTGACCATTTTCCTGCCAACTGGACGGGAGTGTTCATATTTTACACGCAAGAAGTAGGGCAGGTGATCCGACATGGAGTTTATAATGACACCCGCCGGTGACTCTGTTAAGTTGTCACAGATATTGCAATAAAAATTATCAATCAAAGTAGCACGTAATCTGGACAGTCTGGTTGGCAATGTAATTTTGGGAAAGAACCCACATGCTAACACGGCGTCAAAAAATTCCGCCACAGATTGTTTTTCATTAATTCTAAGAAGATCTATGTTATAATCACCAGATATAACAACAAGCTTATTTGTACGATTAAAATATGTAAGCGTGTTAGACATTTGTTCAGAGAAAGTCTTATAGCTCTCCACTAATTCTAGCGGGGGCCTGTAGATATTTCCAATTACAATATTCTTACTCACAGAAGCAGTTTTCACCTCAATAAATTGACCTTCCCATTTCGTTTTTTCACCAGGTACAGATAACAGTTCATAACCAAATGCACTATCCAAATATATGACTAATCCACCATGTGCACTACACATTTTGGTTTGAGAGATTGTGTGATACCCTTCAAGATGTAAATGGCTAAGATCATCGTCATCTGACAGCCAACTTTCTTGTACACAGATAGCATGTAATATAACTTTTCGTTCTCTTAATTCATCGATGAGGATTCTTAATTCATCTATCTTAGCTGATAATGAGCAAATATTGATACTCAGGATGTTGACATGACTTTTGTTGCTCATGGTACTTTCTACAGAGTCTACTTCAAAGTAGGGCGAGTGCTTTAGAATACACGGCTCAGGGTCATCAACCTCTCTTTCCTCACGATCGGGACAGTTGTCAAGAATATTAGTTAAAGAATTTGAACTCAGACCTCCGTACTGATTTAAAATAAATTCATCTAACAATCCAGCCATAATAATGTAGCAATAAACCTTAATGTATCATTAGACCATGATATGTGACATATCTCCGTACCATAGAGATAAATAGCTTGTAGCATATTCAATGGTGGACTACCTTTCATATTTTCCCCCACCAGTGTTTCCCTACAACAAACCGCGACAACGTCAAAAAAATCAAGTAGTTCAAACACATTATACCCCAACACAAACCTATGAAAACATTCATAGCAAAAATTCATATTATCAGATTCACATTCGTTTCTCTGGCATTAGAATTAGGACTTATATCCCATATATAATCACATGAATGCATCGGCATACGCATGTGATGTCTTAACTGCCTTTTTTCCATTACCGGTCATGAATGATTGAGTCAGATTCCTATAGAGCATTATCGGCACTCAAGCAGAGCGAAGCCTTTGCTTGTGAGCGGCCGTACAGCTTTACTCAGTCAACTTTACTCAGGACGCTGGTGAAGGTCAACCGCCTTGTTGACATGATATTCCCGCCATGTCAATTGCAAGAGATAAACAGGAAACAGTAAAGGTCTTATTTTTTTTGTATCACGAAAGCTTCAGACACAAATAAAATCTTGAAATCCATTGACTCTCCCCACAAGCCACTTAGCCTATGTGGCTCTCTTATTCCATGTAAATACTTTTAATAATTCACAAACGGACTCCTTTACTTGGAGAGTCCGGCAGGTTACAGGTGAAAAAGGGTAGAACACGATATTCTGACTCCTCTATGTTCGATTTCTACATCTTCCGCGTTTCCCTTAACTTTTTTTTATCACGCGACAAGGTGGGAACTATTTAAAGCAATATATTCCGCAATTGTTTGTATTACCAACCTCTTCTCCATGTCAAGTAAGTACATTCTGTCTTGAATTTAAATCCTGAAAGCCTTTGGGCTATCCGGAGTGAAGCATTTTGGTCACCGGAACAGTAGTTAGTGGCCTGCTTTATATCCCTGTGCGCCTGTTCGCCGTTCGGTATTTTGTGTGGGAGGTCGACCGCGGCTCGCTATCACGTCCGCGCGCAATATAAATAAACCGCGCAGTTTTATGTTGAAATGTTTGTTTTACAGACTCAAAGCGATATAAAACATATGCATCATAATTTGTGGCATACTTTTAGTCTTGATTTTAAAATGTAAAAAAATCTAAGATGGCACATGTAAGTATATTGCTTTAACCTGCCACCACTACACACAAGATCCCCCCCGCGCTTCCAACCTTTTGTTGCACTTCCAAGGAATTCGTCGAAATTCTTCACGGTCGCCTTTTCGAATAATAGCGTTGCTGTCGATCATTTTCGATAAACCGCTGTAAAACTCGTCGAATTTACAGTTTTGGTGTCGGAATGTGGATGCCAATGTCGGGTGTAAAAAAAAAAAAAAAAGCGGCATTGTCGCGTGTCGCCAGTTACCCCTCCCAGGCCCATACTTCATGAAGATCTACGTGTACTGAAACAATAAAACTGCATAGATTGTATATATACGTGTTGTATGATGGGACACCTGAGGTGGGTAAGAGAAACAAACTGCACATTTTAATTGTCAAAACGGTTTTATTTAAATATTCCCTTTCACCTATTTACAGGCAATACTTACAGATGAATGATTTCCTCTTATTCGATTCCGATGACATGCATACGAGTGTTGTTTGAAACCAGTGATAAAAACGCCACACACTTTGCAAGCATCAAATTATTGCATGAGCTTTTTTTCTTTTAACCTCGACAATGCTCCTTTTAGCAAGTCCCTGTACCACACCCAAGTCTCACCTGATTGCGTATAAGCATTGTACTGGTGCGCATAGCAGCTGATGACGTCATCACAATAGCAAATACAGCTGCTTCAGATGACGTCACATTCAACAACAAAACACAGCAAACAGATAACGGCGAGATCACTCTTAATTTAAAGCCGGCCATAGGCAATCGTCAGTCTTTAAAACATGAGCAGGCGGGCAGAAGTGTCGGCAAAATCTTCGTGGATACTCGCAAATAAATTGAGGCCTAACCACCTCACACAGTAAATATCCCTATCAACAGCTTATTTTACCATATAATGTCCTTCAGCTAAAGTGAAAAAAAAATCTACCGGAACTTAAAACGTTGTCCCGTCATAATATAAGTGTCATTACTTTGTGCCACCCTTCATCAATTCAATCGCAAACCATTCTGTTGTCCTTCCAGTGTTACGTGTTAGCCAGGTCTTCAAGGGTCTAAGGGGTCTTGACTGGTCAATATGGACAGAATCCACAGGCGCAACGTGGGATATGATAGGAAAAATATGCAGTCGCGGAATAAGATATCAAAGGAAAAGTGATATGCAAAAAGAATTACCGACCCAAGAGCGAAGCAAAAAGGGGGAAAAAAAACACAAGGCCACTGGGACTTGGTGCAAGATGGTGTTCCTATGGGTGAGGGGGTGGGGCTATTTTTCGGCGATATTTCTTAACAATGCGTGATGAGGCGAAGGGTGATTTGGGTAACGATTCTGCTCGGATAAAACAAGACAAATAAAAGACCTTCGTCGTCTGCTAGGACCGTTTTTTTAGACTTTTAAGTCTCCAAATTGCTGTGTCCATACATTAACCCGTTACACCTCTACCACACGCATATACATCAGCGTCTTTACATCACACATAGTCCATTGACAATCATAGGAAACATCCACGAGTCGGGAATGAGCGATAATGAGGGTCACGAGAGCCGCCATTGGAATGACTCAGCACTTTTCTTTTCCCGTGAGCTGCAGTTATAGCGGCGCGAGAGATCGAGCTGCCGCAGATTCGTAGCGACGGTTATTCTTTGTCTTCACAATTAAAAATAGTCCCGAAACACGACAAACGATGGAAATACTTCACATATAGACAGACATACATCTTGACCACTGCTCACAATTAAAATAAAACAAACATGAATTAAGATGGACTTGAAGGCAGCTGCTAGCATCACGCGACAGAAGCCTGGTTAGTAAAGCGACACAACAAAAGTTTATATTAAATGTCAAGTAGTGAAGCAGAGGTTGATCAGACAAACATACAGGGACCTGGTCTCTCTCCCTATATATACACATATCTATATGTACACATTACCTATTCTCTCACAACCAATGTCAGATTGAACTAAGGCAAATGATATCCACAACGACCTCAGCTTGGCATACCGCCTGCACTATCATTCGTGTTTGCGACTGGAACTATTTCCTGGACACTGTGTGGCCAGTGAGCTCCACTAAAGTCTCTTACTAAGCATTAGTTGATCTCTTGTCTCGAGGTTAGACGAATCTCGAGGGTGAGTAAGGAGAAATGCTCCGCAATTAAGATCAATTTCATGGACATAAGCTTCTGTCACATTTTCGCGAACACGCATACTTTCTCACAGCACGGATCACCAATGGAACGCGTTTTCATTATGTCGATCTTTTTTTTTTACATTGCTTCTTTACATGGCGTCATTTCACAGTTATGTACACATCAGTAAGAACTATACACAGCGAACGGTTTACACAAGTCTTTTGTTTTTTTTCCTCGTAGACTGAGCATCACAGAAATAGTTGTACTCCTAATATTATGAAACATTTCAGCTAAAAAAAAACAAGGCGACCACGTGTCACCGGCAACACCGGATTAGTGACGTTCACTCTCCCCCCGCCAGAAGGCGAAAACTAAAATACACACCTTCAACAGATTGTTGCAATGCCAAACATTGGGAATGCGCAAGCGTGTAGGGAATAAGAGACTATACTTCATTGACGGCTTGAGGGGAATATCGTAACACATATAAAAATATATATAAGGTCAATATATTTCTAAGATAAAAAGTAAAGCCGAAACGCACGATGATACGTATCAAATACGAGACAATACATAATGCAAACAATTAAGTGTTGCCATAGATCAATAGTTGGGCCTAACTGAAGATTCATGATGAAAATCAACGCGAGGTTCGACCGAGTATCGATCGACCTTGATCTTTTTATATATATAGAGCAAGGGGTAATTACAAATCCTCCCCTGAATCACTGGTTTGATTGTGTTGGTGCCGTGGTTAGACACCTCTATACAGGACGCGACAGCGCCGTGGGGCGGTCATCCCACGGCAGTATCTGCCACTCGACACCCTCCACTGCACATATAGTGCACTACATTACAACCCCCATCCCTCCCAATCTGGCACGAAGCTTGCTTTATCTTTGTATTACTTCTTCCGGTCTCTCGTCGCAATTACCGCACGACATCCCAGACAACAGGACCTCGCCATTGGTTGTTATGACGTAATCATTTACGGACCGTAACGAGTGGCGATATCCTGTTTCCATGACATATATCGCTGGTATTTCTGAATCCAGAAAATAAAAATAAAGTCTACTTTAAACGCAAAACATAAATGCATCCGCTATCGAATCGTTCATTGGCAGGTCGTTATCATGTCAAAAATTAAACTGCCAAATCAGTTTGAGACTAATCTGAGTTTAAAGTGAGTTGTTATGCGACCATTTTATTGTTACGTCACAAAGCGGTTGCTATGCGGTGACGCCGTGACGTATTCTGGAGGAGTAGTGGAGGGTGCCTGGGGCTCGGTGGTTGCTAGGCGGGCATTCTAGTCGGGATTCCCCGAACAGATCTCGAGGGTCGCTATGATGATTCCATTTTCTTCCAATCCAGATCGCTGAGGGTCCATTGCTGGGAGGGACTTCCGTTGCAGGGAGCTGAGACGAAAACAGAGCTTAGGCTTGTATATATTATAACAATAAGGATGTATTACATTTACATATTTCAAAAAGACATGCAATGAAGTTCGATTAAAGTTAAACTGGGCCAAGAAACCTTCCGATTCAAAAAAATTGGCCCCAGATAAAGGTACCTTCAGCTCAACCTGCTTACCAACTAAGCTAAATAAATACATGGAAATAATTACTGTACTTTCATGCTTTGCATGCTGGAGAGTTTATTAAACATTATCCAGACAGCATACCAATACTTCTGCTCGCTAGACCAAGGTCAAGATATATATATATACGCGTAATTATTCTAAAGTATCATACAGACATATTGTCATGGCAACAGGAACTGGGTCACTGACCTACGGCGGGTGTGTCACGGTCGTGAGGGGTCGGCTTGTCTAAACACTGATTGCTATTCACATGTCGTATACTTAGCGTCTGCAAGGTAAGGGAATTGAAAGATTTAATTAGTTTGGAGGAAGGATCCTTCTACAAGCTGCAACAAAACTTAAGGCGTAACACAAATGCAGAATACCGCGGTATAACAATAATTTATCGATTACAAAGGAGCTTCCTTTAAGGTACTTGATGATAAATTATTTCGCTGGGCTGATGAGAAATGTTGTAAAATTACTATTCTTACAAAATAGTTACTTTTAAAATATTGAGATTAAGTTTTACGTGTATTACGATCAAGACATATACATGAGAGCGAATATAAGGCATTCGGTCGATACATGCGTTCAGGCTAGGTGCAAAATCAATGACAACACAACACTTCCTGCAGGGGCATTTGCCAGCGCCATACAGTGTCTAGAACTAACGCAGACAACTATATCTATATGTGATATATATTGCTACAGTGAGTTGAATAGCTACGTAATACGGTAATTCATAACGGCAAAAACATGACATTCATTACCATGCATAGTTAGGAAAAAAAAAGAATAAAAAAGAGTAAAATTCTAACTATGGCACATAACGATGTACTTCACATACGGAGTTGGCCCAAAGTGCGAACTGCGGCGATAACGAGCCTATAACACCCGGTTTTACTTCAACTTGACACCAGGGGTAGCATATAGTGAGCCAACACCACTTAGCTAAATGAAGGATAACCTGCCATATAAACGTGTTGCGTGATATGGAACTTGAATGTATCGTTCGCGATCCCGGTCAGTGTTAAAGATAGTAATTCTGGAGGCAAAATAAACATTGTGTTCACTCTTTGTTTCTTCTCGTTCATCCAGAGACTACAGCTAAAGAGGAGGGACCCGGTGAGTCATTCCTTTACGATAACGACGATTAAAACAAAAAGGGGGTAAACTAAATTTACAGTGTCTCGAGGATCGCGGTGACTGATGGCAGTATACCTTTGCATTGAATTCCCACTTTTGATTGCCACCGAGCCCGTGACACCGCAGCATTTTCACCTGGCCCCGGGACGAGGCCAGATCCAGACACACATCGTCTAGCATAAGCTGCTTCTTCATAGTGTAGGCGAGCACCTGACGCGACAACGGGGACACATTCACCACACCACGGCCTCAGGTCATCACTTAAACAATACACCTCCTGCCTCAAAGGGAGCCCTTGACGCCATGTTAAGTAACCCAGCTACCGAGCTCAAAGCTCAAAGCGCCAGTTGTCATGGTTACGCATGGTTGGCATGGAAACGATTCTTCCACCGGTGCAGTCGTGTCGTGGTTTAATTATGGGCTCTCTCATCCACCCTTATGTAGCAGGGGAACCAATCACTCGCTCTGAAACCTGAAAACCAGCTGCATATTTGCTGCATGCTAACTGTTTGTTCTTAATCTTTTCTTTTTTTCATGAGCCTACGCAGCCTCTTAAAAGGTCTGACGAATATCAAATGCAAGACGCACTGGTTACTTTTTTTTCTTTATATTCAAGGGGCTTATTTAAAAAATCAAAGACTAGAAGAGCAGCAACATGCAACAAAAATCCATCAACTGACTTCGTTAATAAAGAACTAAATCTGCAATGAAGAAAAAAGAAAATCAAAGCAGCCTTGGGTGGCTTTGTGGGAGGTAGACTGAACAATTTCCGCAGTGGTAATCACGCTCTCTAAAGCTATGACCTAAGTAGCCTTCAGATGGTTCACCCTGCACGTTGTACCGCACTCCATCTCTCCAACGAACATCGATTGAGTTTTGTTTTAGTATCATGCAATCACAAGCTTCAAAAAGGCGAGGAGATTGTTTATTCTCTTCGAACGTTAAAGAGGGCATCGCGTACATAAGAGAGGGGGTGACAACGGGGACAACCTGAAGTCATGCAGGGCTGGACAGCATTGAGCGAGACAAAGGGGACATGCCATCAAAGTCCGTGCGTGCTCTCAGAAAACACATATGACGTGACAAGAACACACAGGAACAACATTCAAGGCATTCTATATATACAAGCAATCACATAACACGGTGAATGAGACCAAGAACTTGTGCCAGCACAGAAAAATCGAAATCCCGTCCACAAGTTTTTCTAAAACTTAAACCACACTAGTTCTGGCATCATTCGCTAGGGAGCGGTGCGGTGGTTACTTAACTAACACTAAAAACAACCCGTGCGCGAGCATCGATCATCGGTCACGTTGGTGACAGCCGCGTGTTTTTACCTGTTGGCTGTATTCCCAGAGCTGATTTCCCCCCAAACCGTGACACTGGTACAGCTTTACAGGACCGCTTATGGCGGACACGTCCAGACATAAATCGTCCGTTTGAAAAGCTTTCTTCTTAGTATAAGAGAAAATCTGAGAGGAGAAAGGCCAGAGGCAATGTTACAGAGCCATGCTGCTTGTTCGATCTCATAAAAGCTACGAAGTAGAGACATGTAGAGTGTTCAAAAACGGAAATTGCAACACAACAATAGTTTTCTTTCCACTATACTGATTGTGTCTAGACTTAAAAACTGGACTCAACGGCACAACAATGATTTATGTGGTATCTTTAGAGAGTATCAGGTCTGTGGTTTATTCACAGCGACAGAACAGTGGGAAAATCATACAGTTGTGCTTTCATTGAGAACGTAAGACATAAATCAAGTGTGTAGATTACTATATTACTATTCAATAAAGCAGTGAGAAATACGGACTATAATCCTGGTGCATCAAACTGGCTATTTGCGCTGGGATATTAGATCAGCATGTGGTAATTAATTAATGAATGCTTCTCCGCCGAGGAATTCTTCAAGATCAATCAAAGATCCGACAGTGGGTTTCTGTAGGAAGTGGGCTTAAGACGGCGGGTTTCTGAACGTGGGCTTAACACTGGTTTTCTTTAATAACATTTAGTACAGTCGTTTCTGTAAGATATAATACACTATTAAAACAATACAGCACGTGCCGGAAAAGACATTTCCTGTAAATGGACATAAAACCGTAATTTCCTGTAAGTGAACATAAGAAAAGCACGTCCCATATATGTGGAATACGAGACCACAAGGCTGTCAACAGTAAGGAGTAAAATATATATACGAAAAACTTGTTACAATAAACACAGTCGCGTATAAATTCAAAATAAGTTTTGTAAAAATACAAATAATGCTAAAAAATCCCCCCCCCCCCCCCAAAACGAATCAATTGTTCAAGATACTACTCAAATTAAAATGATACCTTGATATAAATGCCCCAACTGAATCCCGGATATCAATAAATGGATCACGCTTGCGGCGCCTATCTTATAACTTTAAATTTAAAGCGGCGTCGGCGCGCGCAGCGTTCGATGTATAGTTGTAACTGACGCGCGTGGGGTGCGTGAGGCTGTTGATGACGTCACTTCCTACCTGGTTGCCGCCCATGCCGTGACAGCCCACCATGCCGACCTTCTCGCCCGCCTTGCGACCCATGCTGTCCAGACACTGACCAGTCTCCTTGTTCCGAATCTGAAGGTCACGGCACACCAATCAAAATAACCCCCAGATCAATGCTAGTTTTTATCTGAGATAATTGATACAGTGTTTATCTCAGATGATTGCTACAGTTCTTAACTAAGACGGACGTTCTCAAATTAACATGGGAAAGATATAATTAGGGTTAGATAGAAATTATAGCAATAGAAAAAACATATTTGCCATTAAAAACGCATGACACGCATAAAAAAACTTCATTAAAACGCCGTCAACTATCAATTTACAATTTGTTTCTTGTCAAATTAAAAAAAAGACGACAGTTCGACACCGATAAATTAACATCTATATTTATGTCAGTACGTTACGTGAAATACTCACCTCTCCTAAAGAATAATAATCTAATGGCATTTGTGATTCTGGATATATGTGCTCCAGATACCACCGGAACGGCTTGCATTTTAATCGTTCCCGTAGAGCCCGTCGTTCTGTGACGTCACCAAAGTCGGTCTGCTTCACTCCTGGAAATGATTCAGTGAGAGAGTCGCAGCGTAAGCCATCGCGTGTACTCGTCACAAGTTATCACAGCAATAGGCAAGATAGGTGTTTATCACTATAATACTAAAATGTATCATATATGCACCATAAAAGGTCAATCGGTGACATTCTTCAGGATCAGTCCTCATAGTCAATACATAATATGTATAAATAGTAAAGATATGCACACAAGTAATCATATTTTCTGTCATTTACGTCCCGTTTTCATATAGGAATAATATAGCAACATTATTATTCCATTAAATTGTATATGCGGGTGCTAATTCTTCATGTAGTGGGACCATTAACGCCCGTAGAACCCGATCTAACACACGGTAGATAAAATAACATTGATGTTAGTATAGACGTTGAGCTATCAATATAATAACAGACATGATAATCAAGGGGATTTCAAGTAAGCGGATACAGCTGGAAGGATCACGTGATGTGGTGCTAGGTAGAACTTATGTGGTGAATACATAGCTGGCAATTAGTAACTACAACAAACCCTTAACGAGCGATAATACAAACATGAGACACCAAAATGTCCGTGTGATCCAACAGGTCCATATATACAGACTTTACACTGCGCTAGACTGCAGTAATCCACAGGTTGGCAGCTACAGCACCTAGTGTCGTGACTAGCTTGAACCACGTCAACCCCAGACCTTGTCGCCTTTGCTTCTTTCTAGTTGTGACTGCGGTGTGATTACTGACGAGCAATGGGGCACAGGGAACCAACCATACGGGCGAAAAATTCCCAGAGGCACAAACAAATGCGGGTAAAAAAAATTACTGCATGAAGCAAACGTGGGACGTGGCGAATGTTAACCGGCAATGGTGTTGGTACACACAGATACAGGAGGGATCGATATGATGAACCGTTCCTGCGTAACTACACTGACCTGGTGTGAAAGCCCAGCATTTAATGTACAGAGATAGGTGAACCGCATCACATTAAGACAGGATACGGTATTTAAAGGTAAATGTGCTGATCGGTTTCAACATTTTAAATTAAATATAGATAGTTGGTAGCGACCCCCAAAGATCCAGAATAAACACGAAGTGAGGAGAACAGAAGAAAGGTTGACACTTCAATCACCAACATAAGCAAAGAAAGAACCAAGAAACGTAGACCGAGAGAAATAGAAGAGAATATTATTAGTGGAGAGTTAGAGAACTGAAGTGACTTCATCTGCCGCCTGACAGTGACAGCACCCTGTCCCGTTCGTGTCCTCGTTCATGCTAGCCAAGGTCAAGTGAAGGGGCTTGGTCAAACCTGGGTTGATTTTGTAAAAGAACTCTTTATAGTTGTCCATCCACACCTCCACCGTACGCAAGGTGTTGTGGTTGAGGATTTTGACGACGCCCCCCGGCCACGTGTAGGGCGAGACTTTGCGGAACACGTGACCCACGCGAGAACACGTGCCAATGAGCACTTGGCCTCCACACAGCCAAACCTGTAAAAATGGGCCAATCACGGACAAGGAGACAGTTAAACACAAAGGCCCCCATGAGAACTGGTTCAGGTGTTTCACGCACGCACCCACCAGAAGGTGACGCCAGATACGGTGCGTATCCCCAAGCATGAACAAACAAATCATCGAGTTAGGCACAAATTCGTTCGGTGCAGCATCTAAGGATACAACAGCAATTGGGAAAATTAGTGCAAGCGACGATTGAATCAGTTGTACACGTGCGCGAACTAATACACACTAGACACACAGGAACGATATACAGTAACATATTCAAAGATCAGAATGGGTCAGAATAATTAAAAGCCTATTTCACGCTGTCAATAATTCGTAAGAAGTAAAAAGAATATATTCCAGAGGAGAAATGTCGCACATTTTGCCGACAATCATGAATAAAAAATTTTGAAACTATACAGAAGGGCTTTTAGATATTCTGACATTAAAATCATGCAAAATCACAACTACAAATAATCACACAAGGAGGGCGATAATGCGGGACTGTTGGATAATGGGCTGTGCACGTGCTTGACACGGGGATTACGGCTTCCGAAATCATGGCGTAATATCTTACAGCGTCGCGGCATAATAGCAGCGACTGGAGCAGCTTCCAAAATGTTTTTTTCTTGCTTCTGATACCGCGTAAGCCGGCCACACTACGGCAGGCGCTTTGGTTACCAAGCCGGGACAGGGTAAGGGTGAATGGAATCAGTGCAGTTTTGAGTATGGAGGTGGCGCAAGCATGCGGATACGTGTCGGTAGAGTAAGGGTTTTCAAACAATAAATGGCATAATTCTGTTATAGATTTTTAAAAATATGAAAAAAAGCTGGGTGGAGAGGGGCGGGTTGTGGAGATGGGGGGGGGGGAGCGTGAGGAGACTATACATGTTTGGGATACGATTAAAGTGCCACTGACACGGTTGCTCTGGGGAGAGGTAGGTGTCTAGACGTAAACAGACAATCAACAACTATGAACAAAACACACGGAGGAAAAGGACAGGCACACCGAAACAGTGTGTTGGGGAGGTAAAGGGTTGGGGAGGATGTGGGAGACGGCGGGGCGCGGGTACGAAAGGGAATTGATGGGGGAGTGGGGGGGCTGGGTGGAGGGACGGTGGTGGGGACAGGGTAGGTGGGGGGGGACGGGGTAAAGGGCAGGAAAGGGAATGGATAGATGCATGGGGGGTGGGTGGGTGAAGAGGAAGTGGTAGAGGAAGGGGATGAGATAGGGAGAAGCGATGGTGATGAAGAGTAAGGAAAGGGGAGAGAGGGTGAGAACAGGATGAGGGGAGAAGAGAGCTGGGAGAGAAAGCGGGAAGGAAATAAAGAGAGATAGAGAGATATAGGAGAGGCAAAGAAGGAAAGGGCAAGCGGGAAGAGAAGGGGATGGAGCTGGGTGGGCAAGAGATGAAGAGGGGGGGAGCGAGGAAGAGAGAAGGAGAGGGAGAGAGAGGAAGGGGGAAGGAGGGGCGAGCGGCATGCGACGATTGAATCACAACATGTGCGACCATGGCGCCGCGCCGCGCCGCGCCGCGCTGAGGCAACGACAGGCGAGCGGGCAGGGACAGACAGGGACGGGCAGGGACGGGCAGAGCGGGCAGGGGCCAAGCAGGGCGGGCAGGGCAGGCAGGGGCGGGGCAGGCTGTCGTGAAGGGGCTACCTGGGTTGATTTTGTAATAAAAGTCTCGCCAATCGTCCATCCAGGTCTCGGCGAGACGCGCGTTGTTGTGGTTGATGATCTTGCCCGTGCCGCCCGGGAACGTGTAGGGCGTCGCCTTGCGGAACACGTGACCCACGTGCGAACACGTCACGATCAACAATGTCCCGCCGCACATCCAGATCTGTCGCCATGGCAACACCCACCACCACCACCACCACCGCCGCGTGACGTCAGCGAATTTTTTTTGAACCAGCACACAGCAGACGTACGTTCGTTTTTTTTTTGGTTTTTTTTTAGGGTTTCGGTTTTGAGTTTCGTGGTTAAACAAGGGGGCCGATGGTGGGGAAGAGACAAAGAGGAGGAAGGAGAAAGAATTGATTATTTGGCTTTCGCAGCGTGATCAATTGAAGCATATACAACACTGCAACAAAACATGGTAATATGACATCACAAGACGCCACGTGGTAACATTATGGTGGCGTTATGAAGAACAGACCATTTCCCAGACCAGGTACCAATCCGCACATTTGTTAAAATTAAGAGATTACGGGAAGTATGATAAACCTTAAAGCAGTTCTGCAATGAAACTTCATATGTATTTATACGTCAGGAACACCGCTGCAACTGTAATTGTATATCCGTGACAATTCACTTAGACACATAAAGACGTTACCAGAATTTGATATATTATGCTGTTAAAGCCATACTCCTTTATTAATTGAATTTTATATAAATTTGAAAAAAAAAATAGATTATTTTTAGTGAATACCGCTACTTTTTCAAAAACTAAATATATAATTAACCGAAATGGACAGCAAATATATTATATGAATAAGAAGTGATATAAAGTTATATACGACATCCCCGCGATGTGAACGTACCCTGAAGGACATCTCGAGGTTTTCTCCTCCCCAGATATCCATGCCAGAGTCATATGAGCCGATCTCGTAAAAGTAGTCCCGGTCGATAGAAAATAGTCCGCCAGCCATTGTAGGTGACCTGCAATGGGAATAAACCGAATTGTCATTGCGTCTTTATATATCCATAACATTCTGGTTATTTCTTTCATATTAGATGCATAGGATGTTTGTCCTACGGCACCTGGAGAAAAGTGAGGATACTTGACCGTGAACACGGTCCACGGATGTCCAGTAATGTTTCGACTGAAAAAATATTTAAATTGCTTTTAATGCAAGGTAATGGGTCCTTATTGCTTCAATACCAATGCATAGTGTGCAATCATCAATACGATGTTAAGGTTGGTAAATACCATGCACTGCTACGTTGGTGGATCCTGTGAGGAAAAAAGTGACTTTCTTGTATCACCCCAATGCGAACATCAAGACTGCTTTTTGCCTCATAACATCAAGTCTAACATAGTGACGCCTTATATTTCTTACACTGTTCACATGAGCAATATGAGACCATTTGTTCAGTTAATCATCAAGGACATACTATACCGGTGCAAAATTGCCGTATGAGTAATTAATACAGTTAATGGATTAGACAATGCCGCCAGCCTTGGCTCGGACAAGATCTTGAGGTCAAAAGGAGCTGGTTCCTGACCTCAGCGGCTGACTCCGGTCCCCGCCTCGCCGCTCCACCTCTCTCTGGGGCACAGGGTACCAGCGGAAGTTCAGTTTCCAGTTGAAGCCGCCCCACGTCATATCCGATCCGGTGATGTACTCGAACGTCTCGTCACTGATGACGTCAATGATCGGGCAGACGACAGACGTTCTGGGAGGGGAGACAGTCAGGGAGTGGTTATTATTTCATTAATAACGATGACGTAAATGATCGGGCAGACGATTGACGTTCTGAGAAGGGAGACAGTCAGGGAGTGGTTATTATTTCACTACTAACGAGAGCGTACATGATCGGGCAGACGATCGACGTTCTGGGAAGGGAGACAGTCAGGGAGTGGTTATTATTTCATTAATAACGATGACGTAAATGGTCGGGCAGACGATCGACGTTTTGGTTGGCGGGGGAGATAATCAGGGAGCGGTTATTATTCAATATACAATGATGACGCCATCGGTTTACACGAGAAGATAACCAGGGATCGGTTATTGTTACATTGCTAACTGATATCGACACTGGTCGGGACGCTGAGTTGTGCAACGGTCCTTTTATAAAGTCCTGAAACCAAACGCAGGAATCTTTGTCTATATATACCTTGTTGATCAGGACAAAACAGTTTTAAACACATTGCAAGCGTGAGAGCAGTTTACCATATTGGTCACCACCAGTACGCACTGATCCAGCTTACGAGACTACAGTATTCAATTCTCTCACACTGACGCATTGATCCGGCCTATGGGCCTACAGTAGTCAAGTCTCCCACACTGACGCCCTGATCCAGCCTACAATAGTCAAGTCCCCCACACTGACGCACTGATCCAGCCTACAATAGTCAAGTCTCCCACACTGACGCCCTGATCCAGCCTATAATAGTCAAGTCCCCCACACTGACGCACTGATCCAGCCTACAATAGTCAAGTCTCCCACACTGACGTCCTGATCCAGCCTACAATAGTCAAGTCACAACACACTGACGTACTGATCCAGCCTACAATAGTCAAGTCACAAAACACTGACGCAATGATCCAGCCTACAATAGTCAAGTCTCCCACACTGACGCACTGATCCAGCCTACAATAGTCATGTCTCGCACACTGACGCACTGATCCAGCCTACAATAGTCAAGTCTCCCACACTGACGCACTGATCCAGCCTACAATAGTCAAGTCACAAAACACTGACGCAATGATCCAGCCTACAATAGTCAAGTCACAAAACACTGACGTACCGATCCAGCCTACAATAGTCAAGTCACAAAACACTGACGCCCTGATCCAGCCTACAATAGTCAAGTCACCACACACTGACGTACTGATCCAGCCTACAATAGTCAAGTCACAAAACACTGACGCAATGATCCAGCTTACAATAGTCAAGTCTCCCACACTGACGCACTGATCCAGCCTACAATAGTCAAGTCTCCCACACTGACGCCCTGATCCAGCCTACAATAGTCAAGTCTCCCACACTGACGCACTGATCCAGCCTACAATAGTCAAGTCTCCCACACTGACGCACTGATCCAGCCTACAATAGTCAAGTCTCTCACACTGACGCCCTGATCCAGCCTACAATAGTCAAGTCTCCCACACTGACGCCCTGATCCATCCT
The DNA here is from genome assembly GCA_964019135.1 of Arenicola marina. NCBI lineage: Eukaryota > Metazoa > Annelida > Polychaeta > Arenicolidae > Arenicola > Arenicola marina. Next base: position 11,463,220 of record OZ025259.1, on the reverse strand, counting down.
ACAATAGTCAAGTCACAAAACACTGACGTACTGATCCAGCCTACAATAGTCAAGTCACAAAACACTGACGCAATGATCCAGCCTACAATAGTCAAGTCTCCCACACTGACGCACTGATCCAGCCTACAATAGTCAAGTCTCCCACACTGACGCACTGATCCAGCCTACAATAGTCAAGTCACAAAACACTGACGCAATGATCCAGCCTACAATAGTCAAGTCACAAAACACTGACGTACCGATCCAGCCTACAATAGTCAAGTCACAAAACACTGACGCCCTGATCCAGCCTACAATAGTCAAGTCACCACACACTGACGTACTGATCCAGCCTACAATAGTCAAGTCACAAAACACTGACGCAATGATCCAGCTTACAATAGTCAAGTCTCCCACACTGACGCACTGATCCAGCCTACAATAGTCAAGTCTCCCACACTGACGCCCTGATCCAGCCTACAATAGTCAAGTCTCCCACACTGACGCACTGATCCAGCCTACAATAGTCAAGTCTCCCACACTGACGCACTGATCCAGCCTACAATAGTCAAGTCTCCCACACTGACGCCCTGATCCAGCCTACAATAGTCAAGTCTCCCACACTGACGCCCTGATCCATCCTACAATAGTCAAGTCACAAAACACTGACGTACTGATCCAGCCTACAATAGTCAAGTCACAAAACACTGACGCAATGATCCAGCCTACAATAGTCAAGTCTCCCACACTGACGCACTGATCCAGCCTACAATTGTCATGTCCCCCACACTGACGCACTGATCCAGCCTACAATAGTCATGTCTCGCACACTGACGCACTGATTCAGCCGACAGTATTTAAGTCTCCCACACTGATCCAGCCTGCAGTATTTGAGTCTCGCACACTGATCCAGCCTACAGTATTTAAGTCTCGCACACTGACGCACTGATCCAGCCTACAGTATTTAAGTCTCGCACACTGACGCACTGATCCAGCCTACAGTATTTAAGTCTCGCACACTGATCCAGCCTACAGTATTTAAGTCTCGCACACTGATCCAGCCTACAGTATTTAAGTCTCGCATACTGACGCACTGATCCAGCCTACAGTATTTAAGTCTCGCACACTGATCCAGCCTACAGTATTTAAGTCTCGCACACTGATCCAACCTACAGTATTTAAGTCTCGCACACTGATCCAGCCTACAGTATTTAAGTCTCGCACACTGATCCAGCCTACAGTATTTAAGTCTCGCACACTGATCCAGCCTACAGTATTTAAGTCTCGCACACTGATCCAGCCTACAGTATTTAAGTCTCGCACACTGATCCAGCCTACAGTATTTAAGTCTCGCACACTGATCCAGCCTACAGTATTTAAGTCTCGCATACTGACGCACTGATCCAGCCTACAGTATTTAAGTCTCGCACACTGATCCAGCCTACAGTATTTAAGTCTCGCACACTGATCCAGCCTACAGTATTTAAGTCTCGCACACTGATCCAGCCTACAGTATTTAAGTCTCGCACACTGATCCAGCCTACAGTATTTAAGTCTCGCACACTGATCCAGCCTACAGTATTTAAGTCTCGCACACTGATCCAGCCTACAGTATTTAAGTCTCGCACACTGATCCAGCCAACAGCCTGCCGCACTGAATCCACCCCATAAGCGTCCTCACAATCACTCCACCCATCACGAGTTACACGTTCACCCCTGCATTATTTACGCCCACCATGCACGAGTGTGTGCCACGCGGTTCATAATTAACTGCAGCCAAATAGACAATTGACGATCTCCCGTAACGAGCCGAACAAACCTGGCAGCCATTAAACATTGATGTGTGCCGCCCTCGCGACCACGGCACCTGCGACCGTCACAGCGGCGGCGACAAGCCCATGGGTCTCGCTTACCTGAACCAGACTCACCGGGGACAGGTGAAACTGACCCGGGGCGTATGCCAGGTCATGTGGTAGCAGATCAGGGAGCCGTGAATCAATAAGGAGGGAGGCATGGGTGGAACAATAGATGGGGGGAGGGATAGATGGGTGGACACATGGATAGAGGGGGGGGAGGGATAGATGGGTGGACACATGGATAGAGGGGGGGGGGGGGTCAAAGAATAGATGGATGGGCGAGTGGAGAAAAGTATGGAGGCAGGTAGTAGTAGATGGATGGAAGGATAAATTGATGGACAAATGGATGGAGAGGGGGGGGGGGAGGTTGAATGAACAGATGGATGGGTGGTTGGACAAATGGATGGAGGGAGGCATTAGTGGAGGAGTGGATGGATGGATGGATTGGTGAATAAGTCGACAAATGGATGGAGAGAGGGAATAGTGGATGAATGGGTCAGTGGACAAATGGATGGAGGGGGGGGGTGAAAGAATGGATGGAGGGAGGGAATAGTGGATGAGTGGATGGATGGATGGATTGGTGAATAAGTCGACAAATGGATGGAGAGAGGGAATAGTGGATGGATGGGTGAGTGAACAAATGGATGGAGGGGGGGGGGATGAAAGAATGGATGGAGGGAGGGAATAGTGGATGGATGGACTGATGGATGGATTGATGTGTGGAAGGAAGGAAGAATGGAACGAATGATGGATGGACAGATGGATGGGTAAATTAACACCGGTCTAAGCGCACACTGTTCCACAATGGGCCAAGGCACATCTGACATAATAGCGACCAGTCCCCGTAGGCTGACAGAGCTGGTTTACCCCCCCCAACCCCATCCCGCCGTACCTGTCCTTGTATATTTCAAACAGCAGTGGCTCCAGCCAGCCCTCCGTGCACTCGCAGTGGGCGTCCAGGAAGGTGATGACGTTCCCCTTGGCACGGGCAGCGCCTGCAGACGCCACAACCAAAGTATTAACGGCCAGTCTAATATTTTAATTCAAACAAAATATACCTCTGGTCTGTATAAAGTTTTACTTTAATAGCTTTATATTATTAGATCTATATAGCTTTACTTTAATATTTTGATATTATATATTTATAAATGTAACATATTATGTCACTATTTTATTATTAAATATTATTGCGACTACAAGTAGAGATAACATTAGCCATAATTGTAAGTGCGCCAGGGATGTCCATGCAGGGCATACGATTAGCTGGTCAACTTAAGCGAATGAATCTACACACATATATATATATATACTACAATAACATTTATTGTTTTAGATCAGATTGTTCTTGCTGTTGTAACCTTTTAATCTGGCCCGTATTAGGCCTGTTCGGACCCCCATCCGCTCGACATAGACCGGGACTTGGAGGCTCGCCACGTACTCCTCCAGCTGACTCCCAAGGAAATCTGAAACAGGAACATATTTGCTTTAGGACAGGAAATATGGGCACGGTTGTCCACATAGATCTACTTAATTGTGCTTGCAGTTTCAGTCTTGTAATATTTGTGCACACCCGACTTCTACATTAATTATGTTCCAATTGGTATATTAACGTATTGATCACTTGATAAAGAATGCCGAGTCAATTTGTTCCTTTGGGTTTATGGGACGTTTTAGGTTGGTTAGGCGGCTTTAGGTCATAGAAGGTCATGGCAGGAGGGTCAAGGGTAGAGTGCAAACATAGCTCCCGGGGGTAATCCTCTACCTTGCATTTCGAAGGACATGGTATCTTTACTCTGCATGAACTTATACATAGAAAACAGCGGGGCGCGAACGTCAGAAGAGATAGCTGGCCTGGCAGAGCGCGGTAACCACAAGACCATTCCGGTGTCCACCATTAGGGGGCATGCAATGGTCACTGGTTGCCACGTTCACTGCCATGCACTGGTCACCGGTTGCCACGGTCACTGCCATGCACTGGTCACTGGTTGCCACGTTCACTGCCATGCACTGGTCACCGGTTGCCACGGTCACTGCCATGCACTGGTCACTGGTTGCCACGGTCACTGCCATGCACTGGTCACCGGTTGCCACGTTTACTGCCATGCACTGGTCACCGGTTGCCACGTTCACTGCCATGCACTGGTCACTGGTTGCCACGTTCACTGCCATGCACTGGTCACTGGTTGCCATGCACTCACCTCGTTCGCTGGCGTCGTCCACCAGGATAATCTCCTCCAGTAGGCGGCGTGGCGATCGGTTCATGACGCTGTGAATGGTCCTTAGCAACGTCGACCAAGCCTCGTTGTGGAACACAATGACGACGCTGGTGGTGGGCAGCAGTTCAATGGGGTACTCCTTCCGCTTGCAGCTAGAAAAAACAAAACAAGCCGGGAAATCAAACATAAGAAGCAACGCCGCGAGGTTCACGTACACTACAGACCGTACGCATTGAGGAGGACGCAAGAACATAATAAACAGGAAGAACCGTTCGTGCCAAGACTTGTTAACATATTCAACACTGGATTGTTGGAATTGCTGTTTTGGGCCGCTTTTGTGTACACACTACTGGGACAAGGAACCGCCTCCCGGGATGATGAAGGGTGAATAAAGGGAATCGAACTCAGTTCCTATTGATCTGATATGTACAAACATCTTGACTCACATCATTGTGAGTCATACCGTGAGAGACCTTTAATAAGCTTTGACGTCCTACTCCCAAAGTAGAAAGTGGTGTTTCCAGGCGCCAGCTGCTGGTACAGAGACAAGGTGCCCCCCCCCATCCCTGCCGGTCTGGGCATGGCGGGGCGGTTTAACTAACTGGACCAGGGGGGCGGCGACCCAACCTTGCAATGACCAGCCATCGTGGGAGGAAGCCAGGCTCAAGACAATTATCAAGGTAATGAAATAATTGGAACCGGGGGCGATGTTTCAGTGAAGATAAAGAGACGGAAGGAGGGAGGGGGGGGGGGCAGCGGTCACGTGCGTTAGGAAGGACTCCTAACCAGGCTTCTCTGAAGTCACCCCCAACCAATCCCACCCCTAAACCATCCCCGCTCTCCGCCCCCCCCCCCCCCCCGTATGGCGCCAGCAGTAATTGTTGACGTGAAGGAGTATTAGATTACCCAGAGTCACAGTCATTACCGGGGAATTTAATCAGACCGCCCACCAGAGGGCCACAGCTCTAGGCAGTTAACGACGTGGCGGTTGGAGAGGGGGGGGGGGGAGGGAGGGTGAGGTGGCACCAGGCAGTGACGCATGGGGTCACGTGACCCAAACTAAAAATGAGCGCGTCAATTGATAATTTCTCGGTCGAATATTTCTTGGTCCAACCTGATTGCGCTATGATCTATATGCTTTTACTGATAATCGCCATAGATAGCGCAAACCACACGTGTTTTTTTCACATGCTTTCTTAAAGGGCGAACTGCCAGAGATCAAATCCACACTGCTCAATAAACGTCATCTCACGGCCTATACTTGTGTGCTTTCATCGCATGCTTTCTTGGATATTTTCTTGGATGCTTTTATTGCGGTCTTTCTTGAGACGTTTTTCAAAATGCTTTAATTGGAGTCTTCTCTTGAGTGCTTTTAATTAATTTTGTCCTTAAATGTTCCCAAGGATGCTTCCCTTTGGAGTCCTGCGCTGAATTCCTTCATTGGAGGTTTACTTGGATGTTGTACTTTAACGCTTTTCTAGGATGTTTCCTTGAACGTTTTCCTTGAAGGTTTTACTGCAATGATTCCCTTGAACGCTTCCCTTTTACACTTTCCTTGCGTGCTTTCCCTGGGTGTTTTTCTCCGATAGACTACCCTGAGTCTTTCGTGAATGTCTTTCATTGACTGTTACACTTGGACGCTCTCCCGTGGAGTCCTTATTACCACACAGGTGACCCATAGAATCCCCACAGACACGATTGTCGGCGATTTATTCCAGTCAGCGATGTTTTGGACTTTGAGAATAATAACAAAAACAGACAAAAAACACAGTTTGCCCTGTGATACCGGAAGCTTTGCCAGCGTTCCTATAATAAACCACACCGTGGCTACCCATGCCTGGTGTAAGTATATCTGGCATCCCATCTCATCAAAGCGTCCCTAGAGACCCCAGAAGACCATCCGGAGACCCTCGGAGGCCCTCACATACCCCGGGGGTCCCGGCTTTGGTATTCCGCCGGCGGGGCGGAGCCAGCGTCATAACTCAAACAGCGCGCCCCAATGAAGGGCTATTAGTTCACCCGTCACGTGGTCGGCGGCGGGATGAGCCTCGACTTAATGCCGTCGCCGGGGGAGACCAGTTCTGACAGTCTCCCCGTCATAGGGGGAGCCACGGTCGGTGCAGGGCAGCGCCTATAAGGTACACGTACCCGATTTCCCTCCACATACCCCGCCCCCCGCTTCTCGTTCACTGCCCTTCAAGGTCAGACTCACGCCAAGGACGCTCAAGAGAGGTGGGAAAGTGGGACCGAGGGAGGAAGGGAGATGGAGGGGAGGGGGGCATGGAAGTAGAATTTGGGGGCTAGTGTTAGACCGGGATGCGCAAAAGACGCACCATGGAGGGAGGGAGGGAGAGAGAGGGAGGGAGAGAGAGGGAGGGAGAGAGAGGGAGAGGGAGGGAGGGAGAGAGAGGGAGGGAGGGAGGGAGAGAGAGGGAGAGGGAGGGAGGGAGAGAGAGGGAGGGAGGGAGGGAGAGAGAGGGAGAGACGACGAAGACGAACGGGTTGAGGGAAGGCGGGGGGGGGGGAGACAGAATAGAGACGCACAAGCACAGAGAAAGGGACAGATGACTGTAGAAAAGGCAGAACAATCCAGCAATGGATAGGGCATGCCTAGGCCATATGCGCCAGAACTCCATAAGGACAAACGCGATTAGGATATAGACGTCAGGGCATCATTAGGCCATATACGTTAGGGCATCATTAGGACATAGACGTCAGGGCATCATTAGGACATAGACGTCAGGGCATCATTAGGACATAGACGTCAGGGCATTATTAGGACAGACGTCAGGGCATCATTAGAACATAGACGTCAGGGCATTATTAGGACATAGACGTCAGGGCATCATTAGGACATAGACGTCAGGGCATCATTATGACATAGACGTCAGGGCATCATTATGACATAGACGTCAGGGCATCATTAGGAAATAGACGTCAGGGCAACATTAGGACATAGACGTCAGGTCATTATTAGGTAGACGTCAGGGCATCATTAGGACAAAGACGTCAGGGCATCATTAGGACATAGACGTCAGGACATCATTAGGACATAGATGTCAGGGCTTCATTAGGACATAGACGTCAGGGCATCATTAGGACCCAGACGTCAGGGCATCATTAGGACGTAAACGTCAGGGTATCATTAGGACATAGACGTCAGGGCATCATTAGGACATAGACGTCAGGGCATCATTAGGACATAGACGTCAGGGCATCATTAGGACATGTACGTCAGGGCATCATTAGGACATAGACGTCAGGGCATCATTAGGACATAATGTCAAGGCATCAGTAGGATATAGACGTAAGGACATCATTAGGACAGACGCCAGGGCAGTATTAGGATATAGAAGTGAGGGCATCATTAGGACAGACGCCAGGGCATCATTAGGACGTGTACGTCAGGGCATCATTAGCACATGTACGTCAGGGCATCATTAGGACATAGACGTCAGGGCATCATTAGGACATGTACGTCAGGGCATCATTAGGACATAGACGTCAGGGTATCATCAGGACGTGTACGTCAGGGCATCATTAGGACATAGACGTCAGGGTATCATCAGGACGTGTACGTCAGGGCATCATTAGGACATAGACGTCAGGGTATCATTAGGACGTGTACGTCAGGGCATCATTAGGACATAGACGTCAGGGCATCATTAGGACGTAGACGTCAGGGTATCATTAGGACGTGTACGTCAGGGCATCATTAGGACATAGACGTCAGGGTATCATTAGGACGTGTACGTCAGGGCATCATTAGGACATAGACGTCAGGGTATCATTAGGACGTGTACGTCAGGGCATCATTAGGACGTAAACGTCAGGGTATCATTAGGACGTGTACGTCAGGGCATCATTAGGACATAGACGTCAGGGCATCATTAGGACGTAAACGTCAGGGCATCATTAGGACATGTACGTCAGGGCATCATTAGGACATAGACGTCAGGGTATCATTAGGACATGTACGTCAGGGTATCATTAGGACATAGACGTCAGGGTATCATTAGGACATAGACGTCAGGGCATCATTAGGACGTGTACGTCAGGGCATCATTAGGACGTGTACGTCAGGGCATCATTAGGACATAGACGTCAGGGCATCATTAGGACATAGACGTCAGGGCATCATTAGGACGTAGACGTCAGGGCATCATTAGGACATAGACGTCAGGGCATCATTAGGACGTAGACATCAGTTCATTATCTCTCAAAGGTTCTATAACATGAAATGGTCAATTAAGAGCGGAGAAAGGAGGTGGGGAGGTGAAGGGGACTTAATGGCGGGACTTGAAAACATCAACGACCGCGCCCAATTATCGCCCAACAAGCAAAACATAAAAGCACTTTATGAATAATAAACACGAGTCGATGAGCTCCGCGTGTAAGTGTGGAGCGGAGCCTAGCGGTCACGTGCTCGATCCCACTGTCCGCTCAACCCCTCCATTCCGCACCCCCCCCTCCTCCGACATTACGTCCACGCCTCTGAACCACTATACCCCCCCCCCCCACCTCCAAGCACATGGCAGTGCCGGCTCCACGACACAAAACAGAAAGGGGTGGGGGTGGGGGAGGGTGGCGTACGAGGGGGGGGTGCAATATGGGTATGGGAAATGTCGCTCCGTCAGTGTTTCGACGTCAGACTCGGCGGCGACAAAGCGACATTAACTGGTCCACTACGGCGCATGCGCAATGAGGTAAGGATCGGTGGTCCGCGATTAAGGGTTTCGGCAGGTAGGTAGGGGGTTGGAGTGGGGGGAGGCAGGGGTTGTGTGCGTGTTGCGGGGTGGGTGGCGGCAGGGGTGGTGGGGGGAGAAGTGGGTAAATAGCGATGACGGATACCGAAGTACCCTTAGCACGCTCCGTCGGGCGCCTTGTATGGTGCTGGGGGGAGGAGTACGACATCAACGGAGGATGGGAGGGGGAGGGGAAGAGTATTGTACCCCCGGCGAATCTGAAACCGCCGTATAAAGTCACCCCCCCCCCCCCTCACACCATTGTCTGCTGGCCCTGTAGAAGCCATCAACTAAATGGAACTGAGGCCGCTATTTTGCTACGCACACAACAACAAGGAAAAAAACAACAGCGCTCTGCTAAGTGACGTAAAACTGTGTTAGTCCACCCCCACCCCTCCCTTCTCCTGCCATCGCACCCCCCCCCCCACCCCCCGAGGTTGTTTGGAGTTAACAGAAGCCGACGCAAGGGGTTGGCAGCGGCAGCGAAGGGTTTTGGTGGCGTTCTTCCCGCCACCGGCTGGCTCGCTGGCTCGCGCGGCCCAGGCAAGCGGAGTCCAGACGACAGGCGTAAAGACTGAGGCGTACAGACCAGACTTTACGGAGCCGTGAACATAAGCAACTGCTCCTCGCCGGCCGTCTTATTGGACAGACAGCGGGCTGGTGAACCCGATTGTACTCCATAGCCCTGTGGCCCTGTGACAGGGGGACACAAGTAAATCAGAGAACGATCCCGGGGCATCAACCGCGGCGGATTCGATCACCATAGTTACAGGGCTGCAACGAATTGATGTTTGTCGTTGACGTTTTTGGGGTTGAGGGTGGGAGGTGGGAGGTGGGACAGTGCCATTTTAAGGTATTCCCATATAAGGCTAATACGTAGCTAAGACGTCTCCTGCGCAAATAAGAATAAGATAATAAGGCAACCTACGTAAGGTAACAGACGCGACGCCAGCAATGTCCGTAAAACAGAATCCTAATAAAGATCAGTCTGCACTTAAGGCAAGTGGAAACATCACACAACCACGGGGTGAAGCCTATATTACGATCTGTTGTAAGAGACAACACGATTTAAAGAGGCTTTTAAAGAGGCTTCAAAAACTCTTCACAAAAAGCAAAAATCTGTTCCAAGTCAAATGTAAGACGCTTTAAATGAATATATCAGGGTATTCACAACGTCTCCCCTTTGAGTGATTTGGTACTTCTTCATGTCCTACAGTTTTCTTAACAAGGCCTCACTCACTCCCAGTATCTCACGCAGGGCTGTATATCACCACCAGCTGAAACCATTGCAGACCACGTGGCCGCGGGCGATAATTGGCGCTGTAGAGAAGGAGAGAGGGCGGCGGTCGGGCGGCCCGGCCTAATCCCTCACAATTACATTCGGACCCCCTCCAGACCATTCTTCACACTCACCCCGTCCATTATTTCGCCTTTAACAAGGGCCCCAAACTACTTCAGTCGCCATCGCTTTCACCCACAACGGGCTTGTTACAGCCGCCCGTCTGAGAACGACCACACTGTCTTGCCGTGGCAGAGGCGGGGAGTTGGGGGAGCGGTTGTGGCTCGAAATCCGGTAGTGTGAACTATATATCAATGTAAGTACGGAATGGGGGCAAAAATTATATGAAATGCAGCATGTTTTAGGTTATTTTTGTCCACATGTAGCTGAAACTGAAGGCCAAGAAACCATCTCCCGGGACAATGAAATTATGGGTTGGATGAAACAAGACGCAGATGCAGAGACTAGGGGCGCGAACCCGCGGCCTGTGAATCTGTAGCAGCTCAGCCTGCTAATTACAAACTGAGTTAGGGAGGCTCCTCATTGGTGACCAAAAATCAACGTTAAATGTATGGGTTAAATCGAGCCAAGGAAGCCATGAGATAATCGAACGACAGCACGGCGGCAGACACGGGTGGGATTTAAACCCGCGACCTGACTGACGGTCGCCGGTCGAAAACGCCAAGCTCTCGACCACGGCGGGTCTCTGATCGAATATAAGCTGATTATTGTGTCACGAGGTATCACGATGCGTCAGCTTAATAGGACAGTCCTTATCGGTCGCCATGTTCTTTTGTTTCTTCACTTGCTATCTGTTCAATAATTTGCCTTAAGGACGCGTACATAATTTAAATACGCAAAATAAAATGATAACGATTCTGAAAATTATAATACATTAGGCAGATTTATTAAAAACGGGGGGGGGGGGGGGGGGTCATGAGTTAAGTGAGACCTAATGGACCTAATGTGTCCGCGGGACACAACGTGTTCTGTATTCGAGTGACCACCCCCCCCCCCTCCTTCTCCGCCTAAAGGAAAAGAAAAAATGAAGAAAAAAAGAGAATAAAGAAGTACTTGATGTCGGACACTGAAGTGAGGTAGTCGCTGTATGCCATATATACATGCCAGAGACCTCTACCGGCGGAGAATACCCGGCGGAGGCTGCAGATGGGCAGTCCGGGACATTACATTATCGCGGCCACCAGACAGGGCCACGCCGGGCCAGACACGACAACCGGCCTACGACGTCCCACAAGGGCCATCATTTTCACACTACTATATGTATTCCTGCCGGGAATATTCATATAATGATTGTTTGACCGAACATAATCGAGGATTTATCACGGTAGCGTGGATGGAGAGGGAAGTAGAGGGAGGCGGGGGCGGGGGAGGGTGGACGAAGGGGGAAAAGGGTGGGGAGGGGCTTTCAAAATGAACGACCTAACAGGTACTCTGTGAAATGGTTGGATGGAGTCGCTCCGGCGTTGATCATATGCCGTAAGGTCTGTCTGCGGAGTTATTTTATATCTCTGTGGAGACATGACGCAAAAGCTTTATGACCAAGACTTCAGACGACTTAAGTAACCGGGGTTTGGGGCCCACGGCAGCGGCACTAGTTTGGATGATAGGGATGTTAGGATGTAGCTATCATCAAAACACCCCCACCCCATCCCCAACCTCCCAGTGCCTTAAAGAAATTGCCTTCCTAGACGGGGAGTTAGTCACCCTTTCGGGGGGCAATTGACCCATCCGTACCCCCCCCCCCCCACCGCCCGTCCTTCCTCCGCCACCCTCCTCAATATTACAGCCATATACCCCCAACGAGAGAGAGAGCTTTAATACCGAGTTATAGAGGGCCGCGGGGACGAGCGGCGCTGCCTCGTCTTGGGAACAACCGGAAGTGACGTTTGGTAGCGGGCGCCGCCGCGGTGGCCTGGGGGCTACTAAATTACGAATTTACGACCAAAATGTCAGTCAAGCTCGGAATGCTAATCCCCGGCATATGGAGCATGTGACTGAGAACCTCAGTGGGTGAGTGGGTGTGTGTGGGGGGGGGGGGTGGGGGAGTGTGTGTGAGCGCGGGTGTGTGGGGCGGGGGAGGGGGGGTGGGCGTGGACGGTGGAGTACCAAAACTGGGAAGAGTCCCCCGGAAGGCAAACATGGATTCAAAGCGGCGCTGTCCTTTCTCGACTGCCAAACAAGCGCAGTCGGCAGGGAGAAGCTTGAACGAGGCGGAAAATAAGCAATAAATATGCAACTATTATATAAATACGGGATGTTCGCGTATGGCCGTAGGGGTGTCCAAGTTTTTGGGGAACCATCTGGGTTCCAAGAAGGCACGTGTCCCCTGTTTGTCATGCGGGGGAAAAAAGTCAGAGGGGATGCGGTCGCGGCGGGTGATGTACCACCGACAGTGGGAGGGAGGGGGGGGGGGGCATGTCGGGAGGAACGCCGGGCGCTGTTGACTCAAGGGAATCGGGATTGCGGTCTGGATAACCGGGATGTCACGTGGTGTATGCCTTCTATCCAAGCAATGGAGCCATTGTTTTTTGTCTGGAAACACAAAGCCACGAGGATGAGGAATTAATCATAGACGTTTATCCAGAACAAAGGAACAACCGGGCAGAAGACAGGGATACAGTCGGTGAGGAATGGAAACGTGAGACCAGATTTACCAGCACAACGAGGGACGGAATAAATATGTCGCCGTTTGAGGCATGTGTGCGCATATGACGCATAAACTGGGGTCCGAGAAGCAATGGGGCAATAAATATAGGGTTGGGTCACACAAGCCGCAGATGCACCGGGTGTTAGTTCGCAGCAGTGCATACCAACCGAGCTCACGGACGCCCCCCCACACATAACCGAGCCATAGGTTAAGTTCAACTAGAACAAAATGAACAGTCCCTGGAGAGATGAGGATCGCATGAAGGTTTTTCGCGGGCAGCAGCAATCCAACGCAAATCAATTCCCGTGATAAAATGAACCCGCGGGAGACAATGAGACCGTTGGGGGCGCCGAAGTCGTTTGGGCAGCCCCCGTTGATTGCCAGTGTATGAACGGCTTACGTGGGGGTAGGGGTGGAGAGCCCTTTCTGGCGTGGGCCGCACACCATTCGTGGCTGCCCCGCGGCATCAGGCACTTTAAGGGCACGTGACTGGAACGCAGCTAACTAACGAACGATCGTGGGTGGAGAAGGGCACTTTGACCTTCTGAAGGTCATACCGCGTCAATGTGAAGCGAGGGTCCAGGGGAGAAGGGGAGCCATGTCTCCAATGGGATAGCTCCCAAATCGTTTCGAAAACAAGGCTTTCACGGCCTCAGGGAATGCACAGGGTATGGGGGCTTTGGGCCACCTTATGTACGCACCTCCCCCCCACCCCCCCCCGCGCACCCTCCACACACCTACGCCGAACTTTGTTAAGCAGGCTGAACAGCAGGGCAAACCGGGCGTGGGTTCGCGCCCTTGCAAGTATCGTCCTACCCCATTGCATTGTCCCGGGGGGGGGACATAAGGGCCAAAAAAAACAAAGTTCAGTTGTCCTACCGACTGCACGATAGCGGAGTGCTGGAAGCCATGTCTGGGTTGATTCAATGTACGCGTATGCTGGGGTGAGGGGTTAGGGGTTAGGGGTGGGGTGTAATGGGGTGGGAGATATAGGGTGAAGACTGAGGGGAGGGAGATGACGGGCGCTGGGTGAGACGTACGGTGGGGTGAATAGTGAGGATAGAGGTGGAAGTGGAGGGTGGTGGTGGATTATTCTGGGTGAGGGGTGAGGTGGAGGATGGCGAATGAGGGTGGGGGAGGATACTGGGTGAGGGGTGAGGGGTAAAGTGGAGGGTGGCGGATGAGGGGTGGGGGCGGATACTGGGTGAGGGGTGAGGGTTGAGGGTTGAGGGGTGAGGGATGAGGTGGAGGATGGCGAATGAGGGTGGGGGAGGATACTGGGCGAGGGGTGAGGTGGAGGATGGCGAATGAAGGTGGGGGAGGATACTGGGTGAGGGGTGAGGTGGAAGACACTGGGTGAGGTGGAGGATGGCGGATGAGGGGTGGGGGAGGATACTGGGTGAGGGGTGAGGTGGAGGATGGCGAATGAGGGGTGGGGGAGAATACTGGGTGAGGGGTGAGGGGTGAGGTGGAGGATGGCGAATGAGGGGTGGGGGAGGATACTGGGTGACGGGTGAGGTGGGAGACACTGGGAGAGGTGAAGGATGGCGGATGAGGGGTGGGGGAGGATACTTGGTGAGGGGTGAGGGTTGAGCACGGAGGATGGTGGATGAGGGGTGGGGTACGATGCTGGGTGAGGGGTGAGGGTTGGGCATGGAGGCTGCTGGGAAAGGGTAATGGTGATGGATTTTGGGGATGGATCCTGACTGAGAGGTGGGTGTGAGACTACGGGGGGGGGGGGCGAATATTGGGTGAAGGGATAGTGGTATGGATAACTTTGTTTGAGAGCTTGGATTAATAGGTTGGGACACTTGGGGGTGAGAAGCAATACCAGAGGAAGAAGTGGTATGGGATGGTGGAATGGCGGAACGAGGAAGATATGAAGAGGGTGGTTGGGGGGGGGGGGCAGTGAATGTTAATGGACCAGTTATCTCGGCAGTCGTCATCCGTTAGACTGAGACACTGACCTTTGTCACCCCGAACTACGGCGACCTTTCTCCCTGTCTCTCTGCGTCGCCCCAAACCCCACGACCTTCTCACCACCCCACCCCCAACACCTTCTCACCCGCCCACCCACCCCTCATCAACACCCCCAACACCTCCCTTAGCCCCCCGCTATAACCACTACAGCAGAGCAACCAGCAAGTCGCATCAGCCATATCCCGCAACGGCTCAGTCTGGCAGGGAGAGGGGGAGGGGGAGAAGAGGGGGTCGGTGAAAACCGGAGCTGGATCAGTATCTCCACGCGACAATGCAGCGTCCAGAAGAGATGGCGAGCGGGGTTCATACAGGCAAGGTTCCATCAAATTCAAGCCTTTTTAAGGCAAGCACTAGAACAATTCAAGGACTTTTCAAGGACAATTTTTACCTTTTCTTGTCTATTTTAAGCATAAAAATTGCAAAACTTAGAACTAAATTGTATGCATACAATCTTTGATATGCGGACATAAGGAATGATAACAAGAAGGCAGTGTCCACGTTTATTTATTACCAACCAACAGCATTTATTGGAGTTTATTTACTTCTCCACTTTACTTTTATTAATTGCTACTTCTTCAATTCAGCCAGCTTTTGTTCGATTTTTTGTTGGGTCTTTGCCAG
>OZ025259.1:11390854-11447676 GCA_964019135.1 Arenicola marina | reverse complement strand
CCATCAGCCCCTGGCACCAGTACTTCCCTTATACAGCCATCAGCCCCTGGCAGCAGTACTTCCCTTATACAGCCATCAGCCCCTGGCAGCAGTACTTCCCTTATACAGCCATCAGCCCCTGGCACCAGTACTTCCCTTATACAGCCATCAGCCCCTGGCACCAGTACTTCCCTTATACAGCCATCAGCCCCTGGCACCAGTACTTCCCTTATACAGCCATCAGCCCCTGGCAGCAGTACTTCCCTTATACAGCCATCAGCCCCTGGCACCAGTACTTCCCTTATACAGCCATCAGCCCCTGGCAGCAGTACTTCCCTTATACAGCCATCAGCCCCTGGCGCCAGTACTTCCCTTATACAGCCATCAGCCCCTGGCGCCAGTACTTCCCTTATACAGCCATCAGCCCCTGGCGCCAGTACTTCCCTTATACAGCCATCAGCCCCTGGCACCAGTACTTCCCTTATACAGCCATCAGCCCCTGGCGCCAGTACTTCCCTTATACAGCCATCAGCCCCTGGCGCCAGTACTTCCCTTATACAGCCATCAGCCCCTGGCAACAGGATTTTCCTTTCTCCACAAGGAGCGATCACCAAGGTCATTAGGCATCCAAGCCCTCTCGTCCATATCTACCACGTGCGTAGTGTCACCAATCTGAGTTGTCATTTACACCCCCCCCCCCACCCCCTCTCTGCCCTTCTGGGAGGCTCGCGGCTGCTCCAGGGCCTATTTAGCAACCCCACCCCACCCCACCCCACCCTCAGGCTCTCCAGCCACACCGATTGCTCTGCGGCTACGGACACGCAGAGGGGGGGGGGGGGGGTCCAACTGCTCTAATGAAAAAACAAGAGAACTCCAAGATGACCATAAAGGAGAAAGTAAGAGGAAACAGGAACGGAAGGGGAAGACAGGGAGGGGCGCATGGGAGGGAGAAGACGGCAACGGAATAAGGTGGAGATACAGTGGGGGGGGGGGGGGGGCGAATAAGGAAGGCAAGGGTAAGGCAGGGAGGGGGGGGGGGGGGGACTCATCGGCGAAAGCAGGGAAGGATGAGCCAGGGAAGGCGGAGACAGAGAAGGCGGGTAGGGACAGAAGGAGAAAAGAGGCAAGACACGGAATGGCGGGGATGGGGCAGAGACAGAAGGAACGAGGGGGCAAGACAGGGAAGGGCGGGGGAGGGCAGGGACACAGGGAGAGAAAGGGCATGACATGAAAGGGCGGGGGGTGGGGCAGGGACAGAGGGAAGGAAGGGACAGGACATGAAAAGGCGGGGGGTGGGGCAGGGACAGAGTGAAGGAAGGGACAGGACATGAAAGGGCGGGGGTGGGGCAGGGACAGAGGGAAGGAAGGGACAGGACATGAAAGGGCGGGGGGTGGGGCAGGGACAGAGGGAAGGAAGGGACAGGACATGAAAGGGCGGGGGTGGGGCAGGGACAGAGGGAAGGAAGGGACAGGGCATGAAAGGGCGGGGGTGGGGCAGGGACAGAGGGAAGGAAGGGACAGGACATGAAAGGGCGGGGGTGGGGCAGGGACAGAGGGAGAGAAGGGACAGGGCATGAAAGGGCCGGGGGTGGGGCAGGGACAGAGGGAAGGAAGGGACATGACATGAAAGGGCGGGGGTGGGGCAGGGACAGAGGGAAGGAAGGGACAGGACATGAAAGGGCGGGGGTGGGGCAGGGACAGAGGGAAGGAAGGGACAGGACATG
Organism: Arenicola marina; assembly: GCA_964019135.1. Classification (NCBI taxonomy): domain Eukaryota; kingdom Metazoa; phylum Annelida; class Polychaeta; family Arenicolidae; genus Arenicola; species Arenicola marina. The sequence continues at coordinate 11,445,973 of OZ025259.1, read as the reverse complement.
AAAGGGCGGGGGTGGGGCAGGGACAGAGGGAAGGAAGGGACGGGGCATGAAAGGGCGGGGGTGGGGCAGGGACAGAGGGAAGGAAGGGACAGGACATGAAAGGGCGGGGGGTGGGGCAGGGACAGAGGGAAGGAAGGGACAGGGCATGAAAGGGCGGGGGTGGGGCAGGGACAGAGGGAAGGAAGGGACAGGACATGAAAGGGCGGGAGGTGGGGCAGGGACAGAGGGAAGGAAGGGACAGGACATGAAAGGGCGGGGGTGGGGCAGGGACAGAGGGAAGGAAGGGACAGGACATGAAAGGGCGGGGGTGGGGCAGGGACAGAGGGAAGCAAGGGACAGGACATGAAAGGGCGGGGGTGGGGCAGGGACAGAGGGAAGGAAATGACAGGACATGAAAGGGCGGGGGTGGGGCAGGGACAGAGGGAAGGAAGGGACAGGACATGAAAGGGCGGGGGGTGGGGCAGGGACAGAGGAAAGGAAGGGACAGGACATGAAAGGGCGGGGGAGGGCAGGGACACAGGGAGGGAAAGGGCATGACATGAAAGGGCGGGGGGTGGGGCAGGGACAGAGCGAAGGAAGGGACAGGACATGAAAAGGCGGGGGGTGGGGCAGGGACAGAGGGTAGGAAGGGACGGGGCATGAAAGGGCGGGGGTGGGGCAGGGACAGAGGGAAGGAAGGGACATGACATGAAAGGGCGGGGGGTGGGGCAGGGACAGAGGGAAGGAAGGGACAGGACATGAAAGGGCGGGGGTGGGGCAGGGACAGAGGGAAGGAAGGGGCAGGACATGAAAGGGCGGGAGGTGGGGCAGGGACAGAGGGTAGAAAGGGACATGACATGAACGGGCGGGGGGTCGGGCAGGGACAGAGGGAAAGAAGGGACATGACAGGGAAGGGCGGGGGGTGGGGCAGGGACAGAGGGAAGAAAAGGGGCAGGACAGGGGTGTGGCGGGGGTGGGGCTGTAACAGAGGGAGGGTAGGGGCAGGACAGGGAATGGCGGGGGTGGGGCTGTAACAGAGGGAGGGTAGGGGCAGGACAGGGAATGGCGGGGGTGGGGCTGTAACAGAGGGAGGGTAGGGGCAGGACAGGGAATGGCGGAGGTGGGGCTGTAACAGAGGAAGGGTAGGGGCAGGACAGGGGTGTGGCGGGGGTGGGGCTGTAACAGAGGGAGGGTAGGGGCAGGACAGGGGTGTGGCGGGGGGTGGGGCTGTAACAGAGGGAGGGTAGGGGCAGGACAGTGAGGTAGGGTAGAGGGAAGCCACGTGGGGGCGAGCGACCCCCGAACCAGCGACATAATGACTGTGCGACCCATCCCGCCTGAAGCTGTTTGCTCGGATCCAGCGGCCCGGGAGGCTGCCATAATGAAATCTCTCCTCATCCCGACCGCCACAACCGCCACAACCTGATTCCCGCCAACGACAGGGTGCTGTGGGGATGGAGTGGGGGGTGTGGGGTGGGGCCGTCCGTTGGGGGAGGACTGGCAGCAGAAGACGGGGAGCGCGAGGAGGGAGCGTGCCAGTGGTTGGGTGGGGGGGGGGGGGGGAGAAGAGAGGGGGTAAGGCATGCAGACGTCGGATTGCAGCAACCCCGGCCACCATATCAATTCCCATCAAGCTGCTCTGCGGCCAATTGGCCGCATGAAGACAAATAGGGAAGTCAACGAAGCGATGGACGGGGCCAGATAACGGTACATAGCTTGCGCCCCCCCCCCACTTCCTCCTTCTCCCCACTCAGGCCACCCTCCCCCATCCCCACCCATTCCACACCACCCTGACCTACCTCACCTCACCAGCAGCTATACAAACGCGCCTCACCCCCTTCTCTCTCCCCTTTCCCCTTTCCCAAGTTTTCTCCCCACACAAAATCAATTCCATTTATCAGGATTATCTCGACACGAGACGCGGTATAACTCTTCTCACGGTCCGGCAAAGTCAGTCCCAGATGAGAACTCATTTACATGCCGCCACCGCCCCCGCCGCTGCCGCCGCCGCCGCCACCGTGTCTTGTGACCCGGCGCGTTCTCACGGGAGTTCGTTCCCCAAGACTCCAGATTCGGTGCATCGATAGCGTTGCAGATCTATTGTTCTCGCAAATCGTCCAGACCGGTTATCTACCCGGGAAACGCGACGACGGTGGGTTTGTGGCATCGGGAAGGTCACTCAAAAAGGTCATCTGACGTCAATGGTCAAAGATCAAGGGCAGAGCGGAGCATTGTGCCGGGAGTCACTCCCCCCACCCACGCCCCCACCCCCCCCCCCCTCTAGTCTCCCCGCACTCTCGAGTGAAGATTTGGGATGTTTGATCAATATAAAGGTATACATTTGCCATGGTGGGATGCGAACCTCCTACTCCCCGAAGCATCAGCTAACAAGGCCACAGATTGCCTCCCTCAAGTAGATTCAATCCACAATTCACCATTCATCGTCCCGGGGGGTGCTTCAGTGCTCAATGGTGACAGAAGATACCACCAGGCAATAATTTCGCCTGGCATCTCAAGCTTAATCTACTGCAATGATGTAGTGAGTGTGGTTAGGGAGTGAAAGACTCCCAAAGAGATGCCAAACATCGCCGAATGCTTCCCTTCGACACTCTACTGTATTATGTTAGACGGTCCCCAGTTTAGACAACAGTTTATGGCCCACTGTGTGAAGGCAAAGTTGGTAATATAATCGAGCATTAGCTGGATTCATATCAGCGTAGCAGGCGAAGAAAGAAGTGATAAATACGTTCTGTACAATGCGCTCTTTCCACCGGCGTGAAAGAGGCGCTTAGATAGTCGTACGATGTCATGCTCCAAGGGGATCATAACCGATGGCGCTCTCCGGGGAGGCAAGCGGTCAACGACACCTAGCGGTAAAGACTGATTAGGTCCGGAAACGACCGACGCTCACCCTCCCGGAAAGCGCGAATAACACAGCAAAACCGGCACATTTTTACGGGGACTCAATCTGCGAGGAGACGTGATGTGCAGCAGAGAGAAGGCCCCCAGCCTGAGACCCCCGAGACCCCTGAAGGCTGGGGTCTCGGAGGCCCCCCGAGATCCCGGTGGGGTCTGGGTGTGGTACAGACAGAGAAGAACAGAAGAGAAGGTGGGTGGGAGGGAACAAGGGAGGGAGGGTGGGAGGGAGGGAGGTAGCAAGGGAGTGAGGGGGTAAAGGAGGGAGAAGAGTTTCTTGTCTTGCCTTCCAGCTGATTGCCGATGCCGGTCACGTGGTCATAGAGGACTACCAGTCTGAGATAATGATGGGTAACGACAATCTGGGGGGCGGGAAGGGCGGGGAGGGAGGGGTTAAGGTAGGCTGAGTGGGATGGCGCCGGAGGGGGGGGGCGGTGCGGCGGGTAGGGTAAGTGGGGCGAGGTGGGGTCAGTGGGGCGGGCGGGGGGGGGGGGGTACACAGGTGATGAGGGGGCGGAGGGGAGGGGGGGTACACAGGTGATGAGGGGTCGGGTGGTGTGGCGATGGCCATGCAGCCAAGGTCAGTTCCAGCCGATGTGATGCCCTGTCTCAGGCTATGCTGTATTCCCAGGGCATGATCGTCTCCAGCCTACAGCCTACAGCCATAGCCTATAGCATTCAGCCTCTAGACCACATCCTCAAGCCTCAAACCTCAAACCTCCAGCCCACTATGAATTCCACAGGTTCAAAATGATCAAAAGAAACGACCGCCAGGTTTATACCGGTTTTAAAATGGCTGCCGCCCTCCCCGCTTCAAGCGATGGGCGCGTTGTCCTTCCCGCATGGTGTCAGCGCTATGTTCAAGGTCACACTGTGTCATGACTTTCTAAGTATTTATTACAATTTATTGGACGTAAACATTATTATCATTACTAATTATTCGGCAAAGATATCAGAAAATATATATCAGAAAATATATCATATCTGAATATATCAGAAAATATATCATATCAGAAAATATATCATATCAAAAAAATATATCATATCTGAATATATCAGAAAATATATCATATCAGAAAATATATCATATCAAAAAAATATATCATATCTGAATATATCAGAAAATATATCATATCAGAAAATATATCATATCAGAAAATATATCATATCTGTCTTCATTATTAACGGGAAGAAACTGCAGCGATGTCCCAATAGTGATGACGTAGTGCGCAAGAAATCTGACATTTCTTACAAATATGGCATTGAGCAGACAATGTGTCTTCGTACGCTTCTCAAAAACCATATCATGTGAAATCATGTAGGAGGAAAAAGTGCTCCTTGAACACATGCAGGTGGCGTGTCTCCCGTCACCATTTCCCTTTCACCTGGGGTCTCGCGTCACGACGACCAGGGCACTGTGTCCCAGTGGCTGGCCGACCTACACTCACCCTACCGTTACCATGGTGAACATGGGGGTCAGTACACGCCTAGCCAAGCAATGCTTTATGAAGAATTTTAACGCCCCAGGTTAGCATCCAATGCTGTGGGGCAAACTTTATTTCGTGGACATGGCTAAGCCGCGTGCTGTACAATGTTTTAAGTGTATACATAATACCTGTATCATGTAGTGTACGCTGGCGGATCCAAGGGGCGGTACAGAGGGTCCAGCCCCATCACTGTTTAGGACATTGAGACCTCACTCCACCAAATGTAAACCCCCCGGCGGCCATTTTTTTTGGTTGCAGATCTGATCCCCCATCGTAAGTGCTAATCATTTTTGTAAATACACAGCGCGAGTAATACGTGAGTTATACGGACATGACAAGTGGTTTTATGTCACTTGTTTGCACAAATAAACCCCTGACCGTCCCAGGACCACCCCACCAATTAACTCCACACGACAGGCCCCCCAGCATGCCATCCCAGAGGCCATCTCAGAGGGCTTGGCCTGGAGGGCTTGGCCTGGAGGGCTGGGCCTGGAGGGCTTGGCATGGAGGGCTTGGCCTGGACGGCTTGGCCTAGAGGGCTTGGCCTGGAGGGCTTGGCCTGGAGGGCTTGGCCTGGACGGCTTGGCCTGGACGGCTTGGCCTGGAGGGCTTGGCCTGGAGGGCTTGGCTTAGAGGGCTTGGCCTGGAGGGCTTGGCCTGGAGGGCTTGGCCTGGAGGGCTTGGCATGGAGGGCTTGGCATGGAGGGCTTGGCCTGGAGGGCTTGGCCTGGAGGGCTTGGCTTAGAGGGCTTGGCCTGGAGGGCTTGGCCTGGAGGGCTTGGCCTGGAGGGCTTGGCCTGGAGGGCTTGGCCTGGAGGGCTTGGCCTGGAGGGCTTGGCCTAGAGGGCTTGGCCTGGAGGGCTTGGCCTGGAGGGCTTGGCCTGGACGGCTTGGCCTGGAGGGCTGGGCCTGGAGGGCTTGGCCTGGAGGGCTTGGCCTGGACGGCTTGGCATGGAGGGCTTGGCCTGGAGGGCTTGGCCTGGAGGGCTGGGCCTGGAGGGCTTGGCCTGGAGGGCTTGGCCATCTCAGAGGGCTTGGCCTGGAGGGCTTGGCCTTGGGGGCTTGGCCTTGGGGGCTTGGCCTGGCGGGCTTGGCCTGGAGGGCTTGGCCTGGAGGGCTTGGCCTGAAGGGCTTGGCCTGAAGGGCTTGGCCTGAAGGGCTTGGCCTGAAGGGCTTGGCCTGGCGGGCTTGGCCTGGAGGGTTTGGGTTGGCCTGGAGGGCTTGACGGCCTGGAGGGCTTGGCCTGGAGGGCTTGGCCTGGAGGGCTTGGCCTGGAGGGCTTGGCCTGGAGGGCTTGGCCTGGAGGGCTTGGCTTGGATGGCTTGGTCTGGAGGGCTTGGCCTGAAGGGCTTGGCCTGGAGGGCTTGGCATGGAGGGAGGCCATCCCAGAGGGCTTGGCATGGAGGGCGTGGCCTGGAGGGCTTGGCCTGGAGGGCTTGGCATGGAGGGAGGCCATCCCAGAGGGCTTGGCCTGGAGGGCGTGGCCTGGAGGGCTTGGCCTGGAGGGCTTGGCATGGAGGGAGGCCATCCCAGAGGGCTTGGCCTGAAGGGCTTGGCCTGGAGGGCTTGGCCTGGAGGGCTTGGCCTTGAGGGTTTGGCCTGGAGGGCTTGGACTGGAGGGCTTGGCCTGGAGGGCTTGGCCTGGAGGGCTTGGCTTGGATGGCTTGGTCTGGAGGGCTTGGCCTGAAGGGCTTGGCCTGGAGGGCTTGGCATGGAGGGAGGCCATCCCAGAGGGCTTGGCATGGAGGGCGTGGCCTGGAGGGCTTGGCCTGGAGGGCTTGGCATGGAGGGAGGCCATCCCAGAGGGCTTGGCCTGGAGGGCGTGGCCTGGAGGGCTTGGCCTGGAGGGCTTGGCATGGAGGGAGGCCATCCCAGAGGGCTTGGCCTGAAGGGCTTGGCCTGGAGGGCTTGGCCTGGAGGGCTTGGCCTTGAGGGTTTGGCCTGGAGGGCTTGGACTGGAGGGCTTGGCCTGGATGGCTTGGCCTGGATGGCTTGGCCTGGAGGGCTTGGCCTGGAGGGCTTGGCCTGGAGGGCTTGGCCTGGAGGGCTTGGCTTAGAGGGCTTGGCCTGGAGGGCTTGGCCTGGAGGGCTTGGCCTAGAGGGCTTGGCCTGGAGGGCTTGGCCTGGAGGGCTTGGCCTGGAGGGCTTGGCCTAGAGGGCTTGGCCTGGAGGGCTTGGCCTGGAGGGCTTGGCCTGGAGGGCTTGGCCCGGACGGCTTGGCCTGGAGGGCTGGGCCTGGAGGGCTTGGCCTGGAGGGCTTGGCCTGGACGGCTTGGCATGGAGGGCTTGGCCTGGAGGGCTTGGCCTGGAGGGCTGGGCCTGGAGGGCTTGGCCTGGAGGGCTTGGCCATCTCAGAGGGCTTGGCCTGGAGGGCTTGGCCTTGGGGGCTTGGCCTTGGGGGCTTGGCCTGGCGGGCTTGGCCTGGAGGGCTTGGCCTGGAGGGCTTGGCCTGAAGGGCTTGGCCTGAAGGGCTTGGCCTGAAAGGCTTGGCCTGAAGGGCTTGGCCTGGCGGGCTTGGCCTGGAGGGTTTGGGTTGGCCTGGAGGGCTTGACGGCCTGGAGGGCTTGGCCTGGAGGGCTTGGCCTGGAGGGCTTGGCCTGGAGGGCTTGGCTTGGATGGCTTGGTCTGGAGGGCTTGGCCTGAAGGGCTTGGCCTGGAGGGCTTGGCATGGAGGGAGGCCATCCCAGAGGGCTTGGCATGGAGGGCGTGGCCTGGAGGGCTTGGCCTGGAGGGCTTGGCATGGAGGGAGGCCATCCCAGAGGGCTTGGCCTGGAGGGCGTGGCCTGGAGGGCTTGGCCTGGAGGGCTTGGCATGGAGGGAGGCCATCCCAGAGGGCTTGGCCTGAAGGGCTTGGCCTGGAGGGCTTGGCTTGGAGGGCTTGGCCTTGAGGGTTTGGCCTGGAGGGCTTGGACTGGAGGGCTTGGCCTGGATGGCTTGGCCTGGATGGCTTGGCCTGGATGGCTTGGCCTGGAGGGCTTGGCCTGAAGGGCTTGGCCTGGAGGGTTTGGCCTGGAGGGCTTGGCCTGGAGGGCTTGGCCTGGAGGGCTTGGCCTGGAGGGCTTGGCCTGGAGCGCGTGGCAAGGAAGGCTTGGCCTGGAGGGTTTGGCATGGAGGGCTTGGCTTGGAGGGCTTGGCCTGGAGGGCTTGGCCTGGAGGGCTTGGCCTTGAGGGCTTGGCTTGGAGGGCTTGGCCTGGAGGGCTCGGCCTTGAAGGCTTGGCCTGGAGGGCTTGGCTCGGAGGGCTTGGCCTGGAGGGCTTGGCCTGGAGGGCTTGGCCTGGCGGACTTGGCCTGGAGGGCTTGGCCTGGAGGGCTTGGACTTGAGGGCTTGGCCTAGAGGGCTTGGCCTGGAGGGCTTGACCTGGAGCGCGTGGCCAGGAGGGTTTGGCCTGGCGGGCTTGGCCTGGCGGGCTTGACCTTGAGGGCTTGGCCTGGAGGGTTTGGCCTGGAGGGCTTGGCTTGGCCTGGAGGGCTTGGCCTGGAGGGCTTGGCCTGGAATGCTTGGCCTGGGGGGCTTGGCCTGGAGGGCTTGGCCTGGAGGGCTTGGCCTGGAGGGCTTGGCCTGGAGGGCTTGGCCTGGAGGGCTTGGCCTGGAGGGCTTGGCTTGGCCTGGAGGGCTTGGCCTGGGGGGAGGCCGGCCGGTCGAGCCACACGCTGACACACGCGACTCTCATCCCTTGATTTCCCTCGCGGGCGGGCAGGGGCACGCCGCGTGGACCAAGTGGACATGGTCTCCACCCCACGGGAGGGGGTACCGGCCCCAGACAGCGAGAGAGAGAGAGAGAGACAGGAAATAGACCGGGGCGACAGGAGATCCGGGGCAAACACGGCGGGCTGGGTGGGTCTTTCACACCGGGCCCCTCCCTTGACCCCGCCGCAGGATCACTGGCACTGGGCAAATATGGCATTTGACATCTGTAGGCAGACAGACACCCTGGCTTGGCCTGTTAGTCTGATTGGGGAGCAAGGCCTGACATCTTACACTGGCCTCTGCGGTGTCAGCAGCCAGGGATTAACATTGATACGTGACTTGTCTGAAAGACTTTGAAATCAATAGTCCCCGTTGAGCTTCCGTAGTATAGCTGCCGAGACGGGTCGTACTTCGTCCTAGGAAAATGAATGAAATGTGGTGTTTTAGGCCACTTTTGGGTACATGAAGGGCTGAACCCGGGACAATCAAGTGGGGTTGGGTGAGACACACCCCATAAGCAGGTCCTGGGGTTCGAACCCACAACCTGCTGATCTGCAGCCCAGCCTGAGCTAGGGAGGCTCATCTGCCATGGACGAACTATTGTTTTAGTAGCTCACGCACTACTTTTAATTTATTCGTGGGATCTTAGGGTGAAAGATAGACCGTCAAAAAGCAAAAGCATTAAAGATTTCGCTTGATGCGTCTTTCTTTGAACGGTTAAAAGGATAGTTACGACCAAATGTTGTAACAAGAGAAAAAAAACCCTGTAATACCTAAAACGTTTCTATGCCGTGAACCACGATGTCACTTCAAGAGCTTCAGAGGCGGATGGAACAATCTGAGTTTTAGGCCACGTTTGTGGACATATGGGCTATAACAGACCAAGTGACCTCTCGAGGAGACGAGATGAATGATGAATGAACGAGTTGAGACCACGCGGGACATCGCTTGTCTCCCCCACACCCGCGCGCCACCTAGCGAATGGATGCGCCAGGCCAAGAATGAATAGCGTACAAAATTGCCTTCTCTGAGGAGGAAAATACGCCATTCCCCGGGGCAAAGAAAACACGTGGAAGCAGTAACCAAGGTAACCATCCAGACGACCAGACGTTTGCGTTTGTTTTATTATTTACACAAATCTCTCAGTTCCCGAAAAGAAACAATTTTTCCATCCATTTAATTTTTTCGTTTCCTACATTCTCGCCCTCTCTTCTCCTCCGGTAGGCAACATAACGCCGTTGGAAATAATATCTCCAGCGCATATCATTCCCTCCAGATTTGACTTCCTTGGGCCCTTCCTTTGGTTGGTGGGTTGTATAATCAGGACGCTTTAACCACTTTTGGTCATATCGCGTCAATGGGAGAAAGGAAGGGAGAGCGGAGCCATGTCCCGTGGGTAACCCCCCTACTCTTTGCGAACAAGGACATGGGATCTTTATCCTGCGACCACACAGACATGGTCACTGCGGGGCTCGAACCACCGATCCACGTGCCGTTAGGCTCTCAGGTGGCCAGAGCACTCAATGCAAGCGCTCTAACCCACTGAGCTACCGGGCCGGCCCCCCTTTCCTTTGAGCCAGATCCGCTTTTCTGCACAGCTGACTCGCTGACACGATGGCGTGCACAGCGCGATGCTTCCTGCGGTAAGCATGGGATTCAGATTTAATGCCGCGATTTTTATCAATCTTCTTCTATTTAATCCCAATTCTCCACCAAAAATCATCATCGTTTATCTTTCCAGATTGAACTTTTGAACTTCTCCTTCTTGTGCCCCCCACCCACCGACCTGTGCCTCTCTACCCGGTAGACTAGCCCCCCCGCCTCCACCACGACCTCTGCCCCCCACCCAGTAGACCTGGGGGTTCACCTGTCCCCCCATGCTCCCCGCCCCCCGGGTCTTCTCTTCCTCGTGTTACCTGCTCGCGCCGCGTACATCAGCAAAAGACAGCATGTCACTCTGATTTCCCTCTACCCCCCCCCCCCCCCACGCCCCCACACACATACCCCTCACCCCAACCCCACTCCCAGGGGGTCCGACCGCTCAATCTTCCCCCGACGCTTTGATGCAGAAATCACATCGGGCAGGAGATCAATCGAGTTTCCATCTCCGGCCGCCTGACTTACGTGAGGGGGTGGGGGTGGGGCTGGGGGCGGGGGCGAGGCGACGAGGAGTCCAGGGGCAGGCGAGGGGAGGGGGGGGGGTGGATAGGTAGGGATGGGAAGTGTCGGTGGGAGGACGGGAAGGTCAGATGAAAACGGAAGGAGCGGAAACTCTCGGGGTGGGTGGGTGGGGGGGGGGGGGGGCACCGTAGGTCAAGGGTCGGGGTGCAAAGAAAAGGGCAAAGAAACCGGGAGAAAAGGGGGGATGGGAAGCGGGGGAATGGGGAGGCGGTTACGGGGGGAAGATTTCGATGGGTAGATTCCTGGACGTATTCGAATCTGGGACAAGGCAGACCTTGGCCTATAGCCAGGCTAGGGCTTTTGTGTATGCACGGCCAATCTGTATAAGGATCTGCTAACGATATTGCGTGTTGAGGGGGTAGGGGCGGGGGAGGGGCGGGGCGGGGCGGTGGGCGAAGTCCCGGGGGTAATAACGTGCAACGTTAGAACGTGGAGCTTCCACGTCTCTTCCAGGTCCATGCCACGTCAGTTAACCTTATTGGCAGGCAGAGCACCCGGCGAGCTCACACCCAATGAAACCTTTCAACACACGCAACAAAAACTCGGGGGCTACAATTTGTGATTGGGCTGCAGTGAATTAAACCCCACTCTCCGTCCAACATGAATCGAAGGAACTTTTTTTATTAAGTTTCTCCACCCAGCCTATGACCATGACCCCCCCCCCCCCCCCAACCACCCCCGCTCCCACTCAGCAAAGCCGAGATCAACCGCATAACATTTCCAACTGTAAGGTAGTTCGCCACAAGACGCAGGATGGCGCTCGGATTGCTCCCAGTACTACAGTGACTTTCCCCAATAACGCTATCCAAAATCACAAAATCACATTTAGAGTCAAGTACATTTATTAGGTGTTTCAAGTCCTGTATATGTACGTTGATATATATTGACGCCTATCCGAAGATGATCAGTTATGCAGGACGCTATAACAGATGTATGTCAAATCAGTACATAGTGCACAGGTAACCCCCTACTCTTTTGGGAAGAAAGACATGGGATCTTTATCCTGTACGAACATAGATACTTGCATATTTGAGGTTGAAACCAGGCACCGGCCCCCTTTGGCTGGCCTAGTAAAGCACACTCGACAATAGCCGAATCCGCTATCTACTAGACCACGTGGTGTCTCTAAGACTTGAGACTCCCAGGTATCGTACCGCGAAGCGACAGGGCCCTGAAGTCGCCATGGCCCGAACGCCAACATCGACGGTTGGCCTGGTAGCAAGCACACTGGACAACCCGGAATGCACTAACCACTAGACCACTCGGGTGGCCCTTCAGGCACCCCCCCCCCCCAGCATCTCGCATGCCACATAGACAAATATAACACAACTGACGTAATACACAGCTGTACGCTCGCAATATAGCTATCCTTACGCTCTAACAGGACAGAATAGACCAAGATTCCAGAAAATTCAACCGAATACAAAGTGCATAATGTACTTAACGCTATAACTATGAACTGTAAACGAAGAGGGAACAAACACAAACAATAGCTATATGTATGTATCTATATAAACATAAACAGAGCAATAAATACGGTTAACCATATCTAAACTTAAGCGTTGCCGTGATACCAAGGATTGGGCTCAAGCAGGAATTGACCCTTCGTTGACGTACCTTCTTCCTCATTCACATCTGGCATTAAAACATAAGGGACAATCACAGTTAACTCAAAGGCGGCGATGGAACATTCTCATGGGGGGTGACTTTAACGGCATTAATATTAATAAGAATTGCAGACAAATTACCACTGTGATTAATACATTAAACATACTTAACGTGTGAGGGTGCGCCTTGGTACATTGTAAACAGTGGCAAGTATGGAATTTTAATTACTACTCGCTTAATATGCCGATGATTGCTTTCCCGCTTACACCAAGAGCGCATCCATCTCACTACACATGATTGGTGGTAAGCCAGCGTGTGACTGACACACAAGCCACACATAACGGCCATTTTAGCTAATTGAACTACATGTCAACACCGCCTGGGACTAAATTTTACTATTTGAATACAAAAGAAAGGTCATAGGATTACACTGGAAGCGTCTAACACTGATATGAAGAAAATAACACTCAATGGTAAGCGTAGAACTTCAGGTAAGCCATGGTCGCTATAAAGCAGGGTTGGGAACAATATTCTTCAAGAGGAATCGTTAATCGCTACGTCATACAATATAACACACACGTATGCATTAATTAGTTGGTGTCGTACGTATTTTAATTAATTAATTGTATTTCATTTCTCGTGGGGATAAACTTCAGAGAAGTGCGTGCGGATATAAAAAGACCATATTTCATGCACACAATCACCAGCAATAAATCTAAGTGCTAATGTATTCCTGGACTTGTGCATGAAGGCATTAATCCATGAATGGAACTGATAAATATGTGATATGCTTGAATAAAACATAATATAAACACACACAACATGAAATACAATGGCTTACAACTGTCACATATTATGTCGCGAAAGGAACATAATATTAAGAGACACGGATGTCCGCGTACCACGACAAGAGCTTTGCTGAAAGGGTCGCAGGAAAGGATTGCCACTCACCGTTGGGGATAAGCCGGCCCAGTAATCCGCCGCCGCCCCGGGCGGGGGTGGTGGAGCCCAGGGGGTGACCCGTACCCCTCAGCCCCCCCTCGACCCCGCCGTCACAGCCCTGGGAGGGCAGGGTACAGTCCGTGAAGTACATCAGGAGGAAGACATCGAGCAGGAACCACACGAGCGAGGTGGCGATAATCACTTTGCAATACTGCAGCTTCAGGCGACTCACCATGGTGACGGCCGGATGTGACGTAACAATGACGTCAGATGCGACAAATATATATATATAGCCTTAGGGCCCAAAAAAAAATCTAAATATGTATATGGATATTATATATATAAATATTCACATATATATAGAGATATATGTAAATAAATATAAATTGCAAATATTCCCTAGTGGAGAGGATGAGGAGCCATCCCGGCGCAGGGATCCGTTTGTTTCAGACTGCTCTACTACAGGGAGTAATCATTATTCCAGGTGGAGCGGCTACATCCTGGCACGCCGCATGGTGTTGTGTCTGCGGTGTGAGTAGGGGCACGGCGTTGTTATCCTTTGTGGCTTCGGAGGACGGGTGGCGCTCCTACCGGACAAATACCGACAGGGCTCTGGAAGTAGACAAAATAAACATTCGTATAAGTCAAGGGCCACGGGGGTTGAACTGAAAGGTTGTCTCGTCAACTAGGCTTTTCGCGATGTAACGGTTGCTAAGTACCGAGGGACGGCTTCGAGGCCTCCGGACGGTCCGTTACCAGGGACGCCGCTAAGGAAGAAACTACTTCCGGTTTAGAGGATCTATAGTACTTTGGGGTTTTAATTACGGCGACACAATCGCAATATCGGGTGACGATTAACGAACGGAAAAAATATTTCCGAAATTAATAATCGATTATCTCAAACTCTCCATGTCGTTCGGTCGTTAGCTGTTTAGTGTTAGGGCAGTACAGGTCGAGGGACATATTGCGACCTCCTAACTTGTTCGATTTTCTCCCCGGAACCAGTGGCGGCATTAGTGGAAGATTAAGATCGCCAAAGGTCAATGATGCCCTCAGGCGCTCTGCAGACCATAGCAGTGACTATCGAGTGACAACCCCATCCCCCCCCCCCCCGCCGCCCCTCCTTTACAGACCATCATGCCGCCAGATCAGAGGGCGGGGAGGGGGTGGAGTGACTAACATGGCGACCTCCTCCAAATCACCCTCCCGCCCCCCTTCATTCCCCCCACAAGCTCTCCAACATCCTCTCTGTTCTGCCAAGGCCGATCAAGCCAAGCGACGAGATGAAGAAGATCGGATCCGCCCCTTGTAGGAGACCACGCCGCCTATTCCCGCTGGTAACACGCCCCCCACCCCCCTCCCTGCTCGACCTGCCCCCTCCCCCGCCGCCACCAACCCCACCCAGCAGATAACCTCACCCCCACTTCTACGATGTAGCATGTATACCCGACAATACGGAATCAAATCCATTCCAACCTAACCCACACCAGACCCATACCCCCCCAACCCACCCAGACCCTCCACCCCACCCAGACCCTCCACCCCACCCCACATACCCTTACCCCCCCACCCCGTCCAGTCCATCCCGCCCCACACACCAAGCACCCAGCGCTACAGATTGGCTGTCCTGGTCCTCCCTTCTATCCGCCTTCCCTCCTCTCCCGCCGTGATTCAGTCCGCGGGCCCAATCACAAGTCTAGACCCCGAGACTCCCGAGCTCTCGGCCCCTGTGAGAGATCCATCAGAGCGCACCAATGGGCTACCGGGACTCACAAACCCTTTATCATTAATCCCGCTTGTTCCATACCACCATCCTCATTCCTCCCACCTTCCCCATCCCTCCCACCTTCCCCATCCCTCCCACCACCCCCCTCTCTACTCCGCCACCCCCACCCCGCCACTCCCGTCTAAGCTCCTTTTCTTTCCCTTACATAGGCAATCCCTTGCATCTTTTTATTTTCGTTCTCTTCGTCCACACACGACAGCCTTCGCCGAATAAATTGTTTCTCCCGCGAGGAGGCAGGGCACTATGATTCATCGTCAAGCCCCTTTCGCCATTACTAAAGTACGGAGTTGCGCGAAAATAAGAGAGGGCGAAGGAGCGAAAATGGCCAAGGGAAAAATGTCGATGGGGGGGGGGGGGGGGGGGGAGACCTAAAGGTTGCGTGAAGACGTCGTTACGTTAAAACGGTTTCTCGAGATTGTTATTTAACAGAGTGCAGCAAATGAAATGGATTGGGAATTTCATACCAGGTGACAATATAAGTAATGGGGCCACGCCGGGACACCGAGGATACCGTGCTAAATAATGGCATTTCTCTATTAGTTTAGTGTAGCGCACCGTTAAAATCCAAAATCCAGAGCCCCATCTGAATTCATCCATTGAGAACTGCATCCATTTCGTCCCCTGATGCTGCGTTAGCCAAAGAAGCATGGGTGGTGGCGTCTAAGCTAGATAATACCCACACTTGTGTTGAAGCCCGATGAGGTGGCCGTACGGAGCCAGTGGGGGGCACAATCCCTGCACAAAGCTCCTCCCAATGGTGGCCATGTAATGAAACACAATCTGCTGACACGGCTCTGCGTCTCAGTCTCTTTTATAAGAAGTAGAGCAATCATGATGAGATGAAGGACACCCCCCCCCCTCCCCACACACACCATATGGGTCATTATCACCCCAACACTACCTTTAGCAGCCTCTTATCGCCAGCGTCGGTCAGTCAGTAACCATCTTCAGTCGGCCACTGCGGCCACTTGGCGTTGACCTTGACCTTGTACTAAACCGGACCGGTCAAGAATCCGGTCGTCCTGAGACTTGTGGAGAGCCTGAGGAGAGCCTAAGCTTGACAACATGAACCGAGGTCAAGGGCATCCCGTAATCATATTCCCTAATACACCCAGGCCGCTGCGAATCTCTTAATACTCACCCCCCACACGCTGGCCGCCCCTGCTGGCCCCCTGCTGGCTGCCACCCATCACCCAAAACCGATGCCACAACGTGTCAGACCCAGAGCCAAAACCAGGCACAGGGAATCATTTGCTATTTTATCCAAGTCTTCTTAAGATGGTCTTCCATCATGCACCCACCCCCTCCCCCCCCCCCCCCCTCCCGGCCCACTTCCTGCTCCTGACACTGGTTTGGGGCACTGATTCCAGCCCATACGTCAGGATCTTGTCAATGTGATCGGATCAGGCCAATCCCGAGACGATGGCGACCACATCTGTCCATACGGCACCGAGGCAGAAGGACTGCGGCGCGCACCCCACTTCTGACACTAAGATCAGGGCACCATATGAACCAACACCCCAGGCAGCCACCCAGCCAGTCACCTAGAGGGCAGCCACCCGGCCAGCCACCTAGAGGGCACCCACCCAGCCAGCCACCTAGAGGGCACCCACCCAGCCAGCCACCTAGAGGGCACTCACCCAGCCAGCCACCTAGAGGGCAGCCACCCAGCCAGCCACCTAGAGGGCACCCTCCCAGCCAGCCACCTAGAGGGCACCCTCCCAGCCAGCCACCTAGAGGGCACCCACCCAGCCAGCCACCTAGAGGGCAGCCACCCAGCCAGCCACCTAGAGGGCACCCACCCAGCCAGCCACCTAGAGGGCAGCCACCCAGCCAGCCACCTAGAGGGCACCCTCCCAGCCAGCCACCTAGAGGGCACCCACCCAGCCAGCCAAATAGAGGACACCCAACCAGCCAGCCACCCAGAGGGCAGCCACCCAGCCAGCCACCTAGAGGACACCCACCCAGCCAGCCACCTAGAGGGCACCCACCCAGCCGGCCACCTAGAGGGAACCCACCCAGCCAGCCACCTAGAGGGCACTCACCCAGCCAACCATCTAGAGGGCACCCACCCAGCCAGCCACCCAGAGGGCACCCACCCAGCCAGCCACCTAGAGGCCAGCCACCCAGCCAGCCACCTAGAGGGCACTCACCCAGCCAGCCATCTAGAGGGCAGCCACCCAGCCAGCCACTTAGAGGACACCCACCCAGCCAGCCACCCAGAGGGCACCCACCCAGCCAGCCACCCAGAGGGCACCCACCCAGCCAACCCCCTATACTGCTGTACCGGCCAGCCACCCCCCTATACTGCTGTACCGGCCAGCCACCCCCCTATACTGCTGTACCGGCCAGCCAGCCCCCTATACTGCTATACCGGCCAGCCAGCCCCCTATACTGCTGTACCGGCCAGCCAACCCCCTATAGCGATGTACCGGCCAGCCATCCCCCTATACTGCTGTACCGGCCAGCCAGCCCCCTATACTGCTGTACCGGCCAGCCACCCCCCTATACTGCTGTACCGGCCAGCCACCCCCCTATACTGCTATACCGGCCAGTCATCCCCCTATACTGCTGTGTCGGCCAGCCACCCCCCTATACTGCTGTACCGGCCAGCCAGCCCCCTATACTGCTGTACCGGCCAGCCACCCCCCTATACTGCTATACCGGCCAGCCACCCCCCTATACTGCTGTACCGGCCAGCCAGCCCTCTATACTGCTGTACCGGCCAGCCACCCCCCTATACTGCTGTACCGGCCAGCCAACCCCCCTACACTGCTGTACCGGCCAGCCAGCCCCCTACACCGCTGTACCGGCCAGCCCCCTATACCCTATACTGCTGTACCGGCCAGCCCCCTATACCCTATACTGCTGTACCGGCCAGCCACCCCCCTATACTGCTATACCGGCCAGCCAGCCCCCTATACTGCTGTACCGGCCAGCCAGCCCCCTACACTGCTGTACCGGCCAGCCACCCCCCTATACTGCTGTACCGGCCAGCCACCCCCCTATACTGCTGTACCGGCCAGCCAACCCCCCTACACTGCTGTACCGGCCAGCCAGCCCCCTACACTGCTGTACCGGCCAGCCCCCTATACCCTATACTGCTGTACCGGCCAGCCACCCCCCTATACTGCTGTACCGGCCAGCCACCCCCCTATACTGCTATACCGGCCAGCCAGCCCCCTATACTGCTGTACCGGCCAGCCAGCCCCCTACAGTGCTGTACCGGCCAGCCACCCCCCTATACTGCTGTACCGGCCAGCCAGCCCCCTACATTCCTGTACCGGCCAGCCACCCCCCTATACTGCTGTACCGGCCAGCCACCCCCTATACTGCTGTACCGGCCAGCCAACCCCCTATACTGCTGTACCGGCCAGCCAACCCCCTATACTGCTGTACCGGCCAGCCAGCCCCCTATACTGCTGTACCGGCCAGCCAGCCCCCTATACTGCTGCAACGGCCAGCCACCCACCTATACTGCTGTACCGGCCAGCCAGCCCCCTACACTGCTGTACCGGCCAGCCACCCCCCTATACTGCTATACCGGCCAGCCAGCCCCCTATACTGCTGTACCGGCCAGCCAGCCCCCTACACTGCTGTACCGGCCAGCCACCCCCCTATACTGCTGTACCGGCCAGCCAGCCCCCTACATTCCTGTACCGGCCAGCCACCCCCCTATACTGCTGTACCGGCCAGCCACCCCCTATACTGCTGTACCGGCCAGCCACCCCCCTATACTGCTGTACCGGCCAGCCAACCCCCTATACTGCTGTACCGGCCAGCCAGCCACCTATACTGCTGTACCGGCCAGCCAGCCCCCTATACTGCTGTAACGGCCAGCCACCCACCTATACTGCTGTACCGGCCAGCCAGCCCCCTATACTGCTGTACCGGCCAACCCCCTATACCCTATACTGCTGTACCTGCCAGCCACCCCCCTATACTGCTGTACCGGCCAGCCAGCCCCCTATACTGCTGTACCGGCCAGCCAGCCACCTATACTGCTGTACCGGCCAGCCAGCCCCCTATACTGCTGTAACGGCCAGCCAGCCCCCTATACTGCTGTACCGGCCAGCCAGCCCCCTATACTGCTGTACCGGCCAGCCAGCCCCCTATACTGCTGTACCGGCCAACCCCCTATACCCTATACTGCTGTACCTGCCAGCCACCCCCCTATACTGCTGTACCGGCCAGCCAGCCCCCTATACTGCTGTACCGGCCAGCCAGCCACCTATACTGCTGTACCGGCCAGCCAGCCCCCTATACTGCTATACCGGCCAGCCCCCTATACCCTATACTGTTGTACCGGCCAGCCAGCCACCTATACTGCTGTACCGGCCAGCCACCACCCTATACTGCTATACCGGCCAACCCCCTATACCCTATACTGTTGTACCGGCCAGCCAGCCACCTATACTGCTGTACCGGCCAGCCAGCCACCTATACTGCTGTACCGGCCAGCCAGCCCCCTATACTGCTGTAACGGCCAGCCACCCACCTATACTGCTGTACCGGCCAGCCAGCCACCTATACTGCTGTACCGGCCAGCCCCCTATACCCTATACTGCTGTACCGGCCAGCCAGCCACCTATACTGCTGTACCGGCCAGCCAGCCACCTATACTGCTGTACCGGCCAGCCAGCCACCTATACTGCTGTACCGGCCAGCTACCCCCCTATACTGCTGTACCGGCCAGCCAGCCACCTATACTGCTGTACCGGCCAGCCCCCTATACTGGTGTACCGGCCAGCCCCCTATACTGCTGTACCGGCCAGCCACCCCCCTATACTGCTGTACCGGCCAGCCACCCCTCTATACTGCTATACCGGCCAGCCCCCTATACCCTATACTGCTGTACCGGCCAGCCAGCCCCCTATACTGTTGTACCGGCCAGCCACCCCCCTATACTGCTGTACCGGCCAGCCAGCCCCCTATACTGCTGTACCGGCCAGCCAGCCCCCTATACTGGTGTACCGGCCAGCCCCCTATACTGCTGTACCGGCCAGCCACCCCCCTATACTGCTGTACCGGCCAGCCAGCCCCCTATACTGGTGTACCGGCCAGCCCCCTATACTGCTGTACCGGCCAGCCACCCCCCTATACTGCTGTACCGGCCAGCCAGCCCCCTATACTGGTGTACCGGCCAGCCCCCTATACTGCTGTACCGGCCAGCCACCCCCCTATACTGCTGTACCGGCCAGCCACCCCTCTATACTGCTGTACCGGCCAGCCACCCCCCTATACTGCTGTACCGGCCAGCCACCCCCCTATATTGCGGTACCGGCCAGCCCCCTATACCCTATACTGCCATCCCGCAGCTTTCGTTACACCAAACGCTAGGGACAAATAAATCTCCAAACCTAACCTTAAATCCAGCAAGGAATTTCATTATCCAAAGACGTGGTCGCCCTGTCCGGCCTGCCACCTTCAACACGACAGTGTTGGCGGGAGCGGCGCACAACGCATTGTCTTCTCCGCACATGCGCCTCGCTTAATCACGCATCCAAACTCGATTGACGTGCCACGTGTATATGTGCAGGGAACAGCCGCTGCCTATATAATTACAACTTAATTACCCAAAGCTGTTTTAATCGCACGTATGACGGTAAATACCAGTTTTCTCATTTCTATTGCTGCAAAATACCATCAGCAATTGCCACGTAAACATACATTCCCGTCTACGCAATTACTCACCCCTTCTGGTCCCATGACGTAAACAGACAGGCCCCCCCGGTCTAGTCCCCCACCCTTTCTGGTCCCATGACGTAAACAGACACCCCCCCCACCCCCGGTCTAGTCCCCCACCCTTTCTGGTCCCATGACGTAAACAGACACCCCCCCGTCCCCTTTCTACAGAGTCCCCCACCTTTTCTGGTCATTGATTGCCATCATGGCCACAAACGCTTCACGGCGCCCTCTACCGGACCAATCAAGCAACGGTCTCAAATTTAATTTCTAGCGCCTCGCCAACGAAACGACCAACACCGCCACCCCCCCCCCCCTCCCCACCCCCCCAACCCCCACCTTCCCTGCTCGACGTATCACCGACCACATCATCACACGGTTTCCATGGCGACGTCGCCTTCAAAGCGTCGCAACGGCCTTGACCTATGAGGCCGCGTCGGTATGGTATAAATGTGTCTTGACCGGGGGGTGGTGGGGGGGGAGGGGTCAGTCGAAAGGGCCGGGGGCGAGAGGGGGGGGGGGGCGGGGCGGGATGGGGCGGCGCCAGTAATGAAGATGGGGATGGAGAAACGGATGATGCGGTTGGTAACACTTCAGGCAAGTCATCCATCCCTTATCGGGACAACAACATATTCTCGTGGCCCTTTGGTGGGGGACATGGGCGGTGATTTGTCTCACCTTCCTTGCCCATTCGACCCGTCCTCGTGAAGGTTGGTTGTATATTCAGGACCACTTTTGGTCATGTCGCGTCAATGGGAGAAGGAAGGGAGAGTGGAGCCATGTATCCGGGGTAACCCCCTACTCTTTACCAAGAAAGACATGAGATCTTTATCCTGCGACCACACAGACGTGGCCACAGCGGGGCGCGAACCATCGATCCATGTGCCGTTAAGCTCTCAGGTGGCCAGAGCACTCAATGCGAGCGCTCTAACCAACTGAGCTATCGTGCCGCCCCCCCCCCCCCCCCCGTCCTCGTGAAGAAGCGATGGGCCAGTCACGGCTAACATGTTTACTTCACTAAACCGTCACTGGCAACCACCTAGCACCACGTCCACCGGGTAGACCCCCCCCCCCCCAAGAGTGGACCCCAGATAGTGGCTATATGTAGAGTAAAGAATAAGGTGCGTTTTATGCAAACCTTTGGGTGCACGCATGGGGTAAAGCGGTCTCGCGCACCCTCTGGAGTAATGAGACGCAATTTAGAGTGTGACAACAGCAATTCATACAGACACCGGTTGCTACGTGAAGCGCATGGTAATGCACGGCGTAACCCTGCAAGTCAGCCCAGTGAATGAAGAACTACTGAGGGCGAAATAAAGAGATGCTGCGTAAATACTATCGTAATTTGGGTGAATTAAGAGGTGCTGCGTAATTATTATTATATGGTACTCTTCAAGACTGACGCTTGGCACAACAAGTGTTATCATTGTTGGTGGCAGAAGCAAAGTCTTTTTTTAAAGTCACATTATACAGCAGAGCAATATTTCAGCCATACCACTTGGCATAAACCAAGTCCAAATCCCCACTACCATCAGGGAGACCAGGCTCTCCGGGTGTCCCCTCCCGTCAGACAGACAGGGAGCGGTGGGGTGGGGGGGGGGAGCTGGAGGGGCAGCGAGTTAGGGGCTAGCGGCCGGTATAAAGGAACCGTCCTCCAGGCATGACACCGCCGGTTAAATCCACCGGAAGTAACAAGCGGCCAGAAGGAGGAGACAGCGGCGGGGTTGTGTCGCCGTGGAGACAGAGACGGAGACGAGGCGAGTTGATACCCCCCTCCCCCTAGCCCTCCCACGCTGTCATCCTCCTCTACCCCGCTCCCCTCTCAGATGAGGAGATAAGGGGATATTGGAGCGTGCCAGGGATGCGGGTTAGTTAGTGGAGGTAGGGTGGTGGGTGGTGGAGGCAGTGGTGGAGCCAGTGGTGGAGGTAGTGGTGGAGGCAGTGGTGGAGGCAGTGGCGGAGGCAGTGGTGGAGGCAGTGGTGGAGCCAGTGGTGGAGGTAGTGATGGAGGCAGTGGTGGAGGCAGTGGTGGAGGCAGTGGCGGAGGCAGTGGTGGAGGCAGTGGTGGAGGCAGTGGTGGAGGCAGTGGTGGAGGCAGTGGCGGAGGCAGTGGCGGAGGCAGTGGTGGAGGCTGTGGTGGAGGTAATAGTGGAGGCAGTGGTGGAGGAAGTGGTGGAGGTAGTGGTGGAGGCAGTGGCGGAGGCAGTGGTGGAGGCAGTGGTGGAGCCAGTGGCGGAGGCAGTGGTGGAGGCAGTGGTGGAGGCAGTGGTGGAGCCAGTGGCGGAGGCAGTGGTGGAGGCAGTGGTGGAGGCAGTGGCGGAGGCAGTGGTGGAGGCAGTGGTGGAGGCAGTGGTGGAGCCAGTGGCGGAGGCAGTGGTGGAGGCAGTGGCGGTGGCAGTGGTGGAGGCAGTGGTGGAGGCTGTGGTGGAGGCAATAGTGGAGGCAGTGGTGGAGGCAGTGGTGGAGGCAGTGGTGGAGGCTATGGTGGAGGAGGGTAGGATTGGTCGGTGAGTCTGAGGTGATGTGGCTTTGGGAGAGTATGGCAGGTTGCACTGAGTTGGGTGAGTTGGTGGGTCCCCGTGGAGCGGTGGCGGTGGCGGTGGCGGTGGTGGCGGTGGCGGTGGTTGCGGCGGCGGTGGCGGGGAGCCCAAACCCCTGGCAATGGCGCTAGCAGGGCAAAGGGACCAGGATTAAGTGGGCTAAAACGTGACTTAATTTTAAAATGTCAAAACTCGTGTAATGGCGGCTTCAGCGTCTAGATCGGCGCCAGGAAGGGGCGTCCGAAGTGATAGGTGGGGGGGGGGGTATGCAACGCTGTGGAAGAGAGGGGGTTGAGGGTGGTTGTAAGGAGGGGGTTGGGGGTGGTTTTGAAGAGGGGGTTGGGGGTGGTTTTGAAGAGGGGGTTGGGGGTGGTTTTGAAGAGGGGGTTGGGGGTGGTTGTGAAGATGGTGTGGTGGCTATTATAATTGCCGTAAATTAAATATATATGAACTGTTGTTAATGCTACAACTGATACTACTACGGCGACTACTGCTACTACTACCACTGCTACAAACAGTAATACAACTACTAAGTGCTATTACAACTACTACCAAAAGTACTACTACTACCACTACAACTACTACTACTAAGTACTACTACCACCACTACTGTAATAACTACCACTGCTACTACTACGGTCATAAGACAGTCTGACTACCTGCTAGACTGAGAGGCCAGAGATATGAAAGTGGTGGGTGGCTGATATTAAAGATAAGATTACGGAGGGGGTGGCTGATTTTAAATATATTACGGAGGGGGTGGCTGATATTACATATAAGATTACGAAGGGGGGTGGTGTAACGGAGGGGCAATACTGCTACCAACCCTACCATCATGGATGGCAATTGGGGGGGCGGTCTGAGATCAAAGGACGCCGCCCTACAGGTAACTACTGCTTGGATGAGCACGTGATCAAAGCACCGCGCGACGAGAGCATCATGTGACGCACCAGCCACGTGACCAGGGCACGTGGCCGATCAAAGCACCGCGTGACCAGAGCATCATGTGACGCACCAGCCACGTGACCAGGGCACGTGGCCGATCAAAGCACCGCGTGACCAGAGCATCATGTGACGCACCAGCCACGTGATCAGGGCACGTGGCCGATCAAAGCACCGCGTGACCAGAGCATCATGTGACGCACCAGGTCATATATATGTAAGGCGGCGTGACATAAGGTCAGGTAACGTAAAGATACGAAACACCGTAAATCAACTGACGTAACCAACACTCACGTAAGGTCACGTCATGTGACTCAAAGTAAGCCAGATAAAGTTCATGTCACATCACGTCACGCCACGTAACGTCGGATCAGGTCACGTTGTGCTTGGAACTGAATGGTTTCTATTGCGCCGAGATAGACATATGTATCTACGTAGTCGGACAGTTGGTTGGTTGTGTATCAACTTTTGGTCATATCGCGTCTATGGAGGATTGCGGGTAGCGGGGTGAGGCTGGGTGGGTGCAGGAAGAAGTGGGTTAGCGTGAGGGGCGGTGGCAGTAGTAGCAATGGCGTTGGGGAGGGCGCAGATACTATGGAAGGAGCCCAAAACATGTAACGACGCTTGGAACATGTGGTAAGAAGGGCCAGAGGGCAGGGTGACTGGCTGCTCCATGTCAGTAGCGGTCCTGGCGACACAATGGGAGAGAAAAAGAGAGGTGGAGGACATTGTCGGAAATGATGAACGTGTCCCAATGTCCCAAGTGGGGGGGGGGGGAAACCCCCCCCCCTCTACCCCAACACTGACGAGGGCGTGGGAGGGCAGGGAGAGAATGGAAAGACCTCGGGCAGCCCCCAGGGTACCCTCTCCCCTCCCAGACAAGGCTCCGTGCGTGCAGACACACGCACCCACACAGAAAACCCCCAGGGGGCTTCCCAAGGGTAATTGGTAATTCTCCACCCCTTACTCCTCCCCCTACCCCTACACCCCACCTGCCGACATACGTGTGCATTCAGACACGGGACTGAGGCCCTCTCATTCCTGTGGTCGCTGTAGGGAGTGGATGCACGCTTTCTGACACCAAGGGAGTACAAAACGCTGTCTGACACCAAGGGAGTATAGAACGCTTTCTGACACCAAGGGAGTACAGAACGCTCTCTGACACCAAGGGAGTACAGAACGCTTTCTGACACCAAGGGAGTATAGAACGCTTTCTGACACCAAGGGAGTACAGAACGCTCTCTGACACCAAGGGAGTACAGAACGCTTTCTGACACCAAGGGAGTACAGGACCCTTTCTGACACCAAGGAAGTACAGAACCCTTTCTGACACCAAGGGAGTACAGAATGCTTTCTGACACCAAGGGAGTACAGAACGCTTTCTGACACCAAGGGAGTACAGAACGCTGTCTGACACCAAGGGAGTACAGAACGCTTTCTGACACCAAGGGAGAACAGAACGCTTTCTGACACCAAGGGAGTACAGAATGCTTTCTGACACCAAGAAAGTACCGGACGCTCTCTGACACCACGGGAGTACAGAACGCTTTCTGACATCAAGGGATACAGAACGCTGTCTGACACCAAGGGAGTACAGAACGCTTTCTGACACCAAGGGAGTACAGAACGCTTTCTGACACCAAGGGAGTACAGAACGCTGTCTGACACCAAGGGAGTACAGAACGCTTTCTGACACCAAGGGAGTATAGAACACTTTCTGGCACCAAGGAAGTACAGAACGCTTTCTGACACCAAGGCAGTACAGAATGCTTTCTGACACCAAGGGAGTACAGAACGCTTTCTGACACCAAGGCAGTACAGAACGCTTTCTGACACCAAGGGAGTACAGAACGCTTTCTGACACCAAGGGAGTACAGAACGCTTTCTGACACCAAGGGAGTACAGAACGCTTTCTGACACCAAGGGAGTACAGAATGCTTTCTGACACCAAGGGAGTACAGAACGCTTTCTGACACCAAGGGAGTACAGAACGCTGTCTGACACCAAGGGAGTACAGAACGCTTTCTGACACCAAGGGAGTACAGAACGCTTTCTAACACCAAGGGAGTACAGAATGCTTTCTGACACCAAGAAAGTACCGGACGCTCTCTGACACCAAGGGAGTACAGGACCCTTTCTGACACCAAGGAAGTACAGAACCCTTTCTGACACCAAGGGAGTACAGAATGCTTTCTGACACCAAGGGAGAACAGAACGCTTTCTGACACCAAGGGAGTACAGAACGCTTTCTGACACCAAGGGAGTACAGAACGCTTTCTGACACCAAGGGAGTACAGAACGCTTTCTGACACCAAGGGAGTACAGAACGCTGTCTGACACCAAGGGAGTACAGAACGCTTTCTGACACCAAGGGAGTACAGAACGCTTTCTGACACCAAGGGAGAACAGAACGCTTTCTGACACCAAGGGAGTACAGAACGCTTTCTGACACCAAGAAAGTACAGAACGCTCTCTGACACCAAGAAAGTACAGAACGCTCTCTGACACCAAGGGAGTACAGAACGCTTTCTGACACCAAGGGAGAACAGAACGCTTTCTGACACCAAGGGAGTACAGAACGCTTTCTGACACCAAGAAAGTACAGAACGCTTTCTGACACCAAGAAAGTACAGAACGCTCTCTGACACCAAGGGAGTACAGAACGCTTTCTGACACCAAGGGAGTACAGAACGCTTTCTGACACCAAGGGAGTACAGAACGCTTTCTGACACCAAGGGAGAACAGAACGCTTTCTGACACCAAGGGAGTACCGGACGCTCTCTGACACCAAGGGAGTACAGAACGCTTTCTGACACCAAGAGAGTACAGAACGCTTTATGACACCAAGGGAGTACAGAACGCTTTCTGACACCAAGAGAGTACAGAACGCTTTATGACACCAAGGGGGTACAGAACGCTTTCTGACACCAAGGGAGTATAGAACGCTTTCTGACACCAAGGGAGTACAGAACGCTCTCTGACACCAAGGGAGAACAGAACGCTTTCTGACACCAAGGGAGTACAGAATGCTTTCTGACACCAAGAAAGTACCGGACGCTCTCTGACACCAAGGGAGTACAGAACGCTTTCTGACACCAAGGCAGTACAGAATGCTTTCTGACACCAAGGGAGTACAGAACGCTTTTTGACACCAAGGCAGTACAGAACGCTTTCTGACACCAAGGGGGTACAGAACGCTTTCTGACACCAAAGAAGTACAGAACGCTTTCTGACACCAAGGGAGTACAGAACGCTTTCTGACACCAAGGGAGTACAGAACGCTTTCTGACACCAAGGGAGAACAGAACGCTTTCTGACACCAAGGGAGTACAGAACGCTTTCTGACACCAAGAGAGTACAGAACGCTCTCTGACACCAAGGGAGAACAGAACGCTTTCTGACACCAAGAAAGTACCGGACGCTCTCTGACACCAAGGGAGTACAGAACGCTTTCTGACACCAAGGCAGTACAGAATGCTTTCTGACACCAAGGGAGTACAGAACGCTTTTTGACACCAAGGCAGTACAGAACGCTTTCTGACACCAAGGGGGTACAGAACGCTTTCTGACACCAAAGAAGTACAGAACGCTTTCTGACACCAAGGGAGTACAGAACGCTTTCTGACACCAAGGAAGAACAGAAGGCTTTCTGACACCAAGGGAGTACAGAAGGCTTTCTGACACCAAGGGAGTACAGAACGCTTTCTGACACCAAGGGAGTACAGAACGCTCTCTGGCACCAAGGGAGTACAGAACGCTTTCTGACACCAAGAGAGCTTTCCGAGATGCTTAATACTCTCCTTGGGTGGATTTTCCTTTTCCCAAACATCACCCCGTCGCCCCTTGACCCACATTTACCGGGCTTCCATCAGGGCCAGCAATAGCCAGATTCGCACACGTGGACAACGACCAGTCACCATGAGGGACTGAGAACACCTGTCACAACCGTTCAACACATTTAGGGCGCTAATCCGATGACAGATTTATACATCGGTCCGCAGTGAATGAATAATGTAGTACATAGAGAGAGAGGTATCACAGCAAGTCCATTGAGTGCAGAGAGCGCGGGAGACAACACAGAGCCAGGATCCCAAATACGATATTACAATTCCAATATTTCTGCAGCACAGTAGTCATTATGACGTCACCAGCGCTATGATACCTATGCAGCATGTACAGTTTTAACTCGTTGATCCGACATACGAGAAACACATTCCCGTGTAACGGATTTCCCCAACGCTTGTAGTTTAATCCGACATTCATTTTCTGACAGTTCCATCAAAAATACGACCATTACAACTCCGGCTGCAGCATATCAATCGCTGCATTATATAAAGATTAATTGTAACATGAGGGATGCGATAATTACTACTCTGACGTCGTTGCAGCATTTTAGGAATTATTTAACCATCAGCAATGCGATAATTACAGCTCCAGTATTACTGCAGACGCACACAGGGCGGAATCATTGATACACGAGGGACACCAAACGACGTCAATGGCTAGATTGGCTTAGTCGTAGCTCGGCACAGCTGGTCGATGGCTGTCCCCGCCTTGGGGTCCCCGGGGGGGGGGGGGGTCTCTGGGGGGGTTCCTGGGGGTACCACGTGGTACTACTATTATCCTACTGGTGGCACTAACCCCAGGGTAGGACTACCAGGCAAGACAACGGGACACTCCGCTCAAGTAGTGTTCCCTTCCCACCTGGTCCTCATGTCCAGTATAGTAACTTACAGCCTTCCCTGAGAAATCTCCGGCAATAACACAATCCAGTGGATCTTCCTCTGTGTATTAGCCTCTGGCTGCTATAATCCTCCCTTTGTGTATTCTCTCCTTGGTTATCCCGTGGTCTGATATCCCGTTATAATGCACTGCAATCCGCTCATAGTCCCGATGTCGGCCTGTCACCGCAATGTAAACAGCATCAGCGGCAGCAGTAGCTCTCACAGAGGCGAGCGCGCGAGGCGATTAGAAAACGATCCGACTGTGCCAGCCCTACACGGGTTTTAAAGGCGCTATTCCAATTACGCCTCTCACCCCCTTGGCCGCTGCTGGGTCCGACACCAATGTCACGGCAGCAGCGACGGCAGAACGGCAGTGAGGCGGCGGCTCCAGCGACAACTACCGCCAGGCAACGACCACTGCGATGTGTGGGTACTGCGGCCCGGTGGCAGGAAGGGGGTGGGTTGGGGTGAGAGGAGTAGGGGCGGGGGAACGGGGGGGGGGGGGTGTGGTGGTCAATGTGGCGGTTATCCACGTACAGGGGGCGGGGGCGGGGAAACGGGAGGGTGAGCTGGCAGGGGCGGCCGGTCCGATAGGGAGCAGGCTTTTTTTTACGGCGACAATCGGCGGCGCAGACCGCATGCCATACACGAAGAACCGGATGCGAAACAGGTCAAGCCTGGATGATGATAGCCCAGTGGCGCCACGGCGGACTGCGGGGGAATTATCTGCGCCTCCTCCTCCTGCTCATCCTACCGCTCTACGCGACACGCATGCAGACACGGCAGTGCATGGACAAGCCAAGGCACGAGCAAGGGGCGAGACAAGGCAGGGGCAAGGGGCGAGACAAGGCAGGAGCAAGGGGCGAGACGAGGGATGAAAGGAAAGAAAGTACCGGGCGGGGCAAGAAGAAAAGCAAGCCGGAAATTTACCTCATTTCCGCTACTCGCTTCATAATGGGTCGTATATCGCACAAGGCCACCGGTGGCGCCGCCACGGTTGTCATCAATCTCGGCCACAGGGGGCGCCACGACGCCGAGGCCAAGGAGGAGCGAGCGATTCGCCGCCAGGACCACAGACACACACCACATACACCACAGCCACCACGACTACAGACTCCTGCCGCAGTCGGGAGGACAAGTTGCCCTTCTGACTTGGCTGGCTGACAGGCTGACTGACTGGCTGGTTGGTTGGCAGGGGATTGCGGTCCGGACAGATCAGGCCAAGCGAATCCCAGGCAGGCCATGCCAGGCTATAGCCGAGCAATAGCTTTAGGGGGGGGGGGGGAGGGATGCGGGGGAGGGTGTGGGGAGCGTGAGGGGCTCAGCTGGGCGGGTTACGCAGGGGCGGGCTATATACGCTGGCCGGCACCGGAGTAATGGCCAGCGACATCCAAACACAGCGGGGCGTACCCTCCTGGGTACGGTCCGGGATGTCCTGGGGGTCAGCCTGTGGGGGTGAGGAGAGGAGGGGGTGGGAGGAGTGGCGGGGGGGGGGGAGGGCAGTCCCCAATCCTGCCAACCGCTACATTGCCTTCCCCCACCATTTCCCCTGCCCCCCTCCCCCCCCCCACCACAGAGCCTGACCCCCCGGGCGAAGCCTGACCCCTTGGCTCGCCGACCCTCCCGGGGTGCGGTGAAGGAGAAGGGGGTCAGGGAGCGGACGGTATGATCAAGGGTGCGGGGGGGGGGCGTATAAGCCGGCTTGTTAGTCGCCCTGGTTGTATCGTCCCTAAGGGTAAGTAGGTGAGGCGGGGCGGACAGCCGGGAGGTGGGGGGGGGTCTGGATGGGGAGGCAGCTGCGCACGAGGGGCGGGGAGTGTGGGGCGGCGGCGGGGACGGGGAGGGGGGTGGGGTGAATGGTGGGGCAGGTTAATAAATTATGACGAGAGCTAACAGAGCAGTTGCGGCACGCATAGCAATGACAGTAACATGGGGATGGCGCGGAGCGGGAGCGGTGGGAGGGCAGGGGAGGGCAGGGCTGGCGTGTGTGTGTGTGTGGGGGGGGGGGTGAACCTGGTGGAGGGGGGGGGGCAGCGATCGGAGGAGGTACTGCCAATCAAACACGACTGACTGGAGAGGGACAGGACAACGCTCGGTGCGATAACGGCACGAGTAGGGGGTACGGGGTGGATGGAGCAGGGGGTGGATGGAGTTGGGGTGGACGGGGTACGGGGTGGATGGAATAGGGGGTGGATGGAGTTGGGGTGGACGGGGTACGGGGTGGATGGAATAGGGGGTGGATGGAGTAGGGGGTGGATGGAATTGGGGTGGACGGGGTACGGGGTGGATGGAATAGGGGGTGGATGGAGCAAGGGGTGGATGGAGCAAGGGGTGGATGGAGTAGAGGTGGAGCGGTTACGGGGTGGATGGAGCAAGGGGTGGATGGAGTAGAGGTGGAGCGGTTACGGGGTGGATGGAATAGGGGGTGGATGGAGCAGGGGGTAGATGGAGCAGGGGGTGGATGGAGTAGGGGTGGACGGGTTACGGGGTGGATGGATTAGGGGGTGTAAGGAGGGGTCACTGCGTACGGCGGTGTGGAGGGAGCTTGCCCGACAGACGAAATGATGTGAAACAACAACGATAGGATATGGACGGGAAGAAGAAGCGAACATGACAGAGCAGCAGGGCAGGAGATGCGCGGGTGGGTAGGCTTTCTTTGCCCTATTAGATTGGCTTTGACATCAACAAACAGACAATGTCTGGGGTATAAATGCTCTATCTCATCTCCAACGTCACAGGCGAAGATTATAGTGATATGATGGTCAGACAATGACAAGACAAATGCTCTATTCCCAGTGTCAGGGGTACAGCTCATGGCAGACTGACACGATGGTCAGACAATGACAAGACAAATGCTCTATTCCCAGTGTCAGGGGTACAGCTCATGGCAGACTGACACGATGGTCAGACAATGACAAGACAAATGCTCTATTCCCAGTGTCAGGGGTACAGCTCATGGCAGACTGACACGATGGTCAGACAATGACAAGACAGATGCTCTATTCCCAGTGTCAGGGGTACAGCTCATGGCAGACTGACACGATGGTCAGACAATGACAAGACAAATGCTCTATTCCCAGTGTCAGGGGTACAGATCATGGCAGACTGACACGATGGTCAGACAATGACAAGACAAATGCTCTATTCCCAGTGTCAGGGGTACAGCTCATGGCAGACTGACACGATGGTCAGACAATGACAAGACAAATGCTCTATTCCCAGTGTCAGGGGTACAGATCATGGCAGACTGACGCGGTGGTCAGACAATGACAAGACAAATGCTCTATTCCCAGTGTCAGGGGTACAGCTCATGGGTGACTAACCCGATAGTCAAACCATATGACAACACGACAAGTTCGGTCCTCAATACCGCTGCAATTCTCGCCTACCCGAAAGACCCCGCCAGTTTTCCCGCCCCTCCCTCCCACAGGCGCCCCTCGGCCATGACGAGGCCTCACCGGTCGGTGCCTCCTCCTCCGCTGACGACCGTCGCACGAAAACCAGTCGCATGAATTATTGAGCTTAGGTAAATCGCCCGTTTGTTTAATCCCCTTTACCGGGCCCATTGTTGTCCGGGTCCAGCACGCCGTGACACCTCCAAACATCCACATATATACTGCCGCCAGACCCGACACGGCTCCACCCCTAATGATGGCGCAGTCACCGCCACCGCCACGACATTGCCATCCCACCGTCACGGCAGTGCCACCCCACCGCCACGGCATTGCCACCCAACCGCTACGGCAATGCCACCCCACCGCCACCGCCCCAATCCCCGTCATCGCCACCCCACCGCCACGATATTGCCACCGCCACCGCCACGACATCGCCACCCCACCGTCACAGCATTGCCACCCCACCGCCACGGCATTGCCACCCTACCGCCACGGCATTGCCACCCCACCGCCACGGCATTGCCACCCCACCGCCACGGCATTGCCACCCCACCGCCACGGCATTGCCACCCCCCGCCACGGCATTGCCACCCCCCCGTCACGGCATTGCCACCCCCCGCCACGGCATTGCCACCCCACCGTCACGGCATTGCCACCCCACCGCCACGGTATTGCCACCCCACCGCCACGGTATTGCCACCCCACCGCCACGGTATTGCCACCCCACCGCACCGGTATTGCCACCCCACCGCCACGGTATTGCCACCCCACCGCCACCGCCACAATCCCCGCCATCGCCACCCCAGCGCGATCCCGCCTCACCCCGAATAGTCATATCGATTTCTCCGCAGTTCATAATGACTTTGTCGCTTTGTTTTTACAACAAAAAGACTGCGGCAAAGTCAAGGCATTATTGTCTGCCAATACAGGGTTCTGCCGCATCGCGCTATTCAGGTGGCAGAGGGGTGGAGGGGGCGGGGGTGTAGCAGTTGAGGGGGCTATATGCAGTCTTGATCATCTATACCCTTCTCGTCCACCATGTTTACTTTTGCCCGCCTTTCGCCGGTTATTGTCGTCATACAATAGGAAGTCAATTCCTGCATGTCTTTCTCCGGCAACCTCAACCCTCATCCACCCGTCCGCTGTCAACTCTCTCTCTAGCTCCACACTATATCGAGCTCCGTCTCCACAGTATATCGAGCTCCGTCTCCACAGTATATCGAGCTCCGTCTCCACACTATATCGAGCTCCGTCTCCACACTATATCGAGCTCCGTCTCCACACTATATCGAGCTCCGTCTCCACACTAAATCGAGCTCCGCCTCCACACTATATCGAGCTCCGTCTCCACACTATATCGAGCTCCGTCTCCACACTATATCGAGCTCCGTCTCCACACTATATCGAGCTCCGTCTCCACACTATATCGAGCTCCGTCTCCACACTATATCGAGCTCCGTCTCCACACTATATCGAGCTCCGTCCCCACACTATATCGAGCTCCGTCTCCACACTATATCGAGCTCCGTCTCCACACTATATCGAGCTCCGTCTCCACACTATATCGAGCTCCGTCTCCACACTATATCGAGCTCCGTCTCCACACTATATCGAGCTCCGTCTCCACATTATATCGAGCTCCGTCTCCACACTATATCGAGCTCCGTCTCCACACTATATCGAGCTCCGTCTCCACACTATATCGAGCTCCGTCTCCACACTATATCGAGCTCCGTCTCCACACTATATCGAGCTCCGTCTTCACACTATATCGAGCTCCGTCTCCACACTATATCGAGCTCCGTCTCCACACTATATCGAGCTCCGTCCCCACACTATATCGAGCTCCGTCTCCACACTATATCGAGCTCCATCTCCACACTATATCGAGCTCCGTCTCCACACTATATCGAGCTCCGTCTCCACACTATATCGAGCTCCGTCTCCACACTATATCGAGCTCCGTCTCCACAGTATATCGAGCTCCGTCTCCACACTATATCGAGCTCCGCCTCCACACTATATCGAGCTCCGTCTCCACAGTATATCGAGCTCCGTCTCCACACTATATCGAGCTCCGTCTCCACACTATATCGACCTCCGTCTCCACACTATATCGAGCTCCGTCTTCACACTATATCGAGCTCCGTCTCCACACTATATCGAGCTCCGTCTCCACACTATATCGAGCTCCGTCCCCACACTATATCGAGCTCCGTCTCCGCACTATATCGAGCTCCATCTCCACACTATATCGAGCTCCGTCCCCACACTATATCGCGCTCCGTCTCCACACCATATCGAGCTCCGTCTCCACACCATATTGAGCTCCGTCTCCACACTATATCGAGCTCCGTCTCCACACTATATCGAGCTCCGTCTCCACACTATATCGAGCTCCGTCTCCACACTATATCGAGCTCCGTCTCCACACTATATCGAGCTCCGCCTCCACACTATATCGAGCTCCGCCTCCACACTATATCGAGCTCCGTCTCCACACTATATCGAGCTCCGTCTCCACACTATATCGAGCTCCGTCTCCACACTATATCGAGCTCCGTCTCCACACTATATCGAGCTCCGTCTCCACACTATATCGAGCTCCGTCCCCACACTATATCGAGCTCTGTCTCCACACTATATCGAGCTCCGTCTCCACACTATATCGAGCTCCGTCTCCACACTATATCGAGCTCCGTCCCCACACTATATCGAGCTCCGTCTCCACACTATATCGAGCTCCGTCTCCACACTATATCGAGCTCCGTCTCCACACTATATCGAGCTCCGTCTCCACACTATATCGAGCTCCGTCTCCACACTATATCGAGCTCCACCTCCACACTATATCGAGCTCCGTCTCCACACTATATCGAGCTCCGTCTCCACACTATATCGAGCTCCGTCCCCACACTATATCGAGCTCCGTCTCCACACTATATCGAGCTCCGTCTCCACACTATATCGAGCTCCGTCCCCACACTATATCGAGCTCCGTCTCCACACTATATCGAGCTCCGTCTCCACACTATATCGAGCTCCGTCTCCACACTATATCGTGCTCCGTCTCCACACTATATCGAGCTCCGTCTCCACACTATATCGAGCTCCGTCTCCACACTATATCGAGCTCCGTCTCCACACTATATCGAGCTCCGTCTCCACACCATATCGAGCTCCGTCTCCACACTATATCGAGCTCCGTCTCCACACTATATCGAGCTCCGTCTCCACACTATATCGAGCTCCGTCTCCACACTATATCGAGCTCCGTCTCCACACTATATCGAGCTCCGTCTCCACACTATATCGAGCTCCGTCTCCACACTATATCGAGCTCCGTCTCCACAGTATATCGAGCTCCGTCTCCACAGTATATCGAGCTCCGTCTCCACACTATATCGAGCTCCGTCTCCACACTATATCGAGCTCCGTCTCCACACTATATCGAGCTCCGTCTCCACACTAAATCGAGCTCCGCCTCCACACTATATCGAGCTCCGTCTCCACACTATATCGAGCTCCGTCTCCACACTATATCGAGCTCCGTCTCCACACTATATCGAGCTCCGTCTCCACACTATATCGAGCTCCGTCTCCACACTATATCGAGCTCCGTCTCCACCCTATATCGAGCTCCGTCTCCACACTATATCGAGCTCCGTCTCCACACTATATCGAGCTCCGTCTCCACACTATATCGAGCTCCGTCTCCACACTATATCGTGCTCCGTCTCCACACTATATCGAGCTCCGTCTCCACACTATATCGAGCTCGGTCTCCACACTATATTGAGCTCCGTCTCCACAGTATATCGAGCTCCGTCTCCACACTATATCGAGCTCCGTCTCCACACTATATCGAGCTCCGTCTCCACACTATATCGAGCTCCGTCTCCACACTAAATCGAGCTCCGCCTCCACACTATATCGAGCTCCGTCTCCACACTATATCGAGCTCCGTCTCCACACTATATCGAGCTCCGTCTCCACACTATATCGAGCTCCGTCTCCACACTATATCGAGCTCCGTCTCCACACTATATCGAGCTCCGTCTCAACACTATATCGAGCTCCGTCCCCACACTATATCGAGCTCCGTCTCCACACTATATCGAGCTCCGTCTCCACACTATATCGAGCTCCGTCTCCACACTATATCGAGCTCCGTCTCCACACTAAATCGAGCTCCGCCTCCACACTATATCGAGCTCCGTCTCCACACTATATCGAGCTCCGTCTCCCTACTATATCGAGCTCCGTCTCCACACTATATCGAGCTCCACCTCCACACTATATCGAGCTCCGTCTCCACACTATATCGAGCTCCACCTCCACACTATATCGAGCTCCGTCTCCACACTATATCGAGCTCCGTCTCCACACTATATCGAGCTCCGTCTCCACACTATATCGAGCTCCGCCTCCACACTATATCGAGCTCCGTCTCCACACTATATCGAGCTCCGTCTCCACACTATATCGAGCTCCGTCTCCACACTATATCGAGCTCCGTCTCCACACTATATCGAGCTCCGTCTCCACACTATATCGAGCTCCGTCTCCACACTATATCGAGCTCCGTCTCCACACTATATCGAGCTCCACCTCCACACTATATGGAGCTCCGTCTCCACACTATATCGAGCTCCGTCCCCACACTATATCGAGCTCCGTCTCCACACTATATCGAGCTCCGTCTCCACACTATATCGAGCTCCGTCTCCACACTATATCGAGCTCCGTCTCCACACTATATCGAGCTCCGCCTCCACACTATATCGAGCTCCGTCTCCACACTATATCGAGCTCCGTCTCCACACTATATCGAGCTCCGTCTCCACACTATATCGAGCTCCACCTCCACACTATATGGAGCTCCGTCTCCACACTATATCGAGCTCCGTCTCCACACTATATCGAGCTCCGTCTCCACACTATATCGAGCTCCGTCCCCACACTATATCGAGCTCCGTCTCCACACTATATCGAGCTCCGTCTCCACACTATATCGAGCTCCGTCCCCACACTATATCGAGCTCCGTCTCCACACTATATCGAGCTCCGTCTCCACACTATATCGAGCTCCGTCTCCACACTATATCGAGCTCCACCTCCACACTATATGGAGCTCCGTCTCCACACTATATGGAGCTCCGTCTCCACACTATATCGAGCTCCGTCTCCACACTATATCGAGCTCCGTCTCCACACTATATCGAGCTCCGTCTCCACACTATATCGAGCTCCGTCTCCACACTATATCGAGCTCCGTCTCCACACTATATCGAGCTCCGTCTCCACACTATATCGAGCTCCGTCTCCACACTATATCGAGCTCCGTCTCCACACTATATCGAGCTCCGTCTCCACACTATATCGAGCTCCGTCTCCACACTATATCGAGCTCCGTCTCCACACTATATCGAGCTCCGTCTCCACACTATATCGAGCTCCGTCTCCACACTATATCGAGCTCCACCTCCACACTATATCGAGCTCTGTCTCCACACTATATCGAGCTCCGTCTCCACACTATATCGAGCTCCGTCCCCACACTATATCGAGCTCCGTCTCCACACTATATCGAGCTCCGTCTCCACACTATATCGAGCTCCGTCTCCACACTATATCGAGCTCCGTCTCGACACTATATCGAGCTCCGCCTCCACACTATATCGAGCTCCGTCTCCACACTATATCGAGCTCCGTCTCCACACTATATCGAGCTCCGCCTCCACACTATATCGAGCTCCGTCTCCACACTATATCGAGCTCTGTCTCCACTCAATATCAAGTTCCGTCTCAACAACACAATCTCTCCACAGACGGAGTTTTTCGCTTCCCCCCGGCAGTGCGACGGGCTGGACGCGAAGACTGCTAATAAAGCCAGGGCGACTGGCGAGAAGGACGGAGAACCCGGCTATCCACTCGGTGATCAAATCAACCGTCTTGTAATTCAAACACACCCACGACTACACGACT
Organism: Arenicola marina; assembly: GCA_964019135.1. Taxonomy (NCBI): domain Eukaryota; kingdom Metazoa; phylum Annelida; class Polychaeta; family Arenicolidae; genus Arenicola; species Arenicola marina. The sequence goes on along the minus strand of OZ025259.1, from coordinate 11,408,111 downwards.
AAGGGCGGGGGGGGGGGGGTTCCCCCTCCCCATCCCCCAGGCCCTACCCCCTTCCCCTCTCAGTCTCTTCCCGTCAGGTGGCTGCTTCAAGGGGACGCTGGAGTGTGTAGAGTAGGACTGGGGTGGGTGGGGGGAGGGGTGGGGTGGGGGTGGCCTGGGGGTGTGTGTGATGGGCAATAGATGGACTTCTGTTGGGTTGGGCTAGGCTGGGTTGGGCTGGGCAGGGCTGGGCAGGGCTGGGCTGGGCTAGACTGGGAAATAGGACTGGGTGGTCATTACAGGAGGACGCCAGTTACACCAAACAAACGAAAAACACCAAAACAATTAGCACGGCGGCGATTCTATAGCGTGACATGGCAAATAGAGCACACACTTAGCCACGTCGGAGGTCTCGTGGCCCGAGACATGAATACTTCCTAATAACGACTCGGACTAGGGAGACCCTGCCTGCCCCCTATTGGGAGAATGCCAGCGCCATGACCGCCGGAAGACTCCCGTTGCATGTATTGGGGTGAGATCATGCCACGTGGTGGTCGGGGATGGGGCGTTGCACCTCCGGCTGAAGCCAGGTAGAGACTCGGGTAGACGTTAAGGCCTTTAATATATAATACTATACTTTGAGCAGTTTTTTTTTACAGTTGAATTTGTGGTATCTAGTCTTGTTAAGGCCAGAATACAGTGCTGCCCTCGTGGAGTGGCGAAATCAGAATCATGTTATTTGATCGACGAGAGACCACCAGGAAGTGTTTTACTTGACCGAGGCCTGACTCCAGCGACCAGCTAAGTTTGTACCTTGACATTCAGCGACGGCTGAGGGAGGGGAAGGGGGAGGGGGAGGGGGAAGACTAGGGGGAAGGCTAGGGGTAGGGGGAGGGGGAGGGGGAGGGGGGAAGGGTAGGGTGTGTTGGTTGGGGAGTCCCCAAAGATCCACAACAAAGTAATGCAGCCCTGAAGGAGCGGACACGCGGACAGTGCGGAGTGGGCGTCCAGGGGAGGCTGGCGGACGGGTCGTCAAGGAGGTGTGGGCGTCCAGGAGAGGCTGGAGGGGTCGTCAAGGAGGTGTGGGCGTTTAACGGGCGAACGTGGGCGAGGGTTCCTAGGTCCCTGGCCTCGCGACATCTTCACAGCGGTGCCCTGAGGGACAAGGTGAAGGCCGCCCGATGAGGAGAGCAGGCTGGGGAGAGGAATCACAGCCGGCGAACAACATGGATAAATATGGCGACGGTGGGGCTTGGAGACACGGGTCTCATGGAGGTAAGACACAGTGGCACACACACAAGGCCTCTAGGATCAAACACAATGCAATAAGAAACTGGTGTTTGCATTATGAACTGAGCTAAATAGCCTCCCGAGACGACGAAGGTTAAATGGATCAAATATGCCCCAGAATATGTGCCCGGGTCTGTGTTCTAACCCACAACCTATTGATCTGCGGTCTAGTGCCTTAACCACTACACCAGGAAGGCCCCCACGACCAGGTCCCCATGACCAGACAGTTGGTTTAACCAGGGCACTTCACCCTGAGAAATATTTCTTTTATTTTGGACCCGAAAACCGTTTGATAAATGTTCCACTTAGCGATAAGAAGATTTCCGTAGTGTGGTTTATGAATACGGCCCCTGGTCTCGGGGGGTAACTCAGCTCGAGTTTCCTGTCAGAGCGTACTTCTTGTTATATTGCGCTGTTGTATTTTTTTTTTATTTTTTTTTTTTTATTATTCAAAATAAAAGTGCGGTACATAGGTACATCAAGTCCAATTGACTTATTCACAACAACAATAAAACATGATGAAGAAAGAAAAGACATTGTTTACGTCAATGCAATATTTAGTTTCTCAAGCCAGTTACATATATTTTTAATTTTTGTTACCCTGGTTACCCTGTATATGTAAATTTTTTGTGTTAATTCAGCCAGAAATAATTTATTGATATCGGAGTGAACACATCTAGTTTCTCTTTGGTTAAGTATCAGGTAGATTTTGTATATTATATAGCTGCATACAGTTATTCCAAAGTTATCTATATAGCTGTTGCAACCAGTTACGATGTCGGCTGGTGTAACAGTTCTACACATTACGAATGAAACAGCTTTCCAAATGTTATTGATATAATCACACCAGAATAACATGTGAGGTATGGTATGAGAATCGCGACAGTAAGGACAATAGTCATTTTCTCTTAGTTTCATTTTCTTCAGATTGTAGTTACAAGTTAAAATATTGTGCAAAATCTTATAGTTAAATTCTGACAATTTAGAGTCTGTGATGTCAATCCCTTTTCGACTAAAAGCTGCCAATGTATCTTCCTCAGCAGGTAGCAGACACCAATTGCCTAACGCCTTCAGAGGTTTTTTAACCTCGTACTTACAGCTTACTAACGCTTTATATATGTCTTTAGATTTGATATTATTGTTTAAACATGTAATAGAGCCTGTAGTTACACAAGGTAAAATAGTCATGACATCGCGTAGCTTTAACATTATATCTCTATATGGATATAGAGCTTTCTTTAGTAACTTGATTTGACGCAGTACATCTCTCTGGTCATTTATCATATGGTACAGGTAGGTTTCATCGACACTTCCATTTGTGAATTTCAAATGGTGTACTTTAGTGATACCAACCTTAATAAACGAATTAAAGAGTAGGCATGTTTTTACACTCCTGTTACCTAACATTACGCTTACGTTTTGGTTTCCCCATAAAGACTCAGTAAGTAAACACTCGATATCTTGTGGCTTCGGACGAACATTTGCTTTCGCGTACGCACTTATGATATTTGAATAGAAGGTGGGCAACTTGGATAACTTAGGCAATGCACTTTTTTCACTGAAGCACATGTCAACGATTGGTGTTTGAAACTGCTCGCAATATCCTTTACCTAGGACAGCCCAATTTGCATTATTTTCATCTGCAAGTAGTCGTATCAGCCACTTGGCTTTCAGGGAGTCAATATACGAGTCTAAGTCTATCATTGCCACTCCGCCATACGCTTTTGGTGACATCAGTACATTACGTTTAATACGTTCCGTTCTATTCCAGATAAAATTATACAGTAGCTTGTTAAGTTTCTTAACTATGTCGGGTGGCACTATAACGCAGGTCGCAATAAACGATATCTTTGGGATAATTAAGGCTTTTATTACAGTTAGCTTGCCAAAGAGTGTTAACTTCCTTTTTTTCCAGGTACTTAAGACTTTCTCTATGGATAGTAGTTTGTTAGTCCAGTTTAGATTATTACACTCCTCACTATCATTTCCGATATACACGCCGAGACACTTCACAGGCTCTTCCAATATTGCTATACCGTGGGGGGTTACGTGGCGCTGTTGTATTTGGGCAAACGCTTGGGAAAATACATGAATTTTGACCGAGCACCCCTAAAATTCGCGATAACAGACAAGAGATCATTATCTTGCATGAGCAAAGATACACACTTGCCCAAGTGAGGCTCGAACCACGCACCGCTCACTTGGGCTGGCCTAGAGGAAGAGCGCACGACAATAGCTGAGCGGGAAACCTAAGAAGAGGGTCCCTGGGGGTTGGGGGAGGACTGGCGAGGAAGGAAGGAGCTCCAAAATAATAACGGGACATCTACCCTCTGACGTGAGAGAGGCAGAGAGAGAGATAGAGATGAATAAATGACAGGGTAGAAGGGGGCGGTGGTACGGTGTGAGAGCGGATAAAACGTCGGAAATGCAATATCGTCTGTCATACAAAAAATATTCGATGGGGTGGGGGGGGGGGCAGAAGCAGCGGCCAATGCTCCTGGTTTTAGCTTTCAGTTAGTCAGTCGAGGAGGAGAGTGAGAAGGAAGCCGACTGGCCGAGAGGGCGGATGGGGAGGGGTGGGAGGGGGAGGGGGCGTTCGTGGACATCAGAGGCGGCCGTAAGTGGCGACGGGCACGTGAGGTGTGGGGGGGGGGGTGTCAGGGGCGGCGTGGGGTGATAGGAGTGGGGTGGTGGCAGTCAGTGGGGCTGGCTAGCACAGTCGGCCCCTGACCACTTAGGATTTTTGCCAGGTTTGTTGACATGGGTTGGCCGCCAGTATAGAAGACGGGTAATTGTTGGGAGTGGGGAGAGGGGAATGAAGGGTGGGGCGGAATGGGGGATGGGGAATTGGGGATGGGGAGTAGGGGATGAGGCGGAATAGGGACGATGGATGGGAGATGAACTTGGGGAAGGGGGTTGAGGGAGGGTAGGTTGGGCGACTGCCGGACTGCCAAGGGTAATGGTGGTGGTGGTGGTGGTGGCGGCGGTGGTGGCGGTGGTGGTGGCGGTGGTGGTGGTGGCGGTGGTGGCCGTTGCTTTTTTTTGTCGCGGACGAGCGTCGACAACGATGACCTTTTGCAAATGGCTGCGTTTGGCGATGAAATATTCAAGGGACACGGCGGGACGAATGGCAGCGAGCATGCGGCAATGAGCTTCATTTGTGTATTGGGAAACGTGTTCCCGAGCAGCGGTCCGTCGTAAACAGCCGGGGGGTGGGGGCATGGGGAGGGGGACGGTTGTTCGGGACAGGTCGGTGACGGCCATGCCGCCAACAGCTAAAGGGGGTGACGGCCAAGCCGCCGACAGCTAAAGGGGGTGACGGCCAAGCCGCCGACAGCTAAAGGGGGTGACAGCCAAGCCGCCGACAGCTAAAGTGGGTGACGGCCAAGCCGCCAACAGCTAAAGGGGGTGACGGCCAAGCCGCCAACAGCTAAAGGGGGTGACGGCCAAGCCGCCGACAGCTAAAGGGGGTGACGGCCAAGCCGCCGACAGCTAAAGGGGTGACAGCCAAGCCGGCGACAGCTAAAGGGGGTGACGGCCAAGCTGCCAACAGCTAAAGGGGGTGACGGCCAAGCCGCCAACAGCTAAAGGGGGTGACGGCCAAGCCGCCGACAGCTAAAGGGGGTGACGACCAAGCCGCCAACAGCTAAAGGGGGTGACGGCTAGACCGCCGACAGCTAAAGGGGGTGACGGCCAAGCCGCCGACAGCTAAAGGGGGTGACAGCCAAGCCGCCGACAGCTAAAGGGGGTGACAGCCAAGCCGCCGACAGCTAAAGGGGGTGACGGCCAAGCCGCCGACAGCTAAAGGGGGTGACGGACAAGCCGCCGACAGCTAAAGAGGGTGACGGCCAAGCCGCCGACAGCTAAAGGGGGTGACAGCCAAGCCGCCGACAGCTAAAGGGGGTGACGGCCAAGCCGCCAACAGCTAAAGGGGGTGACGGCCAAGCCGCCGACAGCTAAAGGGGGTGACGGCTAGACCGCCGACAGCTAAAGGGGGTGACGGCCAAGCCGCCGACAGCTAAAGGGGGTGACGGCCAAGCCGCCGACAGCTAAAGGGGGTGACGGCCAAGCCGCCGACAGCTAAAGGGGGTGACGGCTAGACCGCCGACAGCTAAAGGGGGTGACGGCCAAGCCGCCAACAGCTAAAGGGGGTGACGGCCAAGCCGCCGACAGCTAAAGGGGGTGACGGCCAAGCCGCCGACAGCTAAAGGGGGTGACGGCTAGACCGCCGACAGCTAAAGGGGGTGACGGCCAAGCCGCCGACAGCTAAAGGGGGTGACGGCCAAGCCGCCGACAGCTAAAGGGGGTGACGGCCAAGCCGCCGACAGCTAAAGGGGGTGACGGCCAAGCCGCCGACAGCTAAAGGGGGTGACGGCCAAGCCGCCAACAGCTAAAGGGGGTGACGGCCAAGTCGCCGACAGCTAAAGGGGTGACGGCTAGACCGCCGACAGCTAAAGGGGGTGACGGCCAAGCCGCCGACAGCTAAAGGGGGTGACGGCCAAGCCGCCGACAGCTAAAGGGGGTGACGGCCAAGCCGCCGACAGCTAAAGGGGGTGACGGCTAGACCGCCGACAGCTAAAGGGGGTGACGGCCAAGCCGCTAACAGCTAAAGGGGGTGACGGCCAAGCCGCCGACAGCTAAAGGGGGTGACGGCCAAGCCGCCGACAGCTAAAGGGGGTGACGGCCAAGCCGCCGACAGCTAAAGGGGGTGACGGCCAAGCCGCCGACAGCTAAAAGGGGGTGACGGCCAAGCCGCCGACAGCTAAAAGGGGTGACGGCCAAGCCGCCAACAGCTAAAGGGGGTGACGACCAAGCCGCCAACAGCTAAAGGGGGTGACGGCCAAGCCGCCAACAGCTAAAGGGGGTGACGGCCAAGCCGCCAACAGCTAAAGGGGGTGACGGCCAAGCCGCCGACAGCTAAAGGGGGTGACGGCCAAGCCGCCAACAGCTAAAGGGGGTGACGGCCAAGCCGCCAACAGCTAAAGGGGGTGACGGCCAAGCCGCCAACAGCTAAAGGGGGTGACGGCCAAGCCGCCGACAGCTAAAGGGGGTGACGGCCAAGCCGCCGACAGCTAAAGGGGGTGACGGCTAGACCGCCGACAGCTAAAGGGGGTGACGGCCAAGCCGCTAACAGGTAAAGGGGGTGACGGCCAAGCCGCCAACAGCTAAAGGGGGTGACGGCCAAGCCGCCAACAGCTAAAGGGGGTGACGGCCAAGCCGCCAACAGCTAAAGGGGGTGACGACCAAGCCGCCAACAGCTAAAGGGGGTGACGGCCAAGCCGCCAACAGCTAAAGGGGGTGACGGCCAAGCCGCCAACAGCTAAAGCGGGTGACGACCAAGCCGCCGACAGCTAAAGGGGGTGACGGCCAGACCGCCGACAGCTAAAAGGGGGTGACGGCCAAGCCGCCGACAGCTAAAGGGGGTGACGGCCAAGCCGCCAACAGCTAAAGGGGGTGACGGCCAGACCGCCGACAGCTAAAGGGGGTGACGGCCAAGCCGCCGACAGCTAAAGGGGGTGACGGCCAAGCCGCTAACAGGTAAAGGGGGTGACGGCCAAGCCGCTAACAGGTAAAGGGGGTGACGGCCAAGCCGCCGACAGCTAAAGGGGGTGACGGCCAAGCCGCTAACAGGTAAAGGGGGTGACGGCCAAGCCGCTAACAGGTAAAGGGGGTGACGGCCAAGCCGCCAACAGCTAAAGGGGGTGACGGCCAAGCCGCCAACAGCTAAAGGGGGTGACGACCAAGCCGCCAACAGCTAAAGGGGGTGACGGCCAAGCCGCCAACAGCTAAAGGGGGTGACGGCCAAGCCGCCAACAGCTAAAGGGGGTGACGGCCAAGCCGCCGACAGCTAAAGGGGGTGACGGCCAAGCCGCCAACAGCTAAAGGGGGTGACGGCCAAGCCGCCAACAGCTAAAGGGGGTGACGGCCAAGCCGCCAACAGCTAAAGGGGGTGACGGCCAAGCCGCCGACAGCTAAAGGGGGTGACGGCCAAGCCGCCGACAGCTAAAGTGGGTGACGGCCAAGCCGCCGACAGCTAAAGGGGGTGACGGCCAAGCCGCTAACAGGTAAAGGGGGTGACGGCCAAGCCGCCTACAGCTAAATGGGGGTTACGGCCAAGCCGCCAACAGCTAAAGGGGGTGACGGCCAAGCCGCCAACAGCTAAAGGGGGTGACGGCCAAGCCGCTAACAGGTAAAGGGGGTGACGGCCAAGCCGCCTACAGCTAAAGGGGGTGACGGCCAAGCCGCCAACAGCTAAAGGGAGGGAAGGCTAAATCGCCAACAACAAATCGCGACAAGGGGGGGGGGGGGGGCGAGGCCAAGCCACCAACAGCTAAAAGGGGTGACGGCCAAGCTGCCATGAGCTAAAGGGGGGTAAGGCTAAATCGCAAACAACAAATCGCGACAAGGGGGGGGGGGCGAGGGCTCTCCATCATCGCCCTACCCTTGACACCCTCCCTTTCCATTCCGCCATTTCCACCCACCCATCGCCACACTTTTCTTCCCCGCTTCCCCTGTCCCTGCGCCCCCCCCCCCCCCATCGCCACCCTCCGCTTGCCAGCTACGGAAACAGCAAACTCCGCTCGCCACGCTCCTCTTCCCTTCCCCGCCTCCCCTGCCCCCCACCCTCGTTACCCTCCCCTCCCCTTCATGGACTCCCGAGGCGGAATGCCCCATTATCAAGTACACAAACCGTCGTCACAGAGAAGCTTGGCGCTGAGCAAAAGACCGTTTTCTAATGAATTTTCAGCGGCTATCAGGCATGGATCCCACGTTAAAAACACCATCGGCCATGGGGAATGGAGAGGGTAGCAAGGGGGGGGGGGGGATCTCTGCCGGAATTAGACTAACAGAGCACAATTAGTGTGACTCGAGCACATGAGCCGGGGTAACAAGGCAGCGCGACGATAGATTGCCAAGTTAACTCGGTCTGGCGGTAAAACTGGGGCAGATTAGTAGACGGCCCCGGGAAGAGCAACCCACGGCGACAACGACGGCGACTTTCAGCTACAACGCCGCCAGCAAGCAAAGAAAAAGCAAAAAAAGCCGAAAAAACAGTGCGGCCCGCCAGCCAGCAGGCCGGGAATGGAATGAGAGGGGGATGGGTGCACCTCCGGGGGATGGTCTCCGCCATCAAGCGATGGTCTCCGCCATCGGGTGATGGTCTCTGCCATCGAGTGATGGTCTCCGCCATCGAATGATGGTCTCAGCCATAGAGTGATGGTCTCTACCATCGAGTGACGGTCTCCGCCATCGAATGATGGTCTCAGCCATTGAGTGATGGTCTCAGCCATCGAGTGATGGTCTCCGCCGTCGAATGATGGTCTCCGTCATCGAGTGATGGTCTCAGCCGCATTCACAAATCTAGTGTTGACATGCAGAATTATGAAAATCCGCCGCCAATCTGCAACATTACATGGCGACAGATACGGGTGAGTGATGGATTTACTTGTCATATCACCTAGTCAGCCAGCGGCCACCCCCACCCACCCACCATGACACTGCCATATCACCTAGTCAGCCAGCGGCCACCCCCACCCACCCACCATGACACTGCCATATCACCTAGTCAGCCAGCGGCCACCTCCACCCACCCACCATGACACTGCCATATCACCTAGTCAGCCAGCGGCCACCCCCATCCACCCACCATGACACTGCCTTATCACCTAGTCAGCCAGCGGCCACCCCCATCCACCCACCATGACGCTGCCTTATCACCTAGTCAGCCAGCGGCCACCCCCACCCACCCCACCATGAGAGTGCCATACGAGGCAGCTGTGCCGATTGAGCGCTCAGCACCTTTCATATTCACAATGGTATTTATTCACGGGATCAGCTTCTATTTTGCATATCAAATAGCAAAGAAACCAATGCAGTTTGTACAGGTGGGAGTTGCATATATATTTTGGTGACGAAGGAAAAGTGGGAGGGGACGGAGCGGGAGGGTAGTAAAGACAATTGCGACACCTTGTGTAACCAAAGACAGAGAAAGACAGGATGTGAGGGCAAAGGAGGGCAGAATACAATTGAGATACCTTAGGGCAAGGGGTAGAGGGGGCAGTTAAGAGCATTGCGATACCGAAGGGTTTAAAACAGAGAGGCTGGAGTGGAGGGAGTGGATGGGGACGAGGGGGTAGAGAGGCTGGAGTGGAGGGAGTGGATGGGGACGAGGGGGTAGAGAGGCTGGAGTGGAGGGAGTGGATGGGGACGAGGGAGTACAGAGGCTGGAGTGGAGGGAGCGGATGGGGACGAGGGGGTAGAGAGGCTGGAGTGGATGGAGTGGATGGGGACGAGGGGGTAGAGAGGCTGGAGTGGAGGGAGTGGATGGGGACGAGGGGGTAGAGAGGCTGGAGTGGAGGAAGTGGATGGGGACGAGGGGGTAGAGAGGCTGGAGTGGAGGGAGTGGCTGGGGACGAGGGGGTAGAGAGGCTGGAGTGGAGGAAGTGGATGGGGACGAGGGGGTAGAGAGGCTGGAGTGGAGGGAGTGAATGGGGACGAGGGGGTAGAGAGGCTGGAGTGGAGGGAGTGGATGGGGACGAGGGGGTAGAGAGGCTGGAGTGGATAGGGAGGAGGGTGGGGCTGGGAGAACACCGGAGCTGCATGTAAATGGCCGTGCTGCCGGATGCGTGTCGCCAGCGGGGCGGCTGAGGCGAACAAACAATGGCCACGGATGGGAGGGCAGGAGACAGACGGGGCGACACTGGCGCCACCTAACGGACATCCAGCACCAGCCACACCTAAAGTCCTAAAGCCACCTGATCACCCCGGTTACACCCTCCCCACCCCCCCCCCCCCGCCTCACACACACACACACTCCACTCGCCATGTCTGTCTATGAGTCGTCCACCCCGCCCGCCTTTGGAGCCCCGCCCTTGCCACCCCCCCCCCCCCTTCCCCCATCCATCTCCCACTTCCTTCCTGACCCCAGCCATGACCAACCAGACCCTGGCTCCTTCGCTGACTGCGGGGTCCCTAACTCCCGTCCCGCCTTCATTCACCCCACCCCTCCGCCCCCCGCCGCCCACCACCCCCTTCGCCCGCGCCCCCTCCGCCCGCATCCATGCTGCCACCGGCCGCCCGCACCCACACAGAATGGTTCCGAAATACCGACATTTGCCGAGGTGGGAATCGACCCCGCAACCGTAGAGCAATGCGAAATGAAAACCATGAAAAGGGTGCCGTGAATAAGCCGGGGGGGGGGGGGGGCGCAGCCCCAGACACGCACGGGGGCGGGACACGTCAATGCCATTACGGACGCCCAACAGTCGGGTAAACAGTGGTGTGACGACACGTGTCGGCGCGCTGTGTGGGCTGGGTGGGGGGGGGGGGGTAGGGTATGTAGCACGGTGGTGGACGAGCAGGAGTGTCCAGGGGGTGTGCTGGGGGGGGGGGGGGTCGCTTCGGCCCTGGGCGTGGTACACAACCCTCTCATGATGTTCACCAACCAGCGTTACAAGTCAAACATAAACACAACAGACGTCTAGGGAAAAAAGGAACAGAAGTACCCCAGGCCGATGTGTCCAAAAAAAGTCCCTTTGATGTACTCGTTCGAAAAGAATAATATAACATACAACGAAGTGTTCTTTATACGGCACCGTGGTCCTCTCTCGAGAAGAGATGCAGTATTACCGCGGCAGATACGGCCACTTCCGTTACCACAGGAATCATCAGAAGATGGCGCCCCCAGCCTCGGTGATCGCCAAATCGACGCCAAACTGAACCATTCATTGCCTCAAATCCAATAATTATTACGTGAAAAGTCTACAAAAAATAGCGACGCGTTTTCAGGGTAATCCCCAAACATTGCAGAGTCACCTGGCGGATGATTGCCCATACTAGAAACCGAGAATGAAACGGGAAGCCTACAATGTGAGAATCGTACGCCCCACGCTCCCACTCAAGCCCACAGTCCCCTACCCCGACAACCCCCAGCCCTCGTACCCCCTACCCGACCACCACCAGCCCCCCGCCCCCCTCTCTTCCGACCACCCACCCCCCACCACCCACGACCACAAATCCCCCTCAGGCCCCCGATATCCTACCCCGGTTCCACTCCCCCTCTCCACCCCCACCCCAGGGACCTCCCTCAGTGGAGACACGTGTTTCTATTATACATGTCGCCGAGAGATTAATCACGGAGAAAAAAAACAGGGCATCGACAACGTCACTCTGGGGCACTATAGGAGGCGGGGAGGGGAAAGAGGGGGGGGGGCTAGGAGAGCATTGAGGGGCGGGACAGGGCAGGGGACGTGTGGAAGTGGGGGGGGGGTGTAAACTATACAAATCTCTTCCTTTAAGCGATATGGACCACATCTCGATGAGATGGATGCGGGTTCCGGCGACCGTATTGTCCTAGGGGGGGGGGGGGGGTAGGGGGTAGTGGGGTACGGGTGACACTGAGGAGCACATTTATCCTGCCTCCCCCCCCCCCCCCGCTCTCAAGGAATTCTCGGAATGACATTATGTCATACCCTAGCCTATCAATCAAGGCCTTCAAGCGAACCCTTGTAAACCGGGAATGGAATTGGCAGTCCCAGGGGTCACGTGATCAGAGAGGGGGGGGGGGGGGGGTAGGGGTGCGGGAGGGAGAGAGGTGCGGCTGCGCGGGGTGAAGGTGAGAGGGTGAGATTAATATGGGGGTGTGGGGTGAGGGAGCTAGAGGGGAGGACAAAGGGTGAGGGGGAGAGTGAAGTGGAGGGCGGGGGGAGGTCGTAGGGTAAGTGGTGAAAGGGTTACAGGGGGGGGGGGGGACGAAGAGTGAGGGGTGTAAAATGACGCGGATGCGGGGTGGGGGCGACTACCGAAGGGGTTAAAGTTATGGTCGTTATTTCCAGGCTTTGATCTCAGTCCACGCGGCGGAACGAAGAAGGGAGAGGAGGTGGGGGGGGGGGCGTAGGGTAGGGGTGGGGGGGGCATTCCTCTCCCCGGCCGCTGTGCTGTGAGACTGGAGAGTGCCTGACACCCTGAGCGTTAAGTTTTCAGACCCACAGCTCGGCCAAGGCGTCGGCTAAGAAGAAGGAAGGGTCCGCGGGAGGGGTAAGCGGCAAGATGTGAGAGCGGAAACAAACCGGGATCAGTGGCACACTAGCCCGTCAGCCGCGGGCTGCCTGAGCAGTGCACACTCGACAATAGCCGACCGCGTTGCCTACTAGGCCACTGGTGACCCCCGGACAGGAAACGCAACACAATGCATATAGCATGATCAGTCAGGACAAGCAATGCCATCACAAACAATCTTCACCAGTAAATATCCCCAGTTTCCTAAGAAGTCGCAAATCGGTAAAAAGTAGCCAACGGCTTGCAGAGTTCATGATGGGTTTAAGCCAGATCTGATGTCATAATGGCCCGAGAAGCGAAAAAGAATAAAGACCCGCTTATACGGGGTTCATCACAATTCATCGCTGAAGAAAACTGGACACGATTTCTACGATTTATTATTAGCTACATCGTGGGTACCAAGCGATTGACGTACAACCAAACGGGTCGACTGCCGCAGACCGCCACGGGACACGGACACGCAGGGTGTGATCAGCTAGATGTCTGAATACGGGTTCCGGAGTCACGCGACCTTCACTGTGTGAGGGAGTGCGTGATGGAACAGGGAACATGAGAGAGACACCACTTGAGGTGGTTAGGGGGGGTGGGGGCACTAGGCTGACCAATGGCCATGGCTGTTACCCACCACGTGGTCGGCTGGCACCTCCTCTCCCATCTATCTCAAGTTGTGGGCAGTAAACACGGTTCACAGAAAACCCGACGACTGTGAGCTGTATTGCTAACCTTGCACTCCCCCCCCCCCGCCCCCCCCTCCCCTCACAGGTCCAATACCAGCCCGTCGCTGCCGAGAAGGACTTACCACCCAACCTCCCTCCCACCACCCCCCCCCCTATCTCGGCTATCCCCCATCACCGCACCCCACACTCCCACCCGGGTCGCCTACCGACCAGGGTAGCCCGGCTTATTATTAACCCCACCAGGTCACGACAACCTCGGCAGGTCAAGGGGCACTGCCCTTTACTGGGGTGGGGAGGGAGGAGGGTGGGGAGGGAGGAGGGCGCCGAGGGGGGAGGTGCAGGAGAGTCTAGTAGCTATTGCCCGGTAAGAGGTCGGGAGGTGAGGGAGGATGCGAAGGGATGCAGCGTTAGGGGAGAGTTGGTACAAGGCAGGGGTGGTGAAAAGGGGGAGGGGGAGGGGGGAGGGGGGGGGAGGGGGCTGGAGGGGGGGGGGGGGAGTCAATGCGCCATCGCAAGCGTCGCAGAATTGCCCGGTCGAGGTCAGACGAAGCCTCCTTGCAACATGACATAAATCTCGAGGATACCCCATCACCGCCTGAGTGACGTCACAGATAGCAGGCTCGCAGTAAATGGTCCTACGTCTCTCTCCGTCTTCGTCCCCCTTTCCGCGTCTGACGGCGTCTTTATATCGCCCCACATCAAAACGAGGCTCTTATTGGCTGCCCAGACCAATTATGGCTATTAAACAGACGCCCGAGTTTGTCATTTATGACGTCATTAGCGCTTTTCGCCATTTTCAAAACCGGCGACATGACTGATGTGTGGACCCCACCCCCACCCCATCTCTTACAAAAAATCATAATCATCGCCTCCATCGTCAGCCCCCCCACACCCTCCCTAGGATTATCATTTACAGCCAGGCAGTGGCTTTTTATGGCGGTTGACAGTGTAAATCTCGGCTTCAGTCTCTGATGGTGGGGCAGTTTCGGACCCGGTATAGTGTCGGCAATCCCGCAGGGGGGCGCCAGGCGTGGAATGCATAAACCGGTTATTTACCCCCCTTGCCCCCCCCCCCCCACCCCCGCCGTCCTAACAGTGGTTTGTCGGGTGGATCGGAGGTTTATCGCCCCTCAAGGTACAGAGTCCTGTCCTGTGGACAGCAGACCGCGCCGCATAGTTTAACTTTAAGTACCACGACCACATTAACTGTCTCTCCTCTTATATATTACTGGTACATTACACTACTATATATGGGGATGTTAGTACCTGCTGGGTTAAATGTAGTACGCCATCCAATTTCTTGTCTATCTGGTATGCTGTATTTCAGGCTCAATGTGGCACACATCAATGTTTTGATCAAGAAACAGGTTCATATATATATAGACCGCAAGATACAGCAGGTATAGACCACAAGATACATCTGGTACAGACCACAAGATAGAGCTTGTATAAACCACAAGATACATCTGGTATAGACCACAAAATTATACAGCTTGTATAGACCACAAGATATAGCTGATATAAACCACAAGATATAGCTGATATAAACCACAAGATATAGCTGATATAAACCATAAGATATAGCTTGCATAGACCACCAAGATACAGCTGGTATAGACCAGAAGGTATAGCTTGTATAGACCACCACATACAGCTGGTATAGACCATAAGGTAAAGCTTGCATAGACCACAAGATATAGCTGACATAGCGCACAAGATATAGCTTGTATAGACCACAAGATATAGCTTGTATAGACCACACGATATAGCAGGTATAGACCACAAGATATAGCTTGTATAGACCACAATATATAGCTTGTATAGACCACAAGATATAGCTTGTATAGACCACAAGATATAGCTTGGATAGATCACAAAATTATACAGGTTGTAGAGACCACAAGATATAGCTGGTATAGACCACAAGATATAGCTGACATAGACCGCCCGACAGACGTATAGACCTTCACCGCTGCGATACGCCCAACATATGGCTGCGATGTACAACAATCAATAGCCAAAAACTTGACCACTCGGCCACAGTGGGCCTTGTGACTGAAGTGAAAGCCAGTTGAGGGGAGAGGGTTGGCGGGAAAGAAGGGGGAGGGGGGGGGAGGTAGCGTGGCAGAGTATTTATAGTGTCTATACATGTAGCGGTGACCAGTCTCCATAACAAACACAACGAACGCAAAGAAACCCACACCGGCATAAAAAACATTTTATTTCTCCCGCTTACAATGCGTCTCCATGGTGACCAATGCGGGCTGAGAATTGCAGCTCTTGCAGCCCACAACGAGGCCAATAACGTTCAATATATCGTCCTAGTGTATTTATGAAATGAATTATTGGTGTTTTAGCCTATTTCACACACAAGGGCTAAACTGGGCTGAGGCACCAGTGGACGATGATGCCAGATGAACCGATGAGACATGCCCCAGCTTAGGCGCCCATGCCGGCCAGGATCCGAACCCACGACCTATTGGTTTGCGGCCTAGTGCGCTAACCACTACATCAAGGAGCCACCCCCCCCCCCTCCTCCCTCCTCCCTCCACCTCCGGATCAAGTGAACGAGGGCGCCACACAAAAGTCGTAATACCAACAGCAGCGATGGGCCGTGAATTATACCCAGGGCACTTTATGACGTCATACCCGGAGACCGGAGACGCAACCTGGTGACGGATTAAACAAACCCATCTATATTAATGCCGCGGGCACTAAAGTCGGGCAATCGAGCGGCGGTTTATGCCGATCGACCAAGGGGGGTCTGGGGTTGATAGCAGAGGGAGAAATTGGTGATTTTGCGGACCATTTTAAAGCCGAGTTTAAGCGCGCTCCGCATAGTCACACACGGCGACTAGGTGCGGACTTCATCCAGGGTTCTGCTCTGATGCGCCTTTTTGGAGAAATAACGGAGTCGGGGGTTCGAGTCCATTCATGGCAAGATGGCAATACCGGTGAAGGTGACGCGGCAAACACTCGCCGTAACTTGCCATCCTGATATTCAGACTCTCGGAAACTTGTCACCCAGATACCAGACCTGTCAGTCAGCCCGAGACCTGTCAGTCAGTCTGAGACGCGTAAGCCACCACACAGATGGATCGCAGCCAGAGCTCCTGCCATGTCTCTTGTCTCTCAGTCTCCTACCATGTCTCTTGTCTCTCAGTCTCCTGCCATGTCTCTTGTCTCTCAGTCTCCTACCATGTCTCTGTCTCTCAGCCTCCTCCCATGTCTCTGTCTCTCAGCCTCCTGCCATGTCTCTGTCTCTTAGTCTCCTGCCATGTCTCTGTCTCTCAGCCTCCTGCCATGTCTCTTGTCTCTCAGTCTCCTGCCATGTCTCTTGTCTCTCAGCCTCCTCCCATGTATCTGTCTCTCAGTCTCCTCTCAATGCTCTGTCTCTCAGTCTCCTGCCATGTCTCTGTCTCTCAGCCTCCTCCCATGTCTCTGTCTCTCAGCCTCCTGCCATGTCTCTGTCTCTCAGCCTCCTGCCATGTCTCTTGTCTCTCAGTCTCCTCTCATTGCTCTGTCTCTCAGCCTCCTGCCATGTCTCTTGTCTCTCAGTCTCCTCTCAATGCTCTGTCTCTCAGTCTCTTGCCATGTCTCTTGTCTCTCAGCCTCCCCCCATGTATCTTGTCTCTCAGTCTCTTGCCATGTCTCTTGTCTCTCAGTCTCCTCCAATGTATCTTGTCTCTCAGTCTCCTCTCATGTCTCTGTCTCTCAGTCTCCTCCCATGTCTCTGTCTCTCAGCCTCCTCCCATGTCTCTGTCTCTCAACCTCCTCCCATGTCTCTGTCTCTCAGCCTCCTGCCATGTCTCTTGTCTCTCAGTCTCCTCTCAATGCTCTGTCTCTCAGTCTCCTGCCATGTCTCTTGTCTCTCAGTCTCCTACCATGTCTCTGTCTCTCACCCTCCTGCCATGTCTCTTGTCTCTCAGTCTCCTACCATGTCTGTCTCTCAGCCTCCTCCCATGTCTCTTGTCTCTCAGTCTCCTCTCAATGCTCTGTCTCTCAGCCTCCTGCCATGTCTCTTGTCTCAGTCTCCTCTCAATGCTCTGTCTCTCAGCCTCCTGCCATGTCTCTGTCTCTCAGCCTCCTGCCATGTCTCTTGTCTCTCAGTCTCCTCTCACTCAATGCTCTGTCTCTCAGCCTTCTCTCAATGCTCTGTCTCTCAGCCTCCTGCCATGTCTCTTGTCTCTCAGTCTCCTCTCAATGCTCTGTCTCTCAGCCTCCTGCCATGTCTCTGTCTCTTAGTCTCCTGC